>CM060939.1:626492250-627742250 GCA_030765085.1 Allium cepa
TGTAATTAGAGGGTTACTGTAATTAAATATAATAGAAAGTGGGTAATTAAATTGTTGCTACTATTAAATATAATAGAAACTTCAACATTAAATAAATGAATGAAATTAAGGGTAAGTTGAAATTGTAATTTATAAAACGAATATATATTTATTGAACCATTAATTAATAAAAAGGAATTGAGAAGAAACTTGTAAATTTTCACTTACATTCTTAAAACATACATAACTTACCATATAATAAAAGTTGCAATGTTAGTAAGAAAATGTAAGGGGAAATCTTACAGGTGAAGCTTGAGGTAATAAAGGTATTCAATAAATTTGCTGTTATTAATGAGAATTAATTGTATAAACTTAAGTTAAATTGGAAATTTTACTATAAGTAAAGGTAAGTAGTATAAATAGATGATAGAAACTTTAGTAAATAAATTGGAATACAAATATAATGAATTTTGTGATAAATGGAAAATGAAAATTTGTAAGAAATAAAGAAATCACTCCATAAATGAAAGAAAGAAAATCAAACCATTGAAGCATGAGATAAATGTATAATAAATAAATTTGGGTGTTGGTTTGAATTGTGTTGTTTGATTTATGTTGTTGGGTAAGTAATTTGAAGTGGTTAAATGAATAAGTATCTATCTTTGTTCCATCTAAGACTGTTGAGTAAAGGATGCACTTGATAGTTAATTTCATTTCATACAAATTTCAAGTTTGAACCCAAACAACTATTTGTTTGATGGATTAAATGGTTGCTTTGTTTGTGTATGTATGTTGTTTGTAAGGTTGATGGTTGTTGAATTGTTTGGTTGATTAATGATTGAATCCACTTGAATAGTTTCACTTTAATATAAATATTTAACCTTTTTAGATTATATAAGTGAAATGCAGGTTATGGAAGCAACTGCTACTGCTTTTGGTTCCATAATAATAAGCGTATTGCCCGACAAATAGGTACGTTTTCGGATTACGTTTTGTAGCGCTATTTTATGTAAATTTTCCCATGTTGGGATAAAATATTTGGAATATTTGTAATATATTTGTTATATTTTGATATTTTATTTTCTCCCGAGCCTCTCCGTACAAAGGAGACTCTGCCAAAATATTCCGTAAATTTTGGGACTTAGAATTTTGTTGAAAATATTTTTTTTTTCAAACTGCAATGATTTAAGTATATAAGAATATAAATGATTATGAAACGGATATATTTTATATAAGGTAATTAATTTAGTAAAGTTATTGTTTATAAGTTAATATTTGAAATAAGATGTACTGTTTTATTCTTCCTTCTCCCTTCTTTTTCCTTTTCGGGGACGAAAAGTTTTGAGTGGGGGAGATTGTAACGACCCGTTAAATTTGATAATATTAAATGAATTAAATTAATATAATTTCTCATCTAATTTAGAATAAAATAAAAGTCTTAGGATTTTAGTAAAGTAAATGTAGGGATTTGTTGTAGTAATTGTAATTGAATGATAACAATTTAATATTTATATGGCAATAGATTTGAATAATATAAATTTTCATACTTTGTGTAAGTTTAATAAGAAAGCAATATAAGTGTTGAATTAGTAAATATTAATAAAAATATTGCCTAGAATGAAATTCATTTAATATAAGAATCAATAGTGGAAGATTTACATTGGATTGTAAAATAGATAGTAACTAAATAAAAGTGACCGTTGAATAAATCAATGTAATAAGTGTTGATAAGTAATTTTATTGAATGTTGTCTCTAATAAATGTACTTGATTTGGTAATTTAGATATTTATACGTAAAGTATATATATATATATATATATATATATATATAAAGATATATTGATTCCAATAAGATTAATTGGAAATCTAATATTAAATATAATGTTGGTAGCAATTGAAATTTACTGTTTTGTAAAATAAATGAGAAATCAAGTCAAATGCGAATTATACCGTAAAGGATCAATTCATTTAAACAGTAGGATTGTAAATAAATAAACATTCTACGTAGGTTGCAATTGGACAATTTATGCAGTTTAATGGAAAAGCAATTGGAATTAATTACCATAAATTGTGTAGTTAGGGTAGTTTTGATTTGTCACTTAAGATAGAGGATTTTTATAAAATGTAATAAATGCAGTTTAAATTAAGGCATTGACGTTTGGGTATTTAAGAAGTGATAAACTAAAATTTATTTATTTATTTGAAAATTTGAAATCCAATTTGTGGATTTATTGCAAATAAGTGAAATTTGTGTTTAACCATTACATCGATAGGAATAAATTAAATTTAAGGTTATATTAATAAAATTTGGACTAGAGAAATGATATGAATCGGTTTTAGAAGCCTTAAATATAAAATGGGAAGTAGACGAGATTTCACGTTACAACCATTTTTAAAAATCCTGATGTATGTAGAAATATTAATGAAATATAACGTAAACCAATGTTGAATCAAAAGAATAGAGTCAACACTTATTTATTCATTTAATGTGATATAACTACGAGTATGATTTATTGCAAATTACATGGAAATCTAATATATAGGACATTACCTAAAAAGGAAGAGTAGATAAAATTTATGATAAACATATTTGTATATGAAGGTTATTGATTTAAGGAGAAATTGGGCAAGTTTTATGTATTTGGGTTAAGTGCAACCTTTAATAGATAAATTTAGTGCAATTAAAAGAAATTGACATTTAATATTTCGATAACTTAAAATTTGATGGGATAAGAACATTTGGGTAATGAAGGGATGACAAATATTAGCTATGATTCTAGAAGGAATTAAATAGATAATGGGAAGATTAAAATCAGGTTCTAAGCAATAATTATTAAATAACAGGATTTATTAAATTTAACGTTGAATACTACGTTACTGAAATTTAAAATGGACTTTAAGAATAATATTTTGAATCATGAACCAAAGTATGTGGCATCCCTATTTGGATAAAGAATGAGTATATAAAAGTTAAAATCTAATATTTGGGGTTTTGAGCATTTAATTTTATAATTCTTAAATATAGGAAAGTGCAGAAATTTACACTGCAAATTGATATACTTATAATTTTAATTCACATCCAAGCTTGTTAAATCATTTGAAATTGATTAAATTATATAAGTAATAAAATTTGGACAATTTTAGAATATAATATAAAATTTGGATTTTTGTAATTTATTTTAATTTAATTAATGAATATAAAAATAGCCATTTTTGTCACGAACTCGGATTTCGATGAAACCAGTTTCATCGGATCCGTATCAGTGAATTATTTTAGGGTTTCAAGTTTCGTATCGATCGGACCTGTCATTTGATCGTACGGACGCAAAACGCCTTGAAATCAATTTTATTAAAATCAATTTGGAATCAATTTGGAAATCTTGTTTTCAGCATAACTTCTTCATACGATCGAATTTGAACGCGAAACTTTTTCTATCGCGTTCAGAATATTTTAAAACACCTATCTGGATATATAGATTTACGAAATTTCATTCCGGAGACATAGCGGGCTTTTTGGGCCATAGTTTGTTCCGCACGTTCATTCTACGGTCTATCTACGCTACCTCTAACCCTCTATATAAACCCAGCTATTCAGCCCTAGCCTCCGCCTAATTTCATTTATCTGCGCGTATTTCTTCAAGCTTCTCTTCTTCTTCAATGGGGGCTAAACCTAGATCCAGTCAGTTCAAAAACAAAATGAAAATTCAAAATCTCTAGAAAAATTCCACAAAAATATATGTCAATGTTCTCGAAACACGTAATCTCATGGTGAAATTAGTTTTTCAAATGGAGTTATCGTTTACCCAGAATAAATTCAAAACAGTCCCAACTGTTCATCATCGCCGTAACAAACTTCGTCTGATCGTCGAATGGTTTCTGGGTATTGAAGAGAGGACGATGGGGATCGCATCTGGGTGGTTTTTGCATCGAGTTAACGGTTGGATCGTGTGATTTAATTCGTTAGGGTTTCGTCATTTGGGTGGCGGCTTCCTCGGTTTTCGCGCAGATGGAAGGGGTTTCGTCCTCGTGGAGTGACTAGGGGGACGACGGAGTTGACTGGAGGCTGTGGCGGCCTGCAGAACGTGGTCAACGGGGAGGTGATGGCGTGCGTTTTGTGGTTGGTTCGTGCGATAGGGGTAGGGTTTTCTGTAGGCACGCGGTCTCTGTTTGGAGGGAGAAGCCGGTGGTGACGTGGCCCAAAGGAATTGTGGGCAAGTATATTGTTTTGTTTTATAATTTAATTTCGATTTCAAATACAATTTTTGCTATAACTTTCTCGTACGACATCCGATTCACACGAAATTTCTTTTGTTAGGATCGTAATTTAATTCCGGATCTGTTGACGCTAATTTGGATGAATTCTGAGACCGTCGAATTTTTGGGTTTAAATTGAATTTAAATTCGATTTAAATTCAAAAGGTGAGTGTTTTAACCCACTCACAACTTCTAAAAGTTTTTATGTTTGTTAAGTTAATTTTAGAAATGAATAGAAATTTATTTATGAGTATTTGGCATGTTTATATCACTCATATTTGTTGAATTGCATTTATTAAATTTAACTGTTAATTTAATTTATTTATTGCGTATTAATTGATAGTTAGAATTTATTTGTTTGCCTATAAACTGCTAGTTAACAGTTATATAGATTATTTCTGAATATAAACTGTTAGATTAATAGTTGTTAAATTTAATCTGAATAAAATTGCCAGTTATTACCTGTTATATATTATCAAATATAAATTGTTATTGATTGATATTGCTTGATGTTTGTGATTGGATGATGGGTGATGTTGATGGATGTTTTATTGTATATCATTAAATTGCAAATTATCATGCATATTTCCTTTCATTCGGGATTGTGGTTTGAAATGATATACAACCGCAAAATTTTATATCTTTTAAATTGCGGATTGAAATGATAAATATCCGTATCACTTGACCATAGGATAGAAAATTATATACAGGCACCGCGGTCTATATATAACTATTTTAATGTGATTTCTATGGTTTGGATGGAATACGGTTATAATAATCTTAAATTTTATATTGTATAAATATTATTCTTCCATATATATACATATGAAGTTGAAAATTTTAAAATTAAAAGGTGTATAAATCTCTTTATTAAAAATGGAAAAATTTAAGAAAATGGAGTTTGATAATTTATATCATATGTTTAAATGTTAAGTTTGGAAATTTTAAGATATGATATTTATAATTGGATTTTTCCCAAGATAAATTGAAATGAATATTCTAGTATAATTTGAATTGAAAAAAAATATATATTTTATTACTAGAAATTGGAGTTTTTATTTATTATTGGATTTTATGTGAATATTCAAGACTAATTAATAGAACATTCGATTTGTTGAAAGAATAAAATCCAACTTTAGTTTGAAATATTAGTA
Source organism: Allium cepa (assembly GCA_030765085.1). Taxonomy (NCBI): domain Eukaryota; kingdom Viridiplantae; phylum Streptophyta; class Magnoliopsida; order Asparagales; family Amaryllidaceae; genus Allium; species Allium cepa. Next base: position 626,497,638 of record CM060939.1, read on the forward strand.
CTCCAAATGGATATACGTATATATATATATATATATAAATTGAAGTGGTTTTGGAACTTGAGAGAGATAATACAAATTTTGGTTTAGACTTTAATAAAGAAATGTATTTGTAAAGCCATGAGAACTATTTTCTTTACAAAGTAACATTTAAGTTAAACCTTTTAATTCATATACCGTTGAATGTCCAAACCATTCAAGTTTTAAAAGTTATGGTTTTAAATTATGAATTTCGAAATATTATGCTTTGAAAGGATATTTGGCTTTCAGACGTTATAAATTTTAAAGCATTTGGATTTTTGAAAAGGTTTATATTTGGGATAAAGGATATCATATTGTTTTGGGTTTTAAAATGATATCGTATTCATAATTTTAAAATGGAAATGTTTATTCTGGTTTTAAAGTATGAGCTATTTTTAAATGACCGCGGTGTTATAATAATGATGGGTTGGCAAAGAGACCGGGATCGGATATGGACATACTCTCTGTCGATACCGAAAACCACTTTGACTAACCGTATACGCGGTGGAGATTCCAGAATGAAGTAGGTGGTGGCGACGTTTCCTGTAAGGTAAATACGTGGACCCGACTCCCGTGAGTTAGCATAAGATGGCTAAAACAGGAGCGATTCTCAGGCCAATGAGGTCATTCCTCTGATCGGACCCTCCTCTTCGATATTATACTTTGATTTTGGATTGATTCAGTGGCCACTTCTATATTTTGATTTTGGGGAGTTAGTCCGAGGTGGGCGGTAACTGCGGCTACGCGTTTCCACCAGCCTGGATAGCAATTGGTATATCTACCCTGGCATTGCCTAGTTGTGCCGTGTCACCTACCATACCGAGCCATTACTACGAGTTTCTATTTGTGTCGTACCTATGGAGTATCCTCTGGTAGCTTCCCGATCAGGAGGTATTACGGTACTGTATAGACTATTGGCATTATTTGTGTTAAGGGCTATATGGGTAACCCCTTAACGCTATTAAAAAGTAGGTTTATTTTATAAATAGACACTATTATAATAGCGCAATATACTACATAGTAAATAGTTTAACGGATCCTTAGGAGATGTAAATCCCGAACATCTCTTGAGTTACTGTACTCATATTTATTTCTGTTAATTTAACTCACATAAGATCTTTTAGTCTGACTCGAGTGTTTTTGTCTTTTCAAATTCGCTCGGGTCAGTCCGAGCGTTTCAGGATCGAAGATTTTAGCTTTGGAGGACGAAGACGAAGAATCCGCATTATATTATTTATAGTATTGCACCACACTCTAAAATTTCCGCTGCATTGATTGTATTGGTATGTGTAACTCTGATATTCATTGTATAAGTAAAATAAATATTTTGTAAACAGTTATCACGAACTGTATATTGATTATTATATTTTATCCTTCCGCTGTGAGATTCTATTTTGTTTTTATTTCTTCTCTGTTTTTCTTATTTACCCCATAACAATCCGCCCTTGCGTATGCTTTGAATTGGCACGTGTGTCGGTTTAAAGTGTGCGAAAAGGCTGGATGTTACAGTTGGTATCAGAGCTTTGGTTTAGCGATAAACTTGGCTTTGTGGGGTTTGACTCTTTGTTAATAGGGTAGTAATACCCTATGGGAGTCGCTGAGTGTATATATATGAGAGAGCGTATTTGTTAGTTTTATAAAAAGATTTTAATATTACGTTACTCTGTTCTGTTTTGTATTTATAAATTCTGGTTGATGCATGGGACGCTATGCCATCAATAGGGATTTCTAAACACTTAATAGGACAGACCGACATAATATTTGTTTTTAACATGGGTGAATGAAATTTTTTTGCCTATTATATTTTCTATATATAAAAATATTTTTTAAAGATATATATTTTTGGTTGTTATAGCATGGATGTTAGGAAATAAAAATATTAATAACAATTGAAGCTAAGTTGAAATTATAATAAATCAAATTGGAGATTTTAGAACTTAAGTCCGGGATTTTGAAAATCTGTTTTCAATGGATTTATGGGATATAGGGATTTGGTTTATAAGTATTTTCTTATATAAATATTTAGTATAATTCGGAAAAATTATTTTAAAGAAGATTTTGGAGAATATAAATTTTGTACTTTCCTCTCTGTCGCTAGAAAATAAATTTCGGTGATGGCGGCCGCATCATCGACTTCTATTTTCGAGTTTCGAAGGGGAAAGGCCACTGTAGTAAATTCTACTGCAGATTTATGTTGGAAATATCTGAATTTGTTTGTTTTAAATATAATTGAGATATAAAGTTGTAGGAAACTAATTATCTATTATTTCAAAATAAATTGAAATTTGACCCGGAATTTAATTCTAAAATTTTCCATTAATTAATTGTTAAATTTTAGTGGAATAAAAAAAGTAAGTAATAAATGGATTGAAAACCTCTAATAAGTAAGAGAATTAATGCTAAGTATAAAGGAAGTTAAAATTTTAAAATTAAATAATGGTAAAGATTTATTGGAAAATCAATGAATTAAAAGAATTGAGATTAAACTAGTATAAGTTCAATTGCATTTCTCTTTAAACATATATAACTTACCAAATATGAAAGGTTGAAATGTTAAATAAGAAATTGGAATAGAATATTATACAAGTAGAGATTTTGGAAATAATGAAGTATTCAATAGCTTGCTATTTAAAAATAAGAATTTAGTGGTATAAACTTAAGCAAAAATTGAAATTTTACCATAATTAAAGGTAAGCACTATAAATAGGTTTTGAAACTTAAGAAAATAAAGAAAGATTTTGGTGTAGAGTTATTATCTTAAGTATGATTTAAATACTATTAGTATAATATAAATAAAAGTTGGTAATATAAACAAATGCCTGTAAACCCTAGGTAATAAATTAATAAAATCCTTTATTTATAAGAATGGAAGTTTAAGGTTAATAATTTAAGTGTAATTAGAGGGTTACTGTAATTAAATATAATAGAAAGTGGGTAATTAAATTGTTGCTACTATTAAATATAATAGAAACTTCAACATTAAATAAATGAATGAAATTAAGGGTAAGTTGAAATTGTAATTTATAAAACGAATATATATTTATTGAACCATTAATTAATAAAAAGGAATTGAGAAGAAACTTGTAAATTTTCACTTACATTCTTAAAACATACATAACTTACCATATAATAAAAGTTGCAATGTTAGTAAGAAAATGTAAGGGGAAATCTTACAGGTGAAGCTTGAGGTAATAAAGGTATTCAATAAATTTGCTGTTATTAATGAGAATTAATTGTATAAACTTAAGTTAAATTGGAAATTTTACTATAAGTAAAGGTAAGTAGTATAAATAGATGATAGAAACTTTAGTAAATAAATTGGAATACAAATATAATGAATTTTGTGATAAATGGAAAATGAAAATTTGTAAGAAATAAAGAAATCACTCCATAAATGAAAGAAAGAAAATCAAACCATTGAAGCATGAGATAAATGTATAATAAATAAATTTGGGTGTTGGTTTGAATTGTGTTGTTTGATTTATGTTGTTGGGTAAGTAATTTGAAGTGGTTAAATGAATAAGTATCTATCTTTGTTCCATCTAAGACTGTTGAGTAAAGGATGCACTTGATAGTTAATTTCATTTCATACAAATTTTAAGTTTGAACCCAAACAACTATTTGTTTGATGGATTAAATGGTTGCTTTGTTTGTGTATGTATGTTGTTTGTAAGGTTGATGGTTGTTGAATTGTTTGGTTGATTAATGATTGAATCCACTTGAATAGTTTCACTTTAATATAAATATTTAACCTTTTTAGATTATATAAGTGAAATGCAGGTTATGGAAGCAACTGCTACTGCTTTTGGTTCCATAATAATAAGCGTATTGCCCGACAAATAGGTACGTTTTCGGATTACGTTTTGTAGCGCTATTTTATGTAAATTTTCCCATGTTGGGATAAAATATTTGGAATATTTGTAATATATTTGTTATATTTTGATATTTTATTTTCTCCCGAGCCTCTCCGTACAAAGGAGACTCTGCCAAAATCTTCCGTAAATTTTGGGACTTAGAATTTTGTTGAAAATATTTTTTTTTTCAAACTGCAATGATTTAAGTATATAAGAATATAAATGATTATGAAACGGATATATTTTATATAAGGTAATTAATTTAGTAAAGTTATTGTTTATAAGTTAATATTTGAAATAAGATGTACTGTTTTATTCTTCCTTCTCCCTTCTTTTTCCTTTTCGGGGACGAAAAGTTTTGAGTGGGGGAGATTGTAACGACCCGTTAAATTTGATAATATTAAATGAATTAAATTAATATAATTTCTCATCTAATTTAGAATAAAATAAAAGTCTTAGGATTTTAGTAAAGTAAATGTAGGGATTTGTTGTAGTAATTGTAATTGAATGATAACAATTTAATATTTATATGGCAATAGATTTGAATAATATAAATTTTCATACTTTGTGTAAGTTTAATAAGAAAGCAATATAAGTGTTGAATTAGTAAATACTAATAAAAATATTGCCTAGAATGAAATTCATTTAATATAAGAATCAATAGTGGAAGATTTACATTGGATTGTAAAATAGATAGTAACTAAATAAAAGTGACCGTTGAATAAATCAATGTAATAAGTGTTGATAAGTAATTTTATTGAATGTTGTCTCTAATAAATGTACTTGATTTGGTAATTTAGATATTTATACGTAAAGTGTATATATATATATATATATATATATATATATAAAGATATATTGATTCCAATAGGATTAATTGGAAATCTAATATTAAATATAATGTTGGTAGCAATTGAAATTTACTGTTTTGCAAAATAAATGAGAAATCAAGTCAAATGCGAATTATACCGTAAAGGATCAATTCATTTAAACAGTAGGATTGTAAATAAATAAACATTCTACGTAGGTTGCAATTGGACAATTTATGCAGTTTAATGGAAAAGCAATTGGAATTAATTACCATAAATTATGTAGTTAGGGTAGTTTTGATTTGTCACTTAAGATAGAGGATTTTTATAAAATGTAATAAATGCAGTTTAAATTAAGGCATTGACGTTTGGGTATTTAAGAAGTGATAAACTAAAATTTATTTATTTATTTGAAAATTTGAAATCCAATTTGTGGATTTATTGCAAATAAGTGAAATTTGTGTTTAACCATTACATCGATAGGAATAAATTAAATTTAAGGTTATATTAATAAAATTTGGACTAGAGAAATGATATGAATCGGTTTTAGAAGCCTTAAATATAAAATGGGAAGTAGACGAGATTTCACGTTACAACCATTTTTAAAAATCCTGATGTATGTAGAAATATTAATGAAATATAACGTAAACCAATGTTGAATCAAAAGAATAGAGTCAACACTTATTTATTCATTTAATGTGATATAACTACGAGTATGATTTATTGCAAATTACATGGAAATCTAATATATAGGACATTACCTAAAAAGGAAGAGTAGATAAAATTTATGATAAACATATTTGTATATGAAGGTTATTGATTTAAGGAGAAATTGGGCAAGTTTTATGTATTTGGGTTAAGTGCAACCTTTAATAGATAAATTTAGTGCAATTAAAAGAAATTGACATTTAATATTTCGATAACTTAAAATTTGATGGGATAAGAACATTTGGGTAATGAAGGGATGACAAATATTAGCTATGATTCTAGAAGGAATTAAATAGATAATAGGAAGATTAAAATCAGGTTCTAAGCAATAATTATTAAATAACAGGATTTATTAAATTTAACGTTGAATACTACGTTACTGAAATTTAAAATGGACTTTAAGAATAATATTTTGAATCATGAACCAAAGTATGTGGCATCCCTATTTGGATAAAGAATGAGTATATAAAAGTTAAAATCTAATATATGAGGTTTTGAGCATTTAATTTTATAATTCTTAAATATAGGAAAGTGCAGAAATTTACACTGCAAATTGATATACTTATAATTTTAATTCACATCCAAGCTTGTTAAATCATTTGAAATTGATTAAATTATATAAGTAATAAAACTTGGACAATTTTAGAATATAATATAAAATTTGGATTTTTGTAATTTATTTTAATTTAATTAATGAATATAAAAATAGCCATTTTTGTCACGGACTCGGATTTCGATGAAACAAGTTTCATCGGATCCGTATCAGTGAATTATTTTAGGGTTTCAAGTTTCGTATCGATCGGACCTGTCATTTGATCGTACGGACGCGAAACGCCTTTAAATCAATTTTATTAAAATCAATTTGGAATCAATTTGGAAATCTTGTTTTCAGCATAACTTCTTCATACGATCGAATTTGGACGCGAAACTTTTTCCATCGCGTTCAGAATATTTTAAAACACCTATCTGGATATATAGATTTACGAAATTTCATTCCGGAGACATAGCGGGCTTTTTGGACCATAGTTTGTTCCGCACGTTCATTCTACGGTCTATCTACGCTACCTCTAACCCTCTATATAAACCCATCTATTCAGCCCTAGCCTCCGCCTAATTTCATTTATGTGCGCGTATTTCTTCAAGCTTCTCTTCTTCTTCAATGGGGGCTAACCCTAGATCCAGTCAGTTCAAAAACAAAATGAAAATTCAAAATCTCCAGAAAAATTCCATAAAAATATATGTCAATGTTCTCGAAACACGTAATCTCATGGTGAAATTCGTTTTTCAAATGGAGTTATCGTTTACCCAGAATAAATTCAAAACAGTCCCAACCGTTCATCATCGCCGTAACAAACTTCGTCTGATCGTCGAATGGTTTCTGGGTATTGAAGAGAGGACGATGAGGATCGCATCTGGGTGGTTTTTGCATCGAGTTAACGGTTGGATCGTGTGATTTAATTCGTTAGGGTTTCGTCATTTGGGTGGCGGCTGCCTCGGTTTTCGCACAGATGGAAGGGGTTTCGTCCTCGTGGAGTGACTAGGGGGACGGCGGAGTTGACTGGAGGCTGTGGCGGCCTGCAGAACGTGGTCAACGGGGAGGTGATGGCGTGCGTTTTGTGGTTGGTTCGTGCGATAGGGGTAGGGTTTTCTGTAGGCACGCGGTCTCTGTTTGGAGGGAGAAGCCGGTGGTGACGTGGCCCAAAGGAATTGTGGGCAAGTATATTGTTTTGTTTTATAATTTAATTTCGATTTCAAATACAATTTTTGCTATAACTTTCTCGTACGACATCCGATTCACGCGAAATTTCTTTTGTTAGGATCGTAATTTAATTCCGGATCCGTTGACGCTAGTTTGGACGAATTCTGAGACCGTCTAATTTTTGGGTTTAAATTGAATTTAAATTCGATTTAAATTCAAAAGGTGAGTGTTTTAACCCACTCACAACTTCTAAAAGTTTTCATGTTTGTTAAGTTAATTTTAGAAATGAATAGAAATTTATTTATGAGTATTTGGCATGTTTATTTCACTCATATTTGTTGAATTGCATTTATTAAATTTAACTGTTAATTTAATTTATTTATTGCGTATTAATTGATAGTTAGAATTTATTTGTTTGCCTATAAACTGCTAGTTAACAGTTATATAGATTATTTCTGAATATAAACTGTTAGATTAATAGTTGTTAAATTTAATCTGAATAAAATTGCCAGTTATTACCTGTTATATATTATCAAATATAAATTGTTATTGATTGATATTGCTTGATGTTTGTGATTGGATGATGGGTGATGTTGATGGATGTTTTATTGTATATCATTAAATTGCAAATTATCATGCATATTTCCTTTCATTCGGGATTGTGGTTTGAAATGATATACAACCGCAAAATTTTATATCTTTTAAATTGCGGATTGAAATGATAAATATCCGTATCACTTGACCATAGGATAGAAAATTATATACAGGCACCGCGGTCTATATATAACTATTTTAATGTGATTTCTATGGTTTGGATGGAATACGGTTATAATAATCTTAAATTTTGTATTGTATAAATATTATTCTTCCATATATATACATATGAAGTTGAAAATTTTAAAATTAAAAGGTGTATAAATCTCTTTATTAAAAATGGAAAAATTTAAGAAAATGGAGTTTGATAATTTATATCATATGTTTAAATGTTAAGTTTGGAAATTTTAAGATATGATATTTATAATTGGATTTTTCCCAAGATAAATTGAAATGAATATTCTAGTATAATTTGAATTGAAAAAAAATATATATTTTATTACTTGAAATTGGAGTTCTTATTTATTATTGGATTTTATGTGAATATTCAAGACTAATTAATAGAACATTCGATTTGTTGAAAGAATAAAATCCAACTTTAGTTTGAAATATTAATACTCCAAATGGATATACGTGTATATATATATATATATATATATATATATATATATATATATAAATTGAAGTGGTTTTGGAACTTGAGAGAGATAATACAAATTTTGGTTTAGACTTTAATAAAGAAATGTATTTGTAAAGCCATGAGAACTATTTTCTTTACAAAGTAACATTTAAGTTAAACCTTTTAATTCATATACCGTTGAATATCCAAACCATTCAAGTTTTAAAAGTTATGGTTTTAAATTATGAATTTCGAAATATTATGCTTTGAAAGGATATTTGGCTTTCAGACGTTATAAATTTTAAAGCATTTGGATTTTTGAAAAGGTTTATATTTGGGATAAAGGATATCATATTGTTTTGGGTTTTAAAATGATATCGTATTCATAATTTTAAAATGGAAATGTTTATTCTGGTTTTAAAGTATGAGCTATTTTTAAATGACCGCGGTGTTATAATAATGATGGGTTGGCAAAGAGACCGGGATTGGATATGGACATACTCTCTGTCGATATCGAAAACCACTTTGACTAACCGTGTACGCGGTGGAGATTCCAGAATGAAGTAGGTGGTGGCGACGTTTCCTGTAAGGTAAATACATGGACCCGACTCCCGTGAGTTGGCATAAGGTGGCTAAAACAGGAGCGATTCTCAGGCCAATGAGGTCATTCCTCTGATCGGACCCTCCTCTTCGATATTATACTTTGATTTTGGATTGATTCAGTGGGCACTTCTATATTTTGATTTTGGGGAGTTAGTCCGAGGTGGGCGGTAACTGCGGCTACGCGTTTCCACCAGCCTCATAGCAATTGGTATATCTACCCTGGCATTGCCTAGTTGTGCCGTGTCACCTACCATACTGAGCCTTTACTACGAGTTTCTATTTGTGTCGTACCTATGGAGTATCCTCTGGTAGCTTCCCGATCAGGAGGTATTACGGTACTGTATAGACTATTGGCATTATTTGTGTTAAGGGCTATATGGGTAACCCCTTAACGCTATTAAAAAGTAAGTTTATTTTATAAATAGACACTATTATAATAGCGCAATATACTACATAGTAAATAGTTTAACGGATCCTTAGGAGATGTAAATCCCGAACATCTCTTGAGTTACTGTACTCATATTTATTTCTGTTAATTTAACTCACATAAGATCTTTTAGTCTGACTCGAGTGTTTTTGTCTTTTCAAATTCGCTCGGGTCAGTCCGAGCGTTTCAGGATCGAAGATTTTAGCTTTGGAGGACGAAGACGAAGAATCCGCATTATATTATTTATAGTATTGCACCACACTCTAAAATTTCCGCTGCATTGATTGTATTGGTATGTGTAACTCTGATATTCATTGTATAAGTAAAATAAATATTTTGTAAACAGTTATCATGAACTGTATATTGATTATTATATTTTATCCTTCCGCTGTGAGATTCTATTTTGTTTTATTTCTTCTCTGTTTTTCTTATTTACCCCATAACAATCCGCCCTTGCGTATGCTTTGAATTGGCACGTGTGTCGGTTTAAAGTGTGCGAAAAGGCTGGATGTTACAATGGCCTTCGTCTTTGTCCTTGATGTCATGGTTGGCCTGGGAATGCCTTTGAACGGCGGCGGCGGCGTGTGTAATAGGTGGTACCTGGAGGCGGCGGAGCATGGGTGAAGAGGCGCCTGGCCAAGGCGAGGCTAATCATGTGGTCAGATCATGGAGATGATAGACAGAGGTGCAGTGACAACATGGAAGACTTGGCGGTTGCTAGGGTTTGAGTGTAACGACCCATAATTTTGGTCGTTAGATTTTGAACATTTAATTCATTTTAAATGTTAAATGTGGATTTTGAATTGATTTTGAAATAAGGATTTTGTTAAATCAATAGAATTTAGTTGTAATTTTCAATAATGAAATTCAATTAAAATTTGAATAATAATTAATACTTAGAATTAGAATAATTTGTGAATCTGTATGTATATAGTTATGAAAATGGTTTCTAAGGTTTATATTAAGTTTAGTTTGATTTGAATTTTTCTATTGGATTTTTAGATGGAATTAAAAGTCGATAAGGTGAATTTGGGATTTTATATTAATTTAATAATGGAATTTAATAATATAATAATGCAAATAATCAGATTTTGATTCGAAATGAATCAGAATAATTTCTAATGCAATTATAAATTTTATATGATTTATAATTGAGCTAGTAAAGCTTTAAAAGCGAATTTTTAAATGATTTCGACGATTTTGGAAATCGCTCGAATTTAATCGACGAGTTAAAATAGCCTTCCGAGGCACAGTCTCGGAATTCAACGAAACCAGTTTCATTGGATCCGTAATAATGTATTATTATCGAATTTCAAATTTCGTAGCGTTTGGAGCTACCATTTGTCCGTACGGGTGAGAAATGCGTTGAAATTAAAATCGATAATTTAATATTTAAACTCGATTTAAAAGGCTATCTTCCATATATGATCAAATGAGCCTCCGAAACACTTTCCATTGTGTTCGAAATGTGGGTAAAACATTATAATCGCCTATCGGCATGCGTTGTTTGGAGATCGTGTGAAAAGTTGTTTTAAAATGGATTTAATATTAAAATAATATTTATACACGTATATATATATATACGTTTATCGGCCCAAGCCCTAACCTTTTCTTCCAGCCGCCGTGAAAAATATTTCAATGGCTGAAACGTAGTCTACTTCTTCCCTAAAATTCTTTCCATCTATCGATTTTTAGCCAAAGCTCCCAATTAGAGAAACGTGGAGGACGACGAGAGCTCTCTATCCATACGGTCGTGATCGAGATTTGTGGAAAGGGGAGGGCTGGATGCCACCGCGTTCAACGCACGTATGAGGGGATGCCGCGTGAGGTAGAGTTGATCGAGTGTGATGATGCTCTGGCCGATGGGGAAGTTCGAGACGCCCTTCGTAATGGTGGCATTCGATCGTAATTTAGTGCAGCATGGTGGCACCGATGGCTAACCTAGAGTGCAGCTATGGGTTTGATTTGCCTGTAGCGATTGAAGAAGAAGGATGTTGTTTCGACGACATGGATTTGTGTAGAAATTGACGGCTGATCTTGTTTGGTATAATATAAAATAAAATAAAAAGAGAATTGTTTTGTAAATTATATTCAAACGTTTAAAAATTCATAATTTTTGTGTGCATGGTCAGAATTCGACGAAATAAGAAGCGTCGGAATCGTAGCGACGCGATCTACGCGCCGTAGTAGGTCTGGAGATGTTTGGAGCAAGTGGAAATTTTAGAGTAAATCGAATGGTTCGATTTAATTTAAAATTTAAACACTTAACGAAACTCAAGGTGAGTTAATCTAACTCACATCTGGAATTTCCAGTTAATTTAAATAGTTAAAATTTTAATGAATGATTTATTAGTTGAATGTGAATATTATTATCATTCTGGATATGATATTTTATCTGTTATGCTAACGTCTGTGGATGCAGGGAAAACAGATTGGAGGGATCCAACTGGATTCCTCAAAATATAGAAATTATTTTCATAATTGACTAGGTGTTTTATTTATGTACCGTGATAGATTAATTTAAAAATTAAATTGTATTGTGCTATGATTGGATGAATACAATCTAGGAATTTACAATATAAATAAAATAAATTGAGTTTAAAAGGAAATAAAAGAAATTTTTAAGTAAAGAATTTAAAGGAATTAAATTCGGAAATTGGTTTGGAGTCTATTAAAGTGTTTTTGAAATTTTGATTTAAAAGGAAATGTGAAATGAAAATTTATAAACTGGGTTTATAAATGAAGTGGAATATTTATCGGGGATAAATATTGAAAGTATAGGTTTCCGGTGGGAATTTCTATAAGAAGCGCAAATCGCTTAAAAGTAATAGTAAAATTGTTTTTAAAGGATGAGAAGTGTACTTTTTCTTGGAAATTTAGTATGTTTTAAGAAAGCTTTCAAAATTTAAATGAGCAGTTTAAAATGTGTTTTATAATATTTTAGATATTATTTTAATTGTTTAAATTGTAAGTAAAAATTTATTTAAGTAATTATGGTATTTAATTATCTTAAAGGTAAAGTAGTATTAAGTTTTCAAAAGGAAATTTTAATATAAATATCTGATAGAATAACTTCATATAAAAAGGAAATTTTTTTATTCAAGTTACTCAAGAAACTTTTATAGATTTCAAAAGTATAATTTGGATAAAGAATTTAGTGATTATATTTTAAATATTTTAAGTTCATATTTTGGAGTGATTTCTAGGAAATAGTAATGTGTTTAAAAATAAAAGGAGTTTATTTTTAAAGTGTGGGAAGAAATTTACGGGATTTAAACGTAAATTTAAATTGAGGTAAATCGTGTAGGATTTATAGAAAGATACTTTGGTTTATTCTGAAAATGGAAGTGTAGTTCCTTGAAAAGCCAAGTACGTTTCAAAACAGATTTTTAAGTGAAAATTTTAAATTTTAAATTTGTTTTGAAGGAATGTTTTAAGAAATTATTATTTAAGTTGTAAAAATTTTAAAAGTAAATATTTAATAAATTAGTTATAGAAGTAATTATTTTTAAGGGATAATTGGTATTATGTTTGAAAAGAATATTATTAATATTTATATTTCATAAAATGGATTTATTTTAAAGACAGTTTGGTTGAAGTTTTATTTGAAAGTAGTATAGAATTTTGTAACTCCTCTTTTAAAATTTAGTTTGAACTTAACCTTTATTTTAAAATTAGCTTACATTTTATAAAGTAGTTGGCTTTAAATATTTTTAAAATATATTTGGAATAAAATGTTTAAGTAGTTAATGTAAATATTTTAAGGTATATTTTAGAATAAAGTGATTTAATTGTTTTAAAAATCTAAATGTTTGGACTTGGTTGTTTTCAGTGGAAATGAATATTTGGGAAATTTATTCCATGACAGAGTGTGAATTGAAAACTGTTTTCAAAAGGGTTGAAAATGAAAATATATCCTGCGAAGATATTTTTGAGGTTAATAAATAATTTGGGGAAATTATTTATTGTTTGATGGATGTTTGTGAATGTTAATTGATAGTTAAATAACCGGCTATCAATATTGGCCATTGCGTTGATCGTTTCGAAGAGACCGGGATCAGGATTAATTTCTCGAAAGCCACTTCGATCCGATTTATACGATTTCGTAAGGAAGACGAGTTCGGAGTCGAAGATGGAGTAGTGAAGTGCAAGGGCTAGTCGGTACTAATCCTGAGGATGATTCCAAAATGGATGTAGTAGGAGTAGTGCCTTCGGTTCTGTTCGAACCCGGAACGGACTTATATGGATGAATGCTTTCGGAATATCGTCAGGTGGACGATGGGCATTATAAGAGAAACGTTCTAAAAGGTAATGCTTAGCCTCAAGCCTCATCAACCTGGGAATGACTGAAAATCAGGGGTTGTACAGCAAGGCTATGTGGGGAGCACCCATTAGGGTAAGGTCATCCCTGTCTAGATGTCTCTTTTTATTCGGCTTAGTGGTGCGGTTGCTGAACCCAACCGTGGGGTGAACTTACTCGGGATCTGTAATAACCCGCAAATCCGTACCCCTTGAGTCAACGCTATTTTACATCAATCAACTCAAGATGAACAGAAATGCGAACCATTTTGATTAAAGAAGAAGAGGTAGAGGAAGAGAAAACAGAAAACAACAACAGAATCTTACCATTGCAGTGGAATAAAATATAATATATAATAACAGATCTTTACACAAAAGAAAAACTATACCTGTTTATAGATACACCACCAAAATACATCATCAGAGTCTAATGACATCAATAACATACAACTGGACAGTAATCATAACCTATTTTCACATAACTGAGTACCCAACTAATCAGCACGGTGATTATATATATAACAAGTACGGAAGTATGCAACGCCATCCAGCTCGTCTCCTGAGCTCCACAGTATCTTTTCTTGTATTCCATTATATTCGGTCTGACCCGAACATTACAGTTAAATAACACCCCAGTCAGTCTGGAATACCGACGTGAGAAATCACACTCAAATTGATTATTAAAGTTTCAAAATCCTTTGAAAACAAAAGCATCTCGTAAGACGACGCCACAAATAAACATGTCGGGTTTTTAACTTACGATAGCTAAAACACTTTTTATTAAAATTCTTTGATATTATAATTGTGTCTATAGAAAGTAAAATAGAATCTAGCTGAAATGCTTGCATCTCACGTTTCAGCAATAGTTGGGCACAATCAAAACCGTACGGGCGCGTAGGGAAAATGGATTTCCAACTAATGACTAGGCACTGGGGTACCACCTGTCACGGTGCCTAGTCTAGATCTGCGTACCGAGGATCACTCCCGACCCCCTGCAACACAAGACCAAGACTACCCCTTACTGGATAATCCCAGTAAGATCACCCCATGGTTGGGATCAGCAACCGCACCACTAAGCCGAAATAAAGGGACATCTAGACAGGGATGACCTCACCCGAAATGGGTACTACCCACAAAGCCTTGCTGCATAATACCTGATTTTCAGTCATTCTCGGTTGATGAGGCTTGAGGTTAAACGTTACCTTTAAGATGGTTTTCAAGAAATTAATCCCGATCGCAGTCTCTTCGAAATGATTAGCGCATTGTCCAATATTGATAGTCGGTTACTTAACTATCAATTAACATTCACAACATCCATTAAACATCAGAGGTGGATAGAATTGATTTTTAAATCAATTGGAATAATATGGGTTTGTTTAAAACTAAAAATGATTTAAATGTAAGCAAGTGAATTGTAAACCATTCAAATTGAATGAAAATGGTATATGAATTAATTGAAAACAGTTGAATTAGTATTAAAACTATATAAATTGCTTACGGAAAGTGTTTAGTGTGCATTGCTTTTTGAATTCATGTGTTTAACTATTGCAAATAAGTGAAATGTTGTTGAACTTCATATATATGACATTTACATGTTTTAGTTGAGTAAGTACAGGTTCAGGGAAGTCGTTGTATTGGATTTGATTGCGCAAAATGCTAATTAAATAAGCCGCTTGCTTAAAAATGCTAAATAAAGGTACGCATATGCAATAAAAATAGGAAAGATGAACTATTTTTGTTTTTCCGACCGGGTGGTTCAATGTATATATATTTATATCTTTTGTCAAATTGCAAAAGCTCCTCTGTACAAAGGAGACTCTGCCAAAAATTTTGGGATTTAGAATTTTTTTGAAAACTTTGGAAAAATTTTTGCTAGCGACAAAACGATTTCAAATTGGAATTAAAATAAGAAATTTTGGAAATGGAAATTGAAACTAATTTAAATAATGATATGAATCAGTTATAAATGGAAGATAAAATTCAATATTGAGTAAAGAAAATAAATTGAATTCATATGAAATGGGAAAACAAATTTGGATAGAAGTAGATATGAAAATTTCTGTAAGGAAATGTATAAAATGATTTTAAAAAGCTATGATTCGATATTATTGTTAAGTAGGATATGCATGTATTATAAAGGAAAAGGAAATTGGTTTTGATTTCAGAAGATAAATTTGAATTTCTCGACAAAAAGGTATGTGTTTAAATTTCTGTATGAAATTTGATTGGGTTTTTGATCTAGCCACTTGGCTTTTGTTTTCTTTTGGAATTTGGGAGCCCGTAGAGGCAATTTGTAGTTGTATCAAGCTAGCCACACAAAGGAGAGGCTAGCTAAATTTTTCAAAAATTTAGGGAGTTAGAAAATTTTTGAGAAATTTTGAAAATTTAAAACTTGGTTTGAATTATAATTTGAATGGTTGAATAAGTAAAGTAGTTTGGGAACTATAGAAAGATTTGGAAGGTTAGTAAGATGGATAGTGTGTCTTTAATTAAGATTATTGGGTTGTTGTTAAAAACTGTTTGGTTTTGGGAAAAATAGTAAACGGGTATTGGACATTTTTCTGCCTTTGTAATTTCGGGGACGAAATTCTTTTAAGTGGGAAGGAATGTGACGACCCGTAATTTTTAGATGTTTGAAATCGGAATATTTAATTGATTTTAAATTTTTAAAAGTTAGTTTCTAACTTGAATTTAAAATATCACCATTTATTTGATAATTAAGTTATTGAATTTAATCATTTGAAGCTTGGTAAAATGTTGAAACTGAGTTTTAAGCCTGTTAAAAATAATTTAAAGGCTTGTAATATTTATACGGATAACACCGAAGATAGTAAAAGTGTTAAAATTGAATTTGGAAGTGTTTTGTTCAGTTTTGAATTTATATCGTTTAAATTGAATTTAAAAATAGCCTTCCGAGGTACAGTCTCGGATTTCGTTGAAACCAGTTCCATTAGATCCATAATAGTGTATTATTGTCGGATTTCAATTTTCGTAGTGATTGGAGTTGCTGTGTGAGCGTACGATATATAAACGCGCTGAAATTTATATCGAAATTTAATATATTAACTGGGTCCAAAAAGCTACCTTCTCCATACGATCGAATTAAGACTCAGAACCTTTTCCATTAAGTTCGGAATAAGGGTTTAACATTATAAATGCCTAGCGGCACACCTCGATCGGAGGTCAAGATTTTGAGCTAACATTTGGAGACGATTTAAACTTAAAAATTTAAATATAATTTATATATTTATATACTAATCACCTTCATCCGTAATTCTTTAACCATCAAAACTTTTCTTTCTCATCGACTTTTTTCTTTTTAGAGCATTATGGTCCCCTTCTGCTTGCCACTTTCTACTCAACATCACGTCTTGCCTCCTCTCCTTCTTCTATATCACGCGACTTTCTTTCCTCAGTACAAACTCACGCAACACTCTTTCCTTCTCTTCTCTCTCCTTCATGGCCGAGCCCCCTTTCGTTTTCAAATCGATCCCGTTCTTTCAAAAAAAATTCAATTCGAAATCGATTCGATTCAAGCTATGGGAGGGCAGCGCGTTCTCCTCTGCCAAATAGAAGGTCTAAGGGAAATCGAGGGTTGCGATGGGTGGGAGAGGCATGGAGTCTCGAGGCGGCGGCTCTGGGAAGGGTTTCGAACTCGGTCTCTATCTTACGAGCGGTGCAGGCAATGAGGGAGGCGAGCAGCAAGATGGAGTACGTAGATGGGGCACAGTGATGTATTGGTCGAGACAGCTAGGTTAGTGAGGTCGTGACGAGGTTTAGGGGAGGGAGGCGCAACTTGGAAGGAGCCGCCGTCGGTGCAGGTAGGGTTTCTGGTAGGGGCTGCGAGGTGATCTTTGGGTTCATATCATTTTCTGATGGGTTGTGGCGTACCCACAGGCCAGTCAATAACCATATCAACATAAAGGAGATCAAAGTTCAGGTCATGGGTTAGGCAGTAGATTTCACTACGTTCATCTTAAGGTTTGGGGCACGAGGGTGGAGTCTGTGAGGTTCAGTCAAGTGCTTGCACGATGGGAAGAAGGTCAAAGTCATGAAGGAAACAAGCCGGGTAGGGTAGATTGCAAGCTAAAACAAAGGTGAGTTAATCTCACTCATCTGGTTATAATTTAAATTTAAATGATTAAACTTAAATAATTGATTGATTGATTGATTTGATTGGATGTGCAATATTATATATAGTAGTATATAATATATCTTGGAATGATTGATTTCCCGCATTATATAGCGGATGGGACCCTATGCACCGCGTAATAGCGGATGATATTATATTTAAAACCCATATACCACGATATTCCACCTCGAAGTGGAATGGGTATTTTATATTGTGCTAACATCTGTGGATGCTGGGAAACAGGTTGGAGGGATCCAACTGGATTCCTCAAAATTATTTATATTGTTTAGTATTCTCTGTTATGAATATTCGATATTCTGTGATGAATTTTATTGATAATTGGAATATTGAATGCTATGGTCTACTTGAATATATTTCGGTACACTGAGTTATCAAAACATATAGAATTGGATTTTTGAAAAGAAAATAAGAAGAAGAGAATTTGTAAGTGGAATAATTATGGAGAATTTAAATAAATTAAGAATGAACTGGATAAGAATAATAGTGGCTTTAAAATTCTAATAAATAAATTCCGTATATGAAAAGGGATTTTGAATAAATAGGAAGATAATGAATTTTAAAATTCAGTGTTATTATTTAAAATAATAAAGCATTTATTTTAAATTTAAGATTTAAATTATTGAAAGGAATAAAGAAGAAATTTGGAAAATCTGAAAATGGTATGTTTTGGTTAAAAGATTTAAAATCAAAACGAAAAAAAATAAAGTCTATAATTATTGGAGTTTGAAATGAATTGAATAAGTGAAAAAATTTATTTCAAAATGGAGTAAATTGGAAATCAATTTGAAAATTGATTTAAGTGGTTGAAGTTGGAACTTTAAAGGAGAAGTGGGACTTTGAAATTTATAAACCGAGTTTATAAAAGTAAAGTAAATATGTCAGTGGATATTTGGAGGAATAAATTCACGATGGAAAGTTATTAAAGGAATGAGAAATTTTGTTTAAAAATAAATGGTGATTTATTTTAAAAAGATGTGAAAGAGAAGTATATTTCCCTGGATAGCCAATTAGTTTCAAAGTAAATTATTTAAGTTTTAATGTTTTTTTAAAAAGCATGTTTTGGAAAATTTATTATTTTTAAAATGTTTAAATTCTAAAGTAAGTATTTTTCTCAAATCTATTATCGTAGTAATTATTTAAAGGTGATTTGGTATTGTTTAACAGAGAAATCTAGTTTCATATTTTATTAAGTAGCCTCATTTAAATATTCCCAAAGTATATATATATATATATATATATATTTAATAAAGTATTGAAGTAGTTTTAACTTAAATGTTTTAAAGGATAATTTATAATAAAGTGTTTTAAATTATTTTTAAAAATCTAAAGCTTTGTGCTTCGTTGTTTTCGGTGGAAATAAAAAATTGGAAATTTATTTTATGAGAAAAGTATGGTTTGAAATTGTTTTCAAAGGATTGAAAATAGAAATATATCTTGTGAAGATATTTTGAGATAAATAAATAATTTGAGAAATTATTTATGTTTGATGGATGTTGTGAATGTTAAGTGATAGTTAAATAACCGACTATCAATATTGGACAATGCGCTGATCGTTTCGAAGAGACCGGGATCATGATTAATTTTTCTCGAAAACCATTTCGATCCGGTTTGTACGTTTTCGTGGAAAAACGAGTTCGGAGTCGAAGATGGAGCAGTGAAGTGCAAGGGCTAGTCGCTACTAATCCTGAGGATGATTCCAAAATGGATGTAGTAGGAGTAGTTCCTTCGGTTCCGTTCGAACCCGAGACGGACTTGTATGGATGAATGCTTTCGGAATATCATCAGGCGGACGTGGGCATTCTAATTGAAACGATCTTAAAGGTAACGCTTAGCCTCAAGCCTCATCAACCGCGAGTGACTGAAAATCAGGGGTTATGCAGCAAGGCTTGGTGGGTAGTACCCATTTCGGGTGAGGTCATCCCTGTCTAGATGTCCCTTTATTTCGGCTTAGTGGTGCGGTTGCTGATCCCAACCGTGGGGTGATCTTACTCGGGATTATCCAGTAAGGAGTAGTCCCGGTCTTGTGTTGCAGGGGGTCGAGAGTGATCCTCGGTATGCTTATCTAGACCAGGTATCGTGACAGGTGGTACCCCAGTGCCTAGTCATTAGTTGGAAATGCATTTTCCCTACGCACACGTACAGTTTTGATCGTGCCCAACTATTGATGAAACGTGAGATGCAAGTATTTCAGCTAGATTCTATTTTACTTTCTATAGACACTATTATAATATCAGAGAATTTTAATAAAAAGTGTTCTAGTTATCGTAAGGTGAAACCCCGACATGTTTATTTGTGGCATGGTATTACGAGATGCTTTTATTTTCAAAGGATTTTGAAACTTTAATAATCAATTTGAATGTGATATCTCACGTTGGTATTCCAGACTGACTCGGGTGTTATTTAACTGTAATGCTCGGGTCAGACCGAGTATAATGGAATACGTGAAAAGATGCTGTGGAGCTCAGGAGACGAGCTGGATGGCGATGCGTACTTCCGTACTTGTTATATATATTCCGCCGTGTTGATTAGCTGGGTACTCAGTTGTGTGAGGACAGGTTATGATTACTGTCCAGTTGTACATTATTGATGTCGTTGGACTCTAATGATGTATTCTGGTGGTGTATGTATAAACAGATATAGTTTTTCTTTTGTGTAAAGATCGGTTATTATCTATTATATTTTATTCCACTGCATGGTAAGATTCTGTTGTTGTCTGTTTTCTCTTGTTCTACCTCTTCTTCTTTAATCAAAATGGTTCGCATTTCTGTTCATCTTGAGTTGATTGATGTAGAATAACGTTGACTCAAGGGGTACGGATTTGCGGGTCATTACAGGATTATCCAGTAAGGGGTAGTCCCGGCCTTGTGTTGCAAGGGATTGGGAGTAATCCTCGGTACGGTGATCTAGGCCATGTACTTTGACAGGTGGTACCCCAGTGCCTAGTCATTAGTTGGAAATCCATTCTCCCTACGAGCCTTTTACGATTTTTGTTTGTATAACCCACTTTGTGGCTAGTAGTTGGAATTTAATCATGTAACAATTTTGGCTATTTTAATAAGTATTTGTACATAGACCCTATTATAATACCAGAGGATTTTGATAAGAAACATTTTAGCTATCTTAAGGTAAAGACCCGACATGTTTATTTGTAGCATGGTCTTATGAGATGCTTTTGATTTCAAATGGTTTTGAAATTTTAATAATCAATTTGTGTGTATTTCTCTCATGATGGTATTTCAGACTGACTCGGGTGTTATTTCGTTATAATGCTCGGATCAGACCGAGTATTACGAATTACAGGAAAGGTTGCTGTGGAGCACAGGAGAGGAGCTGGAGTCTGATACGTATTATCCGTACTTGTTTATATCCGCTGCTGTGATTGTTTGAAATTGTCAGGCTGGTAATTGTTGTTTGTTTGAGATATACTCTGATGATAAATTATATAAAACAGATATAATTTTCATTTTGTGTATAGATCTGATAGTATGTAGTATATCTTGTTATGCCACGATTGTGAGATTCTGTAATTGTTTAGTTCCTGCTTTCTTCTATCTTCTTTCTTTTCCCTCAACAATCTGTCTTTTCCGGCACTCGAGCGTCGGCATATTATTCTGTGGTGTATTTTGTGTCAATTTTCGAGAGTCGAGAAGGGCGGGCCGTGACAGTGGTATCAGGGCTTAGGTTGACGATAACCTTGGCTCTGATGGGGAAATTACTCATTGAATAGAGTTAATAGTACTCTATAATGAGTTGAGTGTATTAATAGATATGAGAGGTACTTGTTAGTGAATATAAAATTGTTTTTATACTGTATTGACTTATCGGTTGAGTGTTTATGAATTCTGGTCGGTACAGGATGTACAACTGTATCGATAGGAGTTTCTAAACTCTTAAACAAGATAAAGCGACAAAGTATTGTTTCTAAAGTGGGTAAATGGAATAATTTTACCCAAAATTATATTTTGTTATAAAGGGAATAATTTTATGAAATTATTATATATATATTTGGATGTTTTGTTATTAATATTATAATCAAATATAAGAATCTAAAATTTGAAATGGTTTATAACCAAATTGAATTCTATAAGTATAACTAAAAATTTGATTTAAACCAGAATTTTAATCCCGAAAATTTTGTAAAGTGTTTTAAATGAATTTTAGAACAAAAAGTTTGGGAATTTAAAATCCTGGGAATGTTTCCAAAGTGTTTGAAGGCAATGATGGTGTATTATCTTAGGAAATAATTCTGAATGGAAATTGTTTTGAAAGGAATTTGTGGAAGTAAGGAAGCACTGAACTCAAGTGACGCCCCACCTCTATACCCACGCTAGCCAAGAACACTACGGTGTAGTGCTTTCAACTAGCACGGAGAATAAGGCTGTTAAGGAGCGACCATCAATAGTTAGGCCTTACACTAGTATTGGTTATCTCGATAGGAGTGGTATATATATATATATATATATATATATTCTTTCATTGTTCATCTCTGATTTATTTTCTCCCATCGACATACCCCAATTCCAGTATAAAACGAACTACAATGGTTCGTAATAGTTTAGAACAGTAAATATAAAATATTACACAGATAATATAATGCGGAACATAAATAAAACATAAATTTTCATATATACAATAACTGACGTCAGTTACAATACATTTGACACGGTACATATGACACAGTACATATGATACAACTACCACAGTCGACTCAGGAAGTTACATATACAAGTATATTAACGTATATAATATACATGAATACATATCTTCCTATACAATTATACAGACTACTATTAATGACGACGACTACTCCAAAAGATATGAAAGAACTTCATAGCTCTAGCAGCAACCCAAAGCAACAACCTGAAATACTCGGTCTGACCCGAGTATTAGATTCAAAAGAAAATAATACTCGGGTCAGTCTAATTCAAACTCAGTTATTAGTGCACAGAAGCAATAATAATTAAATAATGAATAGACGACAGTAATTAAACCAAATCAGAATGCAATTCAAAATATTGAATTGAATAAACAAAATAGTTCAAACCATTGAAATATCAATTAAAATATTAATTCAAGTAGGGCTGCAGTACACGCACGCGTGCACTGCCTCGCCACTACGGAATATGGAATACTCAAAAAGATCCATAAGTCAAAACAAATAGAATATCATACACGCCATACCGTGTGGCTGCAGTTCACGCTTGCGTGCACTGCCTTGCCACTACAGTGATGAAATAGGAATCGGCACAAGGTCAAATCCAAGCTACTAGTTTGATTCAACACGGGTGTATTTAAATGAAATGGCCGATACAAAAATAAATCAACCAACAGAGAACAGAGACTGCACAAATGAATCAGCAGCAAGGGGATAGCAACATGTATGCCATAGTTTAGCAATTCAAAGACAAGAGCACCCTAACTAGAAGTGCACCTGAAGCATACAACTGCCGAACCAAGAGAAGCAAACAAAGATAGGGCTAGAACCAAACAGCACCTTAAGGCACAGACTCGAGTGGAAGAGAATTAGCTGCCACAATTCAATGCCAACAACATGAACTGGATAGTGCACCAAGGGTAAAACAGAGCAAGGCAAGCGAATAACAGATATATAAGGCAGTGACAACATAATAAAAGTCACCAAGCCACAATTACAATTTCACAGTAAAAATAACTCAAACTTGGTACAATTCCATCAATATATGTACACACATACCTATGTATGCATGTACATATATACAGATTTTGAATAACAGGTGACCCAACAAGGCCAAAATTAATCAACAACTGAAACAAGCAACTAAGAGAACCAGATTCGATTCAGTTTTCAATGCCACCGCCTCAATAGTTATAGTGTAACACGTCAAGGAAGCAACTATGAAATGAAGATAACAAAATATATGCAACTGCACCAAGGAATGGCACATGTGTGCTACAGGTTTGAACCCGCAAGTGCAGTGACAAAAAGGACCAAATTGAAACAGCAATTTGAAAAATGCAACAAGAAACTCAAGCGTTCAATAACATAACTCGAAATCAATTTCACTTAAATAGAAAACGCACATGAATGTTATGGCAACAGTTCAAGGCAACAGTGACAACTAATATGCAAACTATGTCATATATGAAACAGTGGCAAATTGCATAGTCAAGTTCAAGTGTGCTACAGAGGGGGTAATGCAACCACAACAGACTCAAGAGGAATGATACTGGGTCAAGCAACTGCGACATCAAGTGTCACAGCCTCAACAATGATATGGTTTTAAATATCCATATATGAAACAGTGCAACACAATCAACATAATAGAGAATGAATGCCACACTGAAAATTGCAGCTGCAACATGAATGACCAGAAGGCTGTGTTTAAGTGTAGAGAAAATATCATGTTTTAACATACAGTGAAACATGAAGCAGTTCGATATCTCTGCATATAATAGATACAACATGGAGTGCCATCAAGATATTCAAGCTACAGGTCAAGTATGCTACTAGGGTAATGCAACACAGTAACAAGGAAATGGCATATTCAAGTGTATTTCTTAAGCGAACATCCAAAGCAACTCAGGCATACACACGTACCACTGTACAAATCTAAATTGCGAAGCAACTACAATATCTCATTCAAAGGCCAAAATAATCATCAGCACTTTAGCAGAATACACGATATCATTAAAAATTCACTTGCCAGAAAATCAAAGCCATGCGATTCTTGATTTGAAGTATTCAAAACGGGGAAATGAAAATTTCAAAAGCCGCAAGCAATAAACAAGTCAAGGCAGAAATATATGGAATGATTCAAAGTTGAATATGCCAACTTTTCAGACCAAGGTAAATCAACGACCCAAGAATCAACCAATAAAAATTCAACAACCACTATTGAAATCAAAATCAAGGGTTGAAACATTCAACGCTAACAATTCCGGAACATATGGAATCAATCCATTATCAATACCAATTATCATCATCGGTAAAATCAAGTCGAAGACGAAGACCACGAAAGCAAAATTAAGCAAACGAATTCAACCAACTCGAATTAGATGTGAGTAAGTATAAATTACTCACCTTGGTTCGAAGCGGCCGAGACTCAAGCAAGGAGGCGAACGGCGACGAGAATCGAACGATCAAGCGCCATCTTTCGCCTTCGATTTCTAGGCCCTGGCTTCGAAAGGGGGAGAATGAGTGAGGCTGCCATCATTTTCTCAAAGCAAAAAAATAAAAAAAATAGAAGTGGATCGGGTTCGAATGGATGAAAAATAAGAAAAATGGGACGGGTTAGATAAAATAAAAAGGGGCCGGCTTTTGACTTTTCTCTTTCTTTTGTTTTTAGGTTCTGGGTTTACGAATGATAATTGATGATGAAAAATGAGGAGAGGGTTTTGAATATAACACGGCATCAAAGTAAATAAGTGGGCCAAATTCAATTGAAGCCCGCAACCACTTTCATCAAATTTAACCGAAAGAAATTTAAACCGGGTTTTATAAACTCCAAACAGCAATTTGCTATATCCATAAACCGTTTAACGATGATTATAAGTTGGAGAAAATTCCGGGTTGTTACAGATTCCCCTCCTTAAAGAAATTGCGTCCTCGCAATCATAAGAAATAAATGGACAAAAGGTAACAACCATAAAAGCATTTCATCCCAGAATGAAGAAATTTGAAATAGGAAGTTCACCATAAAGAGCTTGAAAGAGAAAGCCTGAACGTGTTTGCTCGATGAATCCTCTGGATTCCAAAGTGAAATCCATAAGATTTGAGAACCGCTGAGCTTTCACGAGAAAAACATCGTTATTTCGAAGGTGCTACACCCCCGAAGCAATGATGTGAATAGAAGGTTGCTCAAGAATAAGGATCGGAAACCCCTAAGGCATCTCCGTAATTGGAGGACGTAGAAAACGTTATGAATGGCAGAAAATTGAACCGGTACACCGACGTAGTACTATGTAAACACCAAAGAAATCTTTTAATTTCATAAAAGAAATTCACAAATTCTCTACAAAATTTAATTATCAATAGATAATTCAGAAATCTCAAATCAGAAATATTCGATTATCAAAAACGATAATAAAATCTCAAATCAACAAATATTTAATTATCACAATTGATAATTAATTCTCAAATATCTGATTATCAAAAACGATAATCAGAAGTCACAAATATCCGATTATCAAAAACGACAATCGAAAATCACAAATCAACGAATATTTAATTATCACAATTGATAATTAATTCTCAAATATCTAATTATCACAAGCGATAATCAGAAACAATAAATATCTGATTATCAAAAACGATAATCAGAAATCACAAATCAACGAATATTTAATTATCACAACTGATAATCAAATCTTAAATCGTAAATATTTAATTATCACAAACGATATTTAAATCTCAAATATCTAATTATCACAAATGATAATTAGAAACAATAAATATCTGATTATCAAAACGATAATCAGAAATCACAAATCACAAATTCTTCAATTAACGAGTCCGGAATTAACCGAAATAGCAAACGCACATGACCCATAACCACGAGTTTTACTAAATCGTTTAATTCACTTCATCGTCTTCTTGAAAGTGCATAGTTGTGTATTTTAAAAATAACATTTCACATTCTCAAACGGACAAGTCCGGAATTAAGCGAATCAGTAAAAGAAAGGGGTCATAGTCCTCGATTTTCCTGAAACGTTTAAATCGCTTCCTCATTCTTTTGAAAGCGTAAACTGTAAAACTTCTGAAAACAATTTTCATTTATTTTATAAAAAATAATAATAATAATTTACATTCTCAAATGAACAAGTCCGGAATTAAGCGAATCAGCAAAAGAAAGGGGTCATAGTCCTTGATTTTACTGAAATGTTTAATTCGCTTCCTCATTCTTTTGGAAGCGCAAATCGTAAAATTTTTGAAAACAATTTTGATTTATATTTAAAACAATTTTTAAAACACGTGATTAAAGCAGCAACATTCGTAGCAACTTCGACATACGTCAAAATTTCATCGAAATAATTGGCATCAAAATATAATACCAATGAATTTTCATTTATCGAAAATGTCGCAGGAATCTTTTCAAAGATAGAAAGGGATATCATACCCTAAACTTGTATTCATAACAAGTCGATAACACACGAATTCACCAATGCACAAAAATTGATAAAACTTATCAATGGAAATCACGAAAATTGGTGAAGCACAAATTCTAGAAATCTACACAAGAAATCCAGATATCAGAAAATGGGAGTATGGAAACTCAAATGGGAGTATGGAAACTCGAATGGGAGTATGGAAAATTGAATGGGAGTATGACATAGAATAAAAGATATGGCATAACATAAAATATCCATAATGACATACTACAATAAGTATGTAAATAATGATCAACAGGAGATCTACCGATAAGAGGTATGGCATAAATATGAAATACCCATACTGACATACAACTATAAGTATGCAAATAATGATCAACAGGAGATCAACCGATAAGAGATAATCGATATCACAAGAATCTTCTCAAAGATCCAAAGAGGTATCATACCCCAAATTTGTACTCATGACAAATCAATAACATATGAATTCACCATTGCACAAAAATAGGTGAAGCATAAAATTTCCAGAAATCAACATAAGGAATCTAGAAATCACAGAAAAAGGGAAAGAGACCTATCACATGACGGTCCGAAGACCAAGGGGAGCTACCCCGCATGTGTGAATGGAATCACACAGATTGAGGTCAAGACTAACCAAAAAGCAGAAAGGTATGTGTGAATGGAATCACACAAGTGGTGTCTAGTCTGACCATCAGAACGATCATCATGATCAACGAGGAGTGTCAATTACACTAAGCATGTGTGAATGGAATCACACAGATTGAGGTCAAGACTAACCAAAAAGCAAAAAGGTATGCGTGAGTGGAATCACACAAGTGGTGTCTAGTCTAACCTTGCAATGAAAGAGACATTGCGAAATTGCTAGTCTAATTCATAAAGCGATCATCAAGATCAACGAGAAGTGTCAATTACACTAAGCTAGTGAATATAAAAGTTTAGCTTCATGTCCCATAACCACTAGCTTAACTTAAATATTTACGAACAAATTGTAGATCTTCACTAGAAAAATGTCACAAGTGGTTCAATCGAACAAGTCCAAAAATTAACCGACGAAGTAAACGCGAGCGTTTCATACCACTTGTTTTGCTAAGCCGTTTAATTAGATTTCTCATACGAGTGAAATAAAGGTTTGTATATACTAATAGATTGGAAAACGGTTTAGGAAAAGAGTTTGATATTGAAAATAGAGTTAAAAACATTTTGATAAAAGAGTTTTGATATTTACTACTGGTATTGAAACATTTATATTTTTAAAGTGACAAATCACAAAAATGATTGTAGGAACAATCAATAACAAGAATTCACATGCAAATATGTGAATAGAATCCAAAGAAATCGATACTGTATCCATCCAAAAGTATGTTCACGAAAATCCCGAAGAACATGTTATCAAAGTTGCTAATAAATGATAGCAATAAATCGAGGAATTAACAAGAATCGATTAAATTTGGAAACCAAATCAATTCACTAAAATTCACCTTCGAAGACGTGAATAAAATCCAAAGAATTCGATTCTAAATCCATCAAAGTAGGAATATCCAAAAATTCCAGAAATAGAAGTTATCAAAGTCAACAAAGGAGATAACAACTAATCGGAAAAGAAGAATCGATTAACAAATGGGATAACGAAGCAAAACGAGCATAAATGACTTCAACAAAAATAAAAATCAAGTCAATGTCGAAGTCAACAATTAATGGCCATAATAGAGTATAAAATGATTCAATAACATCATCAAAGGACTCAACGGCAAACCAAGTAAGAGTCTTGGAAATCAAGAATTTATAAATTTCTCAAAAACAAAGTGACCGAAGTCGAATGGAATTCAAGCCGAGGAAAACATAAAATATCGAGTTCAGAATCGCTAAGGTTCGAACAAAATCAATCATCGGCTAAAATCAAATCAATGCCGAAAACACAAGAATCAAAATCAAATGCTTATGAATAAGCGTTAGGAATTCATACCTTACAATCAAAGACAATCATATGCAAATATGAGAGATAAAACGTCAACAAATAGTTGTAACACATGTACTATCTAAGTTATGTTTTATATTTGTTCTAAACCCCAGGCTTTGATACCAAGCTGTGACGCCCCACCTCTATACCCACGCTAGCCAAGAACACTACGGTGTAGTGCTGTCAACTAGCACGGAGAATAAGGCTGTTGAGGAGCGACCATCAATAGTTAGGCCTTACACTAGTGTTGGTTATCTCGATAGGAGTGGTACACATATATATATATATATATTCTTTCATTTTTCATCTCTGATTTATTTTCTCCCATCGACATACCCCAATTCCAGTATAAAACGAACTACGATGGTTCGTAATAGTTTAGAACAGTAAATATAAAATATTACACAGATAATATAATGCAGAACACAAATAAAACATAAATTTTCATATATACAATAACTGATGTCAGTTACAATACATTTGACATGGTACATATGACACAGTACATATGATACAACTACCACAGTCGACTCAGGAAGTTACATATACAAGTACATTAACGTATATAATATACATGAATACATATCTTCCTATACAATTATACAGACTACTACAAATGACGACGACTACTCCAAAAGATATGAAAGAACTTCATAGCTCTAGCAGCAACCCAAAGCAACAACATGAAATACTCGGTCTGACCCGAGTATTAGATTCAAAAGAAAATAATACTCGGGTCAGTCTAATTCAAACTCAGTTATTAGTGCACAGAAGCAATAATAATTAAATAATGAATAGACGACAGTAATTAAACCAAATCAGAATGCAATTCAAAATATTGAATTGAATAAACAAAATAGTTCAAACCATTGAAATATCAATTAAAATATTAATTCAAGTAGGGCTGCAGTACACGCACGCGTGCACTGCCTCGCCACTACGGAATATGGAATACTAAAAAAGATCCATAAGTCAAAACAAATAGAATATCATACACGCCATACCGTGTGGCTGCAGTTCACGCTTGCGTGCACTGCCTTGCCACTACAGTGATGAAATAGGAATCGGCACAAGGTCAAACCCAAGCTACTAGTTTGATTCAACACGGGTGTATTCAAATGAAATGGCCGATACAAAAATAAATCAACCAACAGAGAACAGAGACTGCACAAATGAATCAGCAGCAAGGGGATAGCAACATGTATGCCATAGTTTAGCAATTCAAAGACAAGAGCACCCTAACTAGAAGTGCACCTGAAGCATACAACTGCCGAACCAAGAGAAGCAAACAAAGATAGGGCTAGAACCAAACAGCACCTTAAGGCACAGACTCGAGTGGAAGAGAATTAGCTGCCACAATTCAATGCCAACAACATGAACTGGATAGTGCACCAAGGGTAAAACAGAGCAAGGCAAGCGAATAACAGATATACAAGGCAGTGACAACATAATAAAAGTCACCAAGCCACAACTACAATTTCACAGTAAAAATAACTCAAACTTGGTACAATTCCATCAATATATGTACACACATACCTATGTATGCATGTACATATATACAGATTTTGAATAACAGGTGACCCAACAAGGCCAAAATTAATCAACAACTGAAACAAGCAACTAAGAGAACCAGATTCGATTCAGTTTTCAATGCCACCGCCTCAATAGTTATAGTGTAACACGTCAAGGAAGCAACTATGAAATGAAGATAACAAAATATATGCAACTGCACCAAGGAATGGCACATGTGTGCTACAGGTTTGAACCCGCAAGTGCAGTGACAAAAAGGACCAAATTGAAACAGCAATTTGAAAAATGCAACAAGAAACTCAAGCGTTCAATAACATAACTCGAAATCAATTTCACTTAAATAGAAAACGCACATGAATGTTATGGCAACAGTTCAAGGCAACAGTGACAACTAATATGCAAACTATGTCATATATGAAACAGTGGCAAATTGCATAGTCAAGTTCAAGTGTGCTACAGAGGGGGTAATGCAACCACAACAGACTCAAGAGGAATGAAACTGGGTCAAGCAACTGCGACATCAAGTGTCACAGCCTCAACAATGATATGGTTTTAAATATCCATATATGAAACAGTGCAACACAATCAACATAATAGAGAATGAATGCCACACTGAAAATTGCAGCTGCAACATGAATGACCAGAAGGCTGTGTTTAAGTGTAGAGAAAATATCATGTTTTAACATACAGTGAAACATGAAGCAGTTCGATATCTCTGCACATAATAGATACAACATGGAGTGCCATCAAGATATTCAAGCTACAGGTCAAGTATGCTACTAGGGTAATGCAACACAGTAACAAGGAAATGGCATATTCAAGTGTATTTCTTAAGCGAACATCCAAAGCAACTCAGGCATACACACGTACCACTGTACAAATCTAAATTGCGAAGCAACTACAATATCTCATTCAAAGGCCAAAATAATCATCAGCACTTTAGCAGAATACACGATATCATTAAAAATTCACTTGCCAGAAAATCAAAGCCATGCGATTCTTGATTTGAAGTATTCAAAACGGGGAAATGAAAATTTCAAAAGCCGCAAGCAATAAACAAGTCAAGGCAGAAATATATGGAATGATTCAAAGTTGAATATGCCAACTTTTCAGACCAAGGTAAATCAACGACCCAAGAATCAACCAATAAAAATTCAACAACCACTATTGAAATCAAAATCAAGGGTTGAAACATTCAACGCTAACAATTCCGGAACATATGGAATCAATCCATTATCAATACCAATTATCATCATTGGTAAAATCAAGTCGAAGACGAAGACCACGAAAGCAAAATTAAGCAAACGAATTCAACCAACTCGAATTAGATGTGAGTAAGTATAAATTACTCACCTTGGTTCGAAGCGGCCGAGACTCAAGCAAGGAGGCGAACGGCGACGAGAATCGAACGATCAAGCGCCATCTTTCGCCTTCGATTTCTAGGCCCTGGCTTCGAAAGAGGGAGAATGAGTGAGGCTGCCATCATTTTCTCAAAGCAAAAAAAATAAAAAAAAATAGAAGTGGATCGGGTTCGAATGGATGAAAAATAAGAAAAAAGGGACGGGTTAGATAAAATAAAAAGGGGCCGGCTTTTGACTTTTCTCTTTCTTTTGTTTTTAGGTTCTGGGTTTACGAATGATAATTGATGATGAAAAATGAGGAGAGGGTTTTGAATATAACATGGCATCAAAGTAAATAAGTGGGCCAAATTCAATTGAAGCCCGCAACCACTTTCATCAAATTTAACCGAAAGAAATTTAAACCGGGTTTTATAAACTCCAAACAGCAATTTGCTATATCCATAAACCGTTTAACGATGATTATAAGTTGGAGAAAATTCCGGGTTGTTACAACTCACTTCAGTCGCTGGAAAATAATCCTGATGATGATGACCGCATCATCAGAATTCATTTTCGAGTTTCTTAGGTGATAGATTGCAACCGTAGTGATTGGTTATGATATCTGTTTAGACTTGTTTGATATACAAGGTGTTTTAGAATTTAAAAGGGGAAATTTATTTTGGTAAAACCAAATTTTTTGGAATTCGGAGATTTGATTTGATATACTAGGAGTGTATGAGTTATTTATAATTTCAAAATGATTTTGAAATAAAACCAGGTAATTGAATTCTGGGAACTCTATTTAATAATGTGAAAGGTTAAGGTAAAGCAACTAATGAACCTATTAAGTGAAGTTGATATTAATAAGAAGAAAACAAAAATTTTAATCCTGGAATTAAAATTGAACTTGAGTAAATGGAAGTGAATAGAATATATTTGCATCTAACTCAGGATAAGTTA
Source organism: Allium cepa (assembly GCA_030765085.1). Taxonomy (NCBI): domain Eukaryota; kingdom Viridiplantae; phylum Streptophyta; class Magnoliopsida; order Asparagales; family Amaryllidaceae; genus Allium; species Allium cepa. Next base: position 626,530,316 of record CM060939.1, read on the forward strand.
AATAAATTGGGATTGAAATTGAATTAAATTGAATTGTTTTGGATAAAGTTGAAATGTAAAATGATTATAATTGTGAGTTATAATTGTGTAATGGAAATTTATATCCTTAAGCTATTAAGTGTTATTTATATGATTTGGAATTGTGACTATAAGATGTAAATGGACAAAAATGAGTAATATAACCTTTTAAATAAATAAGTTAGCGAACTTAAGAATATGAGATGAATTGTAAAACCTAAATAGAAATGGTTGAATGTTATGATAAAAAACTGGAAAGTTTAAGAATTGAATTCTAAATGAAATGTAAATTGAGCTAAAGCATGTGAAATATAAAAGGTGAATGGACTTAAGTCAGTAAATATGGCTTGAACTTATATAAAAGGAGAAATAAAATTGGATCGTATTGAATTTAACTTAGACTAAGAGAAATTGAGTTAAATTTGGATGGAGTTGAAATCAAAATTCAGTTCTGTTATAAACAAAATCGAATGGAACTAAATTCTTATTTAAAATAGTAAAGGAAATGTATGAATTTAAGTTGGCTAAATAAAATTTGGTTGAACTTGAATTAAATTTGGATAAGAATTGAATTGAAAGAAAATTTAATTAAGTTGAAAGGATATTGTATGAATTAAATTCTCACTCAACTAAATTCAAAGGAATTGAATGAAGATGAATTTGGCGTAGGCTAAATTAAATAAGGGGAGTAATGGGATGAATAAGATTTTTGTAGCTTGTTAAGAAAATTTGAAGGGGGTAAAATAAAATCCTAGCTTGGTATGAAGTAATCGGAATGGTTATGTTATTAATAAAATAAATTTAGAAATGAATTGAGAAGGTGAATTAAAATTAGAATGGATTGAGTAAGTAAACAGATTGAAGTAAAATTTGTAATAGATTGGAATTTGATTTTATGAGAATTACATTATAATGAAAATAAAATTAATGTAAGAAGGAATATAATTATTTTGGAGTTGGAATAACTTAAGAGAATTGTGAAAGGGTTGTTGTCAAGCTTATAAAATGGCTTTGAATGAATCTGTATGGATAACGAAATTGTATGTAAGACTAGGGATTTAATTCAATAATTGTGATGAAGCAAGAATGCTTGAGTTGTAAATAATCCAGCATAGAATGATATTAATATAAACTTAAGTTGGCTGACGAACTTGAAATGAGAATAGGGATTTAATTTTATAATTGTGATGAAGTAAAAAAATTGTTTGGATTATGAATAATTTCGAATGGAGTAAACTTAATATAGTTTGAGCAGGAATTAATTTAAAATTGTTATAAACTTAAATAATTGTTATTTGCTTGAATAACATCAAATTTGCATATAAATGGGTCGTTTTGTTGTAAATGGAACTGAATTGGTTTAAAGAAGCGAATGAAATTGGTTTTTAAATCAATTGGAATGGATTGAAATTTTATTAAGTGGATTTTCATATAAATGAAAGTGGATCATTAAAGAAATGCAAATATATCAAATTGAAAATAAAATTTGATTGTGAATCAATTTGGAATTGAATTGAAGTAAAGTGATGTAAGAAAAACATATGTAACCATATTGAAGTGAAAATAAATTGGTTATGGTGAATATGAATTGAGTATAGCAAAGTTGGATGTAAATTCTTTTGAGTAGAATAAATGAAATATGGATTTGCAAAGGAGATTAGAATATTATTAAAACGTGTGGGTTACTTATATAGATGGATAACTTGTACGATTTCGAAAATTGTTGTGTGGGATTTGAAATTGACATGTTTGGTTTAGACAAATGAATGGAATGTTGTTAATTCTCATATTATTAAAAACTGATATGTTTGTTTAAGTAAGTACAGGTACAATATAATTAGCCGCTTGCTTTTAAAATGCTAATCAAAAGGTACGCCTACGCAATATAATTGAAAAATGATATGTATGTTGTGGTATATTTTGTTTTCCGATCCTGTGGGTCGATGTATATATATTTATATCTATTGTGATATTTTAAAATGCTCTCCGTACAAAGGAGGCGCTGTCAAAAATTTTGGGAGTTAGAATTTTTTTAGAAGTTTTGAAAATTTGGGTTAACTAGAAAAGTAATTTTTGAAATAATATTAAAACAAAGCTTTTGAGTTAGAAATAAAACTAAATGGTTTTGGAATTGAGCTAAAAGTTTTGGGAGAGGTGAAAGTAAGTTTTTAACTAAGCAAGTTTGGGTAAGTAAATGAGTTTGGAAGCATTTTCCTACCTTAACAAATTTCGAGGAAGAAATTTTTATAAGGGGAGAGGAATGTAACGACCTAGAATTTTGTAGATTTTGAACATTTAATTCATTTTAAATGTTAATGTAATGACCCGCTATTTTGGACTATTCGCATCCGCACATGTCGGACTTGAATAATTCAAAACACCGAATTGTTAATTTAAATTTGGCAAAACTCAGATATACAGTAAATAAATAATCACAGAATCACAGACATAGAGTAATAATATGCAGCGGAAGTAAAAGAGAAAGTAGTTCATGAAGCTACTATATAAATATATAAGATACATTAGAGTTAAACTAGATACAACAGAAGAGTTACACGATACATCAGGTACAAATCAGAATACATCACTGAAATCATCGAATACTGAAAGCAGAATAGATGGCTGGATCTTCAAGCAAAGCTCCAACTCTAAAGGTGAGTCTTGAATACTGGTACACTCAGTATGACCCGAGCGTAAAGCAAAACACAAAACACTCGAGTCAGGATTAACATTTTTATATTAATAAATCCAACTCATGTGAAATAACAATTGAAATACAAATAACTCAAAGGACGTTGGAATAACCGTCCTCTAAGGATCCGTTAAACTATCTACTATGCAGTAATATACGCTAAATATTTAATGTCTATCAGTAAATATCATAATAGTGTTAAGGCGTTACCATTATCCCCTTTAACACATTTTATATAAGCGTTATAGACTATACAGCACTGTAAACTCCACCGTAAACTAGTGGGATATCAGGGAGTACTGCATAGGTATAACACAAAACAAATTCATAGTGGTCGCGTATATAGGGATACAAGTATGACAAGGCACATGAGGCAATACCCAAGGTAGTGAAACTATCATTTGCCTGATCTGGACTGGTGAAAACGCATCGCCGCAACGATCGAAACACCGTGAAACAACACTCCTGAAATTCCGAGGGTGCGCCAATCAATAACAAGTAATGAGTAGTTCACGAAGAAGTGTGTTCGCTCGAGGTGGCTAACCCCATTTGGCCCCTGTTTTAGTCATTTCCAATTTGACACAAGTGTCAAGGATATCCATTATCGTTCTCTTTCTTCAGTCATCACGTACATCTTTCCAAACACTTCATTCTGGATCACACTTCGCGTATAGTTATTAAAGTGGTTTTCGGTTTAGACAGAGAGTATGTCCATAACCGATTCTGCTTTCTTTAATAACTTTCGTAATTATTACACCGATTGGTCATTTAATAAATTCCAAAACCAAGTCAAATTCAATTTCAAATTCGAATTTGTGAACCAACATTCCATTTGTCCTTCTAAATCGATTTACACAATTTTCATTTCAACTTCCAAATTACTATTTCAAATCTTACAATTCAATTTCAACATTTATTTAAAACAATTCAAATATTGATTCAAGTTCGTATACAAATTTCATTTCGAAAACATTTAAATTTATTTAATTTAACATTCAAATCAATTTAAATTCATTTATCGATTTCATTCAATATTCGTTAAGTTAATTTATCATTCAAAACAATTTTTATTTATTTTCCAATTCATTAAATCAGTTACTTAATTTCAACTTTATTATATCAAAACTTACAGATTTATTTAAATTTGATTCGTCAAATCAAATTCTTTAAATTACAAGTCTTACATTGATTTCAATAAATTGCTTTTTTATTCCTTGTTAAAGAAATTCAATTTCACTTATTTATTTACTTAGTTACAAGTTTCAAAATTCAATTCATAAAGAAACTTAAGTTCACTTATTCAAGAAGTTCAATTTTCACTTATTAAAGAATTCAATTTTATATAATTATTAAATAATCTCAAAACTTAATTATTAAATAATTTCAAAACTAATTATTAATAATTCCAAATTTTAAAACAACATTCTTTCATCAACTACAATGTTAATATTTTGATTCAGATTATTTAACATTAACATTTTCCTTTCGTTAAAATTCAAATTCTTACTTCATTTCAAAACCTTATTCTTTATTCAAATAAAATTATTATTATTATTATTATTATTATTTCCAGTCAAATTATTGACCGATCGGGTTTATTCAATTCTCTATCCTAGGTCAAGTTCATTTGGGTATTTATCATTTCAACCAGATTCCATTTCAGTTCAACTATTTAAGCATAGTAAAGGGAACTTGCAGTGTGATAACTGGGATGGTGTCAAATTAAATAAACAAGCGATAAAAAAACATCAATAACAATCCAATAATCAGTTCAAATAATCCCGAAATAATCGTAATTAATTCACATTGTTGTTTGTGCAAATTAATATAATTATTTCTAGAACCTACACTAACATTTATACGATTCTTCACTTGTCATTCATTATTCAAATTTATACTACAACAATTTATACAACATACATTCAACGGTCCAAGGTTTTCTTAGCCAAATTCTACGTGTCAATTAATTTAACATTTAAAATGGGTCATATTGAACTAATCAAATTCACATATAAATCAATTTTAAATTGTTAACTATCTTATATCAAATTAAATTTGCATACTATTTATCACTTTAACATGCACAATTAACGTCCAATTTCAACAACATACAACAATCATTTATCAACCAAACTTGTATAATCATCGCATAAGTAACAGATAATGGTGTCAGATGTCACAGGTGAACTAATACAAGTAATAGCATATATAACAATGTAATTAACTCACAACATCATATTTCAATTGTTGTTTCAATTGAAATCAAATTTAATAAGTAAAAGAGAATTAACCGTGAGTGATTGCTCACCTTCCGAGGTTAGAGAGATAGACAATGAAGTGAGTTATGAATTCTAAAGCAAATCAAGATTGACATGGATTCAATGAAGAAACAGGCATGATGGACCCAAAGCTGATAAAATGGGAAACGATGAGAACCAATTAGAATTTTTTATATATTAAACTGAAAATATGTACATAATTAATATATTATTTATTTATTTCAATATATCATTTCAAGACAAATATTAAAATAATATAACTACCAAATCATTATTAAATCAACTTATATATATATATATATATATATTATTTTAGCTTAAAGTCTAAATACATAAAAAAAACTTAAAATAACTGTATATGTACTTATATACTTACCATTTTTACATTGTAGATATATATATCGAAACGAGCGCAGAAAAGTATACAAACCAGTAGAGAACAAATAGATTATTTAAAACTTATGTATACAACATATATTCAAATAGACTAATATAAAATCTTATATGTATAAACTTATACTGACTTATATATAAACATCGTAATTATTATTATCAAACAGTCCAAACATACTACAACTCATATAACTTGATATGTGTATACACTTGTATAACAAAACCTTTAAAGTAAAACATTTATACCCTTTATATAATTAATATACATATCGTACTTTATAAACTTTCGTTATTAAAACTAACGTAATATATACTTTTAAACACATATATCATCCGCTTTTATACAACTTAGTATAACATATACAATATAAAATGAAATATCATAAACTTAAATAAAGCAAGCCTATAGACATATGAACCGCCTATATAAATATGTACACCTTCATATAATACACACACACACACACACACACACACACTATATATAAGAACACTTGCTGAAAGTAGGAAACATATAATATATATTCACAGCTTTGAAAAACAAAACAATATACTATAAGAACCAAATTACTTATATGAGCTTAGCTTCATGTCCCATAACCACTAGCTTAACTTAAATATTTATGAACAAATTGTAGATCTCCACTAGAAAATTGTCATAAGAGATTCAATCGAACAAGTCCAAGAAATAACCGACGAAGTAAACGCAAGCGTTTCATACCACTTGTTTTACTAAGTCGTTTAATTAGATTTCTCATATGAGTGAGGTAAAGGTTTGTATATACTAATAGATTGGAAATCGGTTTGAGAAAACGAGCTTTGTTATAAAATAGTGTTGAAATCATTTGAAGAAAGAGTTTTGATATTTACTACTAGTATAGAAAACCTTTATATTTTTAAAGTCACAAATCATAGAAATGATTGTAGAAACAACCAATCACCAAAATTCACATTCGAAGACGTGAATAAAATCCAAAGAAACCGATAAAGAATCCATCGAAATAAATATTAAAAAATCCCTAAAAAGGAGTCATCAAAGTCATAATAAACGATAACAACAAATAGGATCATCACGAACGATTTGAATTGGAAATTCAATCCAAAAAGGCAAACTGGACTGAAACAGCAGGTTCAATTGACTGAGCAGAATTTTCAGTCGACTGACCCTGTACCTGGAAATTTTCCAGATTCAGGAAACTTTCTGTTTCCAGGTTCAGTCGACTGAATCATGCTTTCGGGTTCCAGGTTCAGTCGACTGAACAGACTTTTCACTCGACTGAATCTTCCCTGGGTTGTTTTTCAGCCTATACAAATGAAGAGCAAACTCTTCCAAAATGCAACCGGACGAACATTGGCTCTAAGGGTTTATGCCAATCGGCAACACATCCCTATAAGCTCCTCGACGCATCATCAGAAGCATGATCAAACATCCATAAAAGGATTTTCACAAAAATTTGACTTAAAAACCCAAAAATTGGGATATTCACAAAACCAATCCAAATCAAAAGCAAATTCTCATGAAGAAGTGTTAGGAATTCATACCTAACAACCAAAGATAATTATAGTCATAGATGTGAGATAAAAATCTCACCTTTGAACCCAAACAAATGAAGAAGAAGCTCGAAAGCAAAGGAGAATCAACCACTCTTCAAATCCAACTCAAGAATCTTGATTTTAAGCTTTAAAAGAAGAACATTCCCAAAGTTAGGTTTAGGAGTTTCTGAAATTCAAGAGAGAAGGAGTTGGAGAAGATGAAGAGAAGGCTTAACAATGGGTTCCCTTGAATTTGGAGATAGAAGTTGGATTTGCTAATGAAGACTAGGGCTTGGAGTTTTAATTTCCTCTTCCACTCCCCATTGTTATAAAAGCTTGAGTATTAGGAAATGAGGAATGAAGTAATGAAGAGGAGAAGGGGTTGGGACTGAGTTAGTAAGTGATTAATGGGTTCAGCCCAAACCAAAGCCCTAAGTGAAAAGTGGCAAAATTTCTCTAACTCCAAACATATCAAAGCTTATACTCAAAAAGATTGCAAACGGCGTTTTGAACTCAATGGAAATGGTCCCGAGTCCTAATTCGACCGTATGCAAAAAGTAGCTTTTCAGACTAAATTCCGAGTATCGACAAAATATTTAAATAAAATACTTAAATATAAAATCGATAAATATGCGGGTTGTTACAGACTCTCCTCCTTAAAGAAATTGCATCCTTGCAATATTTAAGAAGAAGATATATAGTAACAACCACGAGAGCATATTCAACACAAAAGAAATCTGAAATAAAATGTTCACCTTAAAGAGCACGGGAAAGTAAGTCTGGATGTGTTTGCTCGATGAACTCTCTAGATTCCCAAGAACAATCCTTAGGATTTGAAGACCATTGAACTCTCACAAGCGGGACATCTTTATTTCGAAGGCGTTTGACCTCCGAAGCAATAATTCGAATAGGATGATGCTCATAAGTTAAATTAGGTGAAACTTCAATCTCTTCCACAACACCGGGCTCAAGAATAGAATCGGAATTTCGAAGACATTTCCGTAATTGAGAAACGTGAAACACGTCATGCATGGTAGAAAACTGAGCCGGTAATGATAGCGATAAGCCATGGAACCAATACGTTCAGTGATAGGAAATGGCCCAATATATCGAGGTGCTAACTTTCCCGACCGGCTAAAACGTACAACACCTTTCACAGGTGAAACACGAATAAAAACAAGATATCCAACAGAAAATTCTAATTTCCTTCTCCGGTTATCGGCATAGGTTTTTGTCTACTCTGGGCTTCTTTCATCCTACGCCGAATAAGGTCAATTTTCTCTGTGGAATCCCGAATAAAATCTGGACCTAAAACTAGCTTGTCACCGGCCTCAAGCCAACAAGAAGGAGATCGACATGGCCTTCCATAGAGTGCCTCGAAAGGTTCCATACCAATACTAGATTGGAAGCTATTATTATAGGAAAATTCAACAAGAGGAATATGATCTTCCCAGCCTCCACCAAAATCAAGCACACAAGCACGAAGAAGATCTTCAAGAGTTTGATTCACACGCTGGGTTTGTCCATCGGACTGAGGATGATAAGCGGTGCTAAAATTAAGCTTCGTTCCCAAAGATTTTTGAAGACTCTTCCAAAATCCACTAGTAAACAATGGATCGCGATCACTAACAATAGAAGTAAAAACTCCATGTAATTTAACAATCTCTTTAACAAAGAGTTTGGCCAAAAGAGGAACGGTTCGGTTAGACCGAATGGGAATAAAATGGGAGGATTTAGTAAGTCTATCAACTATAACCCATAAGCTATCATGACCCGAACGAGAACAGGGAAGGCCATCGATAAAATCCATGGAAATTTGGTCCCACTTCCAAATTGGAATTTCTAAAGGTTGCAGTAACCCACCGGGCCTTTGATGTTCGGCCTTAACGAGTTGGCAAGTCATGCAACACTTAACGAAGTTAGCGATGTCAAGTTTCTTTCCCTCCCAATAATAAAGTCGCTTCATATCCGCGTACATTTTACTACTACCGGGATGAATGGTAAATTTAGAACGATGCGAATCTTCTAAAATATCTTTACGAAGATCACTAATATTTGGCACGATAAGTCTACCAAATTTTCGAATGCCACCACGATAATCGATATCAAAGTCTTTCAAACCTTCAATATAAATTTTATCCTTAATATTTTGGCCAAGAAGAGCCAATTCAGGATCTAGCCCTTGAGCTTCGAGAATACGGTCTAAAAGAGAAGGATGAGCCTCAAGGCTACATAAAACAAGAGATGAACACAAATCGGAAATGCGATCTCGAATCTCATAAGTGGATAAAACCCTGAGAACATTCCATTCGGATATCATCATAGCAACAACCGCTTGTTGCTTACGACTAAGTGCATCGGCCACGCAATTTCCCTTTCCGGGGGTATAAAGAATATCAAGATCATAAGCTGCAAGGAACTTGAGCCAATGTTGTTGATGCAAATTAAGTTCCTTTTGATAGATACTTCAAGGATTTATGATCGGTGTAAAGAATAAATTTTTCTCCCAAAAGATAATGACGCCAAATACGAAGGGCGAAAACAATAGGCGCGAGCTCTAAATCATGAGTGGCATATCTAGTCTCGGCTGGCTTCAATTGCCTAGAAGCATAAGCAATAACACGTTCTCTTTGCATAAGAACGACACCCAAACCAACGCGACTAGCATCGGTATAAACAATAAAATCTTGGTTCCCTTCGGGAATCACAAGAATAGGAGCATCGGAAAGGAGTTCTTTTAATTTCTGAAAAGAAGCTTCACATTTGTCCGACCAAATGTATTTAACACCTTTCTTTGTTAAGCTAGTAAGAGGCATGACAATTTCAGAAAAGTCTTTGATAAAACGACGGTAATAACCCGCCAATCCGAGAAAACTACGAATTTCCGTCACACTCTCCGGTCTCTTCCAATCTTGAATCGCTTCAATCTTTGAATGATCTACGGAAATTCTGGATTCGAAAATAATATGACCGAGAAACTTCACACGAGATTGCCAAAAGTGGCATCTAGAAAACTTTGCCTTTAATTAATTATTCCTAAGAGTTTCCAACACAATCCGAAGATGCTTTTCATGCTCCTCCTCGGTTTTTGAATACATAAGAATATCATCAATAAAGATGAGAACAAACCGGTCGAGGAAGTCTTTGAAAACTCGATTCATAAGGTCAATGAAATAAGCCGGAGCATTCGTTAAACCAAATGGCATAACAAGCCATTCATAAGATCCATAACGGGTACGGAACGATGTCAAAGGAATGCTATCCTCTGCAATACGAAACTGATGGAAACCGGTAGCCAAGTCCAATTGTGAAAAGACTCTAGCACCGCTAAGTTGGTCAAATAGATCATCAATCCGAGGTAAAGGATATTTATTTTTGATAGTAAGATCATTAAGCTTGCGGTAGTCAACGCAAAGTCTAAGTGTACCATCGGATTTCTTCACGAAAATAGCCGAAGCTCCCCAAGGCGAGGAACTAGAGCGAATAAATTGCTTCGTCACCAATTCGGATAATTGTTTGCGCATCTCCTCATTCTCCTTATTAGACATGCGATAAGGAGGACGAGTAATAGGTTAAGCTCCAGGGATAAGATTAATTTTGAACTCAATTGCTCGCTTAGGTGGCAATCCTAAAACGGGCTCAAATATGTCGGAAAATTCACGAACAACGTGAATAAGAGAAATGACATCTTCCTTATCATCATTATCGACATCACGAGGATTTAAAGAATATAAAGATGCAGCCAAAGAAGAATCCGAATCTTTAAGAATAATAGAAATCTGCTTAACAAATTGAGGGTGTCGAAGATATATAGTCCGCTCAGGACATAGGATTTGGGCTTCATAACGGCTAAGCCAATCCATTCCCAAAATCATTCCAAAGCCTAAGTAACGCATGACATGCAAATCGGCTAGGAAAGGAAAATCACACAAAATAATCTCGATATCTTTACAAAGCAAACTAAGAGTTGCAGATCCACCAACTGGATTCGAAATTCTCAAAGAAGTCATTAAAGCAACAACACTTAAAGAAAAGGTATCGACAAGTTCCTTTGATATAAAAGAACGGGATGCACCCGTATCAAAAAGAACTCGAATGGGTTGATCACGAAATATAATGATGCCATCAAGGATAGAATGAGACATACCTTGACCACGAAATGTGTTGCCAGGGGCTTGAGCAACATTCAACTTTCCCTCCCTCTTGCCCTGAAGCTTGGGGCATGAAGATATAACATGACCGGGACCTTTGCAGTAGCGGCAAGAGAGAGACCTAGGACACTTGTTCGCGTAATGGTCCTTCGAACCACAATTATAGCATTCCCCACGACCAAAGGAAGAAGTCTTTGCCACAGGGGTTGCTTGCTTCCCTTTCTTATTGGGATAAGGACCTTTTAATTTATTAGGCCTTTTCTTATTGTTGTTGAAGTTTGGTTTGGAACCTACCACTTCAACATCATTTTCCCTATCTGCCTCTTCAAGACGAAGAGCGATATCAACGAGTTGGTCGAAAGAAACTTCTAATTTTAGAAGTAATGGCTTCTTGAGACTCATGTTCAAGCCATAGACAAATCTCTGATTTTTTTTCAATGTGTTGTTAATATATTCAACTCCGTATTTAGAGAGAGATTCAAAAGACGCGACATAATCTGCCACAGAAGATTCACCTTGAACAAGGTCAATAAAACGGCGAGCCAAAGTCACCTTCTCAGCTTATGGTACGAATTTTAACTGGAAGCGCTCTCTGAATTTCTCCCAAGTGAGATCCACTTCATTTATTTCAGAAATCAGAAGCTCGTACCATTTTAATGCTCTTTCTTGGAGCATACTAGAAGCCACCTGAACTCGGTGAAGATCAATGAGGTTCATGCGAGAAAAGATTCGATCGCATGCTCTTAACCAAGCTGGACTTCAATAATAGTTTCAGAACCTTTGAATGGCTTCCCACCCAAATTGGTATAATCGCTGCACAAACGTGCAAATCCCGACTTTCAGTGAGTAGGTTCGGATTAGCTCCAGCTGCTTGAGCATTCGTGACGAGGTCAAGAAGTTGCTGGGTAGTCATAAAAACTCCATCCTGGGGAGTAGCACTAGATTGACCGGCGCTGGGACGGCCTGGTCTAACCATTTCCTTTCCTTTAGAAAGAAAGAAAGAAGAAGGAAAAGGTTACTCACCAAATGAATATCAAGCAATCTTGATAGATAAAGCAAGGAATCATAAAGAAAATAGGATGAATCGGTACGAAGACTCGAATTAAATCCTAAGGCACGACTCCTAAGAAGGACTTAGGACGATGATCCTTGTTAAATTATTCTACATTGTTCCGAAATTTGGCTCTGATACCAAGCTGTGACGCCCCACCTCTATACCCACGCTAGCCAAGAACACTACGGAGTAATGCTGTCAACTAGCACGGAGAATAAGGCTGTTGAGGAGCGACCATCCATGTAATTGCTTTATGCGAGCACCGATATGCCGGATAAAATATAGTCCGACATACCGACGCAAACTCAAAGCTACTACACAGTGGCTATATATATGATCTTCGAAAACAAATATAGAAATAAACATAACATAAATTAGTCACAGGCAATTCATATCACAAAGGCGGAAATAGATATGAATATTACACATATAAGTGTATATCAGAGTAGTGGTCAAACAAGACCCACACTATCACAAAAGAATAGTTACAAGAACTACACAAAAGAATAAGTATACATCATAGAGTCTATTTCTCAAATGTGTACACCAAAATAAACTACTAATCTAAGTAGTAGCCAAAAGTCAGAGAAATCAATCCCAAGTGAGAAGTCAAGCTGAAGCACCTGTAACATCTCGGTCTGACCCGAGTATTATATAATAAGAAAGTAATAAACGAATCAGTCTAGCTATAAATATCAGATGAAATGATATAGAATAAGAGGTATGACTAAACGCATAATAATCACAATGCCAAGCTGTGATAAATAAGTAATTGAAAATCAACAAGAGATTAATCAATTTCACAAAAATCTTCTCAAGGATCAAAAGGAATGTCATAATCTTTATTTCATTCACCAAACCATAAATATTGACGATTATTTCAATATCATTCACAAAAAGTCAACGACGGACAAATTCACCAATGCACAAATATTGATAAAACTTATCAATGAAAATCACGAAAATTGGTGCAGCACAAATTCTAGAAATCATCTCAAGAAATCCAGAAATCACAAAATGGGGGAAATGGCCTATCACAAACGAGAGCATAAAGCTCACCAACACGTGTATCACAAACGGAACGCTAATTCCATGGTTGCTAACCATCACAAATTGAGCCGAAGCTCCACAAACGGCCCGAAGACCATGGGTTGCTACCCCACCAACTTGAGTCGAAACTCCACAAAACGGGGTTTGGTCTCCCTCGCAGACAAAGAGACATCGCACATTGCTAGTCTAAATCACAAAAATGATCGTCGTTGATCATCAAGAAAGTGTCAATTACAGCAAGCTAGTAAATATATGATCTTAGCTTCATGTCTCATAACCACTAGCTTAACTTAAATATTTACGAACAAATTGTAGATCTCCACTAGAAAATTATCACAAGAGATTCAATCGAACAAGTCTAATAATTAACCGATGAAGTAAACGCAAGCGTTTCATACCACTTGTTTTACTAAGTCGTTTAATTAGATTTCTCATATGAGTGAGGTCAAGGTTTGTATATACTAATAGATTGGAAATCGGTTTGAGAAAACGAGCTTTGTTATAATATAGTGTTGAAATCATTTGAAGAAAGAGTTTTGATATTTACTACTAGTATAGAAAACCTTTATATTTTTAAAGTGACAAATCACGGAAATGATTGCAGAAACAACCAATCACCAAAATTCACATTCGAAGACGTGAATAAAAATCCAAAGACACCGATAAAGAATCCATCGAAATAGATATTCAAAAATCCCTAAAAAGGAGTCATCAAAGTCATAATAAATGATAACCACAAATAGAATCATCACGAATCGATTTAAATTGGAAATTCAATCCAAAAAGGCAAACTGGACTGAAACAGCAGGTTCAGTCGACTTAACAGAGTTTTCAGTCGACTGACCCTGTACCTGGAAATTTTCTAGGTTCAGGAAACTTTCTGTTTCTAGGTTCAGTCGACTGAACAGAGGATTCAGTCGACTGAATCATGCCTGGAAACTTTCGGGTTCCAGGTTTAGTCGACTGAACTGACTTTTCAGTCGACTGAATCTTGCATGGGCTGTTTTTCAACCTATACAAATGAAGAGCAACTCTTCCAAAATGCAACCGGACGAACATTGGCTCTAAGGGTTTATGCCAATCGGCAACCCGTCCCTATATGCTCCTCGATGCATCATCAAAAGCATGATCAAACATCCATAAAAGGATTTTCACACAAATTTGACTTAAAAACCCCAAAATTGGAATATTCACAAAACCAATCCAAATCAAAAGCAAATTCACATGAAGAAGTGTTAGGAATTCATACCTAACAACCAAAGATAATTATAGTCATAGATGTGAAAAAAAAATCTCACCTTTGAACCCAAACAAATGAAGAAGAAGCTCAAAAGAAAAGGAGAATCAACCACTCTTCAAATCCAACTCAAGAAGCTTGATTTTAAGCTTTGAAAGAAGAATATTCCCAAAGTTAGGTTTAGGAATTTCTGAAATTCAAGAGAGAAGGAGTTGGAGAAGATGAAGAGAAGGCTTACCAATGGGTTCCCTTGAATTTGGAGCTAGAAGTTGGATTTGCTAATGAAGACTAGGGCTTGGAGTTTTAATTTCCTCTTCCACTCTCCGTTGTTATAAAAGCTTGAGTATTAGGAAATGAGGAATGAAGTAATGAAGAGGAGAAGGGGTTGGGACTGAGTTAGTAAGTGATTAATGGGTTCAGCCCAAACCAAAGCCCTAAGTGAAAAGTGTCAAAATTCCTCTAACTCCAAACATATCAAAGCTTATACTCAAAAAGATCGCAAACGGCGTTTTGAACTCAATGGAAGTTGTCCCAAGTCCTAATTTGACCGTATGCAAAAAGTATCTTTTCGGACTAAATTTCGAGTATCGACAAAATATTTAAATAAAATATTTAAATATAAAATCGATAAGTATGCGGGTTGTTACATAACAGGTTTCCACATTCTATATTATATACAACAAACATATCAAAACTATTAATATATATGTATAGTGGATTATAAGAGAATAACTTGTATAAAAGCTTTGTAAAACTATATAACACATATACAACTTTTAAAACTGTATATAGTCAAACTATACACAATTAAATAAAATATAATAACGCTCATATACGTTAAATTGTAAATTTTTGTACAGGCGCAAACCATATATACTATAAAATACAACTAATATCTAATCAAAGTAACATTTTATACAAATCACTATTAAACATATATAATATACTCTATAAAGCTAGTACAAAGTAGGGTAACCGACGTCTATGAAATAAATTTTATAAAACAAACTATATAACAACCTATAATATAATATATGATACTTTTGTAATGATAACGTACTGTAAGTCTACGCTACTTAAATTATATGCCTGCTAACAAATGGATGCAGGATTCTTCAAATGAAAACGTGCAGACCCATTTTTGATATGCAAACCAATATAAAACCCAAGAACAATACAGAGGATTATGATATAATATACACATAAGATAATATTATACACCGTACATATGCATATAATAAAACTTTTAACATAAAAATGATAACATAATTAGTATATATTCTTACCCAAAATATACGATAGGAGAGAGAGGTGAAGGCGAAGTGCAGGCGAAGGGCATCATGGAGTCAGGGAAAACATGCTCGGCTGCGCGCAAAGGGATCATGAGATATTAAGATGATCGATCATAGGGTTGCGAGCTGCCTTGGCCACTCGTGTTCGTGGGAACGGAGGGCTTGGGCGAGGTCATGGTCGGAAAAATGGACGGTGAAGCTTGCATGCAAAGAGGCGGGTGGTGTTTGTAGGCGGGCCGAGGTGGTTACTGTGGTGGAGCGGCTGTATGGGCGGTGGGAGGCTTAGCCTAGAACGCGTGGTGAAGAAAGAAGAGACATGAAATGTTTGGTTTTGGGCCATGGGTGGTCTCGTCGGTGTTAGAGCTAGGGAGGGCGGTTGATGGTTGGTGCTGGCGTCGAGGTGGGAGGAGGTTGCGTTCGATAGTGTGAGCGGTTTTCATGCGTTTGCCTTCATTCTTTTTATTGCAGAGGAGAGGTTAATAATAGGAGGAAGAAAAGAATTTAAAATGAAAGGGTGCGTGCATGGAGATCTGGTGTGACGCCCCACCTCTATACCCACTCTAGCCAAGAACACTACGGTGTAATGCTGTCGACTAGCGCGGAGAATAAGGCTGTTGAGGAGCGACCATCCGTATAATTTCTTTGCGCGAGCATTGATATGTCAGATAGTACAGTATGCATTTCATTTAAGGAGGAAATCCGACATACCGATTCAAACTCAAAGCTATCACGCGGTGGCTATATATAATCCTCGGAAACAAATATAGAAATAAGCATAACATAAATCAGTCACAGATAATTCATATCACAACGGCGGAAATAGATATGAATAAACCACACTTAAAAGTGTTTATCAGAGAAGTGGCCTAGCAAGATCCACAATAACACAGAAGATTATAAATAAATGCGGAACACAGATTGAACAGAAAAATCTCATATATATAATAACTGATGGCAGTTACAATACATTTGATATGGTACATATGATACAACTACAACAGTTGACTCAGGAAGTTATACATATAAGTACATTTTCAATATAATATACATGAATACATATCTTCATATACAATTATATCGACTACTATACATGACGACTACTCCAAAAGATATGAAAGAACTTCATAGCTCAAGCAGCAACCCGAAGCTAAAAATCTACAACCTGTAAATACTCGGTCTGACCCGAGTATTAAATTCAAAAGAAAATAATACCCGGGTCAGTCTAATTCAAACTCAGTTATTAGTGCATAGAAGCAGTAATAATACGCAAAATATCCTAAAATCAAAAGCAGTTAGAATATTAATCAAAGAAATACCGTGTGGCTGCAGTTCACGCTTGCGTGCACTGCCGCGCCACAACAGTGATGATGTACCCAATAAATACCGTGTGGCTGCAGTTCACGCTTGCGTGCACTGCCGTGCCACAACAGTGATGATGTACCCAATAAATACCGTGTGGCTGCAGTTCACGCTTGCGTGCACTGCCGCGCCACAACAGTGATGATGAAAATCAGTGTACAGGGAATGCAAAGGAATCAAACAGAGACAAGCCCGGGGCAACATGAATGCGAACCCATTGGTTCAAAATGAATGTGCATAACAATTGCACATGAGCAAAAATGTAAACAGAGGTACATCAAGACACAAAGGCAAGGGACAGCTACAAACACAAGGGCAGACTGCAATTAAATTGCAGCCACCACAAGGTTGAATGCAAGCATGTGCATAAGTGCACATAGCAATGTACACACTTCGCGAATACAAGGCAAGGCTACGACAAGGTTGCAGTCACAAGAAAGTAAACAACAAGCAACCAGGCTGCATAAAGATGCACTGGTCACTCTTGAGTACAAATGCACTAAGCATAGCTGAGGCAACACTCAAGTACAAAAGTGACACAAGACAGAAACTACAAACTGCACGTGGCAAAAATGGGTCAGAAGCAAGCTAAAAATGAGCAAGTACACAAGGCAGTGTACAACATGAAGACACCACCGAATGAAGGTGGGGGCACCAGTGACATGGCAGCAGTGACACGGCACCACAGCACACATCACATATATATCAGAAGCAAGCTAAAAATTCAATACATCATGAGACCAATACGCAGCAGTGCACAAATGAAGACACTGCAGATGCAACAGGCAAGGGATGATGTGAAAGAGAGAATGTCATGTTTTAACATACAGTGAAACATGAGGAAGTTCAATACCATTGCACATAACAGATGCAATAAAAACATGCACACATATATAAGTGTATGCAAGAAACAATACATATGTACTCAGGTGGCTGCAAACTTAACGAGGTCGAAACTGTTTCAACTTGATGAAATCAAGCCATGACAAAATCAAATGACTGCAAAAATCAAGCAAACGTAGAGAACAAGCTACATGAAGGCAACATGACGCAATGTCGAGCTCAGTACAACACAGTGTACATAAATACACGCAAATGCATCAAAGCACTGAGCCATGAATGCAAAGTGCAGCCACAACAGACAAGGGAAACAAGTGCTACAGGTCAGGAATGTAAATGCGAACATATGCAGTACAGTGGAGCATGTGCACATAAGTGATGAACTGGCTGTGCCACTACATGAATTCTCGATGCATCAATTTCAAATAGAAATGCATAAGAACATGAAGATATGCAGCATGAATCTGAATATATCAATTTCAAATAAAAGGCAATATTTATTTATACACATGAAGTCAATATGACAACAAGGCAGCAACAAGCAACAGTGGATCAAATGTAAACTCCAGTTAATAATGAGCACAGTATGGTTCAATCTTACAGGAATCAATGTTCAGGTCACCTAACTCGAAGTCAACAAACAGGGAGGTCAGACTTCAAGTAAACATGGCGGCATAAAGAAACCAAACCCAGATTGAAACAGCATGCACAAGAGTGGAAACAACAACCATGAAATACAAGTGCAAGTACAAAATGAATGCCACGACTACAGAGGGTCAAGGGCAGTCACAACTGTACCCATTCAAACACACTTAAATAAAGAACTCGAAGGCATTATCAAGTTAATGTCGAAGTTCAACTAAAACAAATTCGATCAAATTATCTTAGCCGAGAAAATCATCACAACGGCCAAGTAGAAATCAACCAGAGGCAAGAAGACAAGTTCGAAGTCAAAATCAAAAGCAGCCCCAAAATCACCTCAAGGCAGAAAAGCATCAACACGAACAAATACCAAATCGAAGCCGAAGCAACGAAAACAAATAAAGCAGACGAAGTTGAACTGTGTTGAATTAGATGTGAGAGAACTCACACAAGTTCAAGTCGAAATCACTAAAATTCAAAGTAATAATAGCCAAGACTTCAAGCAACAACATACACACATAACTCGAGCATGAATTAGATGTGAGCAAACTCACCTTTGTTCGCCAAGTTGAAGTAGCCGCGAGCAAGTTGAAGGAGCCATTGAAGTTGACGCCTTCGAGTTGAATGAGTCCTACCTCCAGAAGACGAACGAGCGCGAGGACGAACGAAGACTAGCAAAGGCGAGAGGATGCCGCCATTTTCGTTCCTCTCGTTCGATTTAGGGTTTAGAATAAAAAGAAAAAGAATAAGAAAGGGGAACGGGTTTATTTGTTTAAGTAATTGTCACGGCCCAAACTTAAAAAGTGGACCATTATTTAAAAGTCAAAGCCCCTCAAACTTTATAACCATTTTTAATTTAAATTTTAAAAACGTCAATTTGAAATTTGACGAAAATATCGGGTTGTTACAGACTCCCCTCCTTAAAGAAATTGCGTCCTCGCAATCTTAAGGAATAAATGGGCAAAAGGTAACAACCATAAGAATATATCAACACACGATGAAGAAATTTGAAATAGGAAGTTCACCATATAGAGAATGAGAGAGAGAGAGAGTCTAAACGTGTTTGCTCGATGGATCCTCCGGATTCCTAAGTGAAATACCTAGGATTTGAGAACCACTGCACTTTCATGAGAAGAACATCTTTATTTCGAAGGTGCTGAACCCCCAAAGCATTGATGTGAATTAAAATGTTGCTCAAAGTCAAATCTGGTGAAACTTCAATTTCTTCAATAATACCGGGCTCAAGAATAAAAAATCGGAATCCCTAAGGCTTTTCCGTAGAAGGAAGACGTGTGAAAACGTCATGAATAACAGAAAATTGAGCCGGTAATAAGAGGCGATAAGCCATGGAACCCATACGTTCAGTGATAGGAAATGGCCCAGTATATCGAGGCACTAACTTTCCCGACCGTCTGAAACGCACAACACCTATCATAGGTGAAACACGAATAATATGGAACAACAGCGTAGTACAATAACGATACGTCCAATGAACCGATCAACATAAAAGAACATCAGACGTAAGTCCATAAAAGGAATGAGACGAAGCTCAATAAAACGAAGTACATCGAAACGTCTGATGAACCTGGTAAAAAGATGATTCCATTCGGACATCATCAAAGAAACAACCACTTGTTGCCAACGACAAGTGCATAGGTAACACGATTTCCCATCCGGGAGTGGTAAAGAATATCAAGATCATAAGATGTAAGGAACTCGAGTCAACGTGGTTGACGTAAATTAAGTTCTTTGTGAGAAAATAAATATTCCCAAGATTCATGATCCAGGTAGAGAACAAATTTCTCACCCAAAAATAATGATGCCAAATTTTTAAGAGCGAAATCAATAGCCACGAGCACTAGATCATAAGTGGCATATCTAGTCTCAAATAGGCATAAATGATTTAGAAACACAAGAGACAGCACGTTCTCTTATGCAAGAGAATGGCATGCAAACCAATACGATTAGCATTGGTACAAACGATAAAGTCTTGGTTCCCTCTGGAATCACAAGAATAGAAGTATAGAAAAAGAGTTGTTTTAAATAATATTCTTACCCGAAAAGCTTAAAGCTTTCGAAATTTACAATTTACTTTATGTAATTATCTTTTCAGAAAAATTTACATTTTATAATTTAATTTATTGTGTCTGATTGTCTCATCAAAGCGTCTAGGAGATTCCTATCGATAACGTTGATCAAGCGCATCGACCAGAATTCTTAAAGCACTTAATGGGCAATGCAATCACAAAATCATCTTTTAATTTCATAAAAGAAATTCACAATTTTCAATCTCAAACGGACAAGTCCGGAATTAAACGAATCAGTAAAAGAAAGGGGTCATAGTCCTCGATTTTGCTGAAACGTTTAAATCGCTTCCTCATTCTTTTGAAAGCGTAAACTGTAAAAATTTTGAAAACTATTTTTTTATTTTGAAACAATTTTTAAAACACGTGATTAAAACAGCGGCATCAGTAGCAATTGGCATCAAAATATAATACCAACGAATTTTCATTCGTCAAAAACGTCACAAGAATCTTCTCAAAGATAGAAAGGGGTATCATACCCTAAACTTGTATTCATAACAAGTCAATGACACAAGAATTCACCAATGCACAAAAATTGATAAAACTTATCAATAGAAATCACGAAAATTGGTGAAGCACAAATTCCAGAAGTCTAAACAAGAAATCCAGAAATCACAAGATGAGAGTACGAAAACTCAAACGGGAGTATGAAAACTCGAACGGGAGTATGAAAACTCAAATGAGAGTATGGAAACTCAAATGGGAGTATGGAAACTCAAATGGGATTATGAAAACTCGAACGGGAGTATGAAAACTCGAACGGGAGTATGAAAACTCACCTACACGCGAGCATGAAATCTCATCAGCACATGTAACGCAAAGCGAGAACGGGAGCATGAAAACTCACCTACACGCGAGCATGAAAACTCATCAGCACGTGTAACGCAAAGCGAGAACGGGAGCATGAAAACTCACCTACATGCGAGCATGAAAACTCATCAGCACGTGTAACGCAAAGCGAGAACGGGAGCATGAAAACTCACCTACATGCGAGCATGAAAACTCATCAACACATGCAATGCAAAGCGAGAACGGGAGCACGGAATCTCACCTACACGTGAGCATGAAAACTCATCAACACGTGCAACGCATAACGAGACGCTATCTCATGGTTGCAAGCCACAAATTTTGACACACGAATGGCCCGAAGACCGTGGGGCGCTACCCCACATGTGTGAGTCGGAATCACACAGATGGTGTCTAGACAATCCTCAAAGCCCAAGAGATATGTGTGAGACGAAATCACACCGATGAGGCCTAAGCTATCCACGCCGACAAAGAGATGTGTGTGAGTCAAAATCACACCGACGAGGCCTAAGCTATCCACGCCGACAAAGAGATATGTGTGAGTCAAAATCACACCGACGAGGCCTAAGCTATCCACGCCGACAAAGAGATATGTGTGAGTAAAAATCACACCGACGAGGCCTAAGCTATCCACGCCGACAAAGAGATGTGTGTGAGTCAAAATCACACCGACGAGGCCTAAGCTATCCACGCCGACAAAGAGATATGTGTGAGTCAAAATCACACCGACGAGGCCTAAGCTATCCACGCCGACAAAGAGATGTGTGTGAGTCAAAATCACACCGACGAGGCCTAAGCTATCCACGCCGACAAAGAGATATGTGTGAGTCAAAATCACACCGACGAGGCCTAAGCTATCCACGCCGACAAAGAGATATGTGTGAGTCAAAATCACACCGACGAGGCCTAAGCTATCCACGCCGACAAAGAGATATGTGTGAGTCAAAATCACACCGACGAGGCCTAAGCTATCCACGCCGACAAAGAGATGTGTGTGAGTCAAAATCACACCGACGAGGCCTAAGCTATCCACGCCGACAAAGAGATATGTGTGAGTCAAAATCACACCGACGAGGCCTAAGCTATCCACGCCGACAAAGAGATATGTGTGAGTCAAAATCACACCGACGAGGCCTAAGCTATCCACGCCGACAAAGAGATATGTGTGAGTCAAAATCACACCGACGAGGCCTAAGCTATCCACGCCGACAAAGAGATATGTGTGAGTCAAAATCACACCGACGAGGCCTAAGCTATCCACGCCGACAAAGAGATATGTGTGAGTCAAAATCACACCGACGAGGCCTAAGCTATCCACGCCGACAAAGAGATATGTGTGAGTCAAAATCACACCGACGAGGCCTAAGCTATCCACGCCGACAAAGAGATATGTGTGAGTCAAAATCACACCGACGAGGCCTAAGCTATCCACGCCGACAAAGAGGTATGTGTGAGTCAAAATCACACCGACGAGGCCTAAGCTATCCACGCCGACAAAGAGGTATGTGTGAGTCAAAATCACACCGACGAGGCCTAAGCTATCCACGCCGACAAAGAGATATGTGTGAGTCAAAATCACACCGACGAGGCCTAAGCTATCCACGCCGACAAAGAGATATGTGTGAGACGAAATCACACAAATGGTGTTTAGGCTAACCGAAAAGGTATGTGTGAACGAAATCACACAAATGGTGTCTAGCCTAACCAAAAGCGACATCGCACAATTGCTAGTCTAAATCATAAGAATGATTGTCATGATCAACGAGAAGTGTCAATTACACTAAGTTAGTGAATATAAAAGTTTAGCTTCATGTCCCATAACCACCTGCTTAACTCAGATATTTACGAACAAACTGTAAATCTTCACTAATAAAATTGTCACTAGAGGTTCAATCGAACAAGTCCAAGAATTAACCGACGAAGTAAACGCAAGCGTTTCATACCACTTGTTTTACTAAGCCGTTTAATTAGATTTCTCATACGAGTGAAATAAAGATTTGTATATACTAGTAGATTGGAAAACGGTTTGAGAAAAAGAGTTTTGTATTGAAAATAGAGTTGAAAACATTTTGATAAAGAGTTTTGATATTTACTACTAGTATTGAAACCTTTATATTTTTAAAGTGAAAAATCACAAAAATGATTGTAGAAACAATCAATCACAAGAATTCACGTTCGAAGTCGTGAATAGAATCGAATGAAATCGATTAAAATTTGGAAACCAAATCAATTCACAAGAATTCACATACAAAGATGTGAATAGAATCCGAAAGAATCAATATTGAACCTTCAAAAAGTATGTTCACAAAAATCCCGAAGAAAATATCACCAAAGTTGCTAATAAATAATAGCAACAAATCGGGAAAATATTCAAGAATTGATTAAATTAAGAAATCAAATCAATTCACTAAAATTCACATTCGAAGACGTGAATAAAATCCAAAGAATTCGATTCCAAATCCGTCAAAGTTGGAATACCCAAAAATTCCAGAAATAGAAGTTATCAAAGTCGACAAAGATGATAACAACTAAACGGAAAAGAAGAATCGATTAACAATTGGAAAAATCAAAGCAAAACGAGCAAGGTACTCGAGACAGAAAATAGCAGGGCAAAAGTCGATCAAGTCAGCGACTCTATCTCAACTAAGCACAGATAAACTTTTGATTCTTTACAGGATCCAAAAGTTGTTGGGCAGATATGAATATGCCATCCAGAGATCGACTACTGGATTGAATAGCACTAAGACTGCCAGATTCAACCAATTCTTCTTCTTTAAGAAAAGAAAGAAGGAAGAAGAAAACGATATTCACAAAAATGAATTTCAATCAAACTTGATTGATAAAACAAGGAATCATAAAGAGAATAGGATAGAACGGTACGAAGACCCGAATTAAATCCTAAAGCACGACTCCTAAAATAGACTTAGGACGATGATCCTTGTTATAATATTCCATATTGTTCCGAAGTTTGGCTCTAATACCAAGCTGTGACGCCCCACCTCTATACCCACTCTAGCCAAGAACACTACGGTGTAATGCTGTCGACTAGCGCGGAGAATAAGGCTGTTGAGGAGCGACCATCCGTGTAATTTCTTTGCGCGAGCATTGATATGTCAGATAGTACAGTATGCATTTCATTTAAGGAGGAAATCCGACATACCGATGCAAACTCAAAGCTATCACGCGGTGGCTATATATAATCCTCGGAAACAAATATAGAAATAAGCATAACATAAATCAGTCACAGATAATTCATATCACAACGGCGGAAATAGATATGAATAAACCACACTTAAAAGTGTTTATCAGAGAAGTGGCCTAGCAAGATCCACAATAACACAGAAGATTATAAATAAATGCGGAACACAGATTGAACAGAAAAATCTCATATATATAATAACTGATGGCAGTTACAATACATTTGATATGGTACATATGATACAACTACAACAGTTGACTCAGGAAGTTATACATATAAGTACATTTTCAATATAATATACATGAATACATATCTTCATATACAATTATATCGACTACTATACATGACGACTACTCCAAAAGATATGAAAGAACTTCATAGCTCAAGCAGCAACCCGAAGCTAAAAATCTACAACCTGTAAATACTCAGTCTGACCCGAGTATTAAATTCAAAAGAAAATAATACCCGGGTCAGTCTAATTCAAACTCAGTTATTAGTGCATAGAAGCAGTAATAATATGCAAAATATCCTAAAATCAAAAGCAGTTAGAATATTAATCAAAGAAATACCGTGTGGCTGCAGTTCACGCTTGCGTGCACTGCCGCGCCACAACAGTGATGATGTACCCAATAAATACCGTGTGGCTGCAGTTCACGCTTGCGTGCACTGCCGTGCCACAACAGTGATGATGTACCCAATAAATACCGTGTGGCTGCAGTTCACGCTTGCGTGCACTGCCGCGCCACAACAGTGATGATGAAAATCAGTGTACAGGGAATGCAAAGGAATCAAACAGAGACAAGCCCGGGGCAACATGAATGCGAACCCATTGGTTCAAAATGAATGTGCATAACAATTGCACATGAGCAAAAATGTAAACAGAGGTACATCAAGACACAAAGGCAAGGGACAGCTACAAACACAAGGGCAGACTGCAATTAAATTGCAGCCACCACAAGGTTGAATGCAAGCATGTGCATAAGTGCACATAGCAATGTACACACTTCGCGAATACAAGGCAAGGCTACGACAAGGTTGCAGTCACAAGAAAGTAAACAACAAGCAACCAGGCTGCATAAAGATGCACTGGTCACTCTTGAGTACAAATGCACTAAGCATAGCTGAGGCAACACTCAAGTACAAAAGTGACACAAGACAGAAACTACAAACTGCACGTGGCAAAAATGGGTCAGAAGCAAGCTAAAAATGAGCAAGTACACAAGGCAGTGTACAACATGAAGACACCACCGAATGAAGGTGGGGGCACCAGTGACATGGCAGCAGTGACACGGCACCACAGCACACATCACATATATATCAGAAGCAAGCTAAAAATTCAATACATCATGAGACCAATACGCAGCAGTGCACAAATGAAGACACTGCAGATGCAACAGGCAAGGGATGATGTGAAAGAGAGAATGTCATGTTTTAACATACAGTGAAACATGAGGAAGTTCAATACCATTGCACATAACAGATGCAATAAAAACATGCACACATATATAAGTGTATGCAAGAAACAATACATATGTACTCAGGTGGCTGCAAACTTAACGAGGTCGAAACTGTTTCAACTTGATGAAATCAAGCCATGACAAAATCAAATGACTGCAAAAATCAAGCAAACGTAGAGAACAAGCTACATGAAGGCAACATGACGCAATGTCGAGCTCAGTACAACACAGTGTACATAAATACACGCAAATGCATCAAAGCACTGAGCCATGAATGCAAAGTGCAGCCACAACAGACAAGGGAAACAAGTGCTACAGGTCAGGAATGTAAATGCGAACATATGCAGTACAGTGGAGCATGTGCACATAAGTGATGAACTGGCTGTGCCACTACATGAATTCTCGATGCATCAATTTCAAATAGAAATGCATAAGAACATGAAGATATGCAGCATGAATCTGAATATATCAATTTCAAATAAAAGGCAATATTTATTTATACACATGAAGTCAATATGACAACAAGGCAGCAACAAGCAACAGTGGATCAAATGTAAACTCCAGTTAATAATGAGCACAGTATGGTTCAATCTTACAGGAATCAATTCAGGTCACCTAACTCGAAGTCAACAAACAGGGAGGTCAGACTTCAAGTAAACATGGCGGCATAAAGAAACCAAACCCAGATTGAAACAGCATGCACAAGAGTGGAAACAACAACCATGAAATACAAGTGCAAGTACAAAATGAATGCCACGACTACAGAGGGTCAAGGGCAGTCACAACTGTACCCATTCAAACACACTTAAGTAAAGAACTCGAAGGCATTATCAAGTTAATGTCGAAGTTCAACTAAAACAAATTCGATCAAATTATCTTAGCCGAGAAAATCATCACAACGGCCAAGTAGAAATCAACCAGAGGCAAGAAGACAAGTTCGAAGTCAAAATCAAAAGCAGCCCCAAAATCACCTCAAGGCAGAAAAGCATCAACACGAACAAATACCAAATCGAAGCCGAAGCAACGAAAACAAATAAAGCAGACGAAGTTGAACTGTGTTGAATTAGATGTGAGAGAACTCACACAAGTTCAAGTCGAAATCACTAAAATTCAAAGTAATAATAGCCAAGACTTCAAGCAACAACATACACACATAACTCGAGCATGAATTAGATGTGAGCAAACTCACCTTTGTTCGCCAAGTTGAAGTAGCCGCGAGCAAGTTGAAGGAGCCATTGAAGTTGACGCCTTCGAGTTGAATGAGTCCTACCTCCAGAAGACGAACGAGCGCGAGGACGAACGAAGACTAGCAAAGGCGAGAGGATGCCGCCATTTTCATTCCTCTCGTTCGATTTAGGGTTTAGAATAAAAAGAAAAAGAATAAGAAAGGGGAACGGGTTTATTTGTTTAAGTAATTGTCACGGCCCAAACTTAAAAAGTGGACCATTATTTAAAAGTCAAAGCCCCTCAAACTTTATAACCATTTTTAATTTAAATTTTAAAAACGTCAATTTGAAATTTGACGAAAATATCGGGTTGTTACATCTGGAATGTGAGCAAGAAGGCAAATTGATATTTAGTTCATGAAAGAGGAAGTGGAACAGGTTTTAAAATAAGATATGAATGCAACCGGAAATCTTTTCGCTATATTTTCATAAATGCACAAATGAATGGGTGTGTTTCCATAAAAATGAAGGCTGTGGGGTGGGTTCAAAGTGAAACAGAGAAGGAGAGAGCATGGAGAGGGCACGCATGCACAAAGCAGAGAGAGGGAACGCATGATATTGAAGAGACACAATTTACCGAAAATGAATTAGCAAATAAATTTGAAAAATTGGGAATAGCAAAAAGTCAAGTGCTGCATTCAAGCATATTTAATTTAAAGTGGTTGTTTGTTATACGGTGGTAAATTGAAAGTTCGGAAAGCCAAAAGGCATGAAAGCGGAACCGATACGGTAGATGTTTCGTGGATCATACCACACACCGGACCTCGAAATAGAGAAATAAATACACTATAGTGATCGGCACGACGAGACGATCAAAATAGTATAAAGATATCAGTGGTACGACTGAATTTGAAAAATTCGAATTTTCTACTAGCGGAAAATGCATGAAAAACATAGAAAAATAAGATCGACGGAGCTAAAGATGTCTGAATTTGGAAAAACGAAAAATAGCGCCTTGCCAGAAGATGGTTTAGAATTTTTCTATATAAAAATATTCAGGTTTCGTAAACGTTTTGTTTTCATCGCTTTTTAACTGATTAAATTGAAGTAAATTTACGCACGAAATAAACTTTCATATTTTCGGACGAAAATTTACCGGTTGCTATGTTTAACTGGACGCATTCCAAATATCAATTTCATATCTCAAAATTTTATTGTTTAAAATCGCACAAAATTTCTATTAATAACGTTATTAAAACCAGTTAAATATACGGGTTGTTACATTAAATGTGGATTTTGAATTGATTTTGAAATAAGGATTTTGTTAAATCAATAGAATTTAGTTGTAATTTTCAATATGAAAATTCAATTAAAATTCGAATAATAATTAAATATTTGGAATCGGAATAATTTGTGAATCTGTATGCAAATAGTTATGAAAATGGTTTCTAAGGTTTATTTTTAACTTTAGTTTGATTTGAATTTTTCTATTGGATTTTTAGATGGAATTAAAAGTCGATAAGTTGAATTTGGGATTTTATATTAATTTAATAATGGAATGTAATAATATAATAATGCAAATAATCAGATTTTGATTCGAAATGAAGCAGAGTAATTTCTAATGTGATTATAAATTTTATATGATTTATAATTGAGCTAGTAAAGCTTTAAAAGTGAAATGTTAAATGATTTCGACGATTCTGGAAGTCGCTCGAATTTAATCGACGAGTTAAAATAGCCTTCCGGGGAATAGTCTTGGAATTCGACGAAACAAGTTCCATTGGATCTGTAATAATGTATTATTATCGGATTTCAAATTTCGTTGCATTTGGAGTTACCGTTTGTCCATACGGGTGAGAAATGCGTTGAAATTAAAATCGATAATTTAATATTTGAACTCGATTTAAAATGCTATCTTCCACATATGATCAAATTAGCCTCCGAAACACATTCCATTGTGTTCGGAATGCGGGTAAAATATTATAATCACCTGTCGGCATGCGTTATTTGGAGATCGTGTGAAAAGTTGTTTGAAAATGGATTTAATATTAAAATAATATTTACACACACACACACATATATATATATATATATATACGTTTATCGGCCCAAGCCCTAACCTTTTCTTCCAGCCCCCGTGAAAAATATTTCAATGGCTAAAACATAGTCTACTTCTTCCCTAAAATTCTTTCCGTCTATCGACTTTTAGCCAAAGCTCCCAACTAGAGAAACGTGGAGGACGACGAGGGCTCTCCATCCATACGATCGTGATCGAGATTTGTGGAGAGGGGAGGGCTGGATGTCGCCATGTTCAACACATGTATGAGGGGATGCAACATCACGTAGAGGTGATCGAGTGTGATGATGCTCTGGCCGATGGGGAAGTTCGATAAGCCCTTCATAATGGTGGCGTTCGATCGTAATTTAGTGCAGCATGGTGGCAGCGATGGCCAACCCTAGAGTGGCGGCTATGGGTTTGATTTGCCTGTAGCGATTGAAGAAGAAGGATATTGCTTCGGCGGCATGGATTTGTGTAGTGAAATTGACGGCTGATCTTGTTTTGGTATAATATAATATAAAAGAGAATTGTTTTATAAATTATATTCAAATGTTTAAAAATTCATAAATTTTGCTTGCATGGTCAGAATTCGACGAAACAAGAAGCGTCGGAATCGCAGCGACGCAATCTACACGCTGCAGCAGGTTCGAAGTTGTTTGGAGCAAGTGGAAATTTTAGATTAAACCGAATGGTTCGATTTAATTTAAAATTTAAACGCTCGACGAAACTCAAGGTGAGTTAATCTCACTCACATCTGGAATTTCCAGTTAATTTAAATAGTTAAAATTTAAATGAATGATCGATTGGTTGAATGTGAATATTATTATCAGTCTGGATATGATATATTATCTGTTATGCTAACATCTGTGGATGCAGGGAAAATAGGTTGGAGGAATCCAACTGGATTCCTCACAATATAGATATTATTTTCATAATTGACTATGTGTTTTGTTTATATACTGTGATAGATTAATTTAAAAATTAAATTGTGCTATGCTATGATTGGATGAATACAATCTGGGAATTTAAAATATAAATAAAATAAATTGGGTTTAAAAGGAAATAAAAGAAATTTTTAAGTAAAGAATTTAAAGGAATTAAATTCGGAAATTAGTTTGGAGTCTGTTAAAGTGTTTTTAAATTTTGATGTAAAAGGAAATGTGAAATGAAAATTTATAAACTGGGTTTATAAATGAAGTGGAATATTTATCGGGGATAAATATTGAAAGTATAGGTTTCCGGTGGGAATTTCTGTAAGAAGTGCAAATCGCTTAAAATAATAGCAAAATTGTTTTTAAAGGATGGGATGTGTACTTTTTCCTGGAAATTTAGATTGTTTCAAAGAAAAGCTTTCAAAATATAAATGGGCAGTTTAAATTGTGTTTTATAATATTTTATAAAGAAAATATTATTTTAATTGTTTAAAGTGTAAGTAAACATTTATTTAAGTAATTATGGTATTTAATTGTCTTAAAGGTAAAGTAGTATTAAGTTTTCAAAAGGAAATTTTAATACAAAAATATCTGATATAATAACTTCATATAAAAGGAAATTTTTGATTCAAGTTACTCAAGAAACTTTTATAGGTTTCAAAAGTATAATTTGGATAAAGAATTTAGCAATCATATTTTAAATTTTTAAGTATATATTTGGGAGTGATTTCCAGGAAATAGAAATGTGTTTAAAAATAAAAGGAGTTTATTTTTAAAGTGTGAGAAGAAATTTACGGGATTTAAACGTAAATTTGAATTGAGGTAAATCGTATATGATTTATAGAAAGATACTTTGGTTTATTTTTGAAAATGGAAGTGTAGTTCCTTGAAAAGCCAAGTACGTTTCAAAACAGATTTTTAAGTGAAAATTTAAAAGTTTAAATTTGTTTTAAAGGAATGTTTTAAGAAATTATTATTTAAGTTGTAAAAATTTTAAAAGTAAAAATTTAATAAATTAGTTATAGAAGTAATTATTTTTAAGGGATAATTGGTATTATGTTTGAAAAGAATATTATTAATATTTATATTTTATAAAATGGATTTATTTTAAAGATAGTTTGGTTGAAGTTTTATTTGAAACTAGTATATAATTTAGTAATTCCTCTTTTAAAATTTAGTTTGAACTTAACCTTTATTTTAAAATTAGCTTACATTTTATAAAGTAGTTGGCTTTAAATATTTTTAAAAATATTTTGAATAAAATGTTTAAGTAGTTAATGTAAATATTTTAAGGTATATTTTAGAATAAAGTGATTTAATTGTTTTAAAAATCTAAATGTTTGGGCTTGGTTGTTTTCAGTGGAAATGATATTTGGGAAATTTATTCCATGGCAGAGTGTGAATTGAAAACTGTTTTCAAAAGGGTTGAAAATGGAAATATACCTTGCGAAGATATTTTTGAGGTTAATAAATAATATGGGGAAATTATTTATTGTTTGATGGATGTTTGTGAATTTTAATTGATAGTTAAATAACCAACTATCAATATTGATCAATGCGTTGATCGTTTCGAAGAGACCGGGATCGGGATTAATTTCTCGAAAACCACTTCGATCCGGTTTGTACGTTTCCATGAGGAAGACGAGTTCGGAGTCGAAGATGGAGTAGTGAAGTGCAAGGGCTGGTTGCTACTAATCCTAAGGATGATTCCAAAATGGATGTAGTAGGAGTAGTGCCTTCGGTTCCGTTCGAACCCGGAACGGACTTGTATGGATGAATGCTTTCGGAACATCGTCAGGTGGACGATGGGCATTCTAAGAGAAATGTTCTAAAAGGTAACGCTTAGCCTCAAGCCTCATCAACTGGGAATGGCTGAAAATCAGGGGTTATGCAGCAAGGCTAAGTGGGTAGCACCCATTAGAGTAAGGTCATCCCTGTCTAGATGTCCCTTTTTATTCAGCTTAGTGGTACGGTTGCTGATCCCAACCGTGGGGAGATCTTACTCGGGATTATCCAGTAAGGGGTAGTCTCGGCCTTGTGTTGCAGGGGATTGGAAGTAATCCTCGGTACGGTGATCTAGGCCACGTACTGTGATAGGTGGTACCCTAGTGCTTAGTCATTATTTGGAAATCCATTCTCCCTACGAGCCTTTTACGATTTTTGTTTGTATAACCCACTTTGTAGCTACTAGCTGGAATTTAATCATGTAACAATTTCGGCTATTTTAATAAGTATTTTTATATAAACCCTGTTATAATACCAGAGGATTTTGATAAGAAATGTTTTAGCTATCGTAAGGTAAAAACCGACATGTTTATTTGTGGCGTGGTCTTACAAGATGCTTTTGATTTCAAATGGTTTTGAAAATTTAATAATCAATTTGGGTGTATTTCTCTCATGCTGATATTCCAGACTAACTCGAATGTTATTTCATTATAATGCTCGGGTCAGACCGAGTAATATAGATTACAGCAAAGGTTGCTATGGAGCTCAGGAGAGAAGCTGGAGTCTGAGACGTATTATCCGTACTTTTTTATATCCGCTGCTGTGATTGTTTGAAATTGTCAGGCTGGTAATAGTTGTTTGTTTGAGACATACTCTGATGATATATTGTATAAAACAGATATAATTTTCATTTTGTGTAAAGATCCGATAGTATGTATTATATCTTTTTCCACTGCGATTGTGAGATTTTGTAATTGTTTAGTTCCTTCTTTCTTCTATCTTCTTTCTTTTCCCTCAACAATATATCTTTTCCGGCACTCGAGCGTCGGCATATTATTCTGTGGTGTATTTTGCGTCGATTTTCGAGGGTCGAGAAGGGAGGGTTGTGACATTGAGTGTATTTGGGTTAGCATGAACGAAGGTGACGTGGTTATTTTTTTATCTGCTTTAATATATAAATCGTATAATTTCCAATCATTATAACTTTTGCATACGAATTCAGATTTGGACGCGGTTTCTTTAATTTGGATTGTAATGAGATTACGGACATTATGAAACTAGTTTAGAAGAATTTGGAGACTGTTTGAATTTTGGGCTGAAATTGGATTTTAATTCGATTTAAAATCGAAGATGGGTGTTTTGACCCATGCACAACTACTAGATTTTCTTGTGTTAGTTAAATTAAATTTATGATGTGATTAGAAATTAATGGATTGATGTATGGTATGTTTAAATTGTCATTCTAGTTAAATTTGACTTTTATTGCATTTAATGATCGTTTAGTTTAATATTGAATTTAAATTATCAATTTAATACTTGTTATTGAGGATAAGTTATCTATTGATGTTTATTGATTGATTTGGATGATGATCGTGATGGATGTTTCATTGTTGTCATTGGATGACTGGATGTTGTATTTTATATTGTTAACGTTGATTGATACGAACTCAAAATGCCTAGAAATCAATTTAATTGAAATCCATTTGAAATAAGCTAATTTTAAAGATAATTCCATCATATAATGGAATTAGGACATAAAACCTGTTCCCTTGACTTTAAAACTATTGAAAACATCATTTTGATATATGAGATGATCCACTTTCGTTTCGAAAGAGAAACGGGCTTTTCTGTTCATTATTGTCAATTCGAACAAGTTCGATATGTTATTAATTCTTATCGGGATTCATTAGTATATATTGTTTTGTTCTAACCCTAGTAGCCTTTCTATTTCTTATTCCATTATTATGTACGTACTTTTTCTATCTGCTTCTCCTTCTTCCAAATGGCTACAGATACAAACCCTAGTTCTATCTCCAAACAAATTTTAAAATTAAAACTCCTTAAACTATATCATATCATATATTAATTCGAAGCTCTCGACGAGCGTACTTCACTAGTGGAATTCGTTTGTCAATTCGAATCACCATTTGTCTACAACTCACGAATCAACCTCGACCATCCATTTTAGGGTTTTGACGATCCAACGGCGGATCGTTGTCTGATCGACGATCGAAGGGAACCAATAGGTAGAGGGGGTCGAGCAACATGTTTCTACAACTTTCTCCCTTGTCCTTGATGTTGTGGTTGGCCTGCAAATGCCTTTGAACGGCGGCGACAGCGTGTGTAACTGGTGGCACTTTGAGGGGGCGGAGCTTGGGTGAAGGGGCGGTTGGCCGAGGTTAGGCTAACGATGTGGTCGGGTCATGGAGATGATGGATGAAGGCGTGGCGACGAGGGGGAATACGTGGCAGTTGCTAGGATTTGAGCGTATTTGGGTTAGCGTGAACGAAGGTGACGTGGTTTTTGTTTTTGTTTTTTATCTGTTTTAATATATAAATCGTATAACTTCCAATCGTTGTAACTTTTGCAAACGAACTCGAATTTGGACGCGGTTTCTTTTGTTAGGATCGTATTGAAATTACATTGATATGATACCGCCAATTTTGGGTTGCCGCTAAGGTCCGCTTCGACGACATCGAAGTCATTACACAACTACGTATGTAGCTATCCCATACTTACAACTTCATCATCACGAACACTCATGAAGGCTTATGCATGGCTTCATTATAGATGCAGAGAGATCAAAGGCGGCATGACATTATTGTAATTTATCTGAAAACTAATTTGTTATTAGTTAAAGTAATAATTTTTTAGCAAATCCAAATTCTTATCCCATTTCTCATTAGATAAAAACAACATTTACATTTTCTTTTCGGAGAAAAACTACCGCATGAGATTTGCAAGTTCCCAAAACATTTTTAAAATAATTAATTAATCTTTTATATTATTATCTAACATAATATATTCACATTAAATTAAAATCACTTGAAAAAATTCCAAAAATTCACAGAAATTAGAGAATATCCTTCTCTTTACTATATAAATAAATTTGGCGCCAAAAACTAGGTTTAACATTTTAAATATTTAAAACTCGAATTTAGCCCATTTCCTCTCTAAGAAAATTCGTATAATATCCAAATAAATTTGGAGAATTATAAATTTAAAAACCATCTCCAAAATATTATTTTACACCATATTTCAAAATTTCAAGTCATTTGAAGAATGAAAACATTGGTTTTAACCCTAAAACCCTATTAAACAATTATTATAAGATTCGAATAATTTATTGTTTTATCCAAACAATGTTAAGTAAATCAATCAGGGCATACTTATCAAAATTTACTCGTGTATTTCCCATGAAGGAGTTTAAGATTCACTATAGAGATGGAAACATATTATTCACCCTTTACTTGATTGTTGGAGTTGAGAT
This sequence comes from Allium cepa, assembly GCA_030765085.1. NCBI lineage: Eukaryota > Viridiplantae > Streptophyta > Magnoliopsida > Asparagales > Amaryllidaceae > Allium > Allium cepa. The sequence goes on from CM060939.1 coordinate 626,565,775, forward strand.
ATGATTTGGCTTTAGTATCCCTAAGCTTCTTCTCTTTAGATTGCTTGATTTTGATTCCCCTTAGCTTGTTTAATTACCGGCCTCTCTTTTCTATTTCTTTGATTGTTTTATGAATGATAGAAATTGGAATGGAATGTGGGGGGAGGGGTATAAGGAAAAAGGTTTCATGTACTTCCAAATTACCCCTCTCTTTCATTCTCTTGTATGTTTAGTCTTTAAAACAATTTAACTTAGTTTATTATGGCATGATCTTATTAAGTTATCAAATCTCATTTTCTTAAGCTATTTACATTATTCTATTTAGTCTATCCAATTAAATGTCTTGAAATATGTTAAATAGAAATTAGGATGTTACATCGCATCCCTATAACTTAATCATAATTTAAACACTCCTCCAACCATACTACCATATACCTCACCACATTCTACTAAGGCCATAAAGAAAGATTCTTTATTTCGCCATTAATCTGATTCATTCTTAACTTTCATCCTATGGGGTTTTAATGCCAAAAACTAACTTATTTATTATGTTATTAGTACGTTATTAATTATACATTATTTATATGTTAATATGTATGTATATGTGTGTGTGTATAAAACCAATAGGCGTACGAAGATTTTGCCCTATACTAATCATTGAATGTCAAAACTTCCAGTTTATACAAATTTAACTCTATACCTTAACATATGATTTAACCGATATCCTTTCCCCGAAATAAACTTGTATAAGAAAATGGAATTAATTACCAAACTTATTACATATCAGAATAGTAGAACCAACGTTAACAGAATTTACAATTCAATCTTTTACACTCTATTAAACCTTTACATACAAAATGGAAAATGGATTCATATTTAAAAACCCTCAATTGTATCAAAGATGCGTAGTGGAATAGAATGTAAAATATTAAAATTGTAATAAGTACATAAAATTCTATCATTTTAATATAAAATTAGTTGAGATCCTAATAATATATGAATTGATATTTCACTCTAGGGGAATTTTGGGGGTTTAGATTTGAAGTTTTCATGAACCAAATTTCCCAAGGCGTATATCAAACCCGACATATATTATACAATTACTAAAGTGAGAAAAACTAATATTTTCACTCATAGATAATTCCCAACATTGTCCATTGGATTTGAATATGCTTGATTTTTAATATGTAATGACCCGTAATTTTTAACGATTTTTATAATGCAATTAACTGAAATTTTGCTTGAAATTAAATAGTAAAATTTTGAAATAAATTTGATATTTGGAATGCGTCTATCTAAACATAGCAAATGATGAAATCTTATTGAAATATATGAAAGTTAATTCAGCCGTGTAATTTTCAATTTTAATTTAAAACGGTTAAAATTGATGGAAATTAAATGTTTTCACAAACTGAATAATTTTATATAATAAAAATGTAAATCTTTTTCCGAGTGAGACATCATATTTCGTTTCATTGAATTTGAACTTCGCTAGCCTCGTTTCTCTTATTTTCAATGAATTTGAAGAAGTTTGGCAGCGAAATATCGAATTTTAATAGGATGGTCGTATCATTGATATTTATATACCATTCTATTCGTTCGTCATTGTAACATCCCGCCTTTTCGCACGATTTAAACAGACACACGTGCCAATTCAAACCATACGGAAGGGCGGATTGTTGTGGGGTAAATAAGAAAACAGAGAAGAAATAAAGCAAAATAGAATCTCACATCGGAAGGATAAAATATAATACTAAAATATACAGTTTATATAACTGTTTACAAAACATTTGCTTCTTCTTTATATAAAAATTTTCAGAGTTCACATACCAAAATATCAATGCAGCGGAATACAGTGTAGTGGAATAAAATAGTAGATAGTAATACTACAATCTTCTTCTTCGTCCTCCAGAGCTAAAACTTCAAATCCTGAAACGCTCGGACTAACCCGAGCGAATTGAAAAGACAAAACACTCGAGTCAGAACTAAAAGATCTTATGTAAGTTAAATCAACAGAATAAATATGAGTACAATAACTCAAAAGATGTTCGGGATTTACTTCTCTTAAGGATCCGTTAAACTATTTACTATGCAGTATATTGCACTACTATAGTAGTGTCTATTCATAAAATAAACTTACTTTTAAATAGCGTTAACGGGTTACCCATATAGCCCTTAACACAGAATATATTCCCATAGTCTATACAGTACCGTAATCTCCCCCGTACTGGACGTCGTCAGAGGGCACTCCATAGGTATAGTACAAAACAAAATCGTATAAGGCGCGCTAGGGTAGGTGACACGGCACAACTAGGCAATGCCAGGGTAGATATACCAATTACGCTTCCGGGCCGATGGTAACGCGTAGCCGCAGCTACCGCCCACCTCGAACAAACTCCCCAAAATCAAAGTAAAAGTGGCCACTGAATCAAATCCAAAGTCAAAGTATAATATCGAAGAGGAGTGTCCGATCAGAGGAATGACCTCATTAACCCGTCGATCGCTCCTGTTTTAGCCACCTTATGCCAACTCACGGGAGTTGGGTCCACGTATTTACCTTACAGGAAACGTCGCCACCATCCTACTTCATTCTGGAATCTCCACCGCGTACACGGTTAGTCAAAGTGGTTTTCGGTATCGACAGAGAGTATGTCCATATCCGATTCCGGTCTCTTTGCCAACCAATCGTTATTATAACACCGCGGTCATTTAAAAATAGTTTATACTTTAAAACCAGGATAAAATTTCCCATTTCAAAACTAGGAATTACGATATCATTTAAAAACCCAAAACAATATGATATCATTTTAGCCCAAATATAATTCTTTTCCAAAAAAAATCATACTGCTTTAAAATTTATAACATCTGGAAACCAAATATTTGAATTATACTTTCAAAGCATAATATTCCAAATTTAAAATTTTAAGACCATAACTTCTAAAACTTGAATGGTTTGGATATTCAACGGCATATAGAATAAATGGTTTAACTTTAAGGTTACTTTGTAAAGAAAATAATTTCCATGGATTTACAAATATATTTCTTTTTTTAAAGTCTAAACCAAAATTTAAATATCACTTTCAAGTTTCAAAACCACTTCGATTTCTATATATATATATATATATCCATTTGGAGTATTAATATTTCAAAACTAAAGTTGGATTTTATTTTTTTCAACAAATTAATGTTCTATTATTTTGTCTTGAATATTCACATAAAAATCCATAAATAAAACTCCAATTTCTAGCAATTAAATATTTTCTTCAATTTAATTTATACTAGAATATTCATTTCAAATTTATCTTGGGAAAAATCCAATTATAAATATCATATCTCAAAATTTCCAAACTTAAACATTTAAACATATGATATAAATTATAAAACTCCATTTTCTCAAAATTTCATTTTTTATTTAAGAGATTTATACACAGTTTTAGAATTCAAAATTTCTAACTTCATACGTATATATGTATAGAAGAAAAATATCAAAATTAAAATTATTATAAACCGTATTCCATCCAAACCATAGAAATCACTTTAAAATATTTTATATATAGACCATGGTGCCTGTATATAATTTTCTATCCTATGTCAAGTGATACGGATATTTATCATTTCAATCCGCAATTTAAAAATAAAATTTTGCGGTTGTATATCATTTCAAACCACAATCCCGAATGAAATGAAAAATGCATGATAACTTGCAGTTTAATGATATAAAATAAAACATCCATTCATCGACATCATCCATCATCCAAATCAAAATCATCATCCAATAATAAATCAATATCAATATATAACTGAATATATATAACAGGTAATGACTGGCAGTTATATTCAAAATAAATATAATAACTATTAAACTTAGCAGTTTATATTCAGAAATAAATTTTATAACTGTTTTCTAGCATTTTATATGCAAATAAATAAATTCTAACTGTCAATCAATATGCAATAAATAAAATAAATTAACCGTTAAATTAAATAAACGCGATTTAACGGATATGATAAATAAAACATGCCAAACAGTCATAAATAAATTTCTACTCATATCTAAAATAAATTTAACAAACATAAGAACTTTTAGAAGTTGTGAGTGGGTTAAAACACTCACATTTTGAATTTAAATTGAATTTAAATCCAATTTAAATCCAAAATTTCGACGGCCTCCAAATCTGTCCAAACCAGCGTCAAAGGATCTGGAATTTTATTACGATCCTAACAAAAAAAATCTCGTGTGAAACGGAGTTCGTATGCGAAAGATATAGCAATTTATGCGATTGAATTTAAATTAAAAACGAACAAAAGAAGGAACACATTCACTCACTTTGAATTCATTTGCCACGTCACCCTATGCAAGCTACAGGCACGTGAACCCTAAGAAACGAAAGTCGCACGCGCAAGTATCCAGCCGCCACCGAGTTCGCCACCAACCGTGCCGCTTCGCCTTGATCCATGTCGCCACCTTGTTGCTCGCCTCCGGCCGACCACCCCCAGACCACGGCGAGGCGTGCGACGCCGCCAAAACACCCCAGGCCGAAACGAAACTCCAGCCATTTCTCTCCATTTTGCGGCCAATCAAATCACCATCTCGATATTCTAGCCGTACAGATGCGTGCTGCCCGACGCCACCTTCGCAACGGCGTAAGCCGATCGTTGATTAGCTTCAGATCCACCGTTGGATCAATCAAATTCCCATACGAACGGCCAGCGTTGATTCGTGATTTCTGGGTAACCGGTGAATCGTTTTGGAAAACGAATTTCACCATTGCATTACGTTCATCAAGAACATCAACATATAAATTTTTGGAATTTTTCTGAGAATTTTAATTTTTTTACTTTTGATTTTTGAACTGTAGATAGATCCAGGTTTTGCAACCATTAAGGAAGAGAAAGAGATGAAGAAAATGAACGTACAGACAAATGATAGAAGATCGAGGCTAGGGTTTATCACAGCATATATATAGACAAATTTTAGAAGGCTAGGTGGGCACGAGTTACGAACGTGCTAAACGGTAGTTGGCCCAAAAAGCCCGTTCTAACCCCGGAACGAAATTTATTAAACCCATATATCCAAATAGGTATTTTAAAATATTCTGAACGCGATGGAAAAAGTTTCACGTCCAAATTTGATCGTATGAAGAAGTTATGCTGAAAACAAAATTTCCAAACTGATTTCAAATTGACTTTTAATTAAATCGATTTCAAGGCGTTTCGCGTCCGTACGATCAAACGACAGGTCCGATCGATACGAAACTTGAAACCCTACAATAATTCACCGATACGGATCCGATGAAACTGGTTTCGTCGAAATCCGAGTCCGTGGCCAAAATGGCTATTTTTATATTCATTAAATAAATTAAAATAAATCATAAAATCCAATTTTATATTTAAATCCTAAAATTTGACCAAATTTTATCGCTTTTAAATTTCTTAATCAATTTAAATGGTTTAACAAGTTTAGGTGTGAATTATAAGTTGATAAGTTTATCAATTGCAGTGTTAATTTCTCCACTTCCTTATATTTAGGAATTATAAATTAAATTCTCAAAACCCATTTATTACATTTTCAACTTTTATATTCTCACCTTTTATCCAAAATAAGGATACCACTACATTGGTCCATGATTCCACATTATTATCCTCACAGTCCATTTAATTTCAATAACGCAATATTTAACCGTTAAATTCCATTTTATTATGCAATAAATGCAATTGTTGAATTTGATACTCAAATAAATTTATAAATCCTGCTTTCTAAAATCTATATCAACAAAAGGTCCAATTATAAATAAAATTAGCATTAACTTCATCTTATAGAATTAACTATTTCAATTACAAAACAAACCTACGCTAACAGCACAATTTAAATCAATTAATTAATTGAGTCTACATTAAATGTTATAAATTATAAATTGGAACCTCAATAAATTCGTTTATTGATTTAAAATCTTTCTATTCAGTAAATAGACAATTTATGGGTATAAATAATATTTGAATTATAATACATTTCATTAGTGCATGTTTTATTTCCAATAAATTCCCCTTTTAACTAGAACACATTAACAAAACAAAATAATTAATTTAGATTTATTTTAATCGATTGCCATTCTTAACTTAATATACTCAATAAATGGTTAACCTAAATAATTGTTACCCTTTTACATTCAAATGCACTTACAACCATCATTAACAAAAATGTTGCCATAGATTTTGATTTAATTAAATAAATTAGATGAATGGGAAATTTTTTTGTAATTATCACAAATGCCCAAAATATATGCATTAATTACTACTTCATTATTATGAATTCGTATATAAATTTACTAGTTTCCTTTGTCATCTTAATTCCTATTTACTACCAAACCTCCTACTTAGTTATAGTTTATCAATATATACATTCATAGGCAAAACAAAATCTTGTCCTTTCTGTTATTTCAATTAAATCGGTTATGCACAAATAAATTGTTAATTAACTTATTCCTACAAAATTATTTACATACATTCAGTTCCAAATTTTATAGAATTAAATTCTAATTACTTACCACTTAATCCATCAATCATACATTCTATTCAAACATGCATTTAAATCTTTTTATTTTAATAAATTTATTCAATGTTGACATTCACTAAATAAAATTTACTTTCATTTATATAGTTGCAATTCAATTCAGTTATTATTTCATAAATACTATTTCCGCTTTATATCTTCCAGTATAAATCAACAAATTATAACTTATAACCACCAACGCCAATTTACGTTATTTGTATTTCCATATAAACATTTAAATTGTTAACCTTTAATTACAGTTACTACATCTAATTCCTACATTTACTCAAATAAAATCTTAAGACTTTTATTTCATTCTAAATTAGATTAGAAATCATATTAGATTAACTCATTTAATATCATCGAATTTAACGGGTCGTTACACTCTCCCCCACTCAAAATTTTCGTCCCCGAAAAGGAAAAAGAAGGGAGAAGGAAGAATTAAAAACAGTACATCTTATTTCAAATATTAACTTATAAACAATAATTTACTAAATTAATTTCCTTAAATGAAATATACCCGTTTTAAAATCATTATACCCTTTTATACTTAAATAATTAGAGTTTGGAAACATTTTCAACATAATTCTAAGTTCAAAATTTACGGAAAATTTTGGCAGAGTCTCCTTTGTACGGAGAGGTTTGGGAGAAAAATATAATACCAAAATATAACAAATATATTACATATATTATCCAAAATAAAATATCCCAACCCGGGAAAATTAAATAAAATAGCGCTACAAAACGAAATCCGAAAACGTACCTATTTGTCAGGCAATTTACGCTTATTATTATGGAACCAAAAGCAGTAGCAGTTGCTTCCATAACCTGCATCTCACTTATAAAATCCAAAGGTTTAACAATTTATCTCAAGTGAAATATTTAAGTGGTTTCAATCACTAACAACAAATCAATTCAACAACCATCAATTTTAACAAACAGCACACAAAACTAAACAAACAATCATTAAATCAAACAAACAAATAGTTGTTCGGGTTCAAAACCTTAAATTTGTATGGAATGAGGAATAAACTACTAGCGCATCATTTACTCAACAACCTTAGATAAAACTAAATAGATTATTCATTCATCCAACAACTTCAAATTTCCTTACCCGACCAACCATAAATCAAACAATAACAATTCAACAAATCAATTAACTCATTATAAATTTTTATTTCATACATTAGCTATTTGATCTTTTCATTCACATAACAGTTTATCTTTTATTTTCATTTATTTTCTTAAAACCTTTTTCTTAAGTTTTCATTCATACCACATAAATTATCCTTTTATAATTTACATTTATTTCTAACAACTTTAAATTTTATTTACTCATCAGTGGTTGTTTCCTTTATTCTTACTTATTACTTACAATTATTCATTTTTTATTTATTCAAGTCATGCAAGTTTCTTTTATTTGTATTATATTTAATACACTTCTCATTTTCAATCATTTATTAAATGCTTACATTCTATTATATTAAATTACAGTAACCCTTTTTAATTACACTTATATTCTTAACCTTATAACCTCCATTCTTATAAATAAAGGATTTTATTAATTTATTACTTAGGGTTTGCAGTCATTTATTTATATTACCTACTTTCCATTTATTCAACTAGTAGCATTTAAATCATACTAAATTTTATAACTATACACATCAATCCTTATTTATTAAAGAGTTTCGTTTTATTTACTTAAGTTTAAAATCACCTATTTATAATACTTACCTTTAACTATGGTAAAATTTCAATTTATAACTTAAGTTTATAACATTAAATTCTCTTTTAATATAACAATTCATTGAATACTTCATTATTTCCAAAATTTCTACTTGTATAATATTCTATTCCAATCTTCTTATTTAACATTTCAACTTTTCATATTTGGTAAGTTATTTGTGTAAAGAAAAAAAATACAAAAGAACTTATACAAGTTTTATCTCATCTTTTAATTAAATTTAATGTTCAACAATATTACTTTTTGTCACATATGTTAAAAGTTTCAAATTTCCCTTTATAACTTTGCATAAATTTTCTTACCTAAATTGGAGGTTTAAATTCATTAATTACTTACCTTTTATTTCACTAAAATAATTTAAACTATTAATTAATGGAAATTTAAGAATTAAATACCGGGTCAAATTTCAAATTATTTTAAAAATAATAGATAAATAATTTCTTACAACTTTTATATCTCTAATTATATTTAGAACAATTAAAATTTTAAATAATTTCAAAATAAATCTGCAGTAGAATTTACCACAGTGGTCTTTCCCCTTCGAAACTCGAAAATGAAAGTCGATGATGCGGCCGCCATCACCGAAATTATTTTCCAGCAACAGAGAGGAAAGTACAAAACTTATTTTCTCCAAAATCTTCTTTAAACAATTCTTCCAAATTTAAATGAAATATTTATATCAGAAAATATATATAACAATATTATTATACTTCAAAATCCTTTGAAAGCAAATTTTCAAAATCCCGGACTTAAGTTCCAAAATCTTCAATTTGATTTATTATAATTTCGACTAAACTTCAATAATTATAAATATTTTATTACCTAACACCCAATCTATAGCAACCAAATATATATATCTTTATAAAATATTTTTATATATAGAAAATATAATAGGCAAAGTTATTTCATTCACCTACATTAAAACAGATATTATGTCGGTCTGTCCTACTAAGTGTTTAGAAATCCCTATTGATGACATAGCGTCCCATGCATCAACCAGAATTTATAAATACAAAACGAACAGATTAACACAATATTAAAATCTTTTTATAACACTAACAAATACGCTCTCTCATATATATATACTCAGCGACTCCCATAGGGTATTACTACCCTATTAACAAAGAGTCAAACCCCACAAAGCTAAGGTTTATCGCTAAACCAAAGCTCTGATACCAACTGTAACATCCCGCCTTTTCGCACGATTTAAACAGACACACATGCCAATTCAAACCATACGGAAGGGCGGATTGTAATGGGGTAAATAAGAAAACAGAGAAGAAATAAAACAAAATAGAATCTCACATTGAAAGGATAAAATATAATACTAAAATATACAGTTTATATAACTGTTTACAAAACATTTGCTTCTTCTTTATATAAAAATTTTCAGAGTTCACATACCAAAATATCAATGCAGCGGAATACAGTGTAGTGGAATAAAATAGTAGATAGTAATACTACAATCTTCTTCTTCGTCCTCCAGAGCTAAAACTTCAAATCCTGAAACGCTCGGACTGAGCCGAGCGAATTAAAAAGACAAAACACTCGAGTCAGAACTAAAAGATCTTATGTAAGTTAAATCAACAGAATAAATATGAGTACAATAACTCAAAAGATGTTCGGGATTTACATCTCTTAAGGATCCGTTAAACTATTTACTATGTAGTATATTGCGCTACTATAGTAGTGTCTACTCATAAAATAAACTTACTTTTAAATAGCGTTAAGGGGTTACCCATATAGCCCTTAACACAGAATATATTCCCATAGTCTATACAGTACCGTAATCTCCCCCGTACTGGGCGTCGTCAGAGGGCACTCCATAGGTATGGTACAAAACAAAATCGTATAAGGCGCGCTAGGGTAGGTGACACGGCACAACTAGGCAATGCCAGGGTAGATATACCAATTACGCTTCCGGGCCGATGGTAACGCGTAGCCGCAGTTACCGCCAACCTCGAACAAACTCCCCAAAATCAAAGTAAAAGTGGCCACTGAATCAAATCCAAAGTCAAAGTATAACATCGAAGAGGAGTGTCCGATCAGAGGAATGACCTCATTAACCCGTTGATCGCTCCTGTTTTAGCCACCTTATGCCAACACACGGGAGTTGGGTCCACGTATTTACCTTACAGGAAACGTCGCCACCATCCTACTTCATTCTGGAATCTCCATCGCGTACACGGTTAGTCAAAGTGGTTTTCGGTATCGACAGAGAGTATGTCCATATCCGATCCCGGTCTCTTTGCCAACCAATCGTTATTATAACACCGCGGTCATTAAAAATAGTTTATACTTTAAAATTAGGATAAAATTTCCCATTTCAAAACTAGGAATTACGGTATCATTTTAAAACCCCAAAACAATATGATATCATTTTAGCCCAAATATAATTCTTTTCCAAAAAAAATCATACTGCTTTAAAATTTATAACATCTGGAAACCAAATATTTGAATTATACTTTCAAAGCATAATATTCGAAATTTAAAATTTTAAGACCATAACTTCTAAAACTTGAATGGTTTGGATATTCAACGGCATATAGAATAAATGGTTTAACTTTAAGGTTACTTTGTAAAGAAAATAATTTCCATGGCTTTACAAATATATTTCTTTTTCCAAAGTCTAAACCAAAATTTAAATATCACTTACAAGTTCCAAAACCACTTCGATTTCTATATATATATATATATATATATATATACATTTGGAGTATTAATATTTCAAAACTAAAGTTGGATTTTATTTTTTTCAACAAATTAATGTTCTATTGTTTAGTCTTGAATATTCACATAAAAATCCATAAATAAAACTCCAATTTCTAGCAATTAAATATTTTCTTCAATTTAATTTATACAAGAATATTCATTTCAAATTTATCTTGTGAAAAATCCAATTATAAATATCATATCTTAAAATTTCCAAACTTAGACATTTAAACATATGATATAATTTATAAAACTCCATTTTCTCAAAATTTCATTTTTTATTTAAGAGATTTATACACAGTTTTAAAATTCAAAATTTCTAACTTCATATGTATATATGTATAGAAGAAAAATATCAAAACTAAAATTATTATAAACCGTATTCCATCCAAACCATAGAAATCACTTTAAAATATTTTATATATAGACCATGGTGCCTGTATATAATTTTCTATCCTATGTCAAGTGATATGGATATTTATCATTTCAATCCGCCGCCATCGAGTTCGCCACCAACCCTGCCGCTTCGCCTTGATCCATGTCGCCACCATGTTGCTCGCCTCCGGCCGACCACCCCAAGACCACGGCGAGGCGTGCGACGCCGCCAAAACACCCCAGGCCGAAATGAAACTCCAGCCATTTCTCTCCATTTTGCGGCCAATCAAATCACCATCTTGATATTCTAGCCGTACAGATGCGTGCTGCCCGACGCCACCTTCGCAACGGCGTAAGCCGATCATTGATTAGCTTCAGATCCACCGTTGGATCAATCAAATTCCCATACGAACGGCCAACGTTGATTCGTGATTTCTGGGTAACCGGTGAATCGTTTTGGAAAACGAATTTCACCGTTGTATTACGTTCGTCAAGAACATCAACATATAAATTTTTGGAATTTTTCTGAGAATTTTAATTTTTTTACTTTTGATTTTTGAACTGTAGATAGATCTAGGTTTTGCAACCATGAAGGAAGAGAAAGAGATGAAGAAAATGAACGTACAGACAAATGATAGAAGATGGAGGCTAGGGTTTATCACAGCATATATATAGACAAATTTTAGAAGGCTAGGTGGGCACGAGTTACGAACGTGCTAAACGGTAGTTGGCCCAAAAAGACCATTCTAACCCCGGAACGAAATTTATTAAACCCATATATCCAAATAGGTATTTTAAAATATTTTGAACGCGATGGAAAAAGTTTCACGTCCAAATTTGATCGTATGAAGAAGTTATGCTGAAAACAAAATTTCCAAACTGATTTCAAATTGACTTTTAATTAAATCGATTTCAAGGCGTTTCGCGTCCGTACGATCAAACGACAGGTCCGATCGATACGAAACTTGAAACCCTACAATAATTCACCGATACGGATCCGATGAAACTGGTTTCGTCGAAATCCGAGTCCGTGGCCAAAATGGCAATTTTTATATTCATTAAATAAATTAAAATAAATCATAAAATCCAATTTTATATTTAAATCCTAAAATTTGACCAAATTTTATCGCTTTTAAATTTCTTAATCAATTTAAATGGTTTAACAAGTTTAGGTGTGAATTATAAGTTGATAAGTTTATCAATTGCAGTGTTAATTTCTCCACTTCCTTATATTTAGGAATTATAAATTAAATTCTCAAAACCCATTTATTACATTTTCAATTTTTATATTCTCACCTTTTATCCAAAATAAGGATACCACTACATTGGTCCATGATTCCACATTATTATCCTCACAGTCCATTTAATTTCAATAACGTAATATTTAACCGTTAAATTCCATTTTATTATGCAATAAATGCAATTGTTGAATTTGATACTCAAATAAATTTATAAATCCTGCTTTCTAAAATCTATATCAACAAAAGGTCCAATTATAAATAAAATTAGCATTAACTTCATCTTATATAATTAACTATTTCAATTACAAAACAAACCTACGCTAACAGCACAATTTAAATCAATTAATTAATTGAGTCTACATTAAATGTTATAAATTATAAATTGGAACCTCAATAAATTCGTTTATTGATTTAAAATCTTTCTATTCAGTAAATAGACATTTTATGGGTATAAATAATATTTGAATTATAATACATTTCATTAGTGTATTTTTTATTTCCTATAAATTCCCCTTTTAACTAGAACACATTAACAAAACAAAATAATTAATTTAGATTTATTTTAATCGATTGCCATTCTTAACTTAATATACTCAATAAATGGTTAACCTAAAAATTTGTTACCCTTTTACATTCAAATGCACTTACAACCATCATTAACAAAAATGTTGCCATAGATTTTGATTTAATTAAATAAATTAGATGAATGGGAAATTTTTTTGTAATTATCACAAATGCCCAAAATATATGCATTAATTACTACTTCATTATTATGAATTCGTTTATAAATTTACTAGTTTCCTTTGTCATCTTATTTCCTATTTACTACCAAACTTCCTACTTAGTTATAGTTTATCAATATATACATTCCTAGGCAAAACAAAATCTTGTCCTTTCTGTTATTTCAATTAAATCGGTTATGCACAAATAAATTGTTAATTAACTTATTCCTATAAAATTATTTACATACATTCAGTTCCAAATTTTATAGAATTAAATTCTAATTACTTGCCACTTAATCCATCAATCATACATTCTATTCAAACATGCATTTAAATCTTTTTATTTTAATAAATTTATTCAATGTTGACATTCACTAAATAAAATTTACTTTCATTTATATAGTGGCAATTCAATTCAGTTATTATTTCATAAATACTATTTCCGCTTTATATCTTCCAGTATAAATCAACAAATTATAACTTATAACCACCAACGCCAATTTACGTTATTTCAATCTATTGCCATATAAACATTCAAATTGTTAACCTTTAATTACAGTTACTATATCTAATTCCCACATTTACTCAAATAAAATCTTAAGACTTTTATTTCATTCTAAATTAGATTAGAAATCATATTAGATTAACTCATTTAATATCATCGAATTTAACGGGTCGTTACAGTCATGCTGATCTCCGTAGTATATTCATTTGTATAATTCATTCGAAACACAACAAAAATGGTAAACCAATCAATCATATCATTTTCCCATTCGGAACTTTTGGCTTCCCATATTCTTTCATTTTCCACCGTAAAAGAAACAGCCATTCGCATTTATAATCCCTAAATTCATTTATGTGGCACTTGCCATTCCGCCAATTCAATTTATTGGTTTGTTCATTTTCAATCCGGCCATTACTGTAGATAGAAATAAAATAATATTATAATCTATGTTATTCTAGTTCATTGATCTACTTATAGTCTCTTCATCTTCTCTCTTTCCATTCTGCTATATAATAAAATTTCCATTCGTATTTTAAAAGCTTGATGTTTCATTATCCATCATTTGCGTTTTGTCTCTTAACTTTGAGGAGAATTAAATACATATAAAATTATATAAAGTTTTCTTTATGTTGGATCTGCTCGTTCCCCTGAACCCACTTCCATTTTTTTGCCAAATCCTGCTATATTCTCACTCCTATCTCCAACCCATCATGCAACCAAGTGTGCTTCACCTCCACCACCTTCCGTCTGCATCCATTCCCCATCGCCTACCTCACACCCGGACCCTTTGGCCTCACTCCTTCCACATGACCGCTTGACCACGCCACAGCCCCTCCGACCAAACAATGGCCGCAACACCTCCACCAACCACACAGATCTGCCTCATCGTTCCCCTAATCACCCACATGCCTACAACCACCTCATCCACCTCCATCAAAGCATCTCCACCTTGATTTCCATCCCACAACCACTCAAGTAGCCCGCATCCCCTGAAATTCATCCAACTGCTTGCTTTGCTTCGACCAACCGAAGCAACTTCGCAACCGCAATAGCCCCACCATTTTTAAGCAATCACCCCTCGCCTTACCATCATCATGAGCACCCTTCTCCAAAAACTCAGCCACATGGCTGAGCGAACCCTATTTGTTTGACTCGTCTCTAAACTATCCAGTCTCCTCCCTTTAATCTGTGTATTTAGAATAAAAAGAAGAGAAGTTATATATATTCGAAGCTGAGCCTTACTTGCCTTGGTAAAAGAAATTTATATATATTAGATAAAGGTATGTTATATGTTTATAGTATATATATAAGTTTATTTAAGTTTGTGCATAATTTGTTGTATATATATAAAGTTAAACAAGTTTGTGAATAATCTGTTGTTATGTATATTAGTTTATATAAGTTGTGTATGACAGGTTGTTTGTATATATGGTAGTTTATTTTATACATACGATCTATTTAAGTTAGTATATGTATATTATGTAAAGCAAGTTATAATGATTTAAAAATAAGTATTGATTTTCAAATATATTATATATACATTTATTTCATTCATCTATGTTATACAGGTATGCGGTTACAGGGCCTATATATATATGTCAACCATACTATTATATAAGAAGTGTGTGTGTGTGTGTATTTACAACGGTATATTTGTTTACAGAGGTGTATATATACCATATATATATATATATATATATATATATATATATTGGTTGCAGGTACATTTACCTTGTTTCGATATCACTTTTGCATTACCTATATATATATATATATATATATATATATATATTATAATCTATATGTGATGTTTCGAATACGATTAATTATATATATTTCCTATATATATATTATATAGTTGATATAGAGTTTATATTTGAAGGGTAAAATTGTACCAAATTGTGTTAGTATACATATAAGATAATAGTTTTAAGAAGGATATCATGTACTGTGTATATAATATAATATATATATTTTAACATATGTGTTGAATTTAATAATGATCTTGAAATATATATATATATAGATTTCTATTTTTATATATGTATATATGTTTGAATTTAATATTGATTTTTCAAATATATATTATAAAGAATTTCACTTTTAATATCTGTTTAAATATGTATCTTGCTTCAGCTTATTTCATGCTAGTTTTGATTGTTTTCATTGATTCTGATTTATTGGCTTGTCCATCGAACTCGTGTCCATCGTGCCTTACTTTGAAATTCGTGCTTGGATCCGTAACTCATTTTATTATCAAATTTCTCTTACGTCGAAAGGTGAGCAATCACTCATGATTAACATTCTTATATTTAATAAATTTATTTCACATTGAAATGACAATTGAAATATGCTGCTAAATTTGAATTGCTTATTATTTAATTGCTATACATGATATACCATTATCAGTAACTGTTCACTTATGATATATGACACCATAACCAGTTATTTATTTTTGTTACTAATGATATATGACCGTTGTTGATATGTTATATTTTATCATATTTGTTCTCACTCTATAAGTTCCCTGTTATTTTAGAATTCCTATAGGTTGAAATGATACATACCCGAACGATATTGTCGAATAAGAGAAAATCGTTATGGGTTGAAATGATAAACCCAAACGATTTTCATTGATTTTTGAAATTTTGGGATTACGATTTGAAATGATAAATACCCGTAGACATTTAAATTGCAGATTGAAATGATAAATATTCGTATCACTTGACCATAAGATAGAAAATTATATATGGACACCGTTGGTCTATATTTTGAAAATGATTTCCAAAGTTTGAAAGGAAATATATGGTTTTAATAAATATTAATTTTAAAATATAATTTATATATATGTTAATTTTATATATGTCTAAATTTTAGATTTTTCAAATTATATTTTGTTGGAAATTTTAGACTTATAAATAAGTTTTGAAATATAATTTAAGATTTTTCTTATAATTTTACTATTTTGAAAATGTACATAAAAATAGGTTTAAAACAAAATACAATTAATAATAAGATTTAATTTAATAAAATTTAATTTAATTCGTTAATGATATGTTTAAGTATTTATTTAAATTTATATCAATATTTAAAATAAATTTTAATAACATATGTAATAAAGGTCGGGAAGATAAATTAATATCGATTTAGAATTTAAATTGGTTAATAATTGAATTTAAATAAGAATGGATTTAAATTTATTGAGGTTTTGAAAGTTATGATTTATAACTTGATTTGAAATAAAGTGACTAAATAAATATTCTCAACTTTAAATAAAATTGAGACTGAATATTTAATATTGATTTAAATTGAGATTTTATTTAATTTTTATTAAAATGATTAAGTGAATATTTTCCAATTTGAATAAAAATTAAAGTTAAATTTTGAAAAATAAATGATACTTATATTGAAATTGTTTGAATATTTAAACCTTGAATCTTATTAGAATTGAAATGATAATTCAAACCTGGATTTGGATCGATTTGTGAAATCCAAGGAAACTATTTTTTATAAAGTATTTCAATATATATAAATTATTTTAATATATAAACTATTTTAATATACAAATATTTTAATTTATAACTATATTTTTTATATATGTATATTCCGTTTTCACTATCTAAATAGTTTATGTCAAAAGTGTTATGATTTCAAAGTGCTATAATTTCAAAAGTTTATGGTTTCGAAAGTTTTATAATTTTTAAAGTGTTACGATTCTGGAAATGAATATTATTTAAATTGAATAATGATATTGAGTTGATAAGGTTTTTGAAATGAATATGATATTTTGATATGAAGTATGAACTATTTGAATTATAAAATAACCACGTTGTGAAATAAGCGTTTGGTTGTTAAAGAGACGGGGATCGGATATTGTCATTCTCTCTACTAATACTGAAAATCATTTTAACAACTGTGTATGTGGTGGGGATTCCAGAACGAAGTAGGATGGTTTGACGACGATTCTATATGGTATTTACGTAGCCCTGCTTCCCGTGAGTCAGCTTGACGTGGCTAAAATAGGAGCCATGCCGGGCCAAGTGAAGTTATTCCTCCTATCGGACATATTTCTTCGATACCATTCTATTAATTTGTGATTTACTGGGTGCACCTTTTATTTGGGAGTGTGTCATGAGGTGGGCGGTAGTAGCTGCCATGTGTTACCACCAGTTCAGACTCGCAAACGGTATATCTGCCCTGGCATTGCCTCACGTACCTTATCACAAGCTCTATCGTATTTTCTATAAGTTTGTTTTGTACCATATCTATGTGGTGTCCTCTGTGTAAACCACTGGTTTGGTGGAGCGTACGACATTGTATAGACTACATGAATATATAAAATGTGTTAAGGGGGATATGGGTAACGCCTTAACACTATTTTAATACTTTACTTTACTGTAGACATTATAATAGCGTATATTACTACATAATAGATAGTTCCATGTATCCTTCGAGGATGGAAATCCCAAGCATCCTTTAAGTTACTTGCATTTCAGTTGACATTCACTTGAGTTGAATTTACTATATAAGAATGTTAATCCTGACTCAAGTGTTTTGTGGTTTTCTTTATGCTCAGGTCAGACTGAGTGTCATAGCATTTGAGACTCACCTTCGAAGATTAGAGCATTGTTTGTAGATCTAACTATCCAGCTTTCAGTTATTTCAGTTTATTCCAGTCATTTATGTTCAGACTCGACAGTTGCTTATGTATTAGAGATTCATTTGTATTTAAGATTCTTTGTATTTTGTTTCAGACTCTGTTGTTTATATAGCATGAACTACTATTTATCTATTCCGTTGCATATTATTATGTTACTCTGTGTCTGTGATTCTGTGATTGATTCATTGCTGTATATGTTAAGTTTTGCAAAATATGAATTAACAATCTAATATTTTGAGAAATTCAAGTCCGATATGTGTGGATGCGAATGGTTCAAAATATCAGGTCGTTACATTTGGCATCCGAGCTCTGGTTTAGGCAAAACATAGCACATGGAGTAAAAATTAATTACAAAATCACCTTCATTCGAGCTCGAATTTCTTTCGAACTTTGGAACCCTAATGTTCTGAAATCCATTCTTGTCCTTTCCTGTTCATGTTCTTCTAGATACTGGAGCATCCCCGTAGCTCTACTTCTATTGAACTTTGTAATAAATTTGTAACGACCCGTATTTTTACGGATCGAAAGATCGTGGAATTGATGTTATTTGATTGTTAGTGCCGTTGAGTCGTTCAAAGTTAGATTGCCTTAAGTTAAGTCGTCCAGAGTTGAGACGTAGAGAGGCATGAGTCGTGACCGACTTAGTGGAGTTGAGCGACTCATGGTAGTGGTCGACTTAAGATAGGTAGCGACTTAGTGAAGTAGAACGACCTAAGGAGTTAGCCCGTGTAGTGGTTAAGTCGTGTGGAAGTTGGCTTAGGTCGTGTGATAGTTTGAGTTGGAGGAGCAACTTAAGGAAGCTAGGAGTTAACGGCTTAGGGGTGACCGACTTAACAGGAGTTAACGACTTAAGGTGTTGTCGACTTAAGGGAGTTAGCGGGTTAAGGATTGACCGACCTAAGATAGTGAGCGACTTATAGAATAGTGGCTTAGGTCGGTAGGACGAGTTAAAGATAGGTCGTGTGTGTTTTTAGGTCGTCACATAGTTAAGTCGTTATAGGCGCATGAGCTTAAGTCGTGAGTCGTGCACCTTTGTTGAGTCGTAAGTCGTCTCCTTTGTTAAGAGTTGAGTCGCTATGGTTAGTTGGGTCGGTCTTGTGGGTCGGTCTTGTGGGTAGGTCGTTAAGGGGTTTAGTTGATAGGCCGTGAACGACTCAAGGTTATAAGCAGTTGAGTCGTGAGTCGTGAGTCGTAAGATGTTAAGTCGTTGAGTCGTCCATACGACTTAAGACTTAGGAAAATGCGACAGTGTCTTATGCCGTTAGGTGGTAGGCTATGCATTGAGTCGCGAGTCATATAGTGGCTTGAGCCGTGAGTCGTGAGTCGTGGACGACTCATAGGGGCGGACGACTCATGGAGATTTCAGCCTATAAATAGAGGGCTTTAGTTCACTTTTTGGCACCGGATTTTTGAAGCGACGAAGTGCTGCCATTTTGAGAGCTCGACTACTACACTTCTTCACTTCTTTTCTCCTCTCTAATCTAGTAATTCCTTCCATCTAAATTGAGGATCAAATCGAAGATTCAAGAGCCAAAGTTGAAGATTTCCATCCATTGAAGGGAGATTTCATCGATTGAAGCGAGATTTTGCCGGATCAAGCTTAGTTCTTCGTTGTCCAGATCTGAAGTTGTTATCTTTTGAGGTGTTTAGGTGTTTCGGTGAGTGGTAGTTATCTCTCACACGGACCCAAAGGACTATATTGGATCGGTGGTTTGTTTATGTGTTAAAGAGAGTGATTTCGTGCATTTTTCTTAAGTCTGCATGTAGATCTATTGTTAATGATGATTCAACACCTATTTTACTACATGTTCACTTATGCAAGTTTATTCATCAAGTTGTAGAGATATTGTTCACGATTCATGCTTGTTAGATTGCATGTTAGATTTGGACTCTTTATTTATGAAATTGCCATCATTGTTGTAATTGTTTATTTAGATCTTGTTTGAATGATTGATTGCTTGGATTAATGTTTGATTTGATTGATTAGTTGATCGATAACTTGATTTGGGCAAGTTGGTCGAAGATGATTCAAAAGCTAAGTGGAAAGGCTCTTGAATAAGGAAAGCTGCTTGTGGCATATGAAGCGGATGTTGAAGCTCATATGGATAGATTTGATGATGATGTTGAGATGGGACTTTGCCATGATGCGATGAGGCAAACCATGATGTTGAGATGGGACTTTGCTAGGATGCGATGAAGCAAAGTATGATGTGAGAAAGCCTTGGTTTAATCCAGATGGGATCATTCCAAGCATGTTGATAACTCGATGATGCGATTCGAGTTGGTTGATAATGGTGGGCTCGAGAGGCGCTTGGGCTAGTATGAGAATAGTCGTTGAGGAGGATGACTAGGAGGCTTGGATTTCATTGTTGTTGAAGGTTCTAGTAAATTCAAAGCAAGAGTACATGGGTTGCCCAATCGACTACAGGCAGGTGGTCGTGGCACCCAAAAGACTACAGGTAGGTGGTCGAGTGCTCTGGGCAGAGTAGGTAAGTCCTAGGCACGGGTCGCGATGACGTGTGGAGTTTATCTAGAACCAGGGTTACCATTAGCCGTTGACGTACGGCTGAAAGAATGTGCCGGTCATTCAATTAACGGTGGTTTCGAAGCAACGATAACAGTGATAGCCAGAGTCATGGATGTTTGGTTGTATCATCATTCGGCCTCAAGAGCGGTGTTTTCTAGGTGCTTATCTGATCTTGGTTTAGGCCTTGGGGGTTTGTATTTGGAAAACATCGACCTTGACTCGAGTGATAATTACTTTATTTTAAATGTCTGCTTTGCTATGCTTGTTTATGCTTAGTGGGTCTGGGGCTATCACTGTAGAATGAGGTGGAGTGGGATGGTTGAGTTCCTATTCCTTTTACCCTTTATGCCCTTTTGGTATGTTTGATAGTTAATTTACTGCTCACTAAGACTGTTGTCTGACTCAAGGTTTTATGTTCAACTCTTATTACCTTGGGCTGTTCATCCATGTTGGGATGGGCAGACTAGGTAGCAGGTGACAGGTGCTGTTTCTTGATTACCTACGCTATTGATGACGAAGACGAGCTGGAGGCTTTTGCATATTGTTTTCCTACTATATGTACTGGATGTTCCGCTGTTTGTTTGATACTCTGAGTGTTATGTAGTGAGGCTTGATGTATTGACTATTCAGATGATTGTATAAAACTATTATGGGTTTATATGATTAGACTTCTGTTCTATAGAGCTTCACTATGTATATTTTTCTATTGTATTTTATCCATGCGCTGTGAGTAATACGATAGATTATTCTGTTTTATTTTACCTGACTATCGTCCATGGCTGCCTGGCACACCTTTCAGCGCACCATTCTCTTGTTTAGTGCGGGAGTCATGGGCGGTCGTCTATTTTGGTATCAGAGCTTTGGTTAATCGATTTTAGCCAACGCTCGCTGACGTAACTACGTATGAGAGACGTAATTGTAATTTTGATGGATGATTACTATATATAATATAGTAGTTTAGAAGGATTTGAACTCCGTATGTAGTTGTTTCTCAAGGTGTTCTAAATCATTCCTTTTTGTAGATATTAAGGATGAGTCGAAGTGAGAGACAAGCTGCTAGGGAAAGCCGTGCTGTTGGGGAAGCTACTGACTATGCTGCAATGTTCGAAGCTATGATGACTTCGATCATGAGAAGGATACCAACTTCAGGACAGTCAGTAGATGTTGGAGTTCAAGTTCAAGCTCCAAAACCAGTGGATTTTGCTAAGTTGTGCAAAGACTATACTGCTCTTGGAGGGAAGGTTTTCTTGCGAATAGAATCAACCATAGAAGTTCAGAGATGGATTGATGCTTGTAGAAGGATCTTTGGTGATTTGGGAATTGAGGATGCAACTAAGAGGAAGCTTGCATCAAGGCAGCTTCAAGGGAGAGCTTCTGATTGGTGGAACTCTATCACCATTGATACTCCAGAGGAAGAGATTACTTGGGAGCAATTCCAAATCAGATTCGAGGCTAAGTTCATCTCTACGGCTCAGAAATCTGTTTTGTTTAAGAAGTTTGTGGAACTCAAGCAAGGTGGAAGATCAGTTCTTGAGTATGTTTCTGAGTTTGAAGCTTTGTCCAAGTATGCCAGATCGTATATTGAATCTCCCTACCAGAAGAACGAGAAGTTTGTGACAGGCTTGGATACTTATCTTGGGAGGCAGTTAGTGAATCATTTGGACGATCCATTTGAGAAGCTTGTGGAGAAAGCTCTCAGGCACGAGAGTTTGGTTCCTAAGGAAGGATCTGTTGTTGCTGTGACCAAGGAGCAAAATGGAAACAAGAAGAGGAAGCAGCAACAGCAGAAGGGTAAGAATGGCCAGAAGAAGCCAAAGGACGAAGTGACCTGCTACAACTGCCAGCAGAAGGGCCATCTCTCCAAAGATTGTAGGAATCCCAAGGTGCCGGGAAAGTGTTACAACTGTGATAAGCTGGGACATATCAAGAAGGACTGTCCAGAACCGAGGAAAGATAAGCAAATTGTGCAAGCTTATGCTTTGGGGGCTGTTCCATCATCTTCGAAAGCCCCTACTGGGGAAGAAAAGGGGAAGAGTGTGGTGGTTCAAGGTACTCTTTCCATTTGTGGTGTTCCAGTTAAAGTGTTGTTTGATACTGGAGCGTCGCATTCGTTTGTTTGTGATGATCTGGTAGGCCGGTTGGGTTTAGAACCGGAAATTGTTGATAGACCATTGGTTGTGACTAATCCAGTAGGGGGTTCGTCATGTTTGTGTATGGTATGCCGTGGTCTAGTTGTATCGAGTCATAATTGCTCTTTTGTTTGTGATTGCTTTGTTCAGAACTTTGCGGGGTTCAGAATTATTTTGGGTATGGACTGGCTTAGGAAGTATGCGGTAAAGGTTGATTGTGAGAAACTGGAGGTGACAGTCGAGAATGTGGAAGGGCGAAAGGTTGTGATACGATGTAAGCATGAAGAAGGCGTCTTCATGGGCTTCATGTATTCGCTGGTTGTTCCACGGGATGGACTGTCATCGATGCCGGTTGTGAATGGATTTGAGGACGTCTTTGATGAAGTCAAAGGGTTACCGCCGCATAGAGAGATCGAGTTTCGTATCGATCTAGTTGAGGGAGCCAGACCTGTTGTGATGCCTCTTAGGCGGATGGCGCCTAGGGAGCAGCAAGAGTTGAAGGTGCAAGTTGATGACCTTTTATGAAAAGGATTCATTCGGCGTAGCGTGTCCGAATGGGGTGCACCAGTTGTGTTCGCAACCAAAGCGGATTGATCGTTGAGGTTGTGTGTGGATTATCGTGAGCTGAATAAAGTGACTAGGAAGAACAAGTATCCTTTGCCGAGAATAGATGACTTGTTTGATCAGCTCCACGAAGCTAAGGTGTTTTCTCAGATGGATTTGGCAACGGGATTTCACCAGTTGAGAGTGGCTAAGGATAGTGTGCCGAAGACTGCTTTTAGGACACCATCCGGTTTTTATGAGTGGCTGGTAATGCCGTTTGGATTGACCAATGCACCAGCATATTTTGTGGATCTTATGAATAGAGTATTCAGAGATCAGTTGAACAAGTTTGTACTTGTGTTCGTGGATGATATTATGATTTATTCCAGAACTGAAGAAGAGCACAAGACGCACTTGCGTATTGTTTTGGAAATCTTGCGGAAACATCAGCTAAAGGCTAAGTTTTCGAAGTGTCACTTCTGGAAGAGTGAAGTGAGGTTCTTAGGCCATGTTATCTCTGGAAATGGAATAGCGGTTGATCCCGCTAAGGTGGAAGCAATCCAGGATTGGGTTAGACCTAAGAATGCATCTGATGTGAGAAGTTTTCTTGGATTAGCAGGATATTATCGTCGGTTTATCAAAGACTTTTCCAAGATAGCTGCACCATTAACAGGATTGACGAAAAAGAATCAGGTATTCATATGGGATGATAAGTGTGAGCAAGCTTTCGTAATCCTGAAAGAGCAACTGACAAGTGCTCCTGTTTTGACTATTCCGAGTGGGAATGATGAGATGGTGGTTTACACCGATGCATGTGGTACTGGACTTGGAGCAGTACCGATTTAAAAGGATAAAGTTGTTGCGTATGCAAGTCAACAACTGAAGCCGCATGAAAGGAATTACCCGACTCATGATTTGGAGTTAGCGGCGATTGTTTTTGCTCTGAAGATGTGGAGACATTATCTATTGGGAGTTCGATTCGAGTTGTTTACGGATCATAAGTCGTTGAAGTATCTTTTCTCCCAAAAGGATTTGAATCTTCGGCAGCAACGATGGCTAGAGTTCTTAGCATCGTATGATTTTGGTATAGCCTATACTCCGGGAAGAGGCAACGTAGTGGCAGATGCGTTAAGTCGAAGACATGCAGGATCGGGAGCCATGTTTTCAGAATGGAAGAGCCTTGAGTATTTGGCTGGATTTGACTTTAGGCCTAGATGTGAATTGGAACCTGAGATGTTGGCAAACTTATCGGTAAGACCTACTCTTGTGGAAAGAATTGGCGGGAGTCAAAAGCAAGATGATAAGATTGTCAAGATTATCTGTGATTTGGAATCTGGATTGAACCCAGAAAAGGATAAAGGATTCGAAGTCGATCGAGAGGGTTGGCTTCGGAAGCAAGGACGACTAGTTGTTCCTGATATAGATGAATTGAGAGATGAAGTTCTGAGGGAAAGTCATCACTCGAAGTTGACAATTCATCCAGGTGGAAATAAGATGTATCGGGATATGAAGAGAACCTACTACTGGAAAGGTATGAAGAAGGATGTGGGAAATTTTATTTCCAAATGTATGAACTGCCAGTTGGTAAAAGCCGAACAGAAGAAGCCAAGTGGATTGCTTCAGTCGTTAGAGGTTCCTACATGGAAGTGGGAGCAGATATCGATGGATTTTATCGATGGTCTACCTAGAACCAGGGCAGGAAATGAAGGGATTTGGGTCATTGTAGATCGTTTGACTAAGAGCATAAGATTCATTCCTGTTCGATCAACTAGGACTGCATCGAAATTGGCTGAGTTGTATGTTAAGTGGATAGTTCGATTCCATGGTATTCCGAAGAGTATAGTGAGCGATCGAGACCCATTGTTCACTAGTGGATTTTGGAAGAGCTTCCAGGAAGTTTTGGGAACTGAGTTGTGTTTGAGTACAGCTTATCACCCCTAAACAGATGGTCAGACCGAGAGAGTCAACCGAGTTTTGGAAGATCTCCTGAGAGCTTGTGTTTTAGATTTCGGAGGATCATGGGAAGACCATCTTCATTTGGTGGAATTTGCGTATAATAACAGTTATCAGTCCAGTATTGGTATGGCACCATATGAAGCATTGTATGGAAGACCGTGTAACTCTCCGACATGTTGGTTGGAAACTGGAGAAAAGCTGATACTTGGGCCAGAGATGATTCGACAGACTACGGATTGTATAGAGATCATTCGGCGACGAATGAAGGCAGCCCAAGATCGTCAGAAAAGTTATGCCGATAAGCGTCATAAGGATTTGGAATTCGACGTGGGTGATATGGTGTTTGTGAAGATTTCTCCTCTGAAGAATGTTATTCGATTCGGGAAGAAAGGAAAATTGACTCCAAGATTTGTTGGACCATTCCCGATTATCGAGCGAATTGGAAAGCTCGCATATAAATTGGAGTTACCAGAAAAGATGGCGAGTGTGCACAATATTTTTCATGTATCTTATCTACGGAAGTATGTGCACGACTCGAATACGGTGGTTTCTGCTGATAGCTGTGAGGATTTAGAGGTTGATCCAGTTGTTACGAGACCTCGTAAGCCGCTTCGTGTTGTTGAAACCGATACGAAACAGCTTAGGAGGAAGGTGATTATGTTGCTCAAGGTACAATGGAGTGATGATGTTAACGACTGTACATGGGAGGAGGAAGAGAGGATGAAGGCAGCTCATCCTGAACTCTTCGAGGTATGGCCCTAAGGTGTCGTAACATCTCATGAATTTGTAACTTGTTCTAATCTTAGAATTCTGCATGCTAGGTTAGTAATTGGATGCATGGTTTGTTGATTGCTATAGATGGTAGGCATGCAGAATAGTTTTGATTGCTCTTGTTTGTTTGGAATTTCGGAGGCGAAATTCCTAAGGGGGAGAGAATGTAACGACCCGTATTTTTACGGATCGAAAGATCGTGGAATTGATGTTATTTGATTGTTAGTGTCGTTGAGTCGTTCAAAGTTAGATTGCCTTAAGTTAAGTCGTCCAGAGTTGAGACGTAGGGAGGCATGAGTCGTGACCGACTTAGTGGCGTTGAGCGACTCATGGTAGTGGCCGACTTAAGATAGGTAGTGACTTAGTGAAGTAGAACGACCTAAGGAGTTAGCCCGTGTAGTGGTTAAGTCGTGTGGAAGTTGGCTTAGGTCGTGTGATAGTTTGAGTTGGAGGAGTGACTTAAGGAAGCTAGGAGTTAACGGCTTAGGGGTGACCGACTTAATAGGAGTTAACGAATTAAGGTGTTGTCGACTTAAGGGAGTTAGCGGGTTAAGGATTGACCGACCTAAGATAGTGAGCGACTTATAGAATAGTGGCTTAGGTCGGTAGGACGAGTTAAAGATAGGTCGTGTGTGTTTTTAGGTCGTCACATAGTTAAGTCGTCATAGGCGCATGGGCTTAAGTCGTGAGTCATGCACCTCTGTTGAGTCGTAAGTCGTCTCCTTTGTTAAGAGTTGAGTCGCTATGGTTAGTTGGGTCGGTCTTGTGGGTAGGTCGTTAAGGGGTTTAGTTGATAGGCCGTGAACGACTCAAGGTTATAAGCAGTTGAGTCGTGAGTCGTAAGGTGTTAAGTCGTTGAGTCGTCCATACGACTTAAGACTTAGGAAAATGCGACAGTGTCTTATGCCGTTAGGTGGTAGGCCATGCATTGAGTCGCGAGTCATATAGTGGCTTGAGCCGTGAGTCGTGGACGACTCATAGGGGCGGACGACTCATGGAGATTTCAGCCTATAAATAGAGGGCTTTAGTTCACTTTTTGGCACCGGATTTTTGGAGCGATGAAGTGCTGCCATTTTGAGAGCTCGACTACTACACTTCTTCACTTCTTTTCTCCTCTCTAATCTAGTAATTCCTTCCATCTAAATTGAGGATCAAATCGAAGATTCAAGAGCCAAAGTTGAAGATTTCCATCCATTGAAGGGAGATTTCATCGATTGAAGCGAGATTTTGCCGGATCAAGCTTAGTTCTTCGCTGTCCAGATCTGAAGTTGTTATCTTTTGAGGTGTTTAGGTGTTTCGGTGAGTGGTAGTTATCTCTCACACGGACCCAAAGGAGTATATTAGATCGGTGGTTTGTTTATGTGTTAAAGAGAGTGATTTCGTGCATTTTTCTTAAGTCTGCATGTAGATCTATTGTTAATGATGATTCAACACCTATTTTACTACATGTTCACTTATGCAAGTTTATTCATCAAGTTGTAGAGATATTATTCATGATTCATGCTTGTTAGATTGCATGTTAGATTTGGACTCTTTATTTACGAAATTGCTATCATTGTTGTAATTGTTTATTTAGATCTTGTTTGAATGATTGATTGCTTGGATTAATGTTTGATTTGATTGATTAGTTAATCGATAACTTGATTTGGGCAAGTTGGTCGAAGATGATTCAAAAGCTAAGTGGAAAGGCTCTTGAATAAGGAAAGCTGCTTGTGGCATATGAAGCGGATGTTGAAGCTCATATGGATAGATTTGATGATGATGTTGAGATGGGACTTTGCCATGATGCGATGAGGCAAACCATGATGTTGAGATGGGACTTTGCTAGGATGCGATGAAGCAAAGTATGATGTGAGAAAGCCTTGGTTTAATCCAGACGGGATCATTCCAAGCATGTTGCTAACTCGATGATGCGATTCGAGTTGGTTGATAATGGTGGGCTCGAGAGGCGCTCGGGCTAGTATGAGAATAGTCGTTGAGGAGGATGACTAGGAGGCTTGGATTTCATTGTTGTTGAAGGTTCTAGTAAATTCAAAGCAAGAGTACATGGGTTGCCCAATCGACTACAGGCAGGTGGTCGTGGCACCCAAAAGACTACAGGTAGGTGGTCGAGTGCTCTGGGCAGAATAGGTAAGTCCTAGGCACGGGTCACGATGACGTGTGGAGTTTATCTAAAACCAGGGTTACCATTAGCCCTTGACGTACGGCTGAAAGAATGTGCCGGTCATTCAATTAACGGTGGTTTCGAAGCAACGATAACAGTGATAGCCAGAGTCATGGATGTTTGGTTGTATCATCATTCGGCCTCAAGAGCGGTGTTTTCTGGGTGCTTATCTGATCTTGGTTTAGGCCTTGGGGGTTTGTATTTGGAAAACATCGACCTTGACTCGAGTGATAATTACTTTATTTTAAATGTCTGCTTTGCTATGCTTGTTTATGCTTAGTGGGTCTGGGGGCTATCACTGTAGAATGAGGTGGAGTGGAATGGTTGAGTTCCTATTCCTTTTACCCTTTACGCCCTTTTGGTATGTTTGATAGTTAATTTACTGCTCACTAAGACTGTTGTCTGACTCAAGGTTTTATGTTCAACTCTTATTACCTTGGGCTGTTCATCCATGTTGGGATGGGCAGACTAGGTAGCAGGTGACAGGTGCTGTTTCTTGATTACCTATGCTATTGTTGACGAAGACGAGCTGGAGGCTTTTGCATATTGTTTTCCTACTATATGTACTGGATGTTCCGCTGTTTGTTTGGTACTCTGAGTGTTATGTAGTGAGGCTTGATGTATTGACTATTCAGATGATTGTATAAAACTATTATGGGTTTATATGATTAGACTTCTGTTCTATAGAGCTTCACCATGTATATTTTTCTATTGTATTTTATCCATGCGCTGTGAGTAATACGATAGATTATTCTGTTTTATTTTACCTGACTATCGTCCATGGCTGCCTGGCACACCTTTCAGCGCACCATTCTCTTGTTTAGTGCGGGAGTCATGGACGGTCGTCTCAAAATTGATCTCATCTTGTCACCTCAGTTGTCAATTTTATCCGTAGCTGTGACTAATCCCATCAGCGGTTCTGCCAATTCTGGTATTATTTGAAAAGGGGTGAAACTCCTTTACAACAAGTGTCGATCCACCAGAGATTTCTATATCCTTAGTTTAGATGCTACTATTTCTCGCAAAGCCTGAACCGTCTCTATTAGACGGTCAGGGTAATTCCCTTGTAATCTTGACTCCACTTCGATAACCAGAGGTTATCCGAATATTGGATGAAGTCACTTCTCTTCCCTTCAAACGGGAAATTGAATTTCTACATCAATCTTATTCTTGGAATCTCAGTTGACCTGGTTAAGGTCACCCGCGATTGATATTAGTCTATCCATCCCTTCTCTTTTTGTAATATAATTATTTTAACTTCCTTTCGAACCTATCTTCATAATTAGAATTCTCTTTGGTTAGGGTTTCTATAAATTTGAATCTCCACCCTTGTTTTGAAATCCATTTTTGAATCATCCTGCAAGGGAGCATATTTGTAATTAATATAAAATGTTTTACATTATGTTGTTTGAGTTGTTAAGTTTGATTTTGAGTTTCGATCGATTCGTCTAGCCAATGCTATCGATAGGAATTCCAAAACACTTTAACAAAGCAAACTGGCATAATATTGTTTTCCAAATTGGTAAATAAAATAATTTTATATATGTTTATACTATATATATAAGTACATTTTTCTGAAATCAGATAGTTAAATGAATTGGTCATTAGAAATGATAATATAGATTATCATTTATTATTTTGTTAACTATCCTAGTCCATTAATTATTGTTGTATGTTATTTTATAAACGTGGCTTATAGTTTGATTTGAAATGAAATGAATTTAAATTAAAGATTTGAGAATTAAAATTTTGGTGCTTTTCAAATTTGGGTTTCAAAGTTTTGAAAATAGATATTATTTGAAAGTATTTTGAATGAAAATTGTTTTCGGAGAATTTAAATCAGTACTCTCCTCTTTTGTCGCTAGAAAATAATATCAGTGTGACTGCAGCATCATTGATATTCATTTTCGAGCCTCACAGTGGAGAGACCACTTAGTACCTTTGCTACACTTTTGTTTTGGGAAAAGTGGATTTGATTTAAATTTCTTGTGTATAGTTTGATTTATAAAATATATATACGTGTATATTTATTTCAAAACAGTTTGAAGTGAAACCGAAAATTTGAATCTTAAATTTATATTAAGAAACGGTTTCGATTATTGAAATAAAGTGAAATTTTGAATAGTTGGAGTATCAAATATGATAATTGAAAGTAAACCAACTTTAAATAGTTGAATTTGAATAAAACTTAATTTATGTGATACACAGTTGCATTTTAAAACATATATAACTTACCAGAATTATTCAAAAAGTTTATCGTAATGTGAACATGTAGTTGATAATATGTAATATAAATAAAAACAATAGGATGTCCGAAACAAAATTTTGTTGAGAGAATTTATAACTAAGATTTAAGTGATTATAACAAATATTTGTATACACATCCATGCTGCAAGATGTGTTAATTGGAAAAAATTAAAATATAAAGAGAAATACCGTTTAAATAAATAAATACGAACTTAAGAATAGCGAAAGTTGAATGTTGAGGTGGAATTAACTATAGTTAATCAAATGGATTTAATAAATGAGTTAAATAAAACAAATTTTGTAGTAAATTCTTTTGTAATAAATGTTAATAAATTGAAAATAAATCAATTATATGAAATTATATGGAATTGAAACCAATCAAATGTGAACACAATAAATTTGATTAAATAAACAAAATGAATTGAAATCAATTAGTTGAATATAAACTAATTTAACAATAAATGAAATTTATATGGTTTTGGAATAAATTGTGGTATCTGGTATTTTATATTTCAAATCTATCTTTTCTTCTAGTCGTTTCTATTCTCCCATCTCATTGCTTTTTAGGGACGAAAAGTTTTGAGTGGGGGATAGTGTAACGACCCGTAATTTAAAAAAAATATAACGTAATTAAGTGAAATTTTCTTGAAATCAAATAGTAAAATTTTGAACTGAAAATTTGATATTTGGATGCGTCTATCTCAACATAGTAAATGGTAAAATCTTATTGAAAAATATGAAAGTTAATTCAGCTGTGTAATTTTCAGTTTCAATTTAAAATAGTTAAAATGGATGGAAATTAAATTTTTTCGAAAACTGAACATTTTTCTTTAATAAAAATGTAAATCATTTTCTTACTGAGACGTCATATTTTATTTCGTCAAACTTAGACTTCGCTAGCCCCGTTTCTCTTATTTTCGGTGAATTCGAAGCAGTCTGGTAGCGAAATATCGAATTTTAATAGGATGGTCGTATCGCTGATATCTATATAACATTATGTTCGTCTCATCGTGCTGAACTCAATTGTATATTCATTTGTACATTTCGGAGTTTGAAACACGACGAAATCGGTAAACCGATCAATCGTATCGGTTCCACATTCGGCCCTTTTAGCTTCCCATACCCTTTCATTTTCCACCGTAAAATAAACAGTCATTTCCTTTTATAATCCCTAAATTCATTTACGCGGCTCTTGCCATTCAACCAATTCAAAATAATAAATTGGTTCATTCGTTTTCAATCCGGCCATTGCTGTAGATAGAAATAAAATAGTATTATAATCTAAGTTATTCTGGTTCGTTGACCTACTTATGGCCTCTTCATCTCCTCTCTTTTCGTTCTGATATATAATAAAGTTTCCATTCGTATTTTAAAAGCCTGTTCGTTTCATTATCCATCTTTTACTTTTTTTTCTCTTAGCTTTGAAGAGAATTAAATAAAGATAAAATTATATAAAGTTTGCTTTATGTTGGATATGCTCGTTCCCTTGAACCTGCTTCCATTTATTTTTTGGCCAAAACCTACTATCTTCTCACTCCTATCTCCAACCCATCATACAATAGAGTGTGCTTCAACTCTGCCACCTTCTGCCTGCATCCATTCCTCATCGCCTACCTTACACGTGGACCCTCTGGCCTCACTCCTTCCGTATGACCGCTTGACCATGCCACAGCCCATTCGACCAAAACAATGGCTGCAACACCTCCACCAACCACACGGATCTGCCTGATCATTCCCCTCATCACCCACGTGCCTACAGCCACCTCATCCCCCTCCAACAAAGCATCTCCCCCTGACTTCCATCCCACAACCACTCAAGCAGCCTGCATCACCCGACACTCGTCCAACTGCTTGCTTTGCTCTGACCAACCGAAGCAACCACACAACCACAACAGCCCCACCATTTCCGAGCAGTCACCCCTCGCCTTACCTCCATCATCATGAGCACCCTTCTCCGAAAACCCAGCCACATGGTCGAGCAAATCCTGTCTGCTTGCCTTATCTCCAAACTATCTAGTCTCCTCCCTCTTATCTGTGAATTTAAAGAAAAAAAGAAGAGAAGTTATATATATTTGAAGCTGAGCTTTGCTTGCCTTGATAAAGAAATTTATATATATTAGATAAAGGTATGTTATATGTTTACCATGTAAATATATATATATATATATATATATATATATATATAAGTTTATTTAAGTTTGTAGATAATTTATTGTGTATACATACATACATATACATACATACATATATATATATATATATATGTATATATATATATATAGTTATACAGGTTTGTGAATAATCTGTTGTTATGTATATTAGTTTATATAAGTTCTGTATGACAGGTTGTTTGTATACATGTTAGTTTATTTTATAAATATGATCTGTTTGAGTTAGTATATGTATATTATGTTAAGCAAGTTATAGTGATTTAAATATAATTATTGATTTTCAAATATATTATAGATATACATTTATTTCATTCATCAATGTTATATATGTATGCGGTTATAGGTCCTATACTAGTATATAATGCAGTATATATGTGTCAACCATGCATACTATATAAGAAGTATTATATATATATATATATATATATATATATTTACAACGGTTTATTTGTTACAGAGGTATATATGTACCATATATATATATATATATATCCTATTTATTATATAGTTGATATTGAGTTTATATTTGAAGGGTACAAGTATACAAAATTGTGTTAGTATTATAAGATTTTAGTTTTAAGAAAGGATTTCATGTACTGTATATATAATATATATATATATATATATATATATCTTAATATATGTGTTAAATTTAATAAAGTTCTTGGAATATATATATATATATATATATATATATATATATATTTCAATTTTGATATATGTATATATGCTTGAATTTAATATTGATTTTTCAAATATATATATATGTATGTATGTATGTATGTATGTATGTATGTATGTATTTTATAAAGAATTTTACTTTTAATATGTTTTTAAATATGTATCTTGCTTTAGCTTATTTCATGCTGCTTTTGATTATTTTCATTGATTTCGATTTATCGGCTCGTCCGTCGAACTCGCGTCCATCGTGCTTTGCTTCGAAATTCGTGCTTGGATTCGTAACTCATTTCATTATCAAATCTCTCTAGCCTCGAAAGGTGAGCGATCACTCACGATTAACATTCTTATATTTAATAAATTTAATTCACAATGAAATGACAATTGAAATATGCTGTTAAATTTGAACTGCTTATTATTTAATTGCTATATATGATATACCATTATCTGTAGCTGTTCACTTATGATATATGACACCATAACTTTTATTTATTTTTGTTACTAATGATATATGACTGTTGTTGATATATTATATTTTATCATATTTATTCTCACTCTACAAGTTTCTTGTTAGTTTAGAATTCCCAATGGGTTGAAATGATATATACCCGAACGATCTTGTAGAATAAGGGGAAATCGTTATGTGTTGAAATGATAAACCCAAATGATTTTCATTGATTTTTGAAATTTTGGGATTGCGGCTTGAAATGATATATACCCGTAGACATTTAAATTGCGGACTGAATAATAAATATTCGTATCACTTGATCATAGGATAGAAAATTATATATGGACACCACTGGTCCATATTTTGAAAATGATTTCCAAAGGTTGAAAGGAAATATATGGTTTTAATCAATATTGATTTTTTAAAAATAATATATATATATATACATATAAATGTAATTTTTATATATGTCTAAATTTTAGATATTTAAAACTATATGTTTTGGAAATTTTAAACTTATAAGTTAGTTTTAAAATATAATTTTTAAGATTTTTCTTATAATTTTACTATTTTAAAAACATATATAAAAATAGGTTTAATATAAAATACATTTAATAATAAGATTTAATTTAATAAAATTTAATTTAACTGGTTTATAATATGTTTAATTATTTATTTAAATTTATATTAATATTTTAAAATAGATTTTAATAACTTAATGTAATAAAGGTTGGGAAGATAAATTAATATTGAATTGGAATTTAAAGTGGTTAATAATTGAATTTAAATAAGAATGAAATTAGACTTATTGATTTTGAGGTTTTGAAAGGTACGACTTATAAATTGATTTAATAAAAAGTGATTAAATGAATATTCTCAACTTTAAATAAAATTGAGACTGAATATTTAATATTGATTTAAATTTATAATTGAGATTTTATTTAATGGTTATTGAAATGATTAAGTGAAAATTTTCCAATTTGAATAAAATTAAAGTTAAATATTGAAAAATAATTGAAACTTTGAAATTGTTTAAATATTTAAACCTTGAATCTTATTGGAATTGAAATGATAGTTCAAACCTGGATTTGAATCGATTTGTGAAATCTGAGGAAATTATTATTTATAAAGTATTTTAATGTATATAAACTATTTTAATATATAAATTACTTTAATATATAAACTACTTTAATTTATAACTATATATATATACACTATTTTCAATATCTAAACTGTTTAAGTTGGAAGTGTTATGATTTCAAAGTGTTATGATTTCAAAGTGTTATTATTTCAAAAGTGTTATGATTTCAATAGTGTTCTGGTTTTGAAAGTGTTATAATTTTTAAAGTGTTACGATTCTGGAAATGATTATTATTTGAAGTGAATAATGATACTGAATTAATATGGTTTTTGAAATGAATCTGATATTGTGATATGAAATATAAACTATTTGAATTATAAAACGACCGCGGTGTGAAATAAGCATTTGGTTGTTAAA
The DNA here is from genome assembly GCA_030765085.1 of Allium cepa. Taxonomy (NCBI): domain Eukaryota; kingdom Viridiplantae; phylum Streptophyta; class Magnoliopsida; order Asparagales; family Amaryllidaceae; genus Allium; species Allium cepa. The sequence goes on from CM060939.1 coordinate 626,601,395, forward strand.
GAGACCGGGATCGGATATTATCATACTCTTTGCCAATACCAAAAACCACTTTAACAACTGTGTACGTGGTGGAGATTCTATAACGAAGTAGGATGGTTTAGCGACGATTCAATATGGTATTTACATAGCCCTGGCTCCCATGAGTCAGCTTGATGTGGCTAAAACAGGAGCCATGCAGGGCCAAGTGAGGTTATTCCTCCTATCGGACACATTTCTTCGATATCATTCTATTACTTTGTGATTTGATTGGGTGCACCTTTTATTTGGGAGTGTGTCACGAGGTGGGCGGTAGTAGTTTCTATGCGTTACCACTAGTCTTGATCCACAAACGGTATATCTACCCCGGCATTGCCTTGTGTGCCTTGTCACATGCCCTATCGCGCCTTCTACGAGTTTGTTTTGTACCATATCTATATGTTGTCCTCTGTGTAAACAATTGGTATGGTGGAGCGTACAATATTGTATAGACTACGGGAATATATAAAATGTGTTAAGGGGAATATGAGTAACGCTTTAATGTTATTTTAATACTTTACTTTACTATAGACATATTATAATAGTGTATATTACTACATAGTAGATAGTTCCACGGATCCTTAGAGGATGGAAATCCCAAACATCCTTTAAGTTACTCGTATTTCAGTTGACAATCACTTGAGTTGAATTTACTATATAAGAATGTTAGTCCTGACTCGAGTGTTTTGTGGTTTTCTTTATGCCCGGGTCAGACTGAGTGTCACGCATTTACCTTTAGAAATTGAAGTGTTGTCTGAAGATCAAACTGTCCAGCCTTCAGTTATTTCAGTTTATTCTAGTCATTTATGTTCAGACTCGACAGTTGCTTATGTATTAGAGATTCATCTGTATTTGAGATTCTGTGTATTTTGTTTCAGACTCTGTTGTTTTTATAGTAGCTTCATGAACTACTATTTATCTATTCCACTGCATTTTGTTATATTACTCTGTATCTATAATTCTATGATTGATTCATTTACTGTATATGTTAAGTTTTGCCAAATATAAATTAACAATATGATATTTTGAGCAATTCAAGTATGACATGTGTGGATGCGAATGTTTCAAAATACCAGGTCGTTACATAATCCCTACCCAATTTTTTTTCCTTTTTAAATATAAATAGTTGGATTGTATATTAATTAGATTCAGATAGAAATTGAATATTAACACCTAAAATCCCTTACCTAAAAGCCTTAAGAAATTTGTGAATCGCGGGGAAGAAAGATACCAATAGAGCTATGCTACTATCTTAAATAATTAGTGAATAAAAGTGAAGGGACTAGGCTCTTATTTATTATAGTAGCCCGTAAATTTGACGTTGGTTATTTAATTAGTTAGTTAGTTAGGCTCCAAAAATGAAATTTGTGGAAACGATGGAATTTGACCACGAAACTTGCACGATTGCGTTCATGGTGAAATTCCGAGCAACTTTCTTATTTGCAGCTTTGCGATTGGAATCCAAACGTAGAATTTATGGATGAAAAACGCATTCAAAACGAAAATAATTAAAATTAATATATTAACGTTTATATATTAATTACTGGGACCCAACGGGTTAACAGATTCATTGTGTCCAATTGACATATGCGGTCGACAGGTCCCAATGAGCGGTCGATTGGTTGGTAAGCCGGTGGTATGGGTTTGCCTAGGCCATAATGGTCTGAGTTCCGATATTTTGATCGTACGACTGTGGTTGATTCGAGTGCCTACGAATTCAGGTATAACCCTCTTTTCTCTTCTCATATTTTTCTGAAAGCAGTATTGAAGCTCTACCATTTTTTGTTCTCCACTATTTTCTAAATTATATAACATAATATTCATATTTGTATATATATAAATTGGAGAAGAATAGAAATCAAATAAGAGAAGAAGAAGAGTGAAGCAACACTATGTTGTACCGAGGTTTTATATATATATATATATATATATATATATATATATATATATATATATATATATATATATATAACGATCTCGGTTTTTAGGACAAATTTAAATTGGAAATTAATATAGATTTTTGAATTAAAATGTGAATTTATTTGAATTTTTCCAAATAGAATAAAATATTTGTTTGTTTGTTTAAATATATATATATATATATATATATATATATTGATTTTAAATAGAATTTGGATTTGAAATTCAAGATAATTTTTTTTAAATAAATTGGATTTAAAGACTTTATAAACTAATAGAAATTTGTTTTCTAATATGTAATATATATTTTTGGAAATTATGATTTAAATTTAATATGGTAGATTTCCAAAGGCTATTTAAAAGATAAATTCTATTTTATATTATACACATGCGTATATATAATTAAAATTTTAAAATAATTTTCTCTAAAAGGTATTATATATGTTAATAAAGGAAAAGTATAAATAAGTATAAAAATATATTAATGTAAGATGGATGAAATTTTTTGTGTGTGTGTATGAAAGCGTAAAAAACATAAGAATATATATACATTTGATTTTAATAAATGTTACTATGAATTTAGAAATATATATAAAAATAAATACATGTGTTATACATGTATAAGTGTTACAGAAAAAAGATTATTACATGTGTAAAACCATATAACATGAGATTAACAAGTGTAGGCATTTGAATATGAGAGCTAATAAATGTCACTCTTTTAAATATGAAATTTACAAGTGACAAAGATGTTTTCTTTTAAAACTACAATATAAATAAATATCAAAGAATTTGAACCAGGCTGATACATTTTTTACTTTCCTTCCTCAATTCTTCTTTCATCCTTCATTTCAAAAATGAAATTAGAAATCAAAAACAAATGATAGGTTCTCAGATTAAAGAAAAAACAGGTTCTCAGATTCAAAGCAAAAACAAACTTAACAATCAACAACAAAATCAAAACCAGGAAGCAACTCAACAAATCAGAAAACAAAAGCAAGCCTCAAATCGAAAGCTTTTCCAGTTTTCAAATCTGATTTCCAGGCCTTTGCTTCTCTGCTCTCTCTGCTTTCAAAATAAGGTGAGCAGACAGACTCCTTTAAAACTTGAATCTATGGTATATCTTGATGCTTTGTGAAATAGATGTTGTGAAAAATGATGAATGAATACAGATATATCTATATGTATATACATGTTTATGTGTGGATAGAACTTTGCTTGCCTGTATATACTCTATGTGTTTCCAAACACAAGAACAACCAAAGAGAAACTCGTATCTCAAATAATAAGCATATTTAGGTGATGATCCTTACATGAAAATTTATCCTAGCAATGTAATACTAATTTTAAAAAGGATTCCAAGTGTATTTGTTAAGAAGTTATTTCTAAAATAAATTATTACAGTGAAACTTAAAAATATGCTGAATTTGAATTTCATAATTTCTTAATTCAATTACATTATTTGGTTCGACTTCAAACATCATGAATTTTAATAATTGAATCAAGATTTCTAGTTTCGTATTGATTGTGAATTTTAGAGTTGAATGGAAAATGGGTTTCGACCTTTTTTTGGTGATCGACGTCGAACCGGGCGTCGAAATCAATGGTGAAGGAAGTTAACGTATACGTGAGCATGGAAAAATGTTCGCCAAATTTATAGTCGATCGTGGGGGATGAACGTGGTTGATTCAAGGTTTAAACCTATATTCTGGTCGAGGTTGGTTTTCAAATTACTGTGGTGAAGTTAGAGCGTCGGAGTTGATCGCTCCGGTGGAATTGAAGCTGGGGAGTTTGACGAAGCTCCAGTCGAAGTCGCGGGGTCATCGATGGTCGATGATGATGGTTCAAGGCGATTTGGCAAAGGGTGTTGGTTTCAGGAAAGAGTTTGATCAGCTTGATTTTGATTCAGGTCGATTTCGTCAGAATGTGATGGTCGTGGAAGTTCAGTGGGTCGACGATGATGTGCAGAAGGTCTCAGAGTTGGTCGGCGACGATCCGATCGGATGTACACGTGCACCATATATCGTTCGTATTTGGTTTTAGTTTTGATTGGAAAGATGAAATTAGCTCGGGTAAAACTCGAAGGAAATGGTAATTTTGCTCGAAGAGAATTAGGAAATAAGTTTGCTTGGGGAAAAGTTTAAAATGGCTCGGGTAAATTGGATTTTTGCTCGGGTTTTGGGAGTTTGGGTATTAAAACAGTTTTGAAAACTTTAATCAAAATCAAGTTTAAACAATTCTTAACAAATTCTTTTTAAATAGTTACTTTTGTTTAAGTTGGGATTTATTAAAGGTTTTAAAATAAATTATTTTGAATTAAGTAAGAATTAATTTTTTTAACTATATGACCTTTTATTAATTCCTTAAGTATTTAAAACAAATTAAAAAATGTAATTAAGGAGTTAAAATTAAGAAGATAAAGATTTTTACAATTATTCATTAATTTAAGAGTTTAAGTTAATTTATTTGCGAATAATAATTAATTCCAAGATTTTTAAATAAATATTTTAATGATAATTAAGTAATTTATTAAGATAAAATGTCTTACCTTTTAATTAATTTAAGATCTTAAGTAACTAATGATTTACCTAATGAAGGTAATTAAAGGATAATTATTTAAAGAATAATTACTTAATTAAAGATTAATGATAGATTGATTAAGATTAATGAAAGATTTATTAGAGTGAATCAAAGAACAATTAAGGTTAATTAATTTAATAATTAAGATTAATTTATGATTAAAAGGGTAATTAATCTACGATTAAAGGTTAATTAATCAAGTAATTAACTTAAAGGTTAGTATAATTAATGTGATTAATTAAGGAATAATTAATTAATTAAGGACATTTAATTAAGATAGGTGTTAAAGTTGATTAATTTATTTCATTAATTAATATCATATGATTTGTAATTAATTCACCACGATTGGGTGATTAATTCATAAGTGATTAATCAAAGTGAATTAATTAGGGATTGAACAATTAATCAATCTGACTTATGGATGTTTGGATTATATTGAATGTTGAATTGTTTGATATCTCTGCTCTGTGATATCATATCACCAAGCATCACACATCAGGGATATCAAACAATTCAAGCATTCAATAGAATCCAAACATTCATAAATAAGATCAATTAATTATCCGATTAATTTAAATTAGATTTATTATTACTAATTCTAGTTAATTAACATTAATTAATTTCAAACCATTTGAATTAATTATCCTTTAATCACCTATTAATTAACCTTTAATAATAAATTAATTAACCTTTAATTATTAATTAATTAACCTTAGTTAATAAATCAATTAACCTTTAATCATTAAATAATTAGCCTTTAATTTTTTAATTATTCTTTAATTAATTATCCTTAATTAATTAATTAAATAATTAATTAACCCTTAATTAATTATTCTTACTTAATTATAATAATAAATTACCTTTAATTAATAAATCATCCCTTAATCTCTTTCATTAATTAATTAATTATCCTCAAATCAATTACTTAATTAACTAATCACATAAATAAATTATCCTTTAATTATTAATTAATATTCATTTAATTAAGTAATTATCCTTTTAATCACTTTAATTAATCATCTTTTAATTACATTAAGTAATTATTCTTTATTTATCAATAAAGATCCTTTAATTAATTAAGAACCCAATTAACTTAAGATAAACCATTTATCTTAATTAATCATTAAATTCTTTGAAAAACACTTTGGAATTAATTATCATTAACCAATTAACTTTAAACCTTTAAGTTAATTAATCCTTAAAACGTTTTGTCTTCTTAATTTATTCCTTAATTATCTTATTAAAAATAAACTTTTAAATTATAGGTTATGTATATTGAAATACTTTCAACTCAAATGAATTTATTTTAAAAAGATAGTTTAAACTTGGTTGTCTTAAAATTTAAAAACTTGATTTATTTGAAATTTTAAAAACCTGAAAACAATTTCCTTTTAAAATTTTTGAAACCTGGTATTTATTTAACAAAACCCGGGTCAAATGCTTGAATACTCGAGCCCAATCTCGGGCTTGACTTCGAGTTTACTCCGTGATTCATTACTTTAAGAAAATGCTTCTCTTTCCCGAGACCATTCCCGAGTATCTTCATCTTCTTCCCAATTCCACTTTAACCCCAAATACACACACATACGAGTATGCACGTGCACGATCACCAAACAGGTTTTCGACCATCGACACTCCTTCCAGCATGTCATCAGCGATCAACTCGGTGTCCCTGACCACCCAGTTTCGACGAATCACTAGAGAATCGAATTTGAATGAGTCGGCACCACCATCATTTTAAACCAGTCATTAAAATCCTCATCTCGCCATCATCTGTGATCATCTGGTCACGAGCCACCAAGCTCAAAGTTTCGCCACGTCACAACGTATCGACCCATCTCCTTGTGATTAATTCCGATCAACTATCGATGCCAGCAACATCCTTAGAAACACCACTATCAAAACCCAGTCTAAAGCCCTATTTTATCGTCAATTGATTGCCACGACCACCTGAGGACCTTCACTCTATTTTTTCGTTGATTGTCGATGCTCGAACCATCTTCCGACCAAAGCACAATGAACTTCATCTCATCGTTCGGCGGAATTTGACAAAAGTGTCATTTCTGTTCAACTCGTGATTTCCCACAATTTAACAACCGAAAAATCTCGATTTTATTATCTAAATTCATCATTCTATAATGCAATTCATTTTATGAATTCTAAATTTGAGATTAACATGATTGATTTCTATCATTTCTAAAAAGTTCCCTGTAATAATTTATTTTAGAAATAAATTCTTCATAAATATAGTTGGAATCATTTTCAAAATTAGTATTATGTTGTTAGGATCAATTTTTATTTAAAGATCATCGCCTAAAACAAATTGAGGAAGAAATATTTGAATTTCTCTATGGTTTTAGTCTGTGAAATGTTGAACAAAGAAAAAAAGAAAATGTATATATCTATGTAACCAGACATATATATATATATATATATATATACACACACACACACACACATTCATATATACAGACATATTCATACCCATACAATCCACTTTTCACACATACAATCAATATCGATCATAGATATGTTTATAGATTTTAGAGTTTGCTCACCTTGCTTTGAACAGAGGACAGGTTTTATAAAATATGGAACTTTGTTTTCGTTTTTAATCGGGAATTCTTTTCTGTTGAATCTAAATTGATCTTTGATCGTTGCCTGATTTGCTCTTGAATCATGTTGAACCCTAGAATCCAGTTTTTGGTTTGATTCCAGGTTGAAACAGATTTCAATTTTATTCCAGGTTTTGAGATGAATTGATTCCAGTTTGGTTTCCAGGTTGAAAGTACTTTTGTTTTGATTTTTTTAGAAGGTGAAGAGAAAGAATGAACAGAGATAATTTACCAAGTTTCTTCTTTTAAAAACATATTTTATATAATTCTAAATTTAAAGAAAAATGTTATCTTGCCACTTGTTAAATTTTACTTACACTTTTAAATTAATGTTGTTACTAATCTTACATTTTTAATTACATAATCTTATTGTTTTACAAATGTCATAAACAAAGAATTTATCTTTAAATCCTTTACTTAATTTAATATATAAATTTTGTTTAAACCCTTATGTTAATAAATTTACACCTTTCAAAAGTTATCATATTTTTTTATATTTATATACACATGTTTTCATAAATATATTTTACATACATACAAATTAATTTTTATCTTATGTAAAAATCTACAAATATCAAAACTAAATGTTTTTATATTTATGTCTATATACAAACTTTATTTATTCATATAAAATTAAAAGAAATAATTTTAAACCAATTATACACTACTAAGTAATCACACACTCACACACACACACATATATATCTTAAAATAGCCTTTTGAAAATGATTACATTAATCTCAAATCATAATTTTCATATATTAATTTATATATATACATACATATACATATATATTAGAAAACAAATTCTTATTAACTTTAAAATAAAAAAATTCTTTTAAATCCAATTTTATTTTCAATGCTTATTCTTAAATTTCAAAAATCAACATTCTATTTATATCCATATTTATATAACACAAACAAACAAATATCTTTATTAATTTTGGAAAAATTCAAATTAACCCACAATTAAATCCAAAATTTATATTAATTTACTAATTTAAATTTGACTCAAAACTGGGATCGTTACAAATTCCCCCTTAAGAAAATTTCGTCCCCGAAATTTGCTAAACAGGGAGAGCGCCTAAGAATTGAAGGAGAATGTTTTACTAGATCAAACTGAATATCAATTCTATGTTTGACTAACCAAATCAGAATATTAACAATAGATATGAGAAATGATTGAAGTGTTAAAAAACATATCGTGCGAAGATATTTTGAAAATATTAAATTTGGGAAAAATTATTTGAAATCTGGTGATTGTTGTGAATATTGATTGATAGTTAAGTAACCGACAATCAATATTGGCCTTCAAATGGTGTTTGAATTTCGATGCGACCGTGGGTCGGATTCCAAATGGATATTCAAAAACCACTTCGAATCTTTGTGTTGGATCTTTTGTTTAAAAGATCAAAGTGAAAATTGTTGTGATTTGTTTAAAATCTGAATGTAACACTTATTTTTAAAATAAGTGCTCATTATTCGGATTAGCCGAGAGAGAACTTTGTGTCATAAAACCCATTCCGAATAATGATACGATGAAATGGGAATGCATTTGAAGATGGTGTTGAAGATCGGGTATTTTCGAAAACGAAAGGATTACTTGTCGAATGTCTCTGCACTGAATTATTGGCCAAATAAAGTTGTTTGGAAACTATGAAAGACTTTGGAATGTTATTTGAAGTGAATGAGTCTTAAATAAAAAGATTTAAATTAATACTTGTTTTAGAAAATTGTTATTTAAATAGTTATATCCTATTTACTAATTTTATTTAAAATTAGTTTGGACTTGAAGTCTTATATGTGATAATTAGTATAATGTTTTTATTAATAATATTTAAGTAAAGATAGTTTTATTTTAAATGTCTCCAAGAATATTTTGGATAAGTGATTGTTTAAAAAAATTAAAATTATTCGAACTCGGAAAATTTTCAGTGGAAAGGAATAAATATTTGGACATATTTTCCACGTGAGGAAAGTGATTTGAAATTTGTCTTCAAAGGATTGAAGTGTGAACAAGTGTATTGAAATGAAAATTAAATGTAATTAATAAAAAATGTGATGACCCAGAATTTTGAACATTTGAAATTGAAAATATTTAATTTTTTATTATTTGGAAGTTAATTTAAACTTGAATTTCAAATATAAATATGAATTTAGTAATTAAATTATTGAATTTAATTTATTGAGGTTGGGTAAAAAATTAATCTTTAATTTTAAGCTGATTAAAAATAATTTATAGACTTAGAAAATTTATATTGAGAATACTGAGGATAATAGAAGCTTCAGAATTGAATTAGAAAATGATTTGTTCAGATTTGAATTTATATCGTTTAAATCGATATTTAAAAATAGCTTTCCGAGGCACGGTCTCGGAATTCAACGAAACCAGTTATATTGGATCCGTAATGATTTGTTATTATCAGGTTTCAATTTTCGTAGTGTTTGAAGTGATCATTTGGCTGAACAATAAGTAAACGTGCTTAAAATTTTATTGAAATTTAATTTAATAGCTGGTCCAAAAAGCTATCTTCTCCATACGATCAAATTTGGACTCGAAACCTTTTTCATTGCATTCGAAATAGGCGTATAATATTATAAACGCCGAGCGGCACGCCTCGGTAGGAGATCGAAATTTTAGGCTTTGGTTTCTAAATGATTTAAATTTAAATTTAGAAAAATAAATAAATGTGTCATAAGACAAGTTATACACGTTTCCATCTTAACAGCATGTCCTTCCCAATAACACTTGTGAGTACGTGTAATACGTGTCTAAAATTAAAAAAAAGAGTATCTCGTTCAAAAAAATAAGAAAACGAACAAAAATCTTTTTGTTCGAAAAAAAATAACAGAAATTTCAAAAGAAGAATTTTTGATCATGGCCGCTCGTTCTCTTTAAATCGAAATCAAATTTTCTTTCCCATTCCGTTCCAAATCAAATCGCAAGGGTATTTGGGGGTGTAACGACCCGTAATTTTTGTCAATTTAAATTGGTTTAATTAATGAAATTTTGTAATTAATTTTAGTAGAAATAAAAACTTCATAAATTAATATAGAAATGAACGCTAAAATAAAATATATAAATGGTAATTTAAAACCTATTTATTAGTAAATTGAATAGAATTCTAATGAATGGAGTAGTGAAAGGTTTATACCTAGATATAAATTGAATATGAGAAATTAGAGGTAAGTATTGTATTGATTTATGAAATAAAACATGGTTAGCAGTAATTGGATGTAAATTAAGGAAATACGTTATTGCAAGTTAATAAGTAATGAACGTGAATGAACATTCAGATTTAATATAATGATTCAAATGTTATAACTTAGTTTTAAATGCAATATAGTATAAACAAATGCAATCAGTGTATTAATGGGTGAAATAATATATTGATTCATTTGCTACTGAATGTAGATTTATGAAATTATGTAAATGTAGGCTAATAAATAATTTATTTAGCGCAATCCCAATTAATTGAAATAACTGTAAGGTCATAATTTGTGTATCTTGCAAATTTGGAAATTTAATTCAAATAAATGTAATAAAGTATTAGAAATGTAAATACCTGATTAGCTTGTGGAATAATAATAATAATATAGTTAATGGTAATTTAATAAAAGCATAAGTATTTAAGAACTGTAACGGTTGCTTGATAATAGGGAATTCATGAGTGTAATTTAAGGTATGGTAACAGTAGTAAAAGTTACCTGTTTATTTCGTTTAATAATAAAATTGGAAATCAATTAGAGTAAAGGAACCTTAATGTTATAATAATAAGAATTAATACAATAACTAAATTAACGCACACCCTATTAATTGAAACAGATTGTAAAGTTATAATTGATTGAAAATAGTAGATTTGGGAAATAGATTTAAAATTTATCCATTGATACAATAATACTAATAAATGGAAAATTTATACAATCAATGTTAGATAAAATAATCATAATGTTTGTTGTGGTTGATAAACGTTAATTTAATGATTGTTAAAATAATAACGGAAGTGTGAATGTAAATTTATTTGGTAAAAAGGATTGGACTAAGGAAATTTTATTAATTAGTTTTAAAACCTTAATTAATATGGGTAATAGACAAGATTTCACATTTTGAAATATAGCCATTTATACAAATCTAAGATGTATATAGAAGTGTCAGGTTATTGAAACATAAACAAATGTTAAATATGTTTATAGGATAATGATTGTTGAATAATAAAGATGGGAATCAACATTTATTTATTTGAATTTAAGTTACGATAGTATGATTTATTGCAATTAAATGAAAATTTAATATTTAAAATATTGCATAAATGGAAATGTAGATGAAATCTAAGAAAATAAATGTAAACAATCGTGAACCAATGTAAATTGCATCCTTTTGATAACAATGAATTAAATAATAGAATGAAAAGTAAATTTAAATATAATTATTGGAAATTTTATTTATAATTTTGAATTTAATGAAATTGAGGATTTATATTGAAATTTATAAATGAATCTTCTCTAAATTGACATTTTAATGTTTGAGAAATATAAAGGTGACAAAAATTGTCAGTTTTAGAATTGAAATTTAGATTTGAATTTAATCAATTATTTATAAATTTATTTAATTAGTGTAAAAATAGCCATTTTGGCCACTGAATCGGATTTCGACGAAACCAATTTCATCGGATCCATAACGGTGAATTATTGTAGGGATTCAAGTTTCGTAGCGATCAGACTTGTCATTTGATCGTACGAACTCGAAATGCCTTGAAATTAATGAAATTGAAATCAATTGAAATCAATTTGAATAATATTGATTTTAGCGTAACTTCTTCATACGATGGAATTTGGACTTGAAACTTGTTCCATCGCGTTTAAAATATTTTAAAACATCTATTTTGGTATATGGGCTGACCCAATTTCGTTCCGGAGTCAGAACGGGCTTTTTGGGCCAATTATCGTTTAACACGTTTATAATTCGGATCCATCTGTCTATTTCAACTTTATCTATAAATACCATGCTAAACTCTAGCCTACGTCTATTCTCATTTGTCTGCGCGTACAAATTTCATCAGCTCCTCCTCTTCCTCAATGGATGCGAACCCTAGATCCAATTGCAAATTTAAAAATCTAATGAAAATTCAAAATCCTCATAAAAATTCAGAAAAAATATATGTTGAAGCTCTCAAAGTGCGTAATCTTCTAGTGAAATTCATTTTTCGTTTTGGATTGTCGTTTGACTGGTAAAAATCGAAGAAGTCTCGGCCATCCGTCACGCGTCAGTGAAAGTTGTTGGATCGTCGAACCCTTTCTGGGTTTTGTAGAGGGGCTAGCGCGTTATTCATCGGCGAAGTTTAGAGGCGAATCGACGGTTGGATTTGGCAGAAATCGTGGATTAGGGTTACATTAGGAGGCCGGTGGCTGTTGATGTTGGGTGCCGTCCGCTGATAGTAGGTGGATGGGGTCGTCGAGAGGGGCGTTGGCGCTTGGGGGCGAGGCCACGGTCGGCTTACGTGGCGGCGCATTGGCGCGATGGAGTGTGATGATGTCTGGGTTTCGCGTGTTGAAGAAGATGGGATGCGTGCGTGTGTTGCAACAGGGTCGGGTTTCTGGAAACAAAATTTGCGTGTACAGGTGACAATGATGACGTGGCAGTGAATATGTTCTCTTTTTATTTTTATTTTTTTTGAAATTCAAACACAAATATCGCTATATCTTTCACATGCGAACACCAATTCACGCGCGGTTTTTTTATGATCGTATTGAAATTCCGAACATTTTGACGCTGGTTTGGACGAATTCTGAGACGATCAGATTTTTGGGTTTAAATTGAATTTAAATTCAAAAGGTGAGTGTTTTAACCCACTCACAACTTCTAAAATTTCTTATGTTTGTTGAATTGATATATGATGTGATTTAAATTTATTTATGGTTGTTTGGCATATTTTTAATCATCATCTCAGTTAATTTAATTTATTTAAATTAAATTGCCATTTAATTATTCATTGCATTTAAACTGCCAGTTAAATTGTTAATTAATTATTCATTGCATATAAATTGCCAGTTAAATAGTTAATTAATTTATTATTGAATATAAACTGCTATTTAATACCTGTTCTTTATTTGCTGTTCTATATTGATGCTATTGTTTGAATTTGATGATGATTGCGATAAATGGTTGATGGTTGATATTGGATGAATGGATGCTGTATTTTATAATGTCATAAACTGCAACTTATCATGCATTTTCATTTCATTCGGGATTGCGGTTTGAAATGATATACAACCGCATTTTATTTTAAATTGCAGATTGAAATGATAAATATCTGTATCACTTGACCATATGATAGAAAATTATATACAGGCACCGCGGTTTGTGTGTATATATATATAATTTTTTTTAGAAATAATTTTGCTATGGTTTTGTAAAGAAATATTATATGGTTTTATGAGATATTGGTTTCGGATATTTGATAAAGGTTATTTTATATACAGTTAAATTCTTGGTTTTAAGCTATGTATAAAATTGTTTAAAGTATGAAGTAAGTTTAATAATAAAGTTGATTTTATTAAAAATTATTGTGGATAAGTATTTACTTAAATTATATTCTAATATAGAGTTTATGTTGATTTTATAAATCAAAGTTGAGAAGAAAGTTTTGAAATTGATTTGAGACTTATTAAATTAAGATCTTATTGAAATTTAGATTTAAAAAGAATATGGTGTTATAACTAAATTTGGGTTTAAGATGATTTAAGTGAATAAATCCAGTCTAAATAAATTGAGGAATATTCAATCATTGAATTTGAGGATACTGGATTTATTAAGTAAGTATTTCAAAACTAAATAATAGTAAAATGAATTTGGAATATATATATATGAATTAAAAATTTAGTTTTGAAATGGTGGAATATTTAAAACTTTGAAATATATGGAAATTTAAATGGTTTATTTGGGAATTCAAATCTGTATTTGGAATTGATTTTAGAAATTAAAAGGCTAATTACTTTATAAAGTAATGTATTATTAAACCATTTAAGTATTGAAAATTATGTTTCGAAGCTATGGGTTTAAGGTATATATGTTTGAAAGTACTATGATTTTTGGAAAATGATATATTTGAAATAAAATGATATCATATTGATTTGGGTTTTAAAATAGAAATGATATCGTATTTATATGGTTTTGAAATGGATATTTTATTCTGGTTTTAAAAGTATAAACTATTTTGAAAAGATCACGGTGTTATAATAACGGATGGTTGTTAAAGTGGCCGGGATCGGAAGTTGATATACTCTCTGCCAACTCCGAAAACCACTTTAACAACCGTGTACGCGGTGGAGATTCCAGAATGAAGTAGGATGGTGGCGGCGTTTCCTTTGAGGTAAATACATGGACCAACTCCCGTGAGTTGGCATAAGGTGGCTAAAACAGAAGCGATCGACGGGTTAATTGAGGTAGCACCTTTGATCGGACACATCCCTTCGATATTATACTGTAACAACCCGCATATTTATCGGTTTTATATTTAAATATTTTATTTAAATATTTCATCGTTAGTTGGATTTTAGTCCGAAAAGCTACTTTTTGCATACGGTCGAATTAGGACTCGGGACCACTCCCATTGAGTTTAAAATGCCGTTTGCGACCTTTTCGATATGTTTGGAGAAAGTTGATTTTTGCTACTTTTTACTTTGGGTTTGGTTTGGGCTCAGCCCTATGTTAACTTATGCTCAATTCTGAGCCACTCTTCCCCACTCACCCTCATTCTCTTCTCATTTCAGTCTTCTTAGCATTAATGGTGGGAGAGATTGGAAATTAAAACTCCAAAACCCTAGTTTCTTTTGCAAATCAAATTCCTAGCTCCAAACTCAAGAAGAACCCATTGGTAAGCTTCTCTTCTTCTTCTCCAACTTATTCTCTTACCAATTTCAGAAATTCCTAAACCTAATTTTGGGAATGTTCTTGTTTTTGAGCATAGATTCAAGCTCACTTGGGTTGTGTTGAAGAGAGGTTGATTCTCCATTTGCTTTCAAGCTTCTTCTTGTTTGATTTTGAGAAAAGGTGAGATTTTTATCTCACATCTATGACTATAACTATCTTTGGTTGTTGGGTATGAATTCTTAACACTTCTTCATGAGAATTTGCTCTTGATTTGGATTGGTTTTGTGAATATTCCAATTTTTGAGTTTTTAAGTCAATTTGTGTGAAAATCCTTTTATGGATGTTTGATCATGCTTTTGGTGATGCATCGGGGAGCATATAGGGCCGGGTTGCCGATTGGCATAAACCCTTAGAGCCAATGTTCGTCCGGTTGCATTTTGGAAGAGTTTGCTCTTCATTTGAATAAGGTTGAAAAACAGCCCAGGCATGATTCAGTCGACTGAAAACTCTGTTCAGTCGACTGAACCTGGAACCCGAAAGTTTCCAGGCATGATTCAGTCGACTGAAAAACTCTGCACAGTCGACTGAAACTGGAAACAGAAAGTTTTCTGAACCTGGAAAATTTCCAGGCACAGGGTCAGTCGAGTGAAAACTCTGTTCAGTCGACTAAACCTGCTGTTTGAGTCCAATTTGCCATTTTGGATTGAAATTCCAATTTAAATCGATTCGTGATAATCCTATTTGTTGTTATCATCTATTATGACTTTGATGACTCTTTTTAGGGATTTTTGAATATCCATTTCGATGGATCCTTTATCGATTTCTTTGGATTTTATTCATGTCTTCGTATGTGAATTTTTGTGATTGATTGTCCTTACAATCTTCTTCGTGATTTGTCACTTCAAAAATATAAAGGTTTTCTATACTAGTAGTAAATATCAAAACTCTTTCCACAAACGATTTCTATACTATTTTAATACCAAATTCGTTTATAAAACCGTTTTCCAATCTATTAGTATATACAAACCTTTACCTCACTCGTATGAGAAATCTAATTAAACGGCTCAGTAAAACAAGTGGTATGAAACGCTTGCGTTTACTTTGTCGGTTAATTCTTGGACTTGTTCGATTGAACCTCTTGTGACAATTTTCTAGTGGAGATTTACAGTTTGTTCGTAAATATTTAAGTTAAGCAAGTGGTTATGGGACATGAAGCTAAACTCATATATTTACTAGCTTACTGTAATTGACACTTCTCGTTGATCATGACGATCATCTTTGTGATTTAGACTAGAAATGTGCAATGTCTCTTTGTCTGCGAGGGAGACTAAACCCCGTTTTGTGGAGTTTCGACTCGATTTGTGATGGGGTAGCAACCCATGGTCTTCAGGCCGTTTGTGGAGCTTCGGCTCAATTTGTGATGGTTAGCGACCACGGAATTAGCGTTCCGTTTGTGATACACGTGTTGGTGGGCTTTATGCTCCCGTTTGTGATAGCCTCCCCCCCTTTGTGATTTCTGGATTTCTTGTGTAGATTCCTAGAATTTGTATTTCACCAATTTTTCGTGATTTCCATTGATAAGTATTATCGATATTTGTGCATTGGTGAATTTGTGTGTCATTGACTTTAGTGATTTCTGGATTTCTTGTGTAGTCTTCTGGAATTTGTACGTCATTGACTTTTGACATTGATATTACCGTCAATATTTGTGGTTTGATGAACGAAATAAAGAGTATGACACTTCTTGGATTCTTGTGTAGATTTGGTGACATTGATTAATCTCTTGATGATTATCAACTAAGTATATATATATATATATATATATATATATATCACAGCTTGGCATTGTGATTATTATGTGTTTAGTCATATCTCTTATTCTATATCGTTTCATCTGATATCTATAGTTAGACTGATCCGTTTATTATTTTCTTATTAAATAATACTCGGGTCAGACCGAGATGTTACAGGTGCTTCTGCTTGACTTCTCTCTTGGGATTGATTTCTCTGACTTTTGAGTTAACTACTTAGATTAGTAGTTTTTGTTGTATACATTTGAGATATAGACTCCATAATGTATACTTATTCTTTTGTGTAGTTCATGTAACTATTCTTTTGTGATATTGTGGATCTTTTTAGACCACTACTCTGATGTACACTTTCTAGTGTAATATTCATATCTTATTCCGCCTTTGTGATATGAATTGTCTGTGACTGATTTGTGTTATGTTTATTTCTATATTTGTTTCCGAAGGATTTATATAGCCACCGTGTAGTAGCTTTGAGTTTGTGTCGGTATGTCGGATTTCCTCTTGAAATAGAATGCATGTTATATTATCTGACATATCGGTGCTCGCGCAAAGCAATTACACGGATGGTCGCTCCTCAACAGCCTTATTCTCCGTGCTAGTCGACAACATTCACCGTAATGTTCTCTTCTAGCGTGGGTATAAAGGTGGGGCGTCGCAGATTGGTATCAGAGCCAAACTTCGGAACAATATGGAATATTATAACAAGGATCATTGTCCTAAGTCCATCTTAGGAGTCGTGCTTTAGAATTTAATTCGAGTCTTCGTACCGATTCATCCTATTTTCCTTATGATTCCTTGTTTATCTATCAAGATTGCTTGATATTCAATTTGGTGAATAACCTTTTTCTTCTTCTTCTTTCTTTCTAAAGGAAGAGAAATGTCTAGACTAGGCCGCCCCAGAGCCGTGCCATCTAGCACTCCACCCCAGGATGGAGTTTTTATGACTGCTCAACAGCTTCTTGATTTGGTAACTAATGCTCAAGCAGCTGGAGCAAACCCGTAACCTACTCACCCAAAGTCGGGATTTGCACGCTTGTGCAGCGATTACATCAATTTGGGTGGGGAGCCATTCAAAGGTTCCGAAACTGTTATTGAAGTCCAAGCTTGGCTTAGAACATGCGATCGCGTCTTTTCGCGCATGAATCTTATTGATCTTCACCGAGTTCATGTGGCCTCTAGTATGCTCCGAGAAAGAGAATTGGACTGGTACGAGCTTCTTATTTCTGAAACTAATGAAGCGGATCTCACTTGGGAGAAATTCCGAGAACGCTTCGAGTTGAAATTCGTACCGGAAGCTGAAAAAGTGACATTGGCTCGACGATTTATAGACCTTGTTCAAGGTGAGTCCTACGTGACTGATTACGTCGCCTCCTTCGAGTCGCTTTCCAAATATGGGGTTGAATACATCAACACCCCTCTGAAGAAGAATCAGAGATTCGTCTATGGCTTAAACAAAAGTCTCAAGAAGGCATTACTTCTAAAATTAGAAGTTTCTTTCGACCAACTCGTTGATATCGCTCTTCGTCTTGAAGAGGCGGATAGGGAGGGTGATGTTGAAGTGGTGGGAGATAAACCAAACTTCAACAACAAAAGGAGGCCAAACAAATTTAAAGGCCCTTATCCCAATAAGAAAGGGAAGCAAGCAACCTCCGTGGCAAAGACTTCTTCCTTTGGTCATGGGGAATGCTATAATTGTGGTTCGAAGTACCATTATGCGAACAAGTGCCCAAAGTCTCTTCCTTGTCGCTACTGCAAAGTTCCCGGTCATGTTATATCTTCATGCCCCAAGCTTCAGGGAAAGAAGGAGGGAAAGTTAAATGTTGCTCAAGCCCCTGGCAACACATCTCGTGGCCAAGGTATTTCTCATTCTATTCAAGATGGAATTATTTTATTTCGTGATCATCCTATTCGAGTTCTTTTTGATACGGGTGCGTCCCATTCTTTTATATCAAAAGAACTTGTAGATACTTTTTCTTTGGATGTTTTGTGTTTAATGACTTCTTTGAGAATTGCGAATCCGGTTGGTGGATCCGCAACAATCAGTTTATTGTGTAAAGATGTCGAGATTATTTTGTGTGATTTTTCTTTCCGAGCCGATTTGCATGTCATGCGTTATTTAGGCTTTGGAATGATTTTGGGAATGGATTGGCTTAAGCGTTATGAAGCTCATATCCTATGTCCTGAGCGGACTATTCATCTTCGACATCCTCAATCTGTTAATCAGGTTTCTGTTATTCTTAAAGATTCAGATTCTGCTTTGGTTGCATCTTTATATTCTTTAAATCCTCGTGATGACGATGATGAGGGTGATATTATTTCTCTTATTCACGTTGTTTGTGAATTTTCCGACATATTCGAGCCCGTTTTAGGATTACCACCTAAGCGAGCAATTGAGTTCAGAATTAATCTTATTCCTGGAGCTCAACCTATCACTCGTCCTCCTTATCATATGTCCAATAAAGAAAACGAGGAGATGCATAAACAATTATCCGAATTGGAGACGAAGCAATTTATTCGCTCTAGTTCTTCGCCTTGGGGAGCTTCAGCTATTTTTGTGAAGAAATCCGATGGAACACTTAGGCTTTGCGTTGACTACCGCAAGCTTAATGATCTTACTATCAAAAATAAATATCCTTTACCTCGGATTGATGATCTATTCGATCAACTTAGGGGTGCCAAAGTCTTTTCACAATTAGACTTAGCTACTGGATTTCATCAGCTTCGTATTTCAGAGGATAGCATTCCTTTGACATCGTTCCGTACTCGTTATGGATCTTATGAATGGCTTGTCATGCCATTTGGTTTGACGAATGCCCCTGCTTATTTTGTTAACCTTATGAATCGAGTCTTCAAAGATTTTCTTGATCGATTTGTTCTCATCTTTATTGATGATATTCTTGTGTATTCAAAAACCGAAGAGGAGCATGAAAAACATCTTCGGATTGTGTTGGAAACTCTTAGGAGAAATCAATTAAAGGCAAAATTTTCTAAATGCCACTTTTGGTAATCTCGTGTGAAGTTTCTCGGTCACATTATTTCCGAATCCGGAATTTCCGTGGATCCTTCAAAGATTGAAGCGATTCAAGATTGGAAGAGAACGGAGAGTGTGACAGAGATTCGTAGTTTTCTTGGATTGGCGGGCTATTACCGTCGTTTTATTAAAGACTTTTCTAAGATTGCCGTGCCTCTCACTAGCTTGACGAAGAAAGGTGTTAAATACATTTGGTCGGACAAATGTGAAGCTTCTTTTCAGAAATTAAAAGAACTTCTTTCTGATGCTCCTATTCTCGTTATTCCCGAGGGGAATCAAGATTTCGTTGTTTATACCGATGCTAGTCGCGTTGGTTTGGGTGCCGTTCTTATGCAAAGAGAATGTGTTATTGCTTATGCTTCTAGGCAATTGAAGCATGCCGAGACTAGATATGCCACTCATGATTTAGAACTCGCGGCTATTGTTTTTGCTCTTCGGATTTGGCGTCATTATCTCTTGGGAGAGAAATTTGTTCTTTACACGGATCATAAGTCTTTGAAATATTTATTCTCTCAAAAGGAACTTAATTTGCGTCAACAGCGTTGGCTCGAATTTCTTGCACCATATGATCTTGATATTCTTTATACTCCCGGTAAGGGTAATCGTGTCGCCGATGCTCTTAGCCGTAAACAACAAGCTGTTGTTTCTATGATGATATCCGAATGGAACGATCTCGAGATCTTAACCACTTGTGAGATTCGAGAGCGTGTTCCCGATTTATGTTCATCTCTTGTTTTATGTAGCCTTGAGGCTCATCCTTCTTTTTTAGACCGCATTCTTGAAGCTCAAAGGCTAGATCCCGAATTGGCTCTTCTTAGCCAAAATATTAAGGATAAGATTGATATTGAAGGATTGAAAGACCTTGATATCGATTCTCGTGGCGGCGTTCGGAGATTTGGTAGACTCATCGTGCCAAATATTAGTGATCTTCGTAAAGATATTTTAGAAGATTCACATCGTTCTAAATTCACCATTCATCCCGGTAGTAGTAAAATGTACGCGGATATGAAGCGACTTTATTATTGGGAGGGAATGAAACTTGACATCGCTAACTTCGTTAAGCGTTGCATGACTTGCCAACTCGTTAAAGCCGAACATCAAAGGCCCGGTGGGTTATTGCAACCTTTAGAAATTCCAGTTTGGAAGTGGGATCAAATTTCCATGGATTTTATAGATGGCCTTCCCCGTTCTCGTTCGGGTCATGATAGCTTATGGGTGATCGTTGATAGACTTACTAAATCCGCCCATTTTATTCCCGTTCGATCTAATCGAACCGTTCCTCTTTTGGCCAAAATATTTATCAAAGAAATTGTTAAATTGCATGGAGTTCCTACTTCTATTGTTAGCGATCGTGATCCATTGTTTACTAGTGGATTTTGGAAGAGTCTTCAAAAAGCTTTGGGAACGAAGCTTAATTTTAGCACCGCTTATCATCTCCAGTCCGATGGACAAACTAAGCGTGTGAATCAAACTCTTGAAGATCTTCTTCGTTCTTGTGTGCTTGATTTTGGTGGAAGTTGGGAAGATCATATTTCACTTGTTGAATTTTCCTATAATAATAGCTTCCAATCTAGTATTGGTATGGAACCTTTCGAGGCACTCTATGGAAGGCCATGCCGATCTCCTTCTTGTTGGCTTGAGGCCGGTGAGAAGCTGGTTTTAGGTCCAGATTTTATTCATGATTCCATAGAGAAAATTGAACTTATTCGACATAGGATGAAAGAAGCCCAGAGTAGACAAAAATCCTATGCCGATAACCGGAGAAGGAAGTTAGAATTTTCTGTGGGAGATCTTGTGTTCATTCGTGTTTCACCTATGAAAGGTGTTGTACGTTTCAGTCGATCGGGAAAATTGGCGCCTCGATATATTGGGCCATTTCCTATCATTGAACGTATTGGTTACATGGCTTATCGCCTTTTATTACCGGCTCAGTTTTCTGCTATGCATGACGTGTTTCACGTTTCTCAACTTCGGAAATGTCTTTGAGATTCCGATTCTGTTCTTGAGCCCGGTGTTGTGGAAGAGATTGAAGTTTCGCCTAATTTAACTTATGAGCAACATCCTATTCGTATCATTGCTTCGGAAGTCAAACGACTTCGAAATAAAGATGTTCCGCTTGTAAAAGTTCAATGGTCTTCAAATCCTAAGGATTGTTCTTGGGAATCTAGAGAGTACATCGAGCGTACACATCCGGACTTACTTTCTCGTGCTCTTTGAGGTGAACTTCTTATTTCAAACTTCTTTTGTGTTGAATATGCCTTTATGGTTGTTACTATATATATCTTCTTCCTAAAATATTACGAGGACACAATTTCTTTAAGGAGGGGAGTCTATAACAACCCGCATATTTACCGGTTTTATATTTAAATATTTTATTTAAATATTTCATCGTTAGTCGGATTTTAGTCCGAAAAGCTACTTTTTGCATATGGTCGAATTAGGACTCGGGACCACTCCCATTGAGTTTAAAATGCCGTTTGCGACCTTTTTGAGTATAAGCTTCGATATGTTTGGAGAAAGTTGATTTTTGCTACTTTTCACTTTGGGTTTGGTTTGGGCTCAGCCTTATGTTAACTTATGCTCAATTCTGAGCCACTCTTCCCCACTCACCCTCATTCTCTTCTCATTTCAGTCTTCTTAGCATTAATGGTGGGAGAGATTGGAAATCAAAACTCCAAAACCCTAATTTCTCTTGCAAATCAAATTCCTAGCTCTAAACTCAAGAAGAACCCATTGGTAAGCTTCTCTTCTTCTTCTCCAACTTATTCTCTTACCAATTTCAGAAATTCCTAAACCTAATTTTAGGAATGTTCTTGTTTTTGAGCATAGATTCAAGCTCACTTGGGTTGTGTTGAAGAGAGGTTGATTCTCCATTTGCTTTCAAGCTTCTTCTTGTTTGATTTTGAGAAAAGGTGAGATTTTTATCTCACATCTATGACTATAACTATCTTTGGTTGTTGGGTATGAAGTCCTAACACTTCTTCATGAGAATTTGCTCTTGATTTGGATTGGTTTTGTGAATATTCCAATTTTTGAGTTTTTAAGTCAATTTGTATGAAAATCCTTTTATGGATGTTTGATCATGCTTTTGGTGATGCATCGGGGAGCATATAGGGTCGGGTTGCCGATTGGCATAAACCCTTAGAGTCAATGTTCGTCCGGTTGCATTTTGGAAGAGTTTGCTCTTCATTTGAATAAGGTTGAAAAACAGCCTAGGCATGATTCAGTCGACTGAAAACTCTGTTCAGTCGACTGAACCTGGAACCCGAAAGTTTCCAGGCATGATTCAGTCGACTGAAAAACTCTGCACAGTCGACTGAAACTGGAAACAGAAAGTTTCCTGAACCTGGAAAATTTCCAGGCACAGGGTCAGTCGACTGAAAACTCTGTTCAGTCGACTGAACCTGCTGTTTGAGTCCAATTTGCCCTTTTGGATTGAAATTCCAATTTAAATCGATTCGTGATAATCCTATTTGTTGTTATCATCTATTATGACTTTGATGACTCTTTTTAGGGATTTTTGAATATCCATTTCGATGGATCCTTTATCGATTTCTTCGGATTTTATTCATGTCTTCGTATGTGAATTTTTGTGATTGATTGTTCTTACAATCTTCTTCGTGATTTGTCACTTTAAAAATATAAAGGTTTTCTATACTAGTAGTAAATATCAAAACTCTTTCCTCAAACGATTTCAATACTATTTTAATACCAAATTCGTTTATAAAACCGTTTTCCAATCTATTAGTATATACAAACCTTTACCTCACTCGTATGAGAAATCTAATTAAACGGCTCAGTAAAACAAGTGGTATGAAACGCTTGCGTTTACTTTGTCGGTTAATTCTTGGACTTGTTCGATTGAACCTCTTGTGACAATTTTCTAGTGGAGATTTACAGTTTTGTTCGTAAATATTTAAGTTAAGCAAGTGGTTATGGGACATGAAGCTAAACTCATATATTTACTAGCTTAGTGTAATTGACACTTCTCGTTGATCATGACGATCATCTTTGTGATTTAGACTAGCAATGTGCGATGTCTCTTTGTCTGTGAGAGAGACTAAACCCCGTTTTGTGGAGTTTCGACTCGATTTGTGATGGGATAGCAACCCATGGTCTTCGGGCCGTTTGTGGAGCTTCGGCTCAATTTGTGATGGTTAGCGACCATGGAATTAGCGTTCCGTTTGTGATATACGTGTTGGTGGGCTTTATGCTCCCGTTTGTGATAGGCCTCCCCCCTTTGTGATTTCTGGATTTCTTGTGTAGATTCCTAGAATTTGTGTTTCACCAATTTTTCGTGATTTCCATTGATAAGTCTTATTGATATTTGTGCATTGGTGAATTTGTGTGTCATTGACTTTAGTGATTTCTGGATTTCTTGTGTAGTCTTCTGGAATTTGTGCGTCATTGACTTTTGCGATTGACATTGATATTATCGTCAATATTTGTGGTTTGATGAACGAAATAAAGAGTATGACACTTCTTGGATTCTTGTGTAGATTTGGTGACATTGATTAATCTCTTGATGATTATCAACTAAGTATATATATATATATATATATATATATATATCACAGCTTGGCATTGTGATTATTATGTGTTTAGTCATATCTCTTATTCTATATCGTTTCATCTGATATCTATAGTTAGACTGATCCGTTTATTATTTTCTTATTAAATAATACTCGGGTCAGACCGAGATGTTACAGGTGCTTCTGCTTGACTTCTGTCTTGGGATTGATTTCTCTGACTTTTGGGTTAACTACTTAGATTAGTAGTTTTTGTTGTATACATTTGAGATATAGACTCCATAATGTATACTTATTCTTTTGTGTAGTTCATGTAACTATTCTTTTGTGATATTGTGGATCTTTTTAGACCACTACTCTGATGTACACTTTCTAGTGTAATATTCATATCTTATTCCGCCTTTGTGATATGAATTGTCTGTGACTGATTTGTGTTATGTTTATTTCTATATTTGTTTCCGAAGGATTTATATAGCCACCGTGTAGTAGCTTTGAGTTTGTGTCGGTATGTCGGATTTCCTCTTGAAATAGAATGCATGTTATATTATCTGACATATCGGTGCTCGCGCAAAGCAATTACACGGATGGTCGCTCCTCAACAGCCTTATTCTCCGTGCTAGTCGATAGCATTCACCGTAATGTTCTTGTCTAGCGTGGGTATAAAGGTGGGGCGTCACATATACTTTGACTTTTGGATTTGATTCGGTGGCCACTTTTGATTTTTGATTTTGGGGATGTTGTTCGAGGTGGGCGGTAGTAGCTGCTACGCGTTACCACCGACCCAGAAGCGTAATTGATATATCTACCCTGGCATTGCCTAGTTGTGCCGTGTCACCTACCCTATCGCGCCATGTACGAGTTTGGATTTTTCCCATAGCCCGTGTGGTATCCTCTGGTGGCTTTCGGATCAAGAGGGACCATGATATTGGATGGACTACTGGGACTATTACGTGTTAAGGGCTATATGGGTAACCCCTTAATGCTATTTAAAGGTAAGTTTATTTTACAATTAGACACTAGTATAATAGCAAATAGTTTAACGGATCCTTAGGAGATGTAAATCTCGAGCATCTCTTGAGTTACTGCACTCATATTTACTTCTGTTGATTTAACTTACATAATATCTTTTAGTTCTGACTCGAGTGTTTTGTCTTTTCAATTCGCTCGGGTCAGTCCGAGCATTTCAGGACCAAAGACTTTATTTCTGGAGGACGAAGATTTCATTATTATTATTATATTATATTCCACTACACTGTATTCGGCTGCATCAATTTTATTCGTTGGTATGTGCAACTCTGATATATATAAGAAAAATTAAATATTTTGTAAACAACTTCATGGACTGTATATTTGATTATTATATTTTATCATTCCGCTGTGAGATTCTGTTTTATCTTATTTCTTTCTCGTTTTTTTATTTACCCCATAACAATCCGCCCTTTCGTATAGTTTGAATTGGCACGTATGTCGATTTAAAGCGCGCGAAAAGGCGGGACGTTACGTCTGGTATCAGAGCTTTGGTTTAGCGATAAACCTTAGCTTTGTGGGGTCTGACTCTTTACTAATAGGGTAGTAATACCCTATGGGAGTCGCTGAGTATATATATATGAGAGAGTGTATTTGTTAGTGTTACAAAAGGTTTTAATATCGTGTTAATCTGTTCCACTTTATATTTATGAATTCTGATTGGTGCATGGGACGCTATGACATCAATAGGGATTTCTAAACACTTAATATGACAGACGACATAATATTTGTTTTAATATAGGTGAATGAAATAATTTTGCCTATTATATTTCCTATATATATAATAAATTTTTATAAATAAGATATATATTTGGTTGCAATATATTGGTTGTTAGGTCATGAAATTTATAAATAATAGTTGAAATAAGATTGAAATTGAAATAAATAAAATTGGAAATTTAGAACTTAAGTTCTGAGGTTTTGAAAATTTCTTCCAAATGATTTGGAATATAATAATAATATTATTAGAAGTATTTTCTTATATAAATATTTCAATATAATTTGAAAGAATTATTTTAAAGAAAATTTGAAAAGAAATAAGTTCTGTACTTCCCTCTCTGTCGCTGGAAAATAATTGCGGTGATGGCGGCCGCATCATCGACATTCATTTTCGAGTTTCGAAGTGGGAAGGCCACTGTAGTAGTTTTACTACAGATTTATTTTACAAACAAATATAAATTTTAAATTGTTTTAAATATAATTGGATATATAAACTGGAAATATATACATTTATCTATTATTTTAAAATGATTTGAAAAATTAAACCCAGTATTTAAATTCTTAAGTTTTCGTTAATTAATAGTTTCAATTATTGTAGTGAAATGGAATGTAACTAATTAATAATTGGAACCTTTAATTAAAATAAGAGATAAAGCTAAGTTATAAATAAAATTTAAAGAAAGTTGAAATTGTAACTTAGAAAACAAAGATGTAATTATTGAACATTAAATTAAATTAAAAGATGAGGTAAAACTTGTATAAGTTTCATTTGCATTTTCTTTAGCATATATATAACTTACCAAAAGATGTAAAAAGTTGAAATGTAATAAGAAAAAAATGGAAGTTGTACAGGTAAACTTATGAATAAAAGTGTTCAATGAATTTCTTTAATAAATAAGAATTTGATGTTGAAATGGTTATAAACTTAAGTTATAATTAAAATGTACTATGATAAAATATAATAGAAATGTAAGTATTATAAATAAATGATAATAAATTTAAGTAAACGTTTAAAGCTATTATAAGTAAAATAAGTAGAAAAGAAGAATGCATTAAATATATGATTGTAAACTAAAGTTAATGCATTAAGATGATAAGTAAATGATATGGAGAAATGAATGAATGTAAAGCAAATATGTAAATAAATGAAGATGAAAATTTGCAAGAAATAATGTAAAATTAAAAAGATAAATCAATATATAGATAAAAAGGAAATCAAACAACAATAGTTTGAAATGAAATTAACAAAACTTAACTTGATTTATTGTTTGGAATTTGTTGTTTGTTTTGGTTTATGGTTGTTTGAGTAAGGATACTTTAAATTTGTTTAGATGTATGAATAATCTATTTAGTTTCACCTAAGGCTGTTGAGTGAATGGTGCACTTAGTAGTTATTTCCCACTCTGTACAATTTAAAGTTTGAACCCGAACAACTATTTGTTTTGTTTAATATGAATGTATGATTGGTTTGTAGTGATTCGATGTGATGGTTATATGCCTTGTTGCAATGATTGTTGTTGTGTATTGATTTGTTTGTTTATGGCTGAAACCACTTAAATAATTCATTTTATATAATTGTTAATCTTTTTGGATTATATAAGTGAAATATAGGTTGTGGAAGCAATTGCTACTGCTTTTGGTTTCATAATAATAAGCGTAAATTGCTCGACAAATAGGTACGTTTTCGGATTACGGTTTATAGCGTTATTATATTATTTTTCCCATGTTGGGATATATATTATTTTGATAATTATATGTGATATTTTTTATACTTGATATTATATTTTCTTCCGAGCCTCTGCGTACAAAGGAGACTCTGCTGAAATTTTGTGGAAATTTTGGACTTAGAAAATTTTTGAAAATATTTTCCAAACTTTTAAGCATAAAAGATTTAATGGTTACAAATTGGTATATTTTATTTTAAATTATTTTATTTTGTAAATTTACTTGTGTATAAATTCGACATTTTAAGTAAGATATATTGATTTCTAAATCCTTCTTTTTCCTACTTTTCCTTTTCGGGGACGAAAAGTTTTGAGTGGGGGAGAGTGCAACGACCCGTAATTTTCGTCAATTTAAATTGGTTTAACTAATGAAATTTTGTAATTAATTTTAGTAGAAATAAAAACTTTATAAATTAATATAAAAATGAACGCTAAAATAAAATATATAAATGGTAATTTAAAACCTATTTATTAGTAAATTGAATAGAATTCTAATGAATGGAGTAGTGAAAGGTTTATACCTAGATATAAATTGAATATGAGAAATTAGAGGTAAGTATTGTATTGATTTATGAAATAAAACATGGTTAGCAGTAATGGATGTAAATTAAGGAAATACGTTATTGCAAGTTAATAAGTAATGAACGTGAATGAACATTCAGATTTAATATAATGATTCAAATGTTATAACTTAGTTTTAAATGCAATATAGTATAAACAAATGCAATCAGTGTATTAATGGGTGAAATAATATATTGATTCATTTGTTACTGAATGTAGATTTATGAAATTATGTAAATGTAGGCTAATAAATAATTTATTTAGCGCAATCCCAATTAATTGAAATAACTGTAAGGTCATAATTTGTGTATCTAGCAAATTTGGAAATTTAATTCAAATAAATGTAATAAAGTATTAGAAATGTAAATACCTGATTAGCTTGTGGAATAATAATAATATAGTTAATGGTAATTTAATAAAAGCATAAGTATTTAAGAACTGTAACGGTTGCTTGATAATAGGGAATTCATGAGCGTAATTTAAGGCATGGTAACAGTAGTGTAAGTAACCTGTTTATTTCGTTTGATAATAAAATTGGAAATCAACTAGAGTAAAGGAACCTTAATGTTATAATAATAAGAATTAATACAATAACTAAATTAATGCAAACCCTATTAATTAAAACAAATTGTAAACTTATAACTGATTGAAAATAGTAGATTTGGGAAATAGATTTAAAATTTTATCCACTTATATAATAATACATAATAAATGGAAAATTTATACAATCAATGTCAGATAAAATAATCATAATGTTTGTTGTGGTTGATAAACGTTAATTTAATGATTGTTAAAATAATAATGTAGCGACCCGACTTTCCACTCCCGGAAAATCGCATCACTAATTAAGAAAGAAAGGGATAGAAGAAAAAAAGAAAGAGAAGAAAAAGAAACACATCAGAATCTCACAGCGGAACGATTTAAATATAATATAAAACATATACATAGTATCATATACATCAGAGTACACAACTCAACATCTCAATTTAGACGGTTATAACAATTCTGTTTAATACAATACAAGACATCATACAGAATAACAACACAGTGGAAACACTAACTATATATCTACACGCTGAAGCCTCCTGCTCCAAAGCTCCTCCAGAATTGGTCAAGAGATAACCTGAATCACTTGACTATTCATATATAATATGAGTACCCAAGAGTTTAATAAAACAGAAAATAAACACTCGTGTCAGACAGGGGTCTGGTGTGAGTAAACGGTTTAAGATAGCTTAACTTTGGAAAATCCTTTGAAAACAAAAGGTATCACGTAAGACTTCCCACACATAAACATGGAAAAGTTTTTACCTTACGCTAACCAAAACATTTGATAGGAAATCCCGTGATATTATAATAATGTCTAGGGTTTTCAAGTAAATATGAAATAGCCAAAATTGTTACATCTATTAAATTCCAGCTACTAGCCACAAAAGTGGGTAATACAAACAAAACTGTAGGGTCTCGTAGGGAAAATTGGGTTTCCATCAATGGTAGGGCTACTGGGGTACCGCCCGTCACAGTACGTGGCCTAGATCACCGTACCAAGGAGTACTCCCACTCCCCTGCAACACAAGGCCGGAACCATTCCTTACTGAACAGTCCCGAACAAGACCACCCCGCAGTTGGCTGCATACCAACTGCCCACACAGCCGAAATAAAAAAGGGACTTCTAGACAGGGATGTATCTTGCTCTCCAGTGGGAGCGACCCACGAAGCCTTGCTGCACTCCCCTGTTTTAGCCATTCCAGGTTGATGAGGCTTGAGGCTGCGATTACCTTTACAGGACCAATTATCTTAGAATGCTCATCGTCCGCCTGACGATGTTCTGAAAGCATTCAATCCATACAAGTTCGTTTCCGGTTCGAACGAAACCGAAGGCACTATCTCGTTGCACTCATTTTGGAATCACCCTCAGAGTCAACGACCATAGCCCTTGCACTCTGAATCACCATCTCGAACCTATAAGTACTATTCCGTCAAACTCATTACGGAATCACCCACAGAGTTATACTGACGTATAGCCCTTACACCTCGAGTCTTCACTCGCTCCACTTGGATTGACGACCTAACGTTTAATTGGAATCGATGTGGTTTTCGGATATCCAAATATGGAAACCCGATCCCGGTCTCATCGAAAGCAAACGCCATTTTAATGTCCAAGTTATACTTAAGGAATTTAAACAATAGATATTTCAGAAAATATCACTTAACATAAATGGATATATCATATTACACAGATAGATAAGCATCTATTATCATATGCATCTATATCACAAAGCAGCATATATATCACATTCAGATATAGCATATTCACATCATCACCCATCAATCAATGTCATCCGATAACATCCAATCATTAACTCATTCAATGATATATATCATCCAATCATTAATCATTCATAAACAAGTTTGATTCAAACTTCAATTAATTTAATTAATCCTTAAATTAAATTAATCCTTACTTAAACACTTTGATTATCTTCAATCCATTTTACTATTCATTAATTAATTACAAATTAATTAATTAACTATCATCACTTAATTATCCATTTCAATTAATCTTCCTTGATTAATTATTACTTAATTACTTTAAAGTAATTATTACTTAATTACCATATTAATTAGTCATCCGGATTAATTACTCCAAATTATACTAAGTAATTACCTCTTAATTACTTTTAAAAATTAATCATACTTGATTAATTATTCTTTAATTATCCTGATAATTATTCCTTAATTATCCTTTAATCATACCTGATTAATCACTTTTAATTAATCACATTTGATTAATTATTCTTAATTAATCATACTTAATTACTTTTAATTAATCACCTTTGATTAATTACTTTAATTACATTCAGTAATTAAAACTTAATTATAAATTAATTATTCTTAAATTATTAATTATTCTTAAATTATTAATTAACAATTAATTAATTATTTCCATTAATTAATGATTACTTCATTGATTAAATTTCTTTCTTAATTAATTACTTTAACAAGTAATTAATCACTTAATTAATTACTCTTAATCCTTTTATTAATTAATCATTAATCAAATAATTTAAATCTTTAACTAATTATTAATTAATTCTTTAATTAATAACTAAAGTGATTAACTCTTAATCACATTTACTTAATTACTTTTCATAAAGTAATTATCTTTATTTAATTACCTCTAGTAACTAATCACTTAATTACTTTAATTACTTCCCTAGGTAATTATATTAGATTAATCCAAAGTGATTATCTTAATTAATCACAAATTAATTACTTAATTAACTATTTAACTTAATCATTTAAATTTAATTAAATGATTCTTAACTTCTTATATTATAAAGATTCTTGATTAAGAAAACATCAACTTAATTAAGTCTTTTATATTAATCAATAACATTTACATAAATCTTAATTGAGTTATCACAATTATTCTCACAATTATTTATCTTTAGATAAATAAAATTCTAATTTACATAATATAAAATTTATTATAGTTGATTATCAAATTCTTAATCATTATACTTTATTTAAAATAAAATATAACCCTCAGAAATCAATTTATAAATAAACACATTTAAATTAAGTTTTTAAATCTTTAAAACCTTTCCAAATTTAATTATCTTTAATTAAATCAAAATTCCAATTTACATAAGATAAATCTTTATTACAATTGATTATCAAATTCTAAATCATTAAACTTTATTTAAATAAAATATAATATTTAGAAATCAATTATAATTAAACATTTTTTAAATTGAACTTTTAAATCTTTAAAACCTTCCCAAATGTATTTAATAAAGTTTAATACAACTTTATTTCAAAATCCACTTATTTTATTTTAAAACTTCCATATTTTAAGATACATAAACTTGTTTAAAACATAATTTTGAAACAAATTTAGTTTGAAACTTGTTTAACCCTTGTTTTAAAAACTTTATTCCTAAAATCAAATTTGCTTAGTATTAACACTTAAACATCTAGTTCTAAAATCTAAATACCTAATACCCGAGTAACTCACATGAAAATATCGTGTCAACCCCGAGTCTACCTCGTGCTTCCCACTTTCTTCTTGCTTCGAGTCAAAACGTCAAATACACGATGCATTCTACCCATCCATCTCCCAGAACCCAAAATCAAAATACACGATCGTGCACGTAAACGTGCACGTCGCCGATGGTCGACGGCGAGCTCTTCTCCGGTCACCCCCAAGTCGACTTCAACTTCGACATCAACAAACGAAACCCAGAAATCACAAATTAATCGAGAAGCAAAAAGTGACAGTCGAACCCAACTGCTCGATCCCTACATCACCAGAAAACCCAATATCCACGGCAATCCAAGCTTTGAAAAAAATCCACCCTCACCATCGAAGCTTCGCCTCACTCCCCCGTGCCTCTGGCACCAAGTGCGATCAACTCCGATAGCTTCATGACGCCGCGAATCCCCTGGAAACACTCACGATAAAAACAGCACCCAAAACCCTACTACCTCAAACAACGATGACCACACACCTCAATAAAATACAACAGTATTTTTCGCATGATCACTGAAGCCCCCTTCACCTTCATGACCAACGACGAGGCCCAGTTTGCCATGGATTGCCGTGATTTGGCTAAAAACCCCAAAATAGTAAATCCCAAAATGCTCACTAATTACCCCATTAAAAATTATGATTCAAGTATTAAAAATCATGATTTTCCATTTGCAATTCAATCATGAAACCAAAATTAAAAATTGAATTCATGAATTTCTGACCCAAATTGGAAATGTACTGTAAACTCAACTATTTATAATAAATTATTCAATTAAAATCTTGTAATTATTTTTAGATGATAGTTTATGTGATTACAAACAACATTTGTAAACAAATCATAAGCAAATTCGAATTCAAATCCAAGTTATTGAATTTATTTGAAAACCTGTTATAGTTACAGAGCATATTTATGATTACAGGCACTTCAAAATCATCAATCCCTCATACTTAATCATGCAACAGTTTAAATCCAAGAATCCAGTCAATTCATCAAGATTCCATACACAAGAACAAGATGAAATTTAAGATTTAAAACTGTTTTTAAAATTTTATTTACTCACCTTGAATTTTGCAGAAGACAGAGAATCAAATTTGTATTCATTTTCCCGATCTTTGTTTTTAACTTGCCTTTCAGATTTGCATTTATTTTGTTGTTGAAGAGAGTAAAGGAATTCTTTTACTGAAAATGAAGCTCATTTTGTATTTTACAATTTAATTTTAAATTAAATTTACAAGAGAGTGACATTTGTCTATCTTATATTCTAATTAGCTTACACCTATACATATATGATTACAAGTGTTCTTAATGTCTTCTAAATGTTTTACAATTGTTATTATGCTTAATTCTTATTTACAAAAGTTATTTTCTCAATGCTTTATAAATGTTTTAAAATGTGATTTTCTTTTTAATAATCTATTTAATCTATATACAAATATTTATGTAATATTCATATGATTATAAAATGAATTTATTTTATATAAATAAGCTTTAGATTTTAATAATTGTTCAAAAGTGAATTTATTTATAAATGACTTATATTTTGATTCAATTTAATGTTTATATGTTTGAAATATCTATTTCAATTTAACTCTTAAAATTTTAAAGCAAATTTATCTTGTGTTAAAATTTAAAATGAAGGATATTAAGCAAATGAAATTTAAAATTTAAAATTTAAATCTTTTCTAACTCAAGTTCAACTATGTGTTTATAATAATAAGCAATTAACTTTGTTATAAAAATTTAAACTTCAAATATCATTTCAAAAATATTAAATCAAATTAACATTTCAAATTTCAAAACTATATATATTAAAGTTTGAAAATCTCTTGTTAAATTTAAATTAATAATTTTCCTATTTCAAATATATGTACAAATACATATACATTTCAAATAGAAACATTCTAACATTAAATTTGTTAATTTCCATATTAAATTTTAAAACAAATCTCAAATCACAATATATGCATTCATATATATTACAATTTGAATATAAGGTTTTATTACATTAAAAACTTCTTATTTACCGAAATAAATATTTCCAAATCAAATTATTATAAACTTCAAAAGAATTAAATTTGCCAATTCATATTGTTAAGAAAAATATTAATAGATATTAACAAATTGTTATCATTAATCTTTAAAATAAATTTAACTTGTCAATTTATAATATAAATGATCAAATTAATTTGATTATTATCAAAGATTATTAAATTGATATTGCTCAAAATTCCGCGTCGTCACATTCCTCCCCCCTTAAAAGAATTTCGTCCCTGAAATTTAAAAGCAAAGATAATTTAATAACCCTAGCTAAAGAATTTAAATTTCAAACAGCAATCACAAAATCAATCATAGCAACCAATTCAAGCAAAAAAATTTATCTATTCAGACAAAATTCTGAATAGAATCTACTAATATAATCAAGAGTTTTCCAGGCATATATACTGGAATACTCGCTCTATAGAACCTTAAGTAGCTACACTATTAAAACTAAGAACTCCCTCATCTGATTCTTCAAATCTGAACAAGAACTCAGATTAAACTCAAAACCAACTCAACTACCAGATTCCTTCTGATCTACTGATTCTATCACTCAAAGAATCATGCATATATTCCTCAGAGATATGTGAAATACAATGAATTCCAGCTATCCAAGCTGGCAATTCAATCCTGTAGATCAAAATCTAATCTCTAGAGAACACAGATAAAACTCAAAATACTTCCGGAGCTTGCTCTCCGATT
Organism: Allium cepa; assembly: GCA_030765085.1. Taxonomy (NCBI): domain Eukaryota; kingdom Viridiplantae; phylum Streptophyta; class Magnoliopsida; order Asparagales; family Amaryllidaceae; genus Allium; species Allium cepa. Next base: position 626,636,573 of record CM060939.1, read on the forward strand.
TTACCAAATCTTATATCTCCTTTGATCGGATAAAACTAAAGTAATATCCAAATTCCAATTGCACATTCCAAATCTCCTCAATTCTAACTGCATAATTCTTCGGATGCTCCTGAGTCACCTTCAATATTCCTGATCAGCCTAACCCTTGCTGATTGCTTCAAGAAACAACATCACCAACTCAAACCAAATCTCCAGATCCTACTCAACAAAATGGCTCTCCCAATAATAATTTGCTGATATCCAATCCACAACTCTATTCCACAAGCATTAGTGGACTTCAAACCTATATCTCATATCTGAATAGCCAAATAGTTGTACTTGACAACCTTGCCTACCAAATCCAGAAAATTCCTTCATACATGAATTTCCTGTAGAAATTTCTATAATCCAAGAAAACTGCAACTTCCGGTTGCTCCCATTCTAGAATAATTGCTATCTCGCTTCCGCTGCACAACTCTGATCCAGAGCAGATAAGAATGCCATCGAAGGATTCAAGCACAATCTTTCTCCATACACTGTTCATCCAATCCATAATATTTAAGTGCCCTTCCTCTTGATGAAACATCCCAGCAGAATCTCAACTTAGAGTAAGATGATCAATCCAAAGAATCCTGAGCTGCCTCACCAAACTCTTCTCGCTCCAAGTGTCATCCCACTACAAGGTTGAACCATCAAAATTACTCCTTAATTCCAAGTTGATAAGAAAACTCAATCTCCGATTCGGGTCTAATTCCCTCAAAACATCTGGAGAACCTCCGACTACTCCCATAGCTTTCACCTCTACTCGAGATGCCTCAATTCCCAAGCTAAAGAATACTCAAAGATTCCTAAACTAATCGCAAGTCACTTTTGCGATTCCACTCAGTTCTGATTCCAAAGAACTGTCTCCCCAACTAGAAGAGCTTTTTCCTAAATAAGATAAATCTTTCCAGAAGGGCTTACCTATCATAAAACTGATAGATCACTTCTAAGAGATATCCTACTCTGCTGAGCCTCCCAAAGAAAAGAATAAGCCTTCACCATCTGTCTGGTCTGTTGATAGTAGAATCCCAAAGATTACTGAATCATCGAAGAATAGGTCACGCTGCTGCTTCTAAACTTTACTTCAATGATACTACTAAGCCAAAAGATCTTACTTAACCAAAAGTTTCTTGAAACACAAATCTAACATTCAATTTTGCCAAAAATCCTTGAGACGAATAGACATCTTCTCAAGAAACTCGGCACCAAACCAAAAACCAACCACTTATCTTCTTAAGAAAACAATGAGACCATGTCCGAAATGAGGTAACTCATCAACCTTAGTCTCAAACTTCAATATAGACAAGACACCCTTACTTGAGATCCAGAGAATCTCTAAACATTCGAATCTTTATTGCAGTAGACATCAATTGCTCTTCCAACACCATCTAAATCTGGCTCCAAAAGAAGCATCTTCAGAACCATCTATGGAAACTGCATCCCAACACACAGATATTCCTTCTTGAATTCTCCAAGATACCACCACTTGCTTCTCCTCAGCGGACAGATTCAGCTTTTAGAAATCCCGCTCAATTGAGAGCAAATCTGCCTCATACCCAAGAATATACTCCAATTCTTGAAAAAGACTTCCTCTGGACTCAAAGAAACCCTTTCACCAATCTACAAAGCTTATTCGAGATGGTATTAGATCTACAATCTCGATAAACACCTCCAACCACAATATATAAGCCTCAACCATTAGTGGTAGTCGTGTTCCACACACTCCTACCTTATCTACCTTTATAACCTATGTTGGAAAATCTGAACAGATAACCCAACAGATTAGGTAGTTATATAAATATATATTTATATAAAAATTACAAGTACGCTCTCTCAAGATAGACAACACTCCAGAGCCTAGGTATTCACTCAACCTAATGCTCTGATACCAACTGTAGCGACCCGACTTTCCACTCCCGGAAAATCGCATCACTAATTAAGAAAGAAAGGGATAGAAGAAGAAAAGAAAGAGAAGAAAAAGAAAAACACATCAGAATCTCACAGCGGAACGATTTAAATATAATATAAAACATATACATAGTATCATATACATCAGAGTACACAACTAAACATCTCAATTTAGACAGTTATAACAATTCTGTCTAATACAATACAAGACATCATACAGAATAACAACACAGCGGAAACACTAACTATATATCTACACGCTGAAGCCTCCTGCTCCAAAGCTCCTCCAAAATTGGTCAAGAGATAACCTGAATCACTTGACTACTCATATATAATTTGAGTACCCAAGAGTTTAATAAAACAGAAAATAAACACTCGGGTCAGACAGGGGTCTGGTGTGAGTAAACGGTTTAAGATTGCTTAACTTTAGAAAATACTTTGAAAACAAAAAGTATCACGTATGACTTCCCACACATAAACATGGAAAAGTTTTTACCTTACGCTAACCAAAACATTTGATAGGAAATCCCATGATATTGTAATAATGTCTAGGGTTTTCAAGTAAATATGAAATAGCCGAAATTGTTACATCTATTAAATTCCAGCTACTAGCCACAAAAGTGGGTAATACAAACAAAACCGTAGGGTCTCGTAGGGAAAATTGGGTTTCCATCAATGGCAGGGCTACTGGGGTACCGCCCGTCACAGTACGTGGCCTAGATCACCGTACCGAGGAGTACTCCCACTCCCCTGCAACACAAGGCCGGAACCATTCCTTACTGAACAGTCCCGAACAAGACCACCCCGCAGTTGGCTGCAGACCAACTGCCCACACAGCCGAAATAAAAAAGGGACTTCTAGAGAGGGATGTATCTTGCTCTCCAGTGGGAGCGACCCACGAAGCCTTGCTGCACTCCCCTGTTTTAGCCATTCCCGGTTGATGAGGCTTGAGGCTACGATTACCTTTATAGGACCAATTATCTTAAAATGCTCATCATCCACCTGACGATGTTCTGAAAGCATTCAATGCATACAAGTTCGTTCCGGGTTCGAATGAAACCGAAGGCACTATCTTGTTGCACTCATTTTGGAATCACCCTCAGAGTCAACGACCACAGCCCTTGCACTCTGAATCACCATCTCAAACCTATAAGCACTATTCCGTCAAACTCATTACGAAATCACCCACAGAGTTATACTGACGTATAGCCCTTACACCTCGAGTCTTCACTCGCTCCACTTGGATCACTTAATTAATTACTCTTAATCCTTTTATTAATTAATCGTTAATCAAATAATTTAAATCTTTAACTAATATTAATTAATTCTTTAATTAATAACTAAAGTGATTAACTCTTAATCACATTTACTTAATTACTTTTCGTAAAGTAATTATCTTTATTTAATTACCTCTAGTAATTAATCACTTAATTACTTTAATTACTTCCCTGGGTAATTATATTAGATTAATCCAAAGTGATTATCTTAATTAATCACAAGTTAATTACTTAATTAACTATTTAACTTAATCATTTAAATTAAATTAAATGATTCTTAACTTCTTATATTATGAAGATTCTTGATTAAGAAAACATCACCTTAATTAAATCTTTTATATTAATCAATAACACTTATATAAATCTTAATTGAGTTATCACAATTATTCTCACAATTATTTATCTTTAGATAAATAAAATTCTAATTTACATAATATAAAATTTATTATAGTTGATTATCAAATTCTTAATCATTATACTTTATTTAAAATAAAATATAACCTTTAGAAATCAATTTATAAATAAACACATTTAAATTAAGTTTTTAAATCTTTAAAACCTTTCCAAATTTAATTATCTTTAATTAAATCAAAATTCCAATTTACATAAGATAAATCTTTATTACAATTGATTATCAAATTCTAAATCATTAAACTTTATTTAAATAAAATATAATATTTAGAAATCAATCATAATTAAACATATTTTAAATTGAACTTTTAAATCTTTAAAACCTTTCCAAATGTATTTAATAAAATTTAACACAACTTTATTTCAAAATCCACTTATTTTATTTTAAAACTTCCATATTTTAAGATATATAAACTTGTTTAAAACATAACTTTGAAACAAATTTAGTTTGAAACTTGTTTAACCCTTGTTTTAAAAACTTTATTCCTAAAATCAAATTTGCTTAGTACTAACACTTAAACATCTAGTTCTAAAACCTAAATACCTAGTACCCGAGTAACTCACACGAAAATATCGCATCAACCGCGAGTCTACCCCGTGCTTCCCACTTTCTTCTTGCTTTGAGTCAGAACGTCAAATACACGATGCATTCTTCGAGTTCTACCCCTCCATCTCCCAGAACCCAAAATCAAAATACACGATCGTGCACGTAAACGTGCACGTCGCCGATGGTCGACGGCGAGCTCTTCTCCGGTCATCCCCAAGTCGACTTCAACTTCGACATCAACAAACGAAACCCAGAAATCACAAATTAATCGAGAAGCAAAAAGTGACAGTCGAACCCAGCTGCTCGATCCCTACATCACCAGAAAACCCAATATCCACGGCAATCCAAGCTTTGAAAAAAATCCACCCTCACCATCGAAGCTTCGCCTCACTCCCCCGTGCCTCTGGCACCAAGTGCGATCAACTCCGACAGCTTAATGACGCCGCGAATCTCCTGGAAACACTCACGATAAAAACAGCACCCAAAACCCTACTACCTCAAAAAACGATCACCACACACCTCAATAAAGTACAGCAGTATTTTTTGCATGATCACTGAAGCCCCCTCCACCTTCATGACCAATGGCGAGGCCCAGTTCGCCATGGATTGCCGTGATTTGGCTAAAAACCCCAAAATAGTAAATCCCAAAATGCTCACTAATTACCCCATTAAAAATTATGATTCAAGTATTAAAAATCATAATTTTCCATTTGCAATTCAATCATGAAACCAAAATTAAAAATTGAATTCATGAATTTCTGACCCAAATTGGAAATGTACTATAAACTCAACTATGTATAATAAATTGTTCAATTTAAAATCTTGTAGTTCTTTTTAGATGATAGTTTATGTGATTACAAACAACATTTGTCAACAAGTCATAAGCAAATTCGAATTCAAATCCAAGTTATTGAATTTATTTGAAAACCTGTTATAGTTTACAGAGCATATTTATGATTACAGGCATCTCAAAATCATCAATCCCTCATACTTAATCATGCAACAGTTTAAATCCAAGAATCCAGTCAATTCATCAAGATTCCATACACAAGAACAAGATGAAATTTAAGATTTAAAACTGTTTTTAAAATTTTATTTACTCACCTTGAATTTTGCAGAAGACAGAGCAGAAGACAGAGAATCAAATTTGTATTCATTTTCCTGATCTTTGTTTTAAACTTGCCTTTCAGATTTGCATTTGTTTTGTTTTTGAAGAGAGTAAAGGAATTCTTTTACTGAAAATGAAGCTCATTTTGTATTTTACAATTTAATTTTAAATTAAATTTACAAGAGAGTGACATTTGTCTATCTTATATTCTAATTAGCTTACACCTATACACATATGATTACAAGTGTTCTTAATGTCTTCTAAATGTTTTACAATTGTTATTATGCTTAATTCTTATTTACAAAAGTTATTTTCTCAATGCTTTATAAATGTTTTAAAATGTGATTTTCTTTTTAATAATCTATTTAAGCTATATACAAATATTTATGTAATATTCATATGATTATAAAATGAATTTATTTTATATAAATAAGCTTTAGATTTTAATAAATATTCAAAAGTGAATTTATTTATAAATGACTTATATTTTGATTCAATTTAATGTTTATATGTTTGAAACATCTATTTGAATTTAACTCTTAAACTTTTAAAGCAAATTTATCTTGTGTTAAAATTTAAAATGAAGGATATTAAGCAAATGAAATTCAAAATTTAAATCTTTTCTAACTCAAGTTAAACTATATGTTTCTAATAATAAGCAATTAACTTTGTTATAAAAATTTAAACTTCAAATATCATTTCAAAAATATTAAACCAAATTAACATTTCAAATTTCAAAACTATATATATTAAAGTTTGAAAATCTCATGTTAAATTTAAATTAATAATTTTCCTATTTCAAATATATATACAAATACATATACATTTCAAACAGAAACATTCTAACATTAAATTTGTTAATTTCCATATTAAATTTTAAAACAAATCTCAAATCACAATATATACATTCATATATATTACAATTTGAATATAAGGTTTTATTACATTAAAAACTTCTTATTTACCAAAATAAATATTTCCAAATCAAATTATTATAAACTTCAAAAGAATTAAATTTGCCAATTCATATTGTTAAGAAAAATATTAATAGATATTAACAAATTGTTATCACTAATCTTTAAAATAAATTTAACTTGTCAATTTATAATATAAATGATCAAATTAATTTAATTATTATCAAAGATTATTAAATTGATATTGCTCAAAATTCCGGGTCGTCACAAATAACGGAAGTGTGAATGTAAATTTATTTGGTAAAAAGGATTCTACTAAGGAAAATTTATTAATTAGTTTTAAAACCTTAATTAAATTGGGTAATAGACAAGATTTCACATTTTGAAATATAGCCATTTATACAAATCTAAGATGTATATAGAAGTGTCAGGTTAATGAAACATAAACAAATGTTAAATATGTTTATAGGATAATGATTGTTGAATAATAAAGATAGGAATCAACATTTATTTATTTATTTGAATTTAAATTATGATAGTATGATTTATTGCAATTAAATGAAAATTTAATATTTAAAATATTGCATAAATGGAAATGTAGATGAAATCTAAGAAAATAAATGTAAATAATCGTGAACCAATGTAAATTGCATCCTTTTGATAACAATGGATTAAATAATAGAATGAAAAGTGAATTCAAATAGAATTATTGGAAATTTTATTTATAATTTTGAATTTAATGAAATTGAGGATTTGTATTGAAATTTGTAAATTAATCTTCTCTAAATTAACATTTAAATTTGCTTAAATCATTATAAATGTTTGACAAATATAAAGGTGATAAAATTGTCAATTTTAGAATTTAAATTTAAATTTGAATTTAATCAATTATTTATAAATTTATTTAATTAGTGTAAAAATAGCCATTTTGCCCACTGACTCGGATTTCGACGAAACCAGTTTCATCGGATCCGTAATAGTGAGTTATTGTAGGAATTCAAGTTTCGTAGCGATCGGACTTGTCATTTGATCGTACGAACTCGAAATGCCTTGAAATTAATGAAATTGAAATCAATTGAAATCAATTTGAATAATATTGATTTTAGCAAAACTTCTTCATACGAAGGAATTTGGACCTGAAACTGGTTCCATCGCGTTTAAAATATTGAAAACATTTATTTTGATATATGGGTGGACCCAATTTCGTTCCGGAGTCAGAACGGGCTTTTTGGGCTAATTATCGTTTAGCACGTTTATAATTCGGATTCATCTGTCCATTTCAACTTTATCTATAAATACTCTGCTAAACCCTAGCCTACGCCTATTCTCATTTGTCTGCGCGTACAAATTTCATCAGCTCCTCCTATTCCTCAATGTATGCAAACCCTAGATCCAATTGCAAATTCAAAAATCTAATGAAAATTCAAACTACTTAGAAAAATTAAGAAAAAATATATGTTCAAGCTCTCGAAGTGCGTAATATTCTGCTAAAATTCATTTTTCGTTTTGGATTGTCATTTGACTGGTTAAAATCGAAGATGTCTCGGCCGTCCATCACGCGTCAGTGAAAGCTGTCGGATCGTCTAACCCTTTCTGGGTTTTGTAGAGGGGCTAGCGCGTTGTTGATCGGCGAAGTTTGGAGGCGAATCGACGGTTGGATTTGGCAGAAATCGTGGATTAGGGTTACATTGGAAGGCCGACGGCTGTTGATGTTGGGTGTCGTGCGTCGATAGTAGGTGGACGGGGACGTCAAGAGGGGCGAGGCCACGGTCGGCCTACGTGGCGGCGCGTTGGCGCGATGGAGCGTGATGATGTCTGGGTTTCATGTGTTGAAGAAGATGGGATGCGTGCGTGTGCTGTAGCAGGGTCGGATTTCTGGAAACAAAATTTGCATGTACAGGTGACAATAATGACATGGCAGTGAATGTGTTCTCTTTTTATTTTTATTTTTTTTGAAACTCAAACACAAATATCGCTATATCTTTCACATACGAACACCAATTCACGCGCGGTTTTTTTTGTTAGGATCGTTTTGAAATTCCGAACATTTTGGCGCTGGTTGGACGAATTTTGAGGCGGTCAAATTTTTGGGTTTAAATTGAATTTAAATTCAAAAGGTGAGTGTTTTAACCCACTCACAACTTCTAAAATTTCTTATGTTTGTTGAATTGATATATGATGTGATGTAAATTTATTTATGGTTATTTGGCTATTTTTAATCATCATCTCGGTTAATTTCATTTATTTAAATTAAATTGCTATTTAATTTATTCATTGCATTTAAACTGCCAATTAAATTGTTAATTAATTATTCATTGCATATAAACTGCCAGTTAAACAGTTAATTAATTTATTATTGAATATAAATTGCTATTTAATACCTGCTGTTTATTTCCCATATTATATTGATGCTATTGTTTGAATTTGATGATGATTGCGATAAATGGTTGACGGTTGATATTGGATGAATGGATGCTGTATTTTATATTGTTATAAACTGCAAGTTATCATGCATTTTCATTTCATTTGGGATTGCGGTTTGAAATGATATACAACCGCATTTTATTTTTAGATTGTGGATTGAAATAATAAATATCTCTATCACTTGACCATAGGATAGAAAATTATATACAGGCACCGCGGTGTGTGTGTGTGTGTGAATATATATATATAAAATTAGAAATAATTTTTCTGTGGTTTTGTAAAGAAATATTACGTGGTTTTATGAGATATTGGTTTTGGATATTTGATAAAGGTTATTTTATATATAGTTAAATTCTTGGTTTTAAGCTATGTATAAAATTGTTTAAAGTATGAAGTAAGTTTAATAATAAAGCTGATTTTATTAAAAATTATTGTGGATAAGTATTTACCTAAATTTTATTCTAATATAGAGTTTATATTGATTTTATAAATCAAAGTTGTAAAGATAGTTTTGAAATTGATTTGAGATTATATTAAATTAAGATCTTATTGATATTTAGATTTAAAAAGAATATGGTGTTATAACTAAATTCGGGTTTAAGATGATTTAAGTGAATAAATCTAGTCTAAATAAATTGAGGAATATTCAATTATTGAATTTGAAAGTTTTATTTAAAGGATACTGGATTTATTAAGTAAGTATTTCAAAACTAAATAATAGTAAAATGAATTTGGCATATATATATGAATTAAAAATTTAGTTTTGAAATGGTGGAATATTTAGAACATTGAAATATATGGAAATTTAAATGGTTTATTTGGGAATTCAAATCTGTATTTGGAATTGATTTTTTGAAATTAAAAAGCTAATTTACTTTATAAAGTAATGTATTATTAAACCATTTAAGTATTGAAAATTATGTTTCGAAGCTATGGGTTTAAGGTATATATATTTGAAAGTACTATGATTTTTGGAAAATGATATATTTGAATAAAATGATATCATGTTGATTTGGGTTTTAAAATAGAAATGTTATCGTATATATGGTTTTGAAATGGATGTTTTATTCTGGTTTTAAAAGTATAGTCTATTTTGAAAAGACCGCGGTGTTATAATAACGGTTGGTTGTTGAAGAGGCCGGGATCGGAAGTTGTCATACTCTCTGCCAACTCCGAAAACCACTTTAACAACCGTGTATGCGGTGGAGATTCTAGAATGAAGTAGGATGGTGGCGGCGTTTCCTTCGAGGTAAATTCGTGGATCCAACTCCCGTGAGTTTGCATAAGGTGGCTAAAACAAGAGCGATTGACGGGTTAATTGAGGTAGCACCTTTGATCGGACACATCCCTTCGATATTATACTTTGACTTTTGGATTTGATTCGGTGGCCACTTTTGATTTTTGATGATGGGGATGTTGTCCGAGGTGGGCGGTAGTAGCTGCTACGCGTTACCACCGACCCGGAAGCGTAATTGGTATATCTACCCTGGCATTGCCTAGTTGTGCCGTGTCACCTACCCTATCGCGCCTTGTACGAGTTTGGATTTCTCCCGGTGCCCGTGTGGTATCCTCTGGTGGCCTCTGGATCAGGAGGGACCATGATATTGGATGGACTACTGGGACTATTACGTGTTAAGGGCTATATGGGTAACCCCTTAATGCTATTTAAAAGTAAGTTTATTTTACAATTAGACACTAGTATAATAGCGAAATATTACTACATAGTAAATAGTTTAACGGATCCTTAGGAGATGTAAATCCCGACCAACTCTTGAGTTACTGCACTCATATTTACTTCTGTTGATTTAACTTACATAAGATCTTTTAGTTCTGACTCGAGTGTTTTGTCTTTTCAATTCGCTCGGGTCAGTCCGAGCATTTCGGGATCGAAGACTTTATTTATGGAGGACGAAGACGAAGATTTCGTTATTATTATTATATTATATTCCACTACACTGTATACTGCTGCATCGATTTTATTCGTTGGTATGTGCAACTCTGATATATATTGTATAAGAAAAATTAAATATTTTGTAAACAGCTTCATGAACTATATATTTGATTATTATATTTTATCATTCGGATGTGAGATTCTATTTTGTTTTATTTCTTTCTCATTTTTCTTATTTACTCCATAACAATCCGCCCTTCCGCATGGTTTGAATTGGCACGTGTGTCGATTTAAATCATGCGAAAAGGCGGGACGTTATAGGGGGAGTCTAAAATCGAATCAAATCAGAGAGGGGATCGAACGTAAATTCGTTCGATCAAGCTCGAGCTGGAGATCTAGTGGCGGCTCGTGTGAGGTTTCATGGGGCCGTGGTGGCGAAGAGGCGGCGACAACGATTGTGAGCACATGGAATGGAGAGAATATACACGAGCACGAGATGCGGCGTCGCGCTGTGTTTGCGACAGTGGCGATGCGCGATGATATCGTGAGGTGGTTCTGAAGATCATCTCGAGGGAGTTGTTGATTATCGATTTGATGTTGGGTTCTTCGGTGTTGCTTGGGAAGAGGCAGTGGTGACCGAAGGTGGGTTACAGCACTGTGATGTCGGTGGCACGTAAATCGTGGCAAGATGGCCATAAAAATTAGCGAAATCGAAATTTCGATGCAAGGCTATGGCAGCGAGACATTTTAGTAAAGTTCGATCGAACATGGGTTGATTTCTTTTGGATGCAATTTCAACAGTAAGGTATAATTCATATTTGACTTTTATATACACTGATTTAAAAATAATAGAAGATATATTGTATACGTCCACATGCATGCTCCAGTTTAAAACAGAAAAAAATAGGAGTTTGAAATGTTTGAAAGATTTTTTAAAATTTGATTTTTGGACCAATATAAATTAATTTTTATAAGTGAGGGTTTCAAAGAAAAAGAAAAGAAAATATTTGTTAAAAGAAGGAATTAGTTAAATTAAATGAATAAATAGTGATTAATTGTTTGAATAATTCAAAATATTAATCAACTGTATAAAATTATTTATACAAGGTCTAATACAGTAAAGAAAAACAAGTCGGATTGGAAATGTATTGCATGCATAAGCAAAGGAGAGATCTTCTCACTCAAATTACAATAGAATTTCAGTTATTGATTTTCTGTGTGGATGTGGTAGTATAAATATAGTAGTGTGTGTGTCTACATACATACATACATACATACATACATACATACATACATACATACATACATATATATTTTTGAAGTGATTGATTTTCCGCATTATATAGCGGATGAGACCCTATGCGCCGCATAATAGGGGATGATTTTATATAATCCCATATACCGCGATATTCCACCTCAAAGTGGAATTGGTAATTTAATTGTTGTGCTAACATCTCTGGATGCAGGAAAACAGGTTGGATGGATCCAACTGGATTCCTCAAATATTGAATTTGTTTCATATGTTGTGTGTTGATTATTTATAATCCCTGTGTGATTATATTTATGATCGAAATCGTTGAAGGCTATAGTTTAGGCAAACATATTTTTGGTAGCTAGGATACCAGAAATAAATAAAGTTTGATTTTGGAAATTAAAGTAGAAAATTTTAAGTAAATTCATTTTTTAAGAATTGGGTGAATTCAGAGGAAGGAATCTAAATAGATAAAGTTTTATTTTTTAAAATTTATCGAGTTAATTCCAAAATATAGGTGAAATTTTTTAATAAGTGAATTTTAAATGGTATTGTTTAAAAGTTGAAGAGTTTATTTTAAAATCCAGATTTTAATTAGTTTGGGAGATCTAAAAGAATTTATTTTAAAAGATAATAAATTTGGAAATCAATTTGGAATTTTATTTGTAGTTTGAAATAAATTCTGAAAATCAATTTGGAAATTGATTTGGTGTTTGAAATAAATTGAAAAATCAATTTGGAATTTGATTTGGTGTTGAGATAAATTGGGAAATCAATTTGGGATTCGATTTGGTGTTTGAAAGTGAATATTTGGAAAACGATTTGAAAATCGTATATCAGTGGATAGTTAAAAATTTAAATTCACAATGAGAATTTTATAAAGGAAAGGGAAATTTGTTTTAAAAATAAAATACTGGTTTATTTTTAAGTGTGGAAAGAAATTTACGGATTTGTAATGTAAGTTGAAAATAAATCGGAAAGGATTTATTAATTGATTTAAAATGACCATTTTGAAATGGAAAGTGTATTTTCCCTGGAAAGCCGAATATGATTTCAAAGTTGTCTATAAATATAAATTGGCAATTTTTAAGGATGGTTTTAGAAAGGGTACATTGGATAAATTATTTTCTTAAGTTGGTTTCAAATCTTTAAAGTAAAGATTTATTTAATTAATTATAGAAATGATTATTTAAAGATATTCAATTATCTATTATATATTGTCCTGCTGTGAAATGTGAGATTCTGTTATTTTTTATGTTCCTTCTTCTATCTTCTTCTACTTTAACCCTGATGGTTCAGTTTTTCGGCATTCGATTGTGTGGCATTTGATATAGTGGACTGTCGATGTCGACTTTCGAAAGTCGAAAAATTGGGTCGTTACAGAGTGGTATCAGAGCATTTGGTTAAGCGACAACCTTGGCTCTGGTACATTAGAGATAGAGTCGGTAGTACTCTAGAATGAGTTTGAGTGCAATAATAGGTATGAGCGCGTATTTGTTAGTAAATATAAAATTGTTTTATATTATGTTGACTTATCGGTTGATTGTTTATATATTCTAGTCGATGCAGTTTGGCCAACTGTATTGATAGGGGTTTCTAAACGCTTAAACAAGATAAACCGACACGGTATTGTTCTAAAATCGGGTAAATGAAATAATTTTACCCAACTTATTTTTGCATATAAAGGGGAATAATTTTCCGTAAATTATTATAGTGTATGGTTGCTTGATTGCTAAGAAGTGATAATATTAAATTATTATCATTAATTATTTATACAAATGGGGTTTGTAAATATAAATTGTAATTGTGATTTATAATTTGAAATAGAATTTCAAAGAAATATTTGAAAAGAATTTGAAAGGATTTGAAGTTTTGGAGATTTGTAAAAGTTTTAATCCCTTTGATTTGAAAATGATTTTCAAAAGTTTTAGAAAAATGTTTGAAGGGATAAAAGCACTAAACTCTTATCGGTTGCTGGAAAATAATTCTGATGATGATCGTGACATCATCGGTGTTCATTTTCGAGTTTCCAAGAGAGTAATTGCGGGCCAATTTATTTTAAAAAAATTGAAGCTGCCTGCAAACTGGGTTTGGTTTTGGAAATTCAAAGGATAATTTGAATTGATTGCAAAAATGATTTTGAAATGTTGGAAAGACTCTGGAATTTGATAAAAATAGTTATGGAATAAAAATTATTAAGGTAGAAAATAAAATTGTGAATGAATAAATGAATTTACAATTGCAGTTAAGTGAAAGTTAAATTGAATGTTGAAATTCGTTTGGAATTTGTAAGTAGATAGAATTGGAATTGGAATTGAATTTGATTAGTGATAAACAAAGCGAGGTATTGAAATCAAAATTAGTATGTAACGACCCGGAAATTCCGATCTCGAAATTTCCAGATAGTTAGTATAAAGAAGAAAGAGATAGAAGAAGAAAAGAAAGAAACACACAATCTCACATTCGCAGCGGATAAAATATAATATCAAATAAAATAGCAGTTATACAAATAAAACTATAGCAGTTAATTTACATTTAAACACATCAGAGTACATAAACATTGGACAAAACAATCATGTTCAGATACTACAATATCACAGTGGATACTCTCTATACGTCCCTGCCATCCAGCTCGCCTCCTGAGCTCTAGAACGTCCTTACCTGAAAATTTGTAATACTCGGTCTGACCCGAGCATTACATCAAAGTAACACCCGGGTCAGGCTGGAAACCAGCGTGAGTAAACCCATCTAGCATAGAATGCAAAAGCCTACAACTTATATAAACCCGGGGTAACTTGTATCAATTTATAACTTCACATGTTGTTATAGACAACACTTATCACACATAAATTTCTAAGTGTCAAAACTTAGATTAAATGGTCTAATACACTCAAATCATTCCAAACCAGCACATTGATTTCCACATATCAATTTTATAAAGAATCGAAGTGGCTTTGGGTATTAACTAATACCCGACTCCGGTCTCTTCGAATCCAATGTCATCTAAACCCAAGTTATCCAATTTAATACAATTCAACTTTAAATTTCGGATAACACCTTCACACAGCAATTTATAATTGATAGATAATCACACTATCACCGCCCATCCAACATATCATATCACAAAGCAATTATACCAGAGACATCAACCAATTCTAAGCACTCATCATCATTCAACCATTAATTTGTAAGATTGATCACTTCCATAAATTTCATCAATTAATGATTCTATAATTACTCTTATTAGTTAATTATTCTTAAATTTCATTTAGTAATTAACCTTTAATTTAATTACACTCATTAAGTAATCCTTAAATTACAGTAAGTAACTATCACTCAATTCCTCCACTAAGTAATTATCCTTTAATTACTTCCCATCAAGTAATTCTTTTTAACTAGTTACGTCTAGTGACTATCCACTCATTACTTCACTAAGTATTCACACCTCATTAATTACCTACCTTAATTAATGACATTAAGCAATTATACCTAAATTTTAAGTAATTATCGTTAATTAATTACATTAAGTAATTTCAACTTTTAAATAAATTAATCATCTTTTAATTACCTAAACAATTTACCACTTTTAATAAATAAACCCTTAAAATTGATTACACAATTTAGTTACCCAATTGATTAATTATCTTAATAAATTTATTAACTCCTCATTTTGGCTTCCACCTCACATTTATTTAAAATAATCATGCAATTTCAATTTTAACATAACATTAACTTATCAAAATCTGGTTAAACAATTTATAACTTCCTTAAATCAAATGGTTAAAACATTATCATGAAATAATTTAAACTAGCTTCATTTTATTTACAACTTGCTTTTATAAACCCTTATTTTGTTTATGCTTTACTTAAAACTGTTTATATATAAAAAAAATAACTTCAGGAAACCTGATTTCCATTTATAACAAACTTGAGTCCAAAACTAAATTACCCGTGTTAAACTACTATTTTCCCGAGTTTATTTCGAACAAAATTTCCTTAACTCTGTTTGTTTAACACTATAAAACATGTTAATCAATTTGTCACGAGAACATGCCCGAGCATTACTCGAGTCATCACAGCCCTCTCTCGAGTGCAAACCCGAGTCCATCCATTCTTCGTTTCCAAACAAAACAACATCCACCCGAATCTTCCCGTGCACACGCACAGCCTAAAGCGGCGGCTCCGACCACCATCACCATTGACAACAAATTGACGTTGACCTACTTCTCTGACCACGATCACTCAAAGCTTTGATTGAGCACGAAATCAAAATCTTACTCGAGCACACCCAACCTGGACGAATCAGTCACCAAACTTCCTTGCCGACGCCTAACTCCGATCATTTGACACCACGTCATCGAACCCACGCCCTTGCCAGAGTTCCTTGCTTCCATCTCCACACCTCATATCCAATCCGATGCTTTCACGTAGACGTAATTGCCTCTAGAACCATGACAACCCAAATCTATACACAAACCCTAAACCATCGTCGTTCTGCCACCGTGGCCACCCAGAATTCAAGTGAGTATTTGTAACAACCCCCAATTTTGTACCATTCAAATCGACAATAATCCACACATGTCAGACTTGAATGATGCGAAATAACAGATTGTAAATAAATTTGGAGCAAATGAAATCAAATATACAGAATCACAGATGCAGAACAAACAGAATAACTCGCAGCGGAATATAAAATAACATAGTAGTTCATGAAGCTACTATAACAGAGTCTCAAACCAAATACATAATATAGTCTGAAAAACAACATAATAGAAATCCCAAATACATAGAAGTTCACTAATACATGAGATAAACTAATACAGCTGAAACAGAAGTAGATAAATATGTAGAGAAGTAGAAACTCCAGTGAAAGACCAGCTCCAAGAAGAGAATCCAAAGCTGTGAATACTCAGGCTGACCCGAGCGTAAAGCAAAACACAAAACACTCGAGTCAGGACAATATATACTTATATAATGTAAACCAACTCAAGTGAACTGTAATAAAGATACAAGTAACTTAAAGGATGCCTAGGACCGCCCATCCTCTAAGGATCCTTTAAACTATTTACTATATAGTAATATTTCGCTATTATACTAATGTCTACAGTAAAATAAACATACTTTTAAATAGCGTTCCGGGCTACCCACATCACCCTTCACACATAATAGTCCCAGTAGTCCATCCAATATCATGCCATCTCCACTCCGGGTGACTGTTAGAGGACACCACACGGGCTACGGGAGAAAGACAAACTCGTAGTAAAGGCTCGGTATGGTAGGTGACACGACACACAAGGCAATGCCAGGGTAGATATACCAATTACGCATACGGGCTGGTGGTAACGCAGCAGCCACATATGCCCACCCCGAACAACACTCCAAAAATCAAGGGGTGCACCCAATCGATCACAACAGTAATAGAATGGTATCGAAGAAGTGTGTTCAGCCAGAGGTGCTACCTCCTTTGGCCCGAGATCGCTCCTGTTTTAGCCACCTTATGCTAACTCACGGGAGTTAGGTCCACGAAATGTACCTTAAGAACGTCGTCACCATCCTACTTCATTCTGGAATCTCCACCGCGCACACAGTTGTTAAAGTGGTTTTCGGTATCGACAGAGAGTATGTCCATATCCGATCCTGGTCTCTTTAACAACCAATCATTATTATAACCCGCAGTTATAATTTTAAAAATGGTATTTATTTCTCAAAATCCAATATCATTTCAGATCCATTTCAAAATATCAACTTATCATTTCATTTGAAAACATATTCATTTTATTCAATTTAAAAATACCATTTCAATTCACATTTCAAAACAGTTCAATTCCAACAAATTACTTCATTTAAATCCTTTAAAAGTGAAGTTATTACATTTAATAATTAAATTATTAAACTTCCAAAATTTTCACTTTCAAAGTTCATTCATTCACTTAATTTTATCAAAATAGTGAAAATTCAACTTTCGCAGCATTTGGAAATTGCTACAGAAAGTTATATTCAAAACAGTTAAATTTAACAAAGACAGCGTTTAAAATGCTGTAATAGTGTTACATTAGTTTCAAAGAAAAAACTTAATCCAACAATTATATTTTCTATAATTCACTTATAACTTATAAAATCACATAATTTTACTTTTATAACCATCATTTAATTTTCTTTAATTTCATGATTTCATAAGGTTAAATTTCCATTTAAAAATTCATATTTAACACTAATTCACTTATTAAATTGCAGTGTCCAATTTTAAATTCATTACATTTAAATTTCAACCTAACACTTAAGTTAAAATTCTCAAATATAACTTAGTTTATATTTTTATTTACTTAATTAAAAATTCACTTTTAAGTCAATTCCAAAAGTTCCAATTTTAGATACAATTTAAAATTTCGACTTAAATATTCATTAATTTCACATTTCAACTTTATTAAAATCATTAATATGATATAAAATCACTTTAAATTCCTTTAAATTCAAATTATCATAAATTTATCATGCTTTCATATTCTATTTAATTTCAAATTATAATTAAATCAAATTTCCCAAAATAGCTTACATTCAAAATTTTCTAACCTTTTCGTTAATTTATTTCACTTGTAATTATTCAGAAAATCAATAATATTTTACCAAAATCATTTTAAATTAGGTTTAAATCAAAATATTTTAATATTTACATTTCTAAAATAATTTTAAATTTTTTAGAAAAATATATATTAACTACGGGTCTGTATATAATTTTCTACACTAGGAAAAGTGATACGGGTAATATATCATTTCAACCCGTAATTTACAAAGAAAATCCGGGTTTTATCATTTCAAACCCGCAGTCCCAAGTAAATGAAATAAATCTGAAAATCATTCAGGCCTATCATTTCAGCCTATAATGATTTTCCGTTATTCTAAAGTCCGTTCGGGTATGTATCATTTCAACCCATAGTGATTCTAATCTAAAGGGAACTTGCAGTGTGATAAACGGATAAAATAACAGAACAACATAATATAACAGTAACAAATGTCATAATAGGTGTTTAAGCATGGGTGAACATCATATAATAGTGACATAGAAAATAATAATATAGTGATGCAGTTTACATATTCATAAGTGATCAATTTACTATTCATATAAGTATAAAACTGTCTGGTGAGAATAACTCACTGTTTTGAGCTGATGACACAACGACGAATTGCACAAACGGGATCTACACAAGCACAAAAGAACGACACAGATACGAATGGAGGAGCCAAGGATTAATTCCCTTGAATACCAATCAAACAAACAATATAACAATTATAAGGTTTCAGACCAAAAATACGATAAACTATGCTAGAAATAACTTCATAAAACAAAGCTGAAATGCTTTGCACTTGCTTCCGACATCCCATAGGCTCGGCCAGAGGTGGAGTATAGGACTAAGGCAATGGTTTTGGGTCAGGTCTAGGTTGCTAAGGTCGGCCTAACATGAGTTTGTTGATGGCAAAAGTTATGGAGATGGAACAACAACACAACAAGGCGTAACTACTAACAACATCACAAGTTTCAAGCAAACAAAGCTCGGCCAAGGTTGCTGTGGTCACGTCCAGAGGAGTGGGGTCCACTGTGGTGATGTGGAAGAGGGTGATGGAGGTGCTGGAGGTGGTGGTGGTCATGTAGGTGGCGGCCATGGGTGGTGGAAGTGGTGGATATGAAGGCTTGTGCTTGGCTATGTAAAGATGTTGGAGTTTGGTTAACTTGGTGAAGGAACTACCTCCTAGGGTGGTACGGATGGGGATGGTCAGTGAGGAGGAGGTGCTGGTGGCGTGCTCAGGTGGTGGTAGTGGCGGCAGGGGCTGGAGAGGGGCATGGCAGATCCTATAATAAAGAAGATAAAGTGCAAATCAAACAAAAAATCAGCATAAGTGAACAAAAGGAGATAGAAGAAAAATAGAATTTTACCAACTTCTCAACAAGTGATGGCCGAATTTTTTTTAATGAGATGAGAAATGATGTACGTGAACGAATAATGGAGGTAGGCAGCAGAAGTATGTGAGTTATTATGGCTAATTGATGGCAAAAGTAAGTTAAAAATGTGAAAAGGCGGGAAAATCAAAAGCCATTGGAAATAAAAAGTCACAAACCCTTTTAATTTACCTTTAAGTATTTGTATAAGTTTATATATTCTGAAATAACAATATTATCAGATAAAATTTTGAAACTTTAAAAAAATATAAAAATATATATACCATTTATTAATTATATAGAGTAAAATTAAGGAAAAATAGTTAAAACAGTGAACTAGACTAGAAAATTTGAAATTAAATGAAATAATTTGTAGAAAATTCATATGAGCTTGTAAAGTATATTTAAACATAAATAATAACATAAAACAAAAGTTTATTCACAAAATAAATATTTAAAATTTAACTTAAATATAATTTTTAATGCAGAAAATAGCAAAAAATGGGAAAACAGCCCTTAAAAATAGGAAATCAATACAGTAAATTTTGGAAAAATTCTATTATTATTTTTAAAATATTTAGAGATGAAAATTCACAAATAAAACAAATTTAAAATAAAATAAAGAAATTTAAAATGAAGAAAATGGCAGAAAATTAGAAAACAACCTTTAAAAATAGGAAATAAATACAGTAAATTTTGGAAAAATTACATTATCATTTTAAAAATGTTTAGAAATGATATCACAAAAATAAAACAAATTTAAATTAATTTCAAAATGAAATAAAGTCAAATTTAAATATATAGTCAAAATCTAGGGTTGTTACACTCTCCCACACTCAAATCTTTTCGTCCTCGAAAAGAACGGAAAGGAAAAATAAAGATAAACAAGATAGAGAAACAAAATAGTACCTGAAACGAATAGTTCCGGATTCGAAGCACGAATGCTCTCCTCCGTTTCCCAAGTACAATCTTGATCGTCAGTACTCCACTGTACTTTGACCAGATTAACAGATTTCCTTCTGAGCTGCTTCGTATCTCTGTCGACAATACGAAGTAGCTTCCTCTCAACAGTCAGGTTAGGCTCAATATCCAAACTATCAAGAGAAGAAGGCTGGACAATAAGAGATGGATCATGGAGATGACGACGAAGATGTGAGACATGGAATACATCATGCACTCCAGAAAGCTTCTCGGGCAAATCCAGACGATAAGCCAAAGAACCAACTCTTTCCATGATGCGGAAAGGACCAATGAACCTAGGAGAAAGCTTCCCTCTACGACCAAAGCGAATGACATTCCTCAAGGGAGAAACCTTAAGGAACACCTAATCACCAACAGCAAATTCCAAATTTCGCCTACGCCTATCAGCATATTTCTTCTGTCTATCCTGAGCGACTCTCAGCCTCTTCTTAATCTCCTCAACTTTCTCAGAAGCTTCCAAAATCACTTCAGGACCAAGAACCAAACGATTACCGGATTCAATCCAGCAAGATGGAGATCTACAAGTTCGTCCGTATAAAGCAGCAAACGGAGACATTTTGAGACTGGCCTGAATGCAAAGATGGAATGAGATAGATAAAAAGATCGAGAATAGACTGAAAACAGAAGATAAGATAATACCTGATAGCTATTATTGTAGGTAAATTCGGCAAGATGGAGATAATCTTCCCAAGATCCTCCAAAATCAAGCACACAAGCACGAAGAAGATCCTCGAGAATCTGATTTACTCTTTCCGTCTGACCTTCGGTCTGAGGATGATAAGCAGTGCTCAGATTCAAACGAGTACCCAAAGATTCCTGAAAAGCCTTACAGAACTGACTAGTAAAGATAGGGTCACGATCACAAACAATACTGAGAGGAACACCGTGGAGACGAACGATCTCTCTCATGTAAATCTCAGATAAACTAGAAGCAGAACGAGTAGACTTGACCAGAATAAAATGAGCGGACTTGGTCCGTCTATCAACAATAACCCAGATACTCTCATTGCCTTTCCGAGTCCTCGGTAAACCATCGATGAAATCCATGGAAACCTGTTCCCACTTCCAATTAGGAATCTCGAGGGGCTGCAACAAACCAGGGGTCTTCTGGTGATCGGCTTTGACTTGCTGACAAGTCACACACCGACTAACAAAGATAGAGATATCCCTCTTCATCCCCTTCCACCAATAAAGCCTCTTCATATCCTGATACATCTTCGACACTCCAGGATGAATAGAAAGTCTGGATCTATGATTTTCCTGAAGCAACTCCTGTCTCAAACTATCAACCTTCGGAACACAAATCCTTCCATTAATTCGCAAAATCCCTTTGTCATCAATCTGAGCTCCACTACTACCTCTACTACCACCAACTCTGCTACGAACACTCTCCTTCATCAATCTAAGCATCTCATCCTCATCCTCCTTAGCCATAATCTGATCCAGAAGAGGAGAAGAAGAAACAACAAGCTGACACAACAAAGCCTTCTTCCGACTCAGAGCATCGACTACAACATTAGCTTTACCTGGAGTATAGTTAATGTCGAGGTCGTAAGAAGCCAGAAACTCAAGCCAACGAACTTGCCTCTGATTCAGATCCTTCTGGGTGAAGATATATCTCAGAGACTGATGATCTGTGAAAAGCTCGAACTTGGTTCCAAGAAGATGATGCCTCCAAAGTTTCAAAGCAAAGACAACAGCAAGTAACTCTAAATCATGAGCAGCATAATTTGCTTCGTGGGTCTTCAATTGACGGCTGGCATAGGCAATAACCCTACCATCCTGCATGAGAACAGCACCCAAACCCTCACGACTAGCATCAGTATAAACTGTAAATCCCTCACTTCCATTCGGAACAGTAAGAACTGGTGCGGAAGTTAGCTTGCTCTTCAACTCACTGAATGCAGCCTTACACTTATCACTCCAGACAAATCTGGCATTCTTCCGAGTTAAAGCTGTGAGAGGTGCAGCAATCCGAGCAAAATTCTCAATGAATCTCCGGTAGTAACCGGCAAGGCCCAGAAATCTACGAATATCAGATGGAGTCTTTGGAGTTTCCCAATCCTGGAAAAATCGGGGAAAAATAAAACAATAGGAAAAAAAATAGAATTATTAAAATGATAGAGAAAGAGAAGAAAGAAAGACTTACATTGATCGCAGCAATCTTAACTGGATCAACAGAGACTCCATTACTAGAAACAATATGCCCGAGATAACGGACTTCATCCTTCCAGAAATGGCATTTAGAAAACTTAGCCTTTAACTGATGATTTCTGAGAGTCTCAAGAACATATTTCAAATGCGACTTATGCTCATCCTTAGTCTTAGAGAAGACAAGGATATCATCAACAAAGACTAGCACAAATTTATTAAGCACATCACGAAAAACACGATTCATCAAATCAACAAAGAAATCAGGAGCATTAGTCAAACCAAAAGGCATGACTAACCACTCAAAAAATCCATTCTCAGTGCGGAAAGTAGTCTTGGAAATGCTATCCTCAGCAACCCTGAGCTGATGAAAACCTGTGGCAAGGTCAAGCTGAGAGAAAATAGTGGCACCATGAAGCTGATCAAACATATCATTGATACGAGGCATAGGATATCTTTTTTTCATAGTGAGCTTGTTCAGCTCCCTATAATCAACACACATCCGAAGTGAACCATCAGATTTGGTGACAAAAACTACCGCAGCTCCCCATTCAGAAAAAATGGGCCTAATCAGACCTTTGGAAGATAAGTCTTCAATTTGCTTTCCCATCTCAACCTTCTCGCGGGGTGCCATTCTTCTAGGAGGAAGAACAATAGGTCGAGCACCAGGAATAAGATCAATCCGAAAATCAATTTCCCGCTTCGGAGGTAAAGAAGTGACTTCACCAAATACATCGGGATATAATCTAACCATAGGAGTTGAATCAAGGTCACTGGGAGAAGAATCCAAAGAATAAATAAAGTTGCCAGCAAAATCCTGAGGCATGCGGCACTGAATAATCAAGGAATTCCCTTGATCATCAACAAGCTGAACAGACCAGGTTTTACAAGAGATATGAGCATTATGATTCACTAACCAATCCTGACCAAGCAATAAATCAAAAGCATCGAAGCCCAGAATATAAAAATCACCACTAAAGCGATGATCAGAATGGAGAAGTTTCACCTCTCGACAAATCCGATTAAGGTTAGCAGGACCCCCAATAGGATTTGAAACACATAATGGAACAGAAGTATACTCAGGAGAAAAGAGATGTTCAAACTTATCACACAAATCAACAGAAATAAAACTATGTGAAGCACCAGTATCCAACAACACACGAACATGATGATGAAATAAAGTAAATGAACCCTGGAGTGTACCTTGGTCATCACTAGGAGCAGGGGCAGGTGGAGGAACTGGAGATGAGGCAGAAGTGACAGCAAATATACCAGAAGGAGTACCCCTCTGCTAGGTAGGGCAATCCTTCTTAAAATGACCGGGCTGGAGACAGATATGGTAGAGATCACGTCTAACTGACTGAGCAGGTGGAGGAACTGCAGCACCAGATAATGTGGGACAGCTATTGGCATAGTGCCCTCTCTGATCACACCTAAAGCAAGTGATGGAGGAGAGATCAACTGGTTGCCTCTGAGCAGGGGCAGATGATGAAGATCCCAAACCAGGACGCTTCTGCCAATTCTTCTTCTGCTGCTGAAAATTAGGCTTACGCTTCTTGGAAACTGCAGAGGAAGACTGAGCACCAGAAACAGCAGGACCTTTGGATGTGGGATTCTTATAGCGAATAGCCATATCCATAAGCTGGGTGAAAGAACCATGAACATGAGAAATAAGGCGACTATAATACTCTGGCCGAGCACCAGCAATAAATTTATCATTCTTCTTAAGAGGAGTATCAATAAGGCCAGGACCGAACTTGGAAAGTTCATTGAATTTCCTCTCATACTCAGCAAAATACATGGTACCCTGCTTCAGATCCATAAACTCATGATAAAGCTGAGATTTTCCGGCTTCTGGCATCCATTTTGCCACAAAAGCCTCCCTGGAAAAGAGATACAGAAAACAAGCTTAAGATAGATTCAAAGAAAGGAAAAATAGGTACAAAATTAAGATAACCCAAAGGACACCTAAACTGCTCCCAAGTGAGATCAGCCTCGACGGTGTTAGCCGTAACGGACTCCCACCAATCTAAAGCAGAATCATGCAACTGCCAGGCTGCAAGCTGACGCTTCTGAGCATCAGTAATGTCAAGACCAGTAAATATCCTCTCAAGACTCCGCAACCACTGCTGAGCCTCAATGATAGTCTCTGAACCGGTGAATGGGGTTCCACCAAGTTGAGAGAATTCCTTACAAAGAACAGTGAACCTGACTGGAGCAACAGTTTGAGGAGCTGGGGCAATACCGCGACCCCTAACTCTGGCATTTCCCCATTCATCCTGAAAAATATCAAGAATGAATTTAGGATAAGAATAAAGACAAGCCGAAGACAAATTAATATAAGGCAAGATAATACACTGGGATGAATATCTTAAAGAAATAAAAGATCCTAACAAGACAGATACGAAAGAAAGGAAAGTTAGAAAACATTTGAAAATCCTTTAAAAGCAAGAAAAATTTATATATCAAAATAATCTTTGAAAATCCTTTGAAAACATTTTGAAAAATCATTTTATACTTTGAAAATACGTCTCTCACAAAGATATGATTCCGAGATTGATTTCACTCATTCTAGGGTGGAAATACCCTATCTCTAATGAGTTTTTGCTCCGCAGAGGCAATGGTTGCCAAAACCAAAGCTCTGATACCAACTGTAACAACCCTCAATTTCGTACCATTCAAATCGAGAATAATCCACACATGTCAAACTTGAATGATGCGAAATAACAGACTGTAAATAAATTTGGAGCCAATGAAATCAAATATACAGAATCACAGACGCAGAACAAACAGAATAACTCGCAGCGGAATATAAAATAACATAGTAGTTCATGAAGCTACTATAACAGAGTCTCAAACCAAATACATAATATAGTCTGAAAAACAACATAATAGAAATCCCAAATACATAGAAGTTCACTAATACATGAGATAAACTAATACGGCTGAAACAGAAGTAGATAAATATGTAGAGAAGTAGAAACTCCAGTGAAAGACCAGCTCCAGGAAGAGAATCCAAAGCTGTGAATACTCAGGCTGACCTGAGCGTAAAGCAAAACACAAAACACTCGAGTCAGGACAATATATACTTATATAATGTAAACCAACTCAAGTGAACTGTAATAAAGATACAAGTAACTTAAAGGATGCCTGGGACCGCCCATCCTCTAAGGATCCTTTAAACTACTTACTATATATAATATTTCGCTATTATACTAATGTCTACAGTAAAATAAACATACTTTTAAATAGCGTTCCGGGCTAACCATATCACCCTTCACACATAATAGTCCCAGTAGTCCATCCAATATCATGCCATCTCCACTCCGGGTGACTGTCAGAGGATACCACACGGGCTACGGGAGAAAGACAAACTCGTAGTAAAGGCTCGGCATGGTAGGTGACACGGCACACAAGGCAATGCCAGGGTAGATATACCAATTACGCACACGGGCTGGTGGTAACGCAGCAGCCACATACGCCAACCCCGAACAACACTCCAAAAATCAAGGGGTGCACCCAATCGATCACAACAGTAATAGAATGGTATCGAAGAAGCGTGTTCAGCCAGAGGTGCTACCTCCTTTGGCCCGAGATCGCTCCTGTTTTAGCCACCTTATGCTAACTCACGGGAGTTAGGTCCACGAAATGTACCTTAAGAACATCGTCACCATCCTACTTCATTCTGGAATCTCCACCGCGCACATAGTTGTTAAAGTGGTTTTCGGTATCGACAGAGAGTATGTCCATATCCGATCCCGGTCTCTTTAACAACCAATCGTTATTATAACCCGCAGTTATAATTTCAAAAATGGTATTTATTTCTCAAAATCCAATATCATCTCAGATCCATTTCAAAATATCAACTTATCATTTCATTTGAAAACATATTCATTTTATTCAATTTAAAAATACCATTTCAATTCACATTTCAAAATAGTTCAATTCCAACAAATTACTTCATTTAAATCCTTTAAAAGTGAAGTTATTACATTTAATAATTAAATTATTAAACTTCCAAAATTTTCACTTTCAAAGTTCATTCGTTCACTTAATTTTATCAAAACAGTGAAAATTCAACTTTCGCAGCATTTGGAAATTGCTACAGAAAGTTATATTCAAAACAGTTAAATTTAACAAAGACAGCGTTTAAAATGCTGTAATAGTGTTACATTAGTTTCAAAGAAAAAAACTTAGTTTAGTCCAACAATTATATTTTCTATAATTCACTTTTAACTTATAAAATCACATAATTTTACTTTTATAACCATCATTTAATTTTCTTTAATTTCATGATTTCATAAGGTTAAATTTCCATTTAAAAATTCATATTTAACACTAATTCACTTATTAAATTGCAGTGTCCAATTTCAAATTCATTACATTTAAATTTCAACCTAACACTTAAGTTAAAATTCTCAAATATAACTTAGTTTATATTTTTATTTGCTTAATTAAAAATTCACTTTTAAGTCAATTCCAAAAGTTCCAATTTTAGTTACAATTTAAAATTTCAACTTAAATATTCATTGATTTCACATTTCAACTTTATTAAAATCATTAATACGATATAAAATCACTTTAAATTCCTTTAAATTCAAATTATCATAAATTTTTCATGCTTTCATATTCTATTTAATTTCAAATTATAATTAAATCAAATTTCCCAAAATAGCTTACATTCAAAATTTTCTAACCTTTTCGTTAATTTATTTCACTTGTAATTATTGAGAAAATCAATAATATTTTACCAAAATAATTTTAAATCAGGTTTAGATCAAAATATTTTAATATTTACATTTCTAAAATAATTTTAAAATTTTTAGAAAAATATATATTAACTACGGGTCTGTATATAATTTTCTACACTAGGAAAAGTGATACGGGTAATATATCATTTCAACCCGTAATTTACAAAGAAAATCCGGGTTTTATCATTTCAAACCCGCAGTCCCAAGTAAATGAAATAAATTTGAAAATCATTCAGGCCTATCATTTCAGCCTATAATGGTTTTCCCTTATTCTAAAGTCCGTTCGGGTATGTATCATTTCAACCCATAGTGATTCTAATCTAAAGGGAACTTGCGGTGTGATAAACGGATAAAATAACAGAACAGCATAATATAACAGTAACAAATGTCATAATAGGTGTTTAAGCATGGGTGAACATCATATAATAGTGACATAGCAAATAATAATATAGTGATGCAGTTTACATATTCACAAGTGATCAATTTAATATTCATATAAGTATAAAACTGTCTGGTGAGAATAACACACTGTTTTGAGCTGATGACACAACGACGAATTGCACAAACGGGATCTACACAAGCACAAAAGCGCGACACAGATACGAATGGAGGAGCCAAGGATTAATTCCCTTGAATACCAATCAAACAAACAATATAACAATTATAAGGTTTGAGACCAAAAATACGATAAACTATGCTAGAAATAACTTCATAAAACAAAGCTGAAATGCTTTGCACTTGCTTCCGACATCCCATAGGCTTGGCCAGAGGTGGAGTACAGGTCTAAGGCAATGGTTTTGGGTCAGTTCTGGGTTGCTAAGGTCGGCCTAACATGAGTTTGTTGATGGCAAAAGTTATGGAGATGGAACAACAACACAACAAGGCGTAACTACTAACAACATCACAAGTTTCAAGCAAACAAAGCTCGGCCAAGGCTGCTGTGGTCACGGCCAGAGGAGTGGGGTCCACTGTGGTGACGTGGAAGAGGGTGATGGAGGTGCTGGAGGTGGTGGTGGTCATGTAGGTGGCGGCCATGGGTGGTGGAAGTGGTGGATGTGAAGGCTTGTGCTTGGCTAGGTCAAGATGTTGGAGTTTGGTGAACTTGGTGAAGGAACTACCACCTAGGGTGGTACGGATGGGGATGGTCAGTGAGGAGGAGGTTCTGGTGGCATGCTCAGGTGGTGGTAGTGGCGGCAGGGGCTGGAGAGGGGCATGGCCGATCCTATGATAAAGAAGATCAAGTGCAAATCAAACGAAAAATCAGCATAAGTGAACAAAAGGAGATAAAAGAAAAATAGAATTTTACCAACTTCTCAACAAGTGATGGCCGAATTTTTTTTTAATGAGATGAGAAATGATGTAAGTGAATGAATAATGGAGGTAGGCAGCTGAAGTATGTGAGTTATTATGGCTAATTGATGGCAAAAGTAAGTTAAAAATGTGAAAAGGCGGGAAAATCAAAAGCCATTGGAAATAAAAAGTCACAAACCCTTTCAATTTACCTTTAAGTATTTGTATAAGTTTATATATTCTGAAATAACAATATTATCAGATAAAATTTCGAAACTTAAAAATATATATATATATATATACCATTTATTAATTATATAGAGTAAAATTAAGGAAAAATAGTTAAAACAGTGAACTAGACTAGAAAATTTGAAATTAAATGAAATAATTTGTAGAAAATTCATATGAGCTTGTAAAGTATATTTAAACATAAATAATAACATAAAAAAAAATTTTATTCACAAAATAAATATTTAAAATTTAACTTAAATATAATTTTTAATGCAGAAAATAGCAAAAAAGGGGAAAACATCCCTTAAAAATAGGAAATCAATACAGTAAATTTTGGAAAAATTCTATTATTATTTTTAAAATATTTAGAGATGAAA
Source organism: Allium cepa (assembly GCA_030765085.1). Taxonomy (NCBI): domain Eukaryota; kingdom Viridiplantae; phylum Streptophyta; class Magnoliopsida; order Asparagales; family Amaryllidaceae; genus Allium; species Allium cepa. Next base: position 626,666,040 of record CM060939.1, read on the forward strand.
CTTCACAAATAAAACAAATTTAAAATAAAATAAAGAAATTTAAAATGAAGAAAATGGCAGAAAATTAGAAAACAGCCTTTAAAAATAGGAAATAAATACAGTAAATTTTGGAAAAATTACATTATCATTTTAAAAATGCTTAGAAATGATATCACACAAATAAAACAAATTTAAATTAATTTCAAAATGAAATAAAGTCAAATTTAAATATATAGTCAAAATCTAGGGTTGTTACAGTATTTTTCCGATGCTCATCTAACCTCCAGCCTCCTTCCACCGTGATCACGGCGTCCAAAGTTTTCCCAATCGCCAAAAATTGATGGAATTACAGTTTCTGATCAACTCACAATTCCGAGTGATTCCTAAACTTAAAATTTATGATTCTATCATTAAAATTCATGTTTCAGGAAGACGAACAAGATCAAGGAACCAGAACTCGAATTCAGGATATATGATTATGAACATATTTGGATTACCACTGTAAAATTTTAATTTTTGCAATGATTACTATATATGAAATTTTGAAACCACTTTTAAAAATGAGGTAATATCCTCTTAATCACCTTTCATATAGGAATCATAACCTATAATCAAACACAGAAGGAGCAATTGAATTTAAAATTTTGGTTTTGTTCCGGTATATAACAGAGATATATGCATAAAGACTTGCTTAGGCTTATATATATTTATATATGAACAAACAGGCAAAAAATTTCTTTTTCTATCTGCACAAATATGTTCCTTAACAAACTATAGATACCAATCCCAAATAATTCAGACATAACAGATTTTGGGCTTGAATGAACCTTTCTCATTATTCTTGTCTAACAGAGTGACAGGGTCTTTTTTTTTTTAAATTCTGGAACTTGATTTCCCTCTTCTCTTTTTTTTTTCTGTAAACCCAATCAAATCCTAATTCTTAATTTTATGAAGGGTAAGTTTGGTTTTACTTAGTGGAGTAAAACCTGTAGTTTAAACAGGGTACATTTATACATACTCATACACACAATTTCTTTATACATATTCACATGCATTCACCTTAAACATGCAAACATTTATAGAAACATTTGTCACAAATTTCTTCAAGAAATAACAACATGCACCGGGATTTAAAAATTGAAAAGAAAACTTCTGTTTACTCATATACATTCCTATGTTCAGATATTAAATTGCATGCATCAGATCTTTTTAAAAAAAACACTTATATGAGATTATTTACTCTCAAACAAAAGTTTTCAAACAGTTTTAAACATTTAACCAGAAAGGTAGATTACTCACCTATATTTTAGGAGCAGAGCATCCACTGTCTATTGGAAAGCTTTGAACTTGAATGGTGCTTTAAATTTTGAAAGCTTCAGATCTCTTCTTTTATTTTTGCTTATGAATTGAACTTCAATTTGTTCTTTAAACAGCAGTTTGCTATTAAAACATTCATCTTGCTTTTGTAAAATGCTTTCCTTGATGCATGCTTCCCAGAAAAATGCAGGCATTAATGGAGTTGCATGCAGGTTTGATGAAATTCAAAATAGAACAAAGGGAAGACTACAGGACTTCAAATTTGCAAATTGATTCCAGGTTAAAGAAATTTAAGAGCTACAGCTGAGGATTTGCAAATGATTTCGTTTTTGCAGATTTTTGAATAGATTTTGATTTCTAAACTTGGCTTTGAAACTTTTTATTTTTTTTTAAATCCGGTTTTGAATTCTCTTCTTACATTCTGATTTCAGATTTCTTTTTAAGATAATGTGCTAAACAAAATGAATTGTTAAGTTTTTTACTTAATAAATTTTTATATAAAATGTTATTTAAAAACAATGCCACTTGTTACATAATGATGTATATTAATTTACAAGTGTCTTCTTTAAGTACAAATGTCTTACACATGTTCATCTTAATATTAAAAGAAATTTCTCAGTTTACAAATGTATTTAAATTTATCTAAATCAATTTCTAATTTATATTATCATGTTTATATAAATGTTTATCTATTTTTAGCCTTAAATGATTACATATAAATTACTTTTATAAAATTACACATCTTAATGTTTATTTGAATATTTTTAAAATAAAACAAAGTAAACTTTTATTATGAAATACAATTTAAACCTTTATATTTTTAAACAAAATAGATTTTTACTTTAATTACTTTGAAGATATAAGATAGACCTTTAAATTATCCTTTTAAAGTTTCAATACTATTTCAATCAAATTCACCAATTCATAATTTATTCAATACTAATTAAAGATCAAATTCTCTATTTACAATGTATACACATATATACATTATAAATAAAACATCTTTTAAATAAGCTTAGAAAGATAAATTTTATTATTAAATATTTTAACTTTGGAAAGAATAAAATTCCCAAATTAAATTATTATCATTATAGATTTTAAAAAGGTAACATTTATCAAATTAAACAATTAGAGATAAATCTTGTTAAATTAGATTATTAAATCGATATTACACATTTTAAAATAATTATTAAATAAACATTGCCTAAATCTCCGGGATATTACATAGTAAGTGAAAATAATTGAAGGAATGACCAAATTAAATATGGTTGGAAATAAATTAAATTCAATATTTATAAATGAAAGGTAAACTGAGTTCATTTGAAATTGGAAATCCAGTTGAGATATAAGTAGTTATGAACCAAAGTGGTGGATTGAAAATAAATTTAAGAAATATATAGAATATTTATATCGAACTTAAGGAGAAATGGTAAAAATCTTAAGTAAAATTTGGAGTTGAGAAAATATTCTAAATTGATAAGTGAATAAAGGATAAACTAGAAATTGGTAAATGATAATTGTGAATAAGGGGAGGAAATTAATCAATGTGAATAAAGAAAATTGATATATCTAATAATCAATTGGAATTAATATATAGGGTGTACATATATTATTTTATTCGCATAATGATTTGATCCTGAATTCGAGCATAGAATTTTGAAATAGTTATATCGATCCGAGTTAGAATTTTTCACTCGATTTTCAATGATGAACCTGCATATGGACTTTTGGTTGATTCTGGAAATTTTCTATCATAGTTTAGAACTATGCATGGAGAATGTCAGTTTCAGATCAAGAAACTAGATTTGAGTGCGCACTAGGATGTCGGGTGGACGATACTAGTTCGGAAACGAAATTGTGTGATCTAGTGAGCGATCGAATTTGATATTGCGTACGAATGATGTATGTATATCGTACGGACTTGAATAACAATAGATATGGAAACTTTTGTAAAGAAAAGTGCAAATTATTTTTGAATGTTGCAATTGAATATTATTGTTAAGTAGGATATACAGGTGATTTAAATTTAAGCGGAATGGGATTTGATTTTGAAGATAAATTTAAATTTGCTCGACAAAGGTATGTATTTGAATTTCAGTTTGAAATTTGATGACTTTCTTATCTAGCTGCTTGGCTTTTCATTTTCTTTCTGAAATCTAGGGGCCCGTTGTGGCATTTTATAGTCGTACCGAGCTAGCCGCGCAAAGGAGACGTTGGCGAATTTTTTTCAAAAATTTAGGGAGTTAGAAAAACTTTGAGAAATTTTTGAAAATTTAAAAATTTGAATTAGAATCTAAATTTGAATGGTTAAGAAAAGGATGTTGTCTGGAACTTATGGTTGAAGTGAAAATGTTTCCTTAATAAAAGATTTGTTTTGGCAAGTTGATAAAACTGTTTTGTTTTCGGGAAATAGTAAACGGGGTAAGGATCATTCTTTTTAACTAGTAATTTCGGGACGAAATTCTTTTAAGGGGGGAGAATATGACAACCCAGAATTTTAAACATTTGAGATTGGAAATATTTAATTTATTTTATTATATGGAAGTTAATTTAAACTTGAATTTCAAATATAAATATGAATTTGGTAATTAAATTATTGAATTTAATTTATTGAGGTTGGGTAAAAATTTGAATCTTCGGTTTTAGGCTGATTAAAAATAATTTAAAGGCTTATAAATTTTATATTGAGAATACTGAAGATAATAGAGCTTCAGAATTGAATTTGAAAATGATTTGTTCAGTTTTGAATTTATATCTTTTAAATCGATATTTAAAAATAGCATTCCGAGGCACGGTCTCAGAATTCAACGAAACCAGTTCTATTGGATCTGTAATGACGTGTTAATATCGGATTTCAATTTTCGTAGTGTTTGGAGTGATCATTTGGCTGTACGATAAGTAAACGTGCTGAAAAATATATCGAAATTTAATTTAATAGCTGGTCCAAAAAGCTATATTCTCCATACGATCAAATTTGGACTTGAAACCTTTTCCATTGCATTCGGTATAGATGTATAACATTATAAACGCCTATCGACATGCCTCGATAGGAGATCGAAATTATAGGCTTTGGTTTCTAAACGATTTAAATTTAAATTTAAAAAAATAAATAATTGTTTCACAAGACAAGTTATACACATTTCATCTTAACAACACGTTCTTCCCAATAACACTTATCAATACGTGTAACACGTGTCTTAAATTAAAAAAAAGGAGTATCTCCTTCAAAAAAAAGAAAACGAACAAAAATCTTTTTGTTCAAAATAAAAATAATAATAATAACAGAAGCTTCAAAAGTAGATTTTTCGAACATGCCGCTCGTTCTCTTTAAATCGAAATCAAATTTTCTTTCCCGTTCCGTTTAAAACCAAATCACAAGGGTGTTGGGGGAAGTCTGAAATCGAATCAAATTAGAAAGGGGATCGAAAGTAAATTCGTTCGATCGAGCTCGAAATCTAGTGGCTGCTCGTGTGGGCTTTCGCGAGGCCGTAGTGGCGAAGAGGCGGCAACGTCGATTGTGAGCATGTGGAATGGCGAGAAGATACGCGTGCACGAGATGCAGCGTCGCGCCATGTTCATGAAAGTGGAGATGCACGATGATATCGCAAGGTGGTTCTGAATATAATCTTGAGGGAGTTGTTGATTATCGAGTTGATGTTGGGTTCTTCGGTGTTGCTTGGGAAGATGCAGTGGCGACCGAAAGTCAAAACTGTGATGATGGTGGCAGGCAAATCGAGACGAGGTGGCCAGGAAAAGTCGCGAAGTCAAAATTCCGATGCAAAGCTACAGCAGCGAGACGTTTTAGCAAAGTTCGATCGAACCTGGGTTGATATCTTTTGGATGCAATTTCAACAGTAAGGTATAATTCATATTTGATTTTTATATACACAAAATTAAAAATAATAGAAGATGTATTGTATATATCCACATGCATGCTCCAGTTTAAAACGAAAAAAAATGGGAGTTTGAAATGTTTGAAAGATTTTGTAAAATTTGATTTTTGAACAAATATAAATTAATTTTTATAAGTGAGGGTTTCAAAGAAAAAGAAAAGAAAATATTTTGTTAAAAGAAGGAATTAGTTAAATTAAATGAATAAATAGTGATTAATTGTTTGACTAATTTAAAATATTAATCAACTATGTAAAATTGTTTATACAAGGTCTAATACAATGAAGAAAAACAAGTCGGATTGGAAATGTATTGCATGCATAAGCAAAGGTGAGATCTTCTCACTTAAATTAAATTGGAATTTCAATTATTGATTTTCTATGCGGATGTAGTAGTGTGTGTGTGTGTGTGTGTGTGTGTGTGTGTGTATGTATATTTGGAGTGATTGATTTCCCGCATTATATAGCGGATGATTTTATATAATCTCATATACTGTGATATTCCACCTCGAAGTGGAATTGGTATTTAATTGCTGTGCTAACATTTGTGGATGTGGAAAAATGAGTTGGAGGGATCCAACTGGATTCCTCAAATATTGAGTTTGTTTCATATGTTGTGTGCTGATTATTTATAATCTCTGTGTGATTATATTTGTGATTGAAAACGTTGAAGGCTATAGTTTAGCCGAATATATTTTTGGTATCGTAGGATACCAGAAATAAATAAAGTTTGATTTTGGAAATTAAAGTAGAAAAATTTAAGTAAATTCATTTTTTAAGAATTGGATGAATTTAAAGGAAGGAATTTAAATAGATAAAGTTTTATTTTTGAAAACTTATCGAGTTAATTCCAAAATATGGGTAAATTTTTTTAATAAATGGATTTTAAATAGCAATGTTTAAAAGTTGAAGAGTTTATTTTAAATCCAGATTTTAATTAGGTTGGGAGATATAGAAGGAATTTATTTTAAAAGATAATAAATTTGGAAATCAATTTGGAATTTGATTTATAGTTTGAAATAAATTTTGAAAATCAATTTGGAAATTGATTTAGTGTTTGAAATAAATTGGAAAATCAACTTGGAATTTGATTTGGTGTTGAAATAAATTGGGAAATCAATTTGGGATTCTATTTGGTGTTTGAAAGTGCATATTTGGAAATCGATTTGAAAATCCTATATCAGTAGATAGTTAAAAATTTAAATTCACAATGGGAATTTTATAAAGGAAAGGGAACTTCGTTTTAAAAATAAAATATTGGTTTACTTTTAAGTGTGGAAAGAAATTTATAGATTTGGAATGTAACTTTAAAATAAATCAGAGAGGATTTATTAATTGATTTAAAATGACCATTTTGAAAAGGGAAGTGTGTTTTCCCTGGAAGCCGAGTATGATTTCAAAGTAGCCTATAAATATAAATTGAAATTTTTTAAGGATGGTTTTAGAAAGGATACTATGGATAAATTAATTTCTTAAGCTGGTTTCAAATCTTTAAAGTAAAGATTTATTTAATTAATTATAGAAGTGATTATTTAAGGATATTCAATTATCTATTATATATTGTCCCGCTACGAAATATGAGATTCTGTTATTGTTTCCGTTCCTTCTTCTATCTTCTTCTTCTTTAATGATATATTCGTTTCTTTTCTTTCGCTATGTTGTTGTGCTTAATGTGTTATAAGCTCCGACGAATCGGATTCGAACGTTTGATTCTGCGGCATTCGAATACGATGAAGTATGGATGTCGATTTTTGAACGCGAAAATTCAGGTTGTCACAATATATATATATATATATATGTGTGTGTGTGTGTGTGTGTGTGTGTGTGTTATATTTATATTTCCTTTGAACCCCAAATCTCTTCTTAGATCTTTAATTCTAATGTATGTATATACCTTTTTACATATTTCTTGGAATAAGATGGAAATGGAGTTGAATCAAAGTGTGGAACGCTTTTAGAAAGTGAGTGGGAAATTTATATATTTTTATGATCTTGAATCTATTCTGTTGGCATACATTTGATTTTTATGCCTAAATTAATAATATTTATGAAGTGTAGGCTCAAACTAGCATAGAAAACTATTGCATGCATATTCTTGTTTTAGATTTGATAGGAATTATTGCTACACCCTGATCTTAAAATTAGTCCTAAAAGTTACAGATATGAATATTTATTAGATATGAAATTTATTCCAGATCTAAAATTGGGTTATAGATTAAAAGTGTGATTTTGGTTATTACCCGAATTATGTAGAATTGGAGATTTTTCATAGTTTAATTTAGTGGAAGAATGTCCGTTGGATTTTTGTGAATTTTTTTGTGTTTCCAAATTGCATAGAAAATACAGCAATTGATTTAACAAGGAATATATGCTAATGAAAAGGAAGAGATGCCCAAAGTACATATTTGTTCTCCATAGTTTACGCTGTTTATTCTAATAAAAAGAAAATAATCATTCCATGTAATTTCAAATGAGGCAAATCTTCCATTTTGTCCTTGATCTTTTGTTTTATACTAATTTATGGAAATCACAACGAAGAATCATCCTAAGAAATGTAATTTTCGGAAATTAAATATGAAAAAGAATATTCTAGTTAATGATTTATGAATAGAATATATTTATAGAAGTGGGTATTTATATCCCTAATAAATATAACATTTTATGCATAACACTCGCTTAGGATATTAGTATACATAGTAATAATGTCGATTTGCAAGTAGGAATCTAAAAGGAAAGCGAGGAAAGGTAGCAAGTCCAATTAACGAGTATAAGTGTGGAATGGATTTCGAAGTTACAAATAATTGATAGGGTAAATGGATTAATGGGACTGATAAATATTAAAGATTAGATTAATAACTATGAATTAGTCAGAAAGAGATTACTAATTAGAAATTAGTAAATATATGAATGTCTTAGAAAATGTCCTTAGGATGATAATCTTTTATTATGGATAAGTTGACATTTATGGAGAAATAGATAAAAAGGGGATTTATGGAAAGTTGAATATTTAAGGTAAATTATATTGCCTTAAATAAATAGAAGGAGGTTAGTAAACTTAGTCCGATATCCAATTTAGGATGATAAAGCTTGGTAATAATAAAGCTTAGGATAATATGGCTTAAGTTAGTAAAGCCTAGAATAGTTAATTGGAATTAGTAGGTTAGGATGCGAGGTTGTAGACTTAAATAACAAAAGTCTACCCTTCACTTTGAGGCTGCCAGCAATTGTGTACACTTTCTACTGATGTGTGACACCTTTAACCACGGACCCATAGAATAATTAGGCTTAAAATATTAGGATGCGAGGTCAGTAGTGTTATACAACAGAAGTATGGCCTTCACTCAGAGGCTACCAGCAATTGTGTACACTTATTACTGATGTAGGACATCACCAATCATAGGACCCATGGGTAACCATTATGGATGATAGGATCTGCTTAGGGATTAGAGGTATTAAGTGGGTGTATGAGGGCGAACCTCTTTTCGAATTAAAAGGTATTAAATGGTACAAATTATCGATTCGGAGCGATAGTGGATATCTCGAGAAGGGTCCACTTTGGGTTTGAGGTATTAAGTAACTGATCTAGGGTATGCCTCTCTCCCATAAAGAATTATTAAGTCTCCCAATGAGGATCCAAGAAATGTCAGCTAGTTAGTACTAGTGAGAGTCCGATTTGGGTTTAGGTATTAAATGACAAAGGCCTACCTAGAATATAGGTATTAAATGGCCAGGGGCCTTTCTAGTCCATATTAATAAGGTATTAAGTGGCTTGAGTACTATCTGTCACATGGCTAAAACTTTAATGATGATAGATGCGTTGGTAGTATGGATACTATATATATTAAGGCCACAAATTGTGGTTAAAGATATTCATAGCTAGGACCAATAGATCAACGGTGATGATGCTAGGAGCCTACTTCATATTTGGAAGTATTAAGTGGCTGATAGATTTATGTCAGTATTTTGTACCTTGGGATGGGTAGGTAGGGGAATTATGCTAGATGGGAGTATCATGTGTGCAATATTAGGTTAGTTTGGCTAACCTTAGAATAACATGTGTAATAACTAAATGGAAACCAATCGGTATGAATTTATGTTATGGATGCTGTAGAGACTTTCAGCCACCAGAACATTGTTCTAAACCCCTCCTCAATACAACCCACAGGAAAGATTTACAGGAGTAGGTTGCTGGAGCTGGATTCGATTCTTTGTTGGAGAAGTATTCTATTCTCTCATGCTCGATGCTAATGTGGCAATCCAATATACAAGAAATACCGTTAATTCCAATATAGTAGCCATAGTTTGTATTTATATCCTATTCTGGTTTCCGCTGTGAGTTTAGATTTTATTAATCTCTGATAATGCTCATGCTTACTTGCAGGTACCAAATACAACAATCTGTGCTTTGCTGGACTTAGGTTTCGATTCTCGTCTAAATTTAAGCCAATTAAAGTGTGAATTATTACATTTATAGTGGTTAGAAGTCACCGAAAGGGTTGGATTAAAAGTCGGTTTAAAATAATATAATCTGGGAAGATCTTGGCCATAAACAGCCTTAACTGTCAGCACTGGATCGGTTGACTGCCCTTCCCCAATCGGTCAACCAGCCCAGGGAAGGCAGTCGATCCGTAGCGTATATTTGGAAGATTTTATTAGCCATTTAATTTTTTATTTAATTCCTTTAATTAATGTTAATGTTTATTTGAAAATTTACTTAATCCTCAAATGCCTAATTACCATTAATTTTTAAATCTCATACTTTGGAATTAATTATTGAGTTGAATTTGAATTCCATTAAAATTATTTTAAATTTGAAAACTTCAAACGTCAATAACTTTTCTGTTTAGGCTCCGATTTCAAAACTTTATATATATCAAAATTGATCAGAAAATCTTCATGAATGCAATAACATAACTTTCATGGCCAAATTCCAAAATTTACAAAATTTCTATTTTTAGCCTTATTATTTCCTTATTGTTTAATTTCTTATTAATTTTTACGAGGTGTTACCGTTATGCATGTTTTTTTAATTTATTATTCCTTTACAGTTCAAAATAAATTTACCATCTTATAGAGAAAATTAGATTCATTCCAAATATGAAATATTTTATAGAAAAAGATTAGTTTAAATTGAATATCAATTATTTTATAAAAGAAATTGATTTATTAAATAGAAATTGATTTAAGCTTTAGAAAAATTCACTAAAAATATCTAGTTAATTCTAGAAAATTATGGAATGGTTCTAATAAATATTATTGGTTTATAAATATGGTTCTTGAATATAAGGAAGATATTTTAAAATATCTCCTATGCTTAGTATAATAGAAATCAATTTTGAGCTTTATAAACTCATTTAAGAAACATATTCAATTATAGAAAATTATAGGATGAATTTTATACATAAATTTTGGTAATAAAAGATATTTCTATGATTTTTTAAATATGTGAAAGAGATCTGGAAATTTATTATAAGGGTTATCATTCCTTTTTTTTTTAATAAATGGAAAAAAACGTATTTTTGACTTTTAAATATTATAAATGCTTTTGGAACTTTTAATATATTTTTGTACACAAATTTTTTTTTCTAAATTAATTGTGTGTGTTTTTATTATATTTTCTACGTAACGAAAATATGTAATAAATGGAGTTGTAAAACCTTCCAGTATGAAACATTCGATATTATTTCTTCGGTTATTCTTTGAATTTATTGCATAGAATATTATCATATGGAGCGAGTGTGGTTTACAAGCATTGGCTAAACGATCAAGTAACATGAGGTGGTATGGGGCGCTTAAACTGATACTAGTTCGGTTACTTTTTGTAAGTAAATGTCAGTGATACTGGGATGGGTAAACGGGGCATCCATAAAAAAGATGTCGCAATCTAAGTGTCGTAAGCCGAGACCCATGTTGCGACTTTTCTATTGATTAGAAAAGCACAAATTGTAATAAATTCTGCAAGCGCACAGGCGTGTAGTATGCAGGTCGAACACAGGGAATTGTATTTTAAAACAATTAAAATCCATAGTTAAATCTTAGGCGTGTTAAACGAATTCGACGGTGAATTTTGAACAGAAAATAAAAACAATAATATACTCCGAATCGATATCGAAACTAATCGAAATTGCAACCAAAATATAGAATTGTAAAAAAAATCAGAATAGAAATTGAAATTGCGGAAAAGAAGATAATGGAGCAAACAACTGAAATAATTATTAACTAACTGAAAAGAGTGCAGAAAATAACTAAGAACAAGAATAAATAAATTGCTAAATCTAATCAACAATCTACGTATTCCGTTCGAAAATAAAAACAGTGCTGAATTTAAATCTAAACTTGAAGAAAAGTGATGAGGTAAGAGATGATTTTCCATTTGCATTCCTCTCTCTATTTAAAGACTTCAGCCTCCACAAATAACCCTATTATTTAGGTCCATGTGCTTGATATTAAGAGAAAAATAAGGCCACCTCACTTTGAATTGGTCTTTGCTTTGTTATTTGATTAACAAGTGGCCTTGCTTTGAGAGATTTTCAGGTCAAACTTTGAATGTGTATTTTCAATATTTGCAATTGATTTCTTGCATGAATAGTACACATGTTGGTGACGTGAGATGCATTTCTTCATGAACGATATGTACTTTCTCTTCGACGGTATTCAAAATGTTGCACTTTGGAATCTATAATCTGCAAAACCACAAAAAAAATACCCGTATAATACCACTTTATTAAAATAAAAATATATGAAACAAATGGTTTAAAATGCAGAAAAATATGTTCATCAAATACCCCCACACTTGAACTTTATTCGTCCTCGAATAAAGAAGAAAATAAAAACTAACTAAATCCTTTTTCGTAGGAAACACGATTACATTGAGCGTATGCAACAAGCCGTTAAACCTCTAGGTGTCCCTAGTTGGACGAGTGGTTTCTCGTGAGGGTTTTCAGCGGATACTACCCACAAAATCCAAATGCATTATGTGATGATTCTAATGTACTACATGAATGCAAAATTCTACACAAATGGAGACTCAATTTACTTCAAAATAGTTGCAACAAAATAATGTATATCAGTTTTAGTCAACTTCTTCAAATTTTTGGTTCCTCACTAATCACAAATTTCAATGTAACTCAAGTTTTCATACATTAGATTCTAGTTTGGCCAGTTGTTTCGGTCGATAACATAGTGCAGCCATGAAATAAATTCTTCACTGTTGATCACAGTTTTTTTCAAAATGGTATTTTTCATTTCCATTTGTATAACAAGCCAAATCAACAAAGTCAAGAAGTGTTTGGGTTTCAAAGCTTAGTCTCTCTTTACTAGTTTTTTTTTTCTTCTGTTTTTTTTTTACACCTATCCTTTGGACCAAGGTATACCATCCATGCACTGCCTCGCGGGCTTACGTGAGAGTTGGGACAGAGCTTGGCGGATTGTGCAAACCGACGCTGACTATGTCAGAAAAGGTCGGTAATCCTTAGGTGATTATTTATTTAATTATTTATACACCTAACTCAGAATGCTGAGGCCAGATATACCATCCATGCACTGCCTTGCGGGCTTACGTGAGAAGAGTATAGAGCGTGGCGAGTGCACACACTTTCACAAGTGTGCACACCTATCGACTGTAGGTGTTTCTTATTAGTTTTTTTTTTGAGAAGAGCTAAAGAGTGTTATGCAAATCAACTTAGCACCACTTAACTTTAATGATTTGAGATGTCAACGCATGTACTTTAAATCTGCCATTTTTTTTAAACAAAGACTACAGTTTAGAAAAGATTTCATAACCATCACCTATATACTAACCTATATACTAACCTCACTATTATCGCTTGTAATTCAACTTTTCATTATATTTTACATTTGAAATTAGTGGTTCACAAAAATCTTCATCAATTGACTGCAACTGCTTACTTACTTTGTCTTGACTAATTAAAAATAAATCGAAGTCCTAAAAATATTGGGAAATGAAAAAAATTGAAAAGAAATTTGAAAACAAATAATGAGATGATTTTTTTTAAAAAATGATGCTACACTATGAAATATGAACAAACAGAATGAGATATGCGTCCCCCCCCCACACTGGAATGAGACAGTGTCCCAACTGTCAAATAGAATGCAAATGCAAAATAGAAGAAAAAAACTAAATAAAATACAACCTGATATGTGCAAGATAGTGAGTGGCTCATGCCGAATAGCTAGGTTCGTGAAGATCCACGAACTCATCGTCCTCGTGCTGTTCAAACTCTAGAAATGGCTTCAAGCGTTGTCCATTGACCTTTGAAATGGAACCGTCCCTAGGATTTTCAATTTCAACTACGCCATAAGGGTATACTGTTTTCACAATATATGGACCTGTCCAACGGGATCTCAATTTTCCCGGAAATAAATGAAGTCTGGAATTATATAAGAGAACTTTCTGACCTACTTCGAATGTCTTACAAAGTATGGATTTATCATGATAGAATTTGGTTTTCTCTTTATAAATCTTTGCATTTTCGTACGCTTCATTTCTTAGTTCTTCTAATTCTGACAATTGTAATTTACGATGCGATCCGGCTTTTTCTATGTCAAAATTAAGGTATTTGATTGCCCAAAGTGCGCGGTGCTCGAGCTCAACGGGTAAATGGCATGCTTTTCCAAAGACTAATCGGTATGGTGACATTCCTAGATTGGTTTTATAAGCTGTGCGAAATGCCCAAAGGGCGTCTATCAATTTAGATGACCAATCTTTTCTGTTGGAGTTAACCGTCTTTTCAAGAATTTGTTTAATTTGTCTATTAGAAATCTCGACTTGACCGTTGGTCTGTGGATGATATGGAGTAGATAGTTTATGAGTGATAGAATATTTCTTAAGAAGAGATTCAAAAGCACGATTACAAAAATGAGAACCGTTATCACTTATAATGGCTCGAGGTGTGCCAAAACGGGAAAATATGTTTTCTTTCAAAAATTTGACAACAACTTTATTGTCATTCGTTTTGGTAGGAATGGCCTCAACCCATTTGGACACGTAATCTACTGCAAGTAGGATGTAGAGATTTTCAAAAGAATTAGGAAAAGGACCCATGAAATCGATGCCCCAAACATCAAAAATTTCGATGACAAGGATCGGATTTAGGGGCATCATGTCACGTTTGGAAATACGACCTGTTTGTTGACATCTAGCGCATTTGGAGCAAAATTCGTGGGCATCACGAAAAAGAGAAGGCCAATAAAAATCGCACTGTAACACCTTGGCAGCAGTTTTCTTTGCTCCAAAATGTCCTCCACATGCTTGATTATGTGAAAAAGAGAGGATGCTATGGAATTCATGTTCTGGGACACATCTGCGAATGATTTGATCGGTGCAATATTTGAAAAGATAAGGATCGTCCCAGTAAAAGTTTCGTACGTTGGAGAGAAATTTTTGTTTATCTTGTTTTGACCAATGGGAAGGTGTTTCATTTGTGACAAGGTAATTTACGATGTCAGCGTACCATGGTGCACTAGAGAGTGAAAGAATTTGTTCATCGGGAAAATGATCGTTGATTTGAGAGTTATCATAGTTTTCATGCACTATACGAGAAAGATGGTCAGCTACGACATTTTCAGAACCCTTTTTATCTCGTATTTCTAGGTCAAACTCTTGAAGAAGGAGAATCCAACGGATTAAGCGGGGTTTGGTATCCTTTTTCGTGAGTAAATACCGCAAGGCGGCATGATCGGTGTAAACTATGACCTTAGAACCTATGAGATATGATCTAAACTTATCGAGGTCAAAGATAACTGCTAAAAACTCTTTTTCTGTGGTTGAGTAATTCAATTGAGCTTCATTAAGAGTTTTGCTGGCATAATAGATGACTCGAGGAAGTTTATCGATTCGTTGACCTAAGATGACTCCAATGGCATAATCAGAAGCGTCGCACATTAATTCGAAAGTCAAAGTCCAATTTGGAGGTTGGATGATAGGTGCAGTGGTCAAGATCGATTTGAGGGTTTCAAAAGACGTTTCACATTCATTGGAAAATTCAAATTTAACGTCTTTAGCCAGAAGATTTGAAAGAGGTTTTGAAATTTTTGAAAAATCTTTAATAAACCTCCTATAGAATCCTGTATGGCCGAGAAATGAACGAATGTCCTTTACGGACCGTGGAGGAGGAAGGCCCACAATAAGATCAACTTTAGATTTGTCAACTTCTAGGCCATTTTTAGAGACAACATGACCTAAGACTATTCCTCGCTTAACCATAAAATGACATTTTTCCCAATTAAGAACAAGAGATTTCTCCTTACATCGCTTTAAGACACGTTCTAAACGAAGGAGGCATTGATCAAAAGATGACCCATAGATTGAAAAATCGTCCATGACTATTTCTAAGAAATCCTCCACCATATCAGAAAATATACTCATCATACATCTCTGAAAGGTAGCGGGAGCATTACAAAGACCAAAGGGCATGCGACGATAAGCGAAAGTTCCGAAGGGACATGTGAACGTCGTTTTGTGTTGGTCCTCTAACGCAATGGGAATTTGATTATAGCCAGAGTAACCATCAAGAAAACAATAATATTCATGACCGGCTAAGCGTTCGAGCATTTGATCAATGAAAGGGAGGGGAAAATGATCTTTTCTTGTTGCTGCATTGAGTTTTCGATAGTCGATGCAAACACGCCATTTTGTTTTGACCTTTGTCGGAACAAATTCGTTATTCTCATTTGTTGTCACAGTGATTCCAGACTTCTTTGGTACAACTTGTACCGGACTTACCCAAGTACTGTCAGAGATAGGGTAGATAATGTTATTGTCTAAACATTTGATAATTTCTTCCTTTACCACTTCTCTCATATTAGGGTTTAATCGCCTTTGAGCTTCGCGAGTGGGTTTAGCCTCGTCGACTAAATGTATTCAATGTTCAATAATTGATGGACTAATTCCCTTAATGTCAGCGATTACCCATCCTATTGCCTCTTTATTTTCCCTTAAAATTTTCAAAAGTTGTTCTTCTTGGTCCTTAATGAGATCGGATGCCAAGATTACAGGGAATTTTTTCGAAGAATCTAAGTATGCGTACTTGAGATCGTTTGGAAGAGGTTTGAGGTCTAATTTAGGGCGTACTTCTTTTGAGGCTTCAGTAGACATCAACTGATTGAATTCTAGTGAATTATGAAAAGAGCATAGCATATCATTTAATTCATAAATGTATTCATCTTTATTTAAATTGGAATTAAAATGATCTAGGCACATGTTAAGAGACTCCGTAATATCACTAAAATCATTTTCAACAATTGTTTGGATCACGTCATCTTCTTCTGTTTCAAAATCTCTTGGTTGTCTGTTAAGATTGAAGATATTTAGTTCAATGGTTAGGTGCCCAAAGGAAAATCGGAGTTGACCATTCCTACTGTTTATGATAGCATTTGATGTTGCTAAAAACGGACGACCTAATATCAAAGGAATCTGACTATTGGGATTTGAGATAGGTGCAGTCTCTAGGACTATGAAATCGACTGGGAAATAGAATTTCTCGATTTGTATCAAAACATCTTCAACGGTGCCCAATGGTTTTTTGACAGATCGATCAGCTAGTTGAATTGTGATGTTTGTAGGTTTTAATTCCCCTAGTCCAAGTTGACAGTACACAGTATAAGGCAAAAGATTCACACTCGCTCCAAGATCGAGTAAGGCATGACTAATGTGAGTGTTACCGATTTTACAACCGATCGTAGGACAACCGGCGTCCTTATACTTGATTGGGGAGGGATTTGAAATAACAGAGCTAGTGTTTGCAGTTAGAAATGCAGTCTTAGGAACGTTAGTGGCACGTTTTTGAGTACATAGCTCTTTCAGGCATTTGGCATATTGAGGAATTTGCTCGATGGTATCATGAAGTGGAATATTGATTCGAACTTGTTTGAAGATTTCAAGAATTTGGTCAAAATTAGCGGGCTTCTTCTTTTTGTTGAGTCTATGAGGAAATGGAGCTATGGGTTTATAGACTCGTTCGGAAGTTTTTTCATTCGAAGAAGAAGGTGTTATATTAGAGGGTGAAGATAAGGGAGCTGGAATGTTGGGGTTGCCAACATCATAAGGTGAAGAGTGGTCGGGATTGCCAACCTTAGATGAAGAATTAGAATCGTTTTGATTGACAACCGTGGTTGTCGACTGAGTTTCAGAATTTGGAACATGGGAAGATTTAAGAAGGATGTCGGGGGTGCCGACATGGTTGTCCACCTTCTTTGCAGACCTTAATGTGGTGACAGCATTAACCGGATTTACATCTTCGTTCTCACAAAGATTTACTCCTCGAGAGTTATACTTTGGATTCACTTCGGTTTGACTAGGCAATTTACCTTTATCATTGATTTTCATGAGATCCTTCATCATTATCGACATTTGTTCATTTTGTGTGGTGATTTGCTCAATTCTTGCATCTTGGTTGGTGATTTGTTCATTTTGTTTAGAGAGTTGTTTTTCCAATCGAGCAATTTCTTGTGAAGGCTGAGAAGGTTGGGTTGATGGATTGAAATTAGGATGCCTGTATGGTTGATTCGAAGGTGTTGTTTGAGGAGCGGGTTGATAATTTTGAGAATTAGTGGTTGGGGCTCGATAATTCGGATTTGGTATCATTGGATACATATGTGATGGATTAGCCACGTTGTTAGGATTTGACCATGAAAAATTGGGATGATGCTTCCAGTTAGGATTGTATGTGGATGAATAAGGACTATTTTGAGCTATAGCATTGATTTGGTCTTGTGTGTAGTAATGGGGTAGTCCTTCTCCTTCTTGAGGAATTTGGGCATCTATAGGAAGATGTGATGGGTCAATGACATGTACTCCTCTATTTGGAGCACGAATTGGAACACGAATTGTTTCCCATTGCATATCCTTTTCCGAATACTCTTCTAAAAATTCCCAAGCTTCCTCGTCTGTTTTTGCCATGAATTCTCCTCCGCACATTGATTCGAGTTGGGATCTTGTTTGATAGTTAAGCCCTTCATAAACGATTTGGCACAAAACGTGTTTAGGGATTGCATGATGTGGGCAACTATATAACAATTGATTGAACCTTTCAAAATATTTTGAAAAGTTTCTCCTTCATTCCGAGAGAATTGGTTGATTTCAGTTCGAATTTTAAGAGTTTTGTGGAAAGGAAATTTTTTTTTCAAAAATATAGTAACGAAATTGTCCCAACTCTTAATTGAATTTTTAGGAAGAGAATTAAGCCATCTCTTCGCACTTTCTAGAAGTGCGAATGGAATAAGTCTTAGCTTGATGGATTCATTAGAAAGTTGTTGCATTTTAGTTGTAGAAGCATATAACTCAAATTCACTAAGAAATTCATATGCATTTTCAGACCCAGTGAATTTTGGTACCCCTTGGATAAAAGAATGTTTTAGCTCAAAATTATTTCCTTCGGCAGGTGGAAATGAAATAACCGAAGGTTGAACAGTCCATGTTGGATAACATCGGTCTCTAAGGGATAATGGTCGGTTCTCATGAAATTCATTATTTCCAACATGTGATTTAGGTGATAATTTCGGTGAATTGTGGTGTGAACTGTGTTGTGAACTGTGTTGTGAACCGTGATTGCTCATATTTGTTTGATTTGAAATTTTCATTGATTTGTTTAATGAAATATTTTGGCTTTCTAAACGGTTAAAATTATTTCTTGCCCAAACGCGCATAAACAAATCAAGATGTAACAGCCAAAAGTAAATTAAATCAGTTTTCAGTTGGGCACCTGTAGAGTTGAAAATTACTTACAGAGGTGTATGATAGTCCGTCCAATGCAGCTGAGTAGCGCTAGCGAATGGTTGAGATTTACCGAGTTGGAGCTGTCTGTGTTGAAATAAATATTTGCTATCTGAGTTGAAGTTTTCTCCGTGCAGGTGAATGCTCGTGAAAGGCACAAAACTAAGCCGCTGACAGAAAATATATGAAAACAGTCACATGCAGAAAATTTAAAACATGCCCAATAAAATAAAGTTAAGTAGAATGAATGTGTTGAATGCAAAACGAAACTGCTATGACACTGCTATGTTACGTGAGTAAACGAATGTATGCAAGCTCCTGTGTAGGAGATAGTTACGTGAATATGAAAACTAAACTAACTGATGCATGCAAGAATGTGAAAGTGGAACTGCAAGTAACCAAACTAACGTACGTGAAAACAATGCAGTGAAAAAAAAAAGTTTTTTTTTTTAATTAATTTATGCAAACTGACGTGAAAATGTGAAAGTGGAAGTGCAACTAAAAATGTGTACTGGCACACGTGAATAACTGTGAAGACGTGGGGATTATGCAAACGTGAAAGCAAGATGTTGTGAAGGAATGATTTTTTTAAAAAAAAATATGCAGAAACGTAAAAGCAAGATTATGTGAGGTATGCGTGAAAGATTATGCGAAAATATGCAGATTATGTGAGGTATGCGTGAGATGCAGATTATGTAAGGTATGCGAAAGGAACCGAAAAACGAAAAAAAAACGATTTTTTTTAAAGTAAAACGCTACTTTGGCGAAAGGAACTGAAAAACGAAAAAAAAAACGATTTTTTTTTTTGAAAACTAATGCAAAAAAAAAAAAAATTAACACGAATAGACTTAAAAACGAAAAATCGAAAATCTCAAAATAGCAACTCCCCGGCAACGGCGCCAACTTGTTGCGACTTTTCTATTGATTAGAAAAGCACAAATTTTAATAAATTCTACAAGCGCACAAGCGTGTAGTATGCAGGTCGAACACAGGGAATTGTATTTTAAAACAATTAAAATCCATAGTTAAATCTTAGGCGTGTTAAACGAATTCGACGGTGAATTTTGAACAAAAAATAAAAACAATAATATACTCCGAATCGATTTCGAAACTAATCGAAATTGCAACCAAAATATAGAATTGTAAAAAAAATCAGAATAGAAATTGAAATCGCGGAAAAGAAGATAATGGAGCAAACAACTGAAATAATTATTAACTAACTGAAATAATTATTAACTAACTGAAAAGAGTGCAGAAAATAACTAAGAACAAGAATAAATAAATTGCTAAATCTAATCAACAATCTACGTATTCTGTTCGAAAATAAAAACAGTGCTGAATTTAAATCTAAACTTGAAGAAAAGTGATGAGGTAAGAGATGATTTTCCATTTGCATTCCTCTCTCTATTTAAAGACTTCAGCCTCCACAAATAACCCTATTATTTAGGTGCATGTGCTTGATATTAGAAGAAAAATAAGACCACCTCATTTTGAATTGGTCTTTGCTTTGTTATTTGATTAACAAGTTGCCTTGCTTTGAGAGATTTTCAGGTCAAACTTTGAATGTGTATTTTCAATATTTGCAATTGATTTCTTGCATGAATAGTACACATGTTGGTGACGTGAGATGCATTTCTTCATGAACGATATGTACTTTCTCTTCGACGGTATTCAAAATGTTGCACTTTGGAATCTATAATCTGCAAAACCACAAAAAAAAATACCTGTATAATACCACTTTATTAAAATAAAAATATATGAAACAAATGGTTTAAAATGCAGAAAAATATGTTCATCAACCCATAAGTGTGTCTATCTATTATAGGTGTATTATTTTGGTAAGGAGTAATCTAGATTAGGCTGGTACCCCTAGCGGCCTGACTATATGGTCGCACTCCGGACTGGTGACAAATTTGACGTGTTTGGCTGTTAGCGATAGCTAAGAGCCATTGCCCTATGTCACCTAGGCTAGCATTCTGTTATCATTTTGGGGCACTTGCAAGGTCATGACCATTGCACTGCATAGTTCTGCAAGCATGTTGGTGCAAGATGGATATTGGGTCATGATGACCATCGAGGTAACTTAAGATTGTAGGGGTAGTGCTTAGAGCGTGCGAGGAAGGCACTTGGAGCAGAGCTGAGAGCTTATTAGTCTCTCATTTGGTCATTGATGATTTGAAATATACTACACTTATTCACCTTTGTGATATTAGTAGGTATATGGCTGAGAGTCAATATGGCTATTTCTGGTGCTAAAAGCCTTATTAGGTAGTCACCCTGTATACATGTGTGTTATAGGATTATTTACGAGATAATCTATGGCCTTGCCGAGAGCATGTCACATCAAGGAGTTTGGCCCCATACTTATTATGTAGTCAGTTGAGAGCTAATAATGGCATGGCTAAGAGCATGTTATATATGCGTTTGATATTTTTTTGGATTAAATGCTTGCTTGTAATTTACTTATATATTGAGTATAATGGATCCCGGGTATGTCTACTTTATGATTATTTGATAGATAATCATGGCATAGTTGAGAGCATGCCATTATCATATTTGATTATTATTGGGCGTTGATTGTCTCTGGTCGCATGGTTAGCTCATCCATTTTGGTATTATACCGTTTGTAGTTTGATTTCACTTTCTTATGGGAGAGGATATACGTGTATGGTTTTTGAGGTATGCTGATACTTTTGAGATATTTATATGCCACTTTGAGTTACATATGATTAATGTTAATACATACATACATATATATATATATATATATATATATATATATATATATATATATTCTAGACATAGTCTGGCCCGTGAGCTATTAATATAATACTCGAGACAGTTCGAGACATTTTAGGTTCAAGGATGAAGTGACCAGCTTGTGTATGTTGGGCATAGTTTGTAGGCTAGTATTAGTAGATGGTGTATGTGTGTATATATGTATTTGTGTAACCACTTACGTAGGCATATTTATATTGATGTTATATTAAGATGCATGTGATGGAAATATGTTGTATATGAATAATTTGGAAAATTGGGTATTTAACTTATTCATTTAAACCCACCTTGACTAGCATGTGATATTTATTATATCTTATTGCTAGGTTCTATGACTATGTGATCTCTATTATACTTTATATATTGTATTGTTCTCTCATGGAATCAGACATGTTTGTTGCTTTGTGCCGACACCGAGTACTTGTAGGTGAGCAGTATGTGAATTTTAAATACATACCAATGTAGCCCATGGGAATATTCATGTATGACAGCCTAATATCTCCTCATTCTCCATACTATTAGATAATATTACCTAGTATTATGCTTTGGTAGTATGGGTATAGATGTGAGATGTCACAAGTTTACACCACAATAGTATCTCCTAAAGATGCTGCAGTTCAGTTCACCATGCTCTACCCTTGGGAGTTAAAAATAGAATTATTATTTCGTTCATGACATATACACAAATTTCCAATAGCTTTTCACTATCATATCAATTAGGAATTAATTGCATAAGGTCCCTAGATTTACAAGCCAAAAAGTAGTTTAATCATGCATGAGATTTCAAAATATAAAATTGAAGGAAGTTGGTCAAGGAATATTAGAATCAATTAAGGGTAAAGAATTAGAAAGTGGAGATCTTGAAGTTTTAAAAAATTCTCTGTTTATTAGTGTAAGTATATGCATCCCTTCATGAAATAAAATGAGAGTTTTAATTAAATATTCAAATTAAAGGACGCAACTCGAGCTTAGATATATCAATAGAGCATAGTTGATCTATTGATAGATCTTGTTAGTCGAAGTATTTTTTCATCCATTTGAAATAAGAATGATTTTTTTGCTTAAAAAAACCTTTTGGTAATATGAACTTTTGAAAAGTATGATAAAGCATGATATTTGCGACTAGTGGAGTTTTAACATAAATTTTAAGATACAATACTTACTCAAACACTTGGGTGAATATTTATTTTTGAAGCACATTTGTGTTCTTTGAGTTTAAAGTATCGTCTCGCATTATAGAACACATTTTTCACATTTGTTCCTACATAATTTTGATGAACAATTAGTAACATGGCTTATTTGGTTGTTACCTTCACAACATGACATTTAGGATTTTAACAATCCCTCTATTTTTAAATATAATGAATTCAAGAAATCCTCCTAACTCTGTGCACTCCCCCTTAGTATTTTGTTCTTTATTATCCTACACTTTTCTCCCCATTTTATGATGCTTCATTAACCTCAATGCAAAAAGTTAATATCAAATGACATAAAGTCGCAGCTGCACTTACACATCAATCTCATATGCTAATGATATTAGATAACAATATAAATTACAGATCACGGTAAGGTAAAATGTACATATAAAATCATAATAAGAATGTTACAAATAAAATATACATATGTAAACAGAAATTGTTCCTTATAGATCTGACCAATTAGTGACACCTTGATTTGTAAATTCTCCTTAGATTCCTAGAATGAACATCCATACTTTGCTAGAATTGGATAAGCCACCTTATTTTATTTATTTTACTTTATTAGTGTAAAAAAGAAGAAAATTTCATCCATGAATGAATGAGGAGGCTAGACATTAAAAGGAGGAAGAAAAGAAAGGAGAAAGGAAAGAATTAAAATTTGAGAAAATTTATGCATTTTGTTTTAATAGGAGAATGAAAACTTACATATTCTCTTTATTAAAACTTACCCTTTAATTCTCATTTAATTATCATTCATATCTCATATGCATCCCTTCCTCTCTAGTATGGCAGGACACATCATTCCATCACTTGGATATTTATTTCAGAAATCCCATTAAGCAATTAAATATGCTTAAAACCATTTAAATATACAATGACATAGTATATAGATATGTTTATATACAAACAAATATATACATTCAAATAATTACTAACAACACTAAAACATAAGGTAAATTATTAATTAATATTTCTTAAATATTTATTAGTTCATAAGATTTTATAAGCAATTAAATTGTGCGATTTTTAGAGAATTAACAAACGCATTTGTGAGAGTCATAGGCGTGAATTCAGTTAGTGATTGATATTGTACAATTCCAATATTAATGTTCATGCATTAGCTTAGCTAATGGCATGATAGTCTGGCCAAATTCATTGTTTATAAATCTTTTCAATAAAATCCAATTTTATATTTCTTATGTATTACTTTGTAGTAATGGTAATTTATACACGTTCTCTTCATCAAAATTATATCACTTAAGGATGTATGGAATTTGATATTTGTTGAAATTCAAATATTATCCACATTTAGTTCGATTTGTACAAAGAAAAGTCCATGGTTCATTAATAATATTTCTTATTAACCATATTATTCTAGCCTAAGATTTTGGCATTGAGTTGACTACGGTTGGTCGTGACACCGACCTCATACGACCAGGGAGACTAATTCTATACTCTATAGTGTTCACTTATAGTGCTTTAACCTGCATCCAACTATAGTCACTTGATGGATGGTCATCCCATGATTTAACTGAAGGAATTAGGACAGCTTTCAACGGAAGAAATGAGTGAATTTCAAAAAATTTAGCCATTTTGGATCTTTAATGGGCCTATGAACTCTAAACATACTTAGAAATTTTCTAAGTTTTCTTTTAAATAAAATCTTTATTTTATTTAACTTTATAAAAAAAGTTTAAAATTTAATCTAATGTGTATGTAAATTAGAGTATATCAAATATACTCTTATGTACATATTTGTGTGTAAGGTAACTTATTAAATTTTTTTAGAGAAGGAAAATTTTCATTTCCTATATCTTAAGTTATTGGATTAATGATGAGGCATAAATTTACTTAGAGAAGGAATTAATTTCCTTCTCTTAACTTATTTAATTAATGAAGGGCAAATTATTTATATTGAGAGAGAAAACTTTCATTTATCTCTCTTTAATTAAATTGATAAATTATATGAATGTCTTTAATTGGCAATATATATATGTGTGTGTGTATATATAGTGTAAATTCTGTAAGAGCCACATTTGATAGGAGCTATTGATTGATGACAATTGGTAAACTTAATTAATACAGCATATAAATGATAATCAATTGGCATCAAGATATAAGGATATAAATAGTCAATAACAAAAGTATGTATGTATTATTAACTACTTGTTTGTGTGTGTGTGTGTGTGTTTAAATATGTTTATATACACATTGTTCAATGAATCCTCCAAATATAATAAATTAATACAGCCAAGTCAACTATTATCCATTCAAGATTTATTACCAAACGTATAGTGATCTAATTAGTAAATCAATTTGAAAATAGATCTTAATCAATAAATCCAAACGTAACCAATATATATATATATATATATATATATATATTAATAATTTAAGGTAGAATCAAACATAGATATTTATTGAATAAATTATCCAAAGTATATTTTGTATAATAACAATATTATGTTGATTCATGTTTATTTATGCATAAATACAGTGTACATAAATGAAAACCAATTCCAATGATAACAAGTTATACTACTTTAAGATCTATAATTGTATGCTTATAAGGTACAACAAATGCATATATAAAATTTTCAAAATGAATTAACTACTAGATCTATAATATCATGGAACAAATAAATAATTAATAGAATTTACCTTGTTTGATGTTGCCTATGATTCGTACCTTAAATGATAAATGCTTCTAATCTGATTAAATCACCTCTAGAAATTGCAACAATCTGAAGCACCGCTTTTGAATTTGTTTTATTTAATTTGTTTAAAAAAAAATTGGGAATTATTGTGGCTTAGAAGCCATGAAATTTCAGCTAAGAAGGTAGAAAAATGAAGATGAGGCTAGGGTTAAGAAGGAGAGTGATTAAGAGAGACCAGTGAATTGAAGATAACATATTTATAGAGGGATCATTCTTTAACCTCCTCCCTTCATTTTTTAGATCCAAGCATTGGATTTTAAGTCTCCTTTTCTTATTCCTTCTATAAACAAGGTGATATGGGCCTCAAAATATTTCTATACCCATTTAGTAATTAATCTATTTAAATCCAATTTAAATATGCTATCAATATCATACATCGATATGTACATACATAACTCTTATGTGTGTACTTTATTAAGTACTAATGGATTCAAAAAAATCAAACAAATAAATAAACAAAAATTTAATAATTAATATTTCATAAACATTGATTAATTTAATTAATTTATAATGGTTATCAATTAATTAAATTATGAGGTTTTCGAAGCATTCATCATTGCGGTTGTGCGACTCAAAGGTGTAAATTCAGTCAGCGATTAGTATCGACCTACTCGAATATTAATGTTCACACATCACTTAGCAGGTGATGTGAGTTTTGGCCAAATTTATCGCTTACACGTCTTTTAGGTAAAATCCAATTTTACTTATTATAAGTGGTACCTAATAGTGACAATTATTTACACCAATTCTCTTCGTCAATTTATATCACTTTGGATTTATGGAATTTGGTAATGGTCAAAATTTCAATGTCATCCACATTCAACTTTATAGTCCAAACACAAAGTCCTTGTTTCAGTAATAACAATAATTATTAACCAAAATGCTCTGACCAGAGACTTTGACTTTGTGTTGACTTGAGTTGACCATGATACTAGCCCCATATAACCGAGGAGACGAATCCTCTCTAGAATAGTGCTTCACTTACAATACTTCCACTTGACCCAATTATAGTCACTTCATGGAACGCCATGTCATGATTTGACTATAATCAAGGTAGAGCTATCATATTGAAGATCCAGAGTATTCTCAAGTCGAGAGAATTGTGTAAATCAATCATATCGATATTTTCTGTTTGACCTTAGTTAAATTAACCAACGGAAAACTATCGAATGATTCATTCTATGGTTATCCAATAACAATCAATACGTAATCCCTAGGTGCCTGCGGTAGTCATGAGTAATACACTACCCAACATTTCGAGATCGTTACATATTCTAATCTCAACAGATATACCGATATCCAATCTCGATGCATCTTGACTAGGAACATTTAAAGTGGTATATTTGTTTTATAGTGATAAATTACTCATGGTTACAACGCTTTGTAACTGCTATCACAAAATATACCATTTATAGATTTTCTATTAAATATACTTTTAATTAAATTAATTAATTAATATAACCATATTATATAAAGTATATAATAGAAAGAAACAACTTTACTGTGAACTAGATTGTTTAACGAGTTAGATAATGTAACAAATTACATAATTGCCTCTAGGGCATGCCTCTAACTATATCAATCTCCCACTTGCACTTGGGGTCAATTATGGAACCTTATTCCAACTTCTCCAATCGGTTTCTCAGAACTAGTTGGGTCAGTCTCTATTTCAATAGGTATGTTATATGTTTCAATTATCTACTCTATCAATCAACTCTCTCTGACGGTGATATACAGCTTTATCACGTGGAATAATTCGAAGTATGTACCTCGACCTCCGGTGAGCTCTAAGTTCTATTACGAACCATATCACGACATTGTTATCATATAACAATGTAATGAGATTCTTAACATTTGGAATCTTTTCAGTTATAAATTTGTGCACATATATTTTTGTATACATTGTTTTTATTATGGCAATATTTAAGGTGTTGCACTTAGCCTTTTCATTGAATCAGCCATGATCTTTTATTTGGAACGTTTCCAACTTAAAAATTCTTAACTTGAATTTATTATTGACGTGCTATACGCAATATCACTTATGAAGCTTGAGTCCAAACACTCCCTAATAAGTAGTTTTTGTTTCTGTAAACAGTTCTCTAATATTTCATAAATACACGAGAACACTTAAAAAATCATTTAGAGATATCAATTTGGATTTGATATTTGCTTCATGTACCAAATACATAAACAAATCACTTTATCGTAGACAACATAACATGTATGATAATTCTTATTATTAATGCGCAAGGAACTAATCTCATATGTTCCATATTAAACAATTTTAATAAGGTGTCTTTACATATCGATTTAGGATATTCCCTACATCTTTTATACTTACTACAAAAGTCATCATTTATTAATCCAATATTGAGTATTAAAACAACTAAGGCTGATTTTAACATAAGTACAACGTTAAAATCAACAACATGTTGTTTACTTGTAGTTTAGAAATATCAATGTACCTTTTAACGTTCGTTCCTATGAACACACGCTTCCTTTGTACTTTGATTGAAATCAAACTATATGATATTTCTATGAAAATACTTATTCAATCTTGATGCTTATAAAATGATACTTTCGTATCATTTCTTATATCATATCTAAAGACTCACAAACTCAATATCACTCCCACTGACTTTGAGGCATTTTTGGTTCATATGTGTAAACAGCTTACTCTAAATTATTATTCAAAAAATTTCGTTTCAATACTTATGTACCAAAACACTAGGGCATATCAAGTGATAATTTTGTGAGTAAATCCAAATTGACTTGACATGTTGAATATCGAACCTGTTACATTAATTTCAACAATTGAAATTTGCGATATTATTCTTATCAACATTGCTAATTTGATTCCAACTGCATTTGTCTTACTCATAAAGACACAGTTGAGGTTGATGGATCATATCTCTTCAGTTACAACCACCAAAATCTATATTTTAATAGCGTACTTGGAATTCTTTCATATTTTCACACCATACCATATAGAGTCAACACTATCAATGGTTTAATTAAACAATCTAGGATTATATATTTTTGACATTAATAAGAAACTCATATTTTCTCTTCGATGTGAGAGAATACTTATTAGACATTCTAATGCTATGTGTTTGTTTAAGTTAGTTCATTTCAATTCATCTCATATAATCTGTTCTATCCATGGATTGTATATAATTCCATTTTACTACCAATAATTCCTGAAAGAAATTTCTTTACAATGAAGTTGGTATATATTGAAACAACAATTGTTTCTCAGTGTAATAAAATAGGTATTCATAAACATTTTATGAATTTCTTTATTTATAAAACTGATTTGGTTTTAGTTTACAAAAATTATATTCGAAGCATAAATATGTCATTCACTGACAGTCTTTTCAAAATCCTTTTGGGGGGATTCATACAAGATCCCTCATGAAATGTTATTTCATACAATCTTTTCATTTTCACAACCTGCAAATTCCTTGGCAAAGGATATGTTGGAGTTTCTTATAAACCCTTATCTTGAATAAACTATTATTCGGATGAATAATATTAACCTTTTGTACCACCCTTAAGTACATTATCTTATAGGTAGGAACTAACTCAAATACACTCAAAATTAATCGTAAATTGTCCAACAAAGTTTGATTACTCAATATCGACGCATCATTATGTATCACGTGTAGGAGTAATTTTAAGATTGAATCTTTATTCATTTTAGGTACGTTCGGAAAATTTTCCAATATACTCACTCGTTCGATCAAATCAAATCATTTCTGTTGAATGTTATTTTATTTGCATCTGTTTTATATTCTATGAGTTACCATAGACGTACTACATGCATGTTAAATACACATGTCATGTCGATGATAACTCATCGGTGAATATGACAAAGTACATGAACTATTTTGGTATTTATAGAATTACGATTGCATACATCTATATGTATCAATCTGAAGAGTTCATCAACCCTTATGATACTCCCACTAAATGGGTGCATAGCACTTTATTATTTGCCATATAATTAACAAGTATCATATGATTCAAAATTATATAATAATTTTTTTTCATAATTATGGCTTGGTCTATAATTCCAAAACAACCATAAATAATATTAGATACTTTTGTATTTCCCAATGCATCACTTTTGTTGTAAAAAATTTTTATTGCAGTTTTATTTCATAAAGAATATTCATAATATTCATATTGAAATATAGCTATATCTATTATTATTTTCATTCGATGCCGAAAAATAATCATTATTTCATAATTAATGTATGGGTAAGTTTTACAAAAACAATTTTTATACTATGATGCAATTAATAAGTGCTATATAACATGCTCCCACTATTTCCACCATTATTACAATAGCGTACTAAATTCAAAGGTCCATTATTCACTTAGTACAATTTGTTTATTTCATACGCTGCAACTATTTATGGTGGAGAGTTCGTTGATCAAATAAGCTAAAAGAAATAAATCTCATTGAAAACAATTTTCTATATGAAAATACATTTCGGAATAGAAACAATATTTCTTATTCTAATGCTAAGTATCAATTAAT
Organism: Allium cepa; assembly: GCA_030765085.1. Lineage (NCBI taxonomy): Eukaryota > Viridiplantae > Streptophyta > Magnoliopsida > Asparagales > Amaryllidaceae > Allium > Allium cepa. The sequence goes on from CM060939.1 coordinate 626,696,198, forward strand.
ATTACAATTCTTGTTTCCAATGTTTCTTTATGAAGCAGAAGTGACTATTCATTCTCTTCATCCCAACTGTACCTTAAATTACATCTATTCTTATAAATTCGTTTTCCTTTCAAATGGTCAAACTACTCAAAATAAAACCATGTTATAATATCATAAAAAACTCTTTACAAAGTGCATTCGATTATGCTTAACATTTAAGGACATTAAATATGTTGCACTTTACGTATACCGATAAAAATGACATTTTAGCGATCGTGTTCTTATATCTATCTTGTAATTTTTTGGTCTCGTGTTACAATAACACACTATGATCCATTTTATAATCAATCAGATCGAATACTCGATCTCGCACTAAGGTTTATTTGGTTTTCCGAACGAACTATTTCTTTGAAATATTGTACATTACAAACTTTGAACATTCACCAAATAACATTTATATGCAATTGTATATAGATCAAATGTCCATAGTCTTTTATTGCTTTTAGAGTTCGAAACTCGTAGAATTCAATACATGGTCTTGACCAAATAAAGCATAAATGACCAAACCGCAAATGTATTTAGTAGTTGTAAAATCGGGCACTTGCATGGATGTTGAAACGTTAACATACAATGGAATTTAATAGTGGGCATTATATTTCCATTTGTCAACTTTCAATTCAGTTCGTTTGTATATGTTAATTGATAAACATTTAATCAGTTATATTAAATGCACAAATTTACCATTGTAGGTAATTATAACATTATTTAGCATATGTTCTTACAATATTAGAAAGGTTAAAATTTACCATTTCATTTTTCTAATAAGGCTCCCATTAGTCTTTTATGTTTCTACAAAACCTAAGATGATACATAGAAGTCTTTCGACTTCATTAGTCTTAGGACTCATTTGTCTTGGTATTCTGACCCATTTTTCCTTATCCTAATCTCATTTCGACCTTGAGTTTGCTCAACAAATCGAAAGAGATTATTCATTCATACATACCTACCATATCGTTATGACCTAAGTATAGTACATGTACCTTCAGTTTTTCTCAACAAATATATATAGTTATCTTACCTCATCTGCTAATACTACACATAACATCCCCAGCTTGAGTTTTCTCAACAAATAAGGAGTACGCAAATAATTTATTAATATATATATATATATATATATATATATATATATATATTTGGTAGAGGACAACATTATATTGAAGATTCATAATCTTCAATATAGTGTACCGAGTGATATCGACTTATGGAATAATGTATTTCTAATGAAATACCCTCGTGACTCCAGTGTCAAACACATCAAAAATCATAGTATACGTACATTTACGTATGTATTTATTACTTAAGTCTATTTCGGTTTCTTTAATGTTCCATCTTTAGTTTCTACATCATATCATACAAGTTTTATTGTTATATAACTTTTATATTTCATATTACTTATATGATAGCCTTATGTATGATATTTTATTAATTAAATCTTATTTGATTAATTTTAATTAACTAGCTCTTTAATTAATTTTAAATTAGTATTTCAATACAACTTTTATATTGGACATATCTATTATAACCTTTATAGTGTATACTACAACCTTTATAGTATAACACATATATCTTATATATGCATGTTATTTATTTAATTAATTAACCACTAATTATTTAATTTAATTAAATAATTTCAATATAATTATATCAGTTTCAAAATTTATCTTACATACATGTATACTTATATTATCTTAACATTCTAAAATAACATAACATATATCAACATATATAATACGTGCATATAAGTATTAATCAATTAACTCATTTAATTAATTTATTTTATTAGTCTTATTAATAAATTTTAAATTTTGAAATTAATAGTTTCAGACACTTTGAAATTTTCATTACATTTTCAAACTTTTTGAAAATTTATGTTATATTACAAACATTATAATAAACATGTTTTTATTTTAATTTTAACCGTTAAATATAAATTCATGTCTTAATTTTCAAAAGTATTTTGAAACATAGCCCAAGGCCCAATTCAAATTGGACCTTTACTATTAGGGCAACCTTTAAGCTCACATCACCTTTCAGGCCAGGCAGGTGACTAGGTAGGACAGGATATTTGATTACCCAATTCCAATCCTAGACATCACATTTCTAGACACTTTACTAAGTGCACAAGCTTAATTAATTAGCCCAAACATGACTAATTTAGACCACATAGGCTATTGAGCTCTGATACCATTGAAGGAACTGGACCGGCATGCAGCGGAAGAGATGGGTGAATTTTGAAAAAATTAGCCATTTTGGATCTTTAATTGGCCTATGAACTCTAAACATACTTATAAATTTTCTAGGTTTTCTTTTAAATAAAATCTTTATTTTATTTTGGTTTTATAAATAAAGTTCATAATTTGATTTAATGTATATGTAAATTAGCGTACATCAAATATACTCTTATGTACATTTTTAGGTGTAAGGTAACTTATTAAATTTATTTAGAGAAGGAAACTTTTAATTTCCTATCTCTTAAGTTATTGAATTAATGATGAGGCATAAATTTATTTAGAGAAGGAAACTTTTTTATTTCCTTCTCTTACTTATGTAATTAATGATGGGAAAATTATTTATATGGAGAGAGAAACCATTCATTTATCAATCGAATTGATTAATTATATGAATTTCATTAATTAGCAACATATATATATATATATATATATATATATATATATGGCATGAATGTGAGTATAAACAAACATATATATTAGTGTAAATTTTGTAAGAGCAAATATGATAGGTGCTATTAATTGATGACAATGTTAGACATATAACTAGAAATAAATGGATATTTAAACACATAAAGGAAATATGGGAAATGGATAAAGAGTAACAAAGATGATTGATTTAATTTCCCAGTTAGTAAACTTAATTAATACAGCGTATAGAAGATAATCAATTGGCATCATGATAAAAGGATATAAACAGATATAAATAGTCAACAACAAAAGTATGTATGTGTGACGCCCCACCTCTATACCCACGCTAGCCAAGGACACTACGGATAATGCTGTCGACTAGCACGGAGAATAAGGCTGTTGAGGAGCAACCATCCATGTAATTTCTTTGTGCGAGCACCGATATGTCAAATAATAAAACATGCATTTTATTTCAAGAGGAAATCCGACATACCGATACAAACTCAAAACTACTACACAGTGGCTATATAAATCCTTCGGAAACAAATATAGAAATAAGCATAACATAAATCAGTCGCAGATAATTCATATCACAAAGGCAGAAGGAAATATGAATATATAACTAACACATGAAAGTGTATATCAGAATAGTGGTCAAAAAGATCCACAATAATGCAAAAGAATAGCAACACGTGCTATACAAAAGAATACAACTATGAGTCTATATCTCAAGTGTATACAACAAAAAAACTACTAATCTAAGTAGTTAGCCAAAAGTCAGAGGAATCAATCCCAAGTGAGAAGTCAAGCTGAAGCACCTGTAACATCTCAGTCTGACCCGAGTATTATTTAATAAGAAAATAATAAACGGATCAGTCTAACTATAAATATCAGATGAAACGATGTAGAGTAAGAGATATGACTAAACAGATAATAATCACAATGCCAAGCTGTGATATATATAAGTAATTGAAAATCAACAAGAGATTAATCAATATCACAAAATCTACACAAGAATCAAAGAAATGTCATACTCCTTATTTCGTTCACCAAACCATAAATATTGACGATTATATCAATGTCAATCACAAAAGTCAATGACACACAAATTCACCAATGCACAAATATTGATAAAACTTATCAATGGAAATCACGAAAATTGGTGGAACACAAATTCTAGAAATCATATCAAGAAATCCAGAAATCACAAAAAGGGGGGAGGCCTATCACAAAAGGGAGCATAAAGCTCACCAACACGTGTATCACTGTAACGACCCAGAATTTTTAGTAATTTAAATTTGAATATTTAATTAATTTTAAATATTAATAAGTGAAATTTATAAGTCGAATAAATTTTATTTTGAATAATTGGATTTAATTGAATAATTAAATCAATAATTTAATATGTTAAATTATGGAAATAATTGAAAATAGGGTTAAATATGATTTAAAATGATTTGTAAAATTTTATTTTATCATATTGAAGTTAGAACGATATTTTAGAACTTTTAAAATCGAATTTAAAGTTAATTTGTGAAAATTGAATATTTTAATATTAAATCGACTAGTGAAAATAGTCAATTTTTGAGCAGTCTCATAATTGAACGAAACCAGTTCCATTGGATCCGTAATAGTTAGTTATTACCGGATTTCAATTTTCGTGTCAATCGGAGTTACCGTTTGATCGTGGCAGCTCGAAACGCATCGAATTATTTTTAATATTAATTTGGCGAGTTAAAATAGCCATTTTTCAAAAAGTCTCGGATTTCGACGAAACCAGTTTCATCGGATCCGTAATGTGATATTATTGTAAGGTTTAAAATTTTGTGTCAATTGGATTTACAGTTTGTCCGATACGAATTAAAACGCCTAGAAATCGATTTAAATCGGTTTAATTTAAATTGAACGTTTATAGCCATAACTCGCACAGATGTCCGAATTAGCTTTCGAAACCTGTTCCATTATGTCCGGAACGCGGGGTAAACCCTGGAAACGCTGGTTACGGCGCGTGAATCGGAGTTCGGGATTTCCGGATGAATAGTGTTCGATTTTTTTCCTATAAATTGACCAACCACCTTCATAAATAAAAAAAAATAAAAAAAATAAAACCCTAACCTAACTTCATCAGCCGCCACTTGATAATGGATGGCCGAAAAACATCAAACTTCTCCTCCTCTTTTGTCTTCATCCATTAACAATTAGGCGAAAGTTCCAACTACAATCTTGTAGAACACACTGAGATCTACAGATCCAACGGTCACTTTTCCTTATCGTCGTCGTTTGGAGGCGTTTATGGCTTGCGTTCATCTACAGTTCGGCACGCAATTCGTGCATTATGGAGAGGCCGAGCTCCAAGATACTCCAGCCGAGTGTCGTACTCGTGATGCTCTTCAAGATGATGGTCTCTGATCAAGTTTTAGTGCGACGTAGGCGAAGCATAATTAAGCCCTAGGGGGCGGCCGTGTTGGGTTCAACGTGAAAACTCACGTACGTGAGTTACTGGAGAAGAAGATGAAGCATAGGGACGGTCCAGATGGGGAGAAAGCAAGATCCAATGGCTTAGGTTTAAAGATTTTTAAATAATAGTTGTAAATTTATAAGTTATAAAGTCATGTAACTTTGAAAAATCATAACTTTTTTCATACGAGGTCGAAAACGCGCGAAACCAGTTGCTTTTGGAATCGTATGGACGAGCTCTACGCGATGAAATTGGATTGGAGTCGTTTGGAGTTAGTGAGAATTTTGGGTAAAATTAAACGTCCGTTTAATTTTATTCGAAATAAATCGCTAAAACGAAATTGAAATCAAGGTGAGAACTTCTCACTCAATCGAATCAGTTTCGATTTTATTTTAAATAGTTAGATTTAAAATATTTGAATGCATGTTTGAATGATGATTGTTATCTATTGATTGTTAAAATAGACATTATGCGCCGTTAGTAAGCGGATGTTATTTATTAAAAACATATACCGCGAATATTTCATAAACAGTGAAATTGGTATTATATATAATAGCAATATATATATATATATATATATATATTGGCATATGTATATATTGGAGTTATTGATTTCCCGCATTTGTTTAGCGGATGAGACCCTATTGCGCCGTCTATTAAGCGGATAATATTTTAAATCCCATATACCGCGATAATTTCGTACTGGAGCGGAATTGGTATTGTGCTAATGTTTGTGGATGCAGGAAAACAGGTTGGAGGGATCCAACTGGATTCCTCAACAGTATTTATTTGATTTCAAATATTTTGATATTTGTTGGTTTATCATATCGATATATGATATCGTTGTAGTCGTGATTGACTATTTGGGGTGTAGCATCACTAGACCAAATTTGGAATTTTAAAATGATTTTTAAAGTGATTTTTGAAAATATACTGTATGTTTGGAAATTGATTCATTTTAAATAAATAAACGTTATAATTTTTAAAGTTATAAAAATTATGATTTTTGAGAAATATAGTTAAAAACTGATTTTTGAGAATATGATGCTAATGATTTTATAAAATAGTTTAATCGGGATTTTAGAATTTATTGTGAAAAGTTTAAATATAGGATTTATAAAATTTAATTATTTTATAAATCAAAATGGTGAAATAATAAAGGAGATTAAAGACGTTTTAAAGAATAATATAAATTGATTTATATTAAGAGATTTATAAATTGGATATTTATAAATTAAAACATTTGAATTATAAAACGAGTTTTTATAAGTGTTTGAATGAAGTGAAAATGAATTTTGTAAATGAATGGCATTTATAAAATTATAAATGGTGAAGTTATAAATGAAATTTATAAATAGTAAGATTTATAAATTTTATAAAGTTATTAAAAGAATAGTTTAGAAAAAATCATTGAATCTTATAAGTTATAGGATTTATAATTATGAAGTTCCAAGGACCGGTTTTTGTAAATGAATAAATTATAAGTATTTAACTTATAATATGAACTTTTAGTTTATAATTGAGTTATAAACTGAAATAGGTTAATAAAGGAATTTATAAAGGAAGTAGTTATAAAATAAATAGAAATGGGATTTATAAACGTTGTTTTATAAATTCACAAACGACTTATTTTGATAAGTAAATTATTGAAACCTATTAATGGAGTTATATTCACGTTTTTGAACTGTGAATAATCCTTTAAAATAAAATGTATAAAAGGATGAAAATTGTTAACGTAGTCTATTCACGTTTTTGAATAGTGAACAATATGTTAAAGAAAATTGTTTCGAATGTGATATTTTAAATAGAATTAAAACGATCTAACGATGTTTTAAGATATGTTAAGATTCGAAACCATAGATTTCAACATTGATTGTTGAAATAGACGTTTTCGAGAAATAAAAGGAAATAGTGGACTATAACATTGTTGTTATAGTAAATGATTTCTGAAAGGAAATGTTTTGTATAGTATTGGGATTTATATATCTATTTTAATTTCGAATCCCTATACTAGTGATTTTGGGTTGTCGTAACGATGTTTTACGCAACATTCGTTTTGGCCCAAATAAATATGTTAAGAGTGTGATTTCTTTAAAGAATGAAATACATACTTAATCTCGATTTAAGTATATTGAATATTTTCTAAGTGTTGAAAATAAATAAAATTTGTGAATTACTTATGAATAAATAAGTATGGAAATGTTTTCTAATATTAAAGTGAATATCTTAAGAATTTATCTTTTTGAAGATAAATTGAAATGGATAATTGAAATCGTATATGCATGGATATTGTGAAATGTAAATTCACTATGGAATTTATAAAAAGAAAGTGGAATTTGTTTAAAAATAAATATTGATTTATTTTTGAAGTGTGAAAATTATATATCTTGTAAAGATATTTTGGAAAATAAATAATTTGGAAAATTATTTGGAATCTGGTGATGTGTGCATATTCATTGATAGTTCAATAACCGACTATCAATATTTCCCTTTGAATGGGTAATTGATGTGATTTGTTTGAATTTGAATGCCACACTTATTTTTGAATAAGCGCTCACTATTCGGGTTAACCGGGAAGGGACCATGGGGTCGTATAACCCATTCCGAATATGTGATACGTCGTTGTGAATTGCATTGAAGATCGGTGTTGAAGACCGGATATTTGCGAGAGCGATAGGATGACCTATCGATTGTCTCTGCACTGGGTAGCTCCTGGTATAGAGATTTCCTAAGTGATGGGAAATTCGATCGGGATTGTGAATACCCGGATTACAAGGGCTTCGTAAGAAGTGCCTTCGGTTTTGTTCGAGCCCGGAACAGACTTGTATGGATTGTGTGTCTGACGTTACAAATTGAGATATAAAGCAGATTTCTTTCAAATATATTTCTGTTGGTGGCGAAGAATTTATTCTTTTAGCTTAACACCCTTCTCTGAGACGTACGAGCTCAGAGGTTATGTAGTTGAAGGTTATCAGCGATATATTCCCAATTTGGTAATGTGACATGCTGAGTGTTGCTGAAAATGATCATTGTGTTGATTATTTGTGATAGGATCGTTTATTTGATCGTCTATCCTGGTGATCATTTCTATGATCATTTGTTGACCCAAAGCTTGGCTTTTGTATAAAGTATGTTTTTGTGGACGTGACTTCGTCGAGCCTCACACCTCGTGAATGGTCAAAACAGGAAAGGAGCAGCAAGGTTATGAGGGGTAGCGCCCTTTAGGATGTGTGCATTTCCTTCTGGAAAAGGGTGGTATCATGGTATGGAGCCCAGATACTTACTCATGTTGAAAACACTTTATGATTGTGTGAATTGATTGTGAGCAATCGGTGAAAGGTCCCAAAGGACCGAGGGATGGCATATTCGGTCAGTTGTTACTCAGTTAGGGGTAACCCGACCTTGTGTTGGTAGAGATCCGGTTTGGTTCTCAGGGATGTCCATCCAGAGGCATTCTCATGTGGAAATGGGAAGTTCCTTGGCCTGATCATTCGTTGGAAATCCAAAGAAACAATACGTGACTTGTACGGTTTTAGTTGTAGAACCTGCCATTTGATATGGTAGCTATAGTAAGCATACTATAATGGTACCTATGCTGGCTAAGATTTATGTTCTACTTTCGAAATGAATTTTTCTCTACACTATGCACTAATAATAATATGAAATGTTCTTTTTAATGCGTATCAAGCATCTTTGACTATCATAAGGAGAAATCTCCTCCAAGTCTGCGTTTGCATTGTGTGTGTGGCGGGAGGTCTTATGGTAGTCTCATTTTTAAAAAGCATTACGAATTGACTTTAAAAATATTCCTCTATTTTGATTTTAAAGATAAATAAACTGTTTTGAGTTCTCACACCAGTCACGTGACTGACTCGGAGTTTATTGTTTTCCTTCCTAAACTCTGGGTGCCCACCAATTTCCACACGGGCAGTCAAGAGTCAGGTTTATCAGGATATTCTGGAGTTGCTGGAGGCAACCTGGATGGCATGGCGTATTATTAGTATATAGTATTTCTTTTTCCGCTGCACTGTTTGTTGTTGTTGTAGTACACTCTGATGATGATGATGTGATGTAATGTATAAAATGTAATAACTGATATAGTTCTTTGTTTAAAGATTATTCATTTATTTATTATATGTTGTTCCGCTGCGAATTGTGAGATTCTGTTATTGTTCTGTTGTTTTCTATCCTTTTCTATTCTTTGTTTTCTGTTCCGTTCTATTTTCTCTGTCATTTTCTATTTTCTGTTCTCTCTTTTCCCTCAAATTTTCTATCTTATCCCTCCTTCTCTCTCTTTTTTTCTTTCTTAAAAACATAACTATTTGGTTTTTCGGCAACGAAAAATCGAACACGTTACAATCACAAATAGAACGCTAATTCCATAGTTGCTAACCATCACAAATTGAGCCGAAGCTCCACAAACGGCCCGAAGACCATGGGTTGCTACCCCACCAATTTGAGTCGAAACTCCACAAAACGGGGTTTAGTCTCCCTCGCAGACAAAGAGACATCGCACATTTCTAGTCTAAATCACAAAGATGATCGTCATGATCAACGAGAAGTGTCTATTACACTAAGCTAGTAAATATATGAGTTTAGCTTCATGTCCCATAACCACTTGCTTAACTTAAATATTTACGAACAAACTGTAGATCTCCACTATAAAATTGTCACAAGAGATTCAATCGAACAAGTCCAAGAATTAACCGACAAAGTAAACGCAAGCGTTTCATGCCACTCGTTTTACTAAATCGTTTAATTAGATTTCTCATACGAGTGAGGTAAAGGTTTGTATATACTAATAGATTGCAAAACGGTTTAAGAACGAGCTTTGTACTAAAATAGTGTTGAAATCATTTGAAGAAAGAGTTTTGATATTTACTACTAGTATAGAAACCTTTATATTTTTAAAGTGACAAATCACGAAGAAGATTGTAGGAACAATCAATCACTAAAATTCACATACGAAGATGTGAATAAAAATCCAACGAAACCGATAAAGAATCCATCGAAATGGATATTAAAAAATCCCTAAAAAGGAGTCATCAAAGTCATAATAAATGATAACAACAAATAGGAAACAACACGAATCAATTAAAGTTGGAAATTCAACAACTAGGTGAAATAGACAAAATTGCATCAGGTCGGTCGGCCGGCTACAGAGCTCGGTCGACCGGACCCTGTTCCAAAAAAATCTCGGGAAGCAGGTCGGTCGGCTGAGCCCTGTAGCCAGTCGACAGGACCAGAGACAGAAAGGTGCCTATGCACCTTAGTAGCAGGTCGGTCGACCGGCCCAGGGGTTCAGTCGGCCGACCCTGATGTTCTACAAATTGAAACCCATTTAATTGACGTGCAAACTCCACCAATTCACAACCGAACGAGCACGGACGATAGGGAATTATGCCCAACGGCTACCCGATCCTATTGGCTCCTCGATGCATCACCAAAAACGCATTTGAACTTCAAAGCTATGATTTTTAAGGATTTGAACCCAAAACACTAAAAATTGGAATATTCACCAAATCAATCCAAACCAAAAGCAATTGCACACGAATAAGTGTTAGGAATTCATACCTAACAATCGAAGATAAATATAAGCATAGATGTGAGATAAAAATCTCACCTTTGAACCCGAACGATCGGAGAAGAAGCTTGAAAGCAAAGGAAAATCAACCACTCTTCAAATCCAACTCAAAAAGCTTGATTCTAAGCTTTAAAAGAAGAACATTCCCAAAGTTAGGTTTAGGAATTTTCTGAAATTGATAATGAATGAGTTGGAGAAGAAAAAGAGAAGCTTACCAATGGGTTCTTCTATTAGTTTGGAGCTAGAGTTTGATTTGCAAAAGAAAACTAGGGTTTTGGAGTTTTAATTTCCCATCTCTCCTACCATTGATGCTTTAGAACTGAAAAGAGGAGAAAGTGAGGGTGAATGGAGAGGAGTGGCTCAGATTTGAGTATAAGTTAAAGATAGGGATGAACCCAAACCCAAATCCAAAGTGAAAAAGTAGCAAAAATCAACTTACTCCAAACATATCGAAGCTTATACTCAAAAAGGTCGCAAACGACATTTTAAACTCAATGGGAGTGGTCCCGAGTCCTAATTCCACCGTATGCAAAAAGTAGCTTTTCGGACTACATTCCGAGTATCGACAAAATATTTAAATATAAAAATCGATAAATATGTGGTTGTTACAAACTCCCCTCCTTAAAGAAATTGCGTCCTCGCAATATTTAAGAAGAGAATATAAAGTAACAACCATAAAAGCATATTCAACACAAAGAAATTTGAAATAAAAGATTCACCTTAAAGAGCACGGGAAAGTAAGTCCGGATGTGATCGCACGATGAACTCTCTAGACTCCCAAGAACAATCCTTAAGATTTGAAGACCATTGAACTTTCACAAGCGGAACATCTTTATTTCGAAGACGTTTGACATCCGAAGCAATAATTCGAATAAGATGCTGCTCATAAGTTAAATTAGGCAAAACTTCAATTTCTTCCACAACACCGGGCTTAAGAATAGAATCGGAATCTCGAAGACACTTCCGAAGTTGAGAAACGTGAAACACGTCATGGATAGCAGAAAATTGAGCCGGTAATAAAAGGCGATAAGCCATGGAACCAATATGTTCAGTGATAGGGAATGGCCCAATATATCGAGGCGCTAACTTTCCCGATCGACTGAAACGTACAACACCTTTCATAGGTGACACACGAATGAACACAAGATCTCCCACAGAAAACTCTAACTTCCTTCTCCGGTTATCGGCATAGGATTTTTGTCTACTCCGGGCTTCTTTCATCCTATGACGAATAAGTTCAATTTTCTCTGTGGAATCACGAATAAAGTCTAGACCTAAAATTAGCTTCTCACCGGCCTCAAGCCAACAAGAAGGAGATCAGCATGGCCTTCCATAGAGTGCCTCGAAAGGTGCCATACCAATACTAGATTGGAAGCTATTATTATAGGAAAATTCAACAAGTGAAATATGATCTTCCCAACTTCCACCAAAATCAAGAACACATGCACGAAGAAGATCTTCAAGAGTTTGATTCACACGCTCGGTTTGTCCATCGGACTGGGGATGATAAGCAGTGCTAATATTAAGCTTGGTTCCTAAAGCTTTTTGAAGACTCTTCCAAAATCCACTAGTAAACAATGGATCACGGTCGCTAACAATAGAAGTAGGAACTCCATGCAATTTAACAATCTCTTTAACAAAGAGTTTGGCCAAAAGAGGAACGGTTCGGTTAGATCGAACAGGAATAAAATGGGCGGATTTTGTAAGTCTATCAACAATCACCCATAAGCTATCATGACCCGAATGAGAACGGGGAAGGCCGTCAATAAAATCCATGGAAATTTGGTCCCAATTCCAAATTGGAATTTCTAAAGGTTGCAATAATCCACCGGGCCTTTGATGCTCGGCCTTAACGAGTTGGCAAGTCATGCAACGCTTAACGAAATTAGCGATGTCAAGTTTCATTCCCTCCCAATAATAAAGTCGCTTCATATCCGCGTACATTTTACTACTACCGGGATGAATGGTAAATTTAGAATGATGAGAATCTTCTAAAATATCTTTACGAAGATCACTAATATTTGGTACGATAAGTCTACCAAATTTCCGAATGCCGCCACGAGAATTGATATCAAAGTCTTTTAAACCTTCAATATCAATTTTATCCTTAATATTTTGGCCAAGAAGAGCCAATTTAGGATCTAACCCTTGATGCGGTCTAAAAGATAAGGATGAGCCTCAAGGCTACATAAAACAAGAGATGAACATAAATCGGAAACACGGTCTCGAATTTCGCAAGTGGATAAAATCTCGAGATCGTTCCATTCGGATATCATCATAGAAACAACAGCTTGTTGTTTATGGCTAAGGGTATTGGCGACACGATTACCCTTACTGGGGGTATAAAGAATATCAAGATCATAAGGAGCAAGGAACTCGAGCCAACGTTGTTGACGCAAATTAAGTTCCTTTTGAGAAAATAAATATTTCAAGGACTTATGATCGGTACAAAGAACAAATTTCTCTCCTAAAAGATAATGACGCCAAATACGAAGGGTGAAAACAATAGCCGCGAGCTGTAAATCATGAGTGGCATATCTAGTCTCGGCAGGATTTAATTTCCTAGAAGCATAAGCAATAACACGTTCTTTTTGCATAAAAACGGCACCCAAACCAACACGACTAGCATCGGTATAAACAACGAAATCCTGATTCCCCTCGGGAATAACAAGAATAGGAGCATCAGAAAGGAGTTCTTTTAATTTCTAGAAAGAAGTTTCACATTTGTCCGACTAAATGTAGTTAACACCTTTCTTCGTTAAGCTAGTGAGAGGCACGACAATCTTAGAAAAGTCTTTGATAAAACGGCGGTAATAACCCGCCAACCCAAGAAAACTACAAATCTCCGTCACACTCTCTGGTCTCTTCCAATCTTGAATCGCTTCAATCTTTGAAGGATCCACGGAAATTCCGGATTCGGATATAATATGACCGAGAAACTTCACACGAGATTGCCAAAAATGGAATTTAGAAAATTTTTCTTTTAATTGATTACTCCTAAGAGTTTCCAACACAATCCGAAGATGTTTTTCATGCTCCTCAGTTTTAGAATACACAAGAATATCATCAATAAAGATGAGAACAAACCGGTCGAGAAAATCTTTGAAAACTCGATTCATAAGGTCAACGAAATAAGTCGGAGCATTCGTTAGACGACCAAATGGCATAACAAGCCATTCATAAGATCCATAACGAGTACGGAACGATGTAAAAGGAATGCTATCCTCTGCAATACGAAGCTGATGAAATCCAGTAGCTAAGTCTAATTTTGAAAAGACTCTAGCACCACTAAGTTGATCGAATAGATCATCAATCCGAGGTAAAGGATATTTATTTTTGATAGTAAGATCATTATGCTTGCGGTAGTCAACGCAAAGCCTAAGTGTACCATCGGATTTCTTCATGAAAATAGCTGAAGCTCCCCAAGGCGAGGAACTAGAGCGAATAAATTGCTTCGTCTCCAATTCGGATAATTGTTTACGCATCTCCTCATTTTCTTTATTGGACATACGATAAGGAGGACGAGTGATAGGTTGAGCTCCAGGGATAAGATTAATTCTGAACTCAATTGCTCGCTTAGGTGGTAATCCTAAAATGGGCTCAAATATGTCGGAAAATTCACGAACAACGTGAATAAGAGAAATAATATCACCCTCATCATCATCGTCATCACGAGGGTTTAAAGAATATAAAGATGCAACCAAAGCGGAATCCGAATCTTTAAGATTAATAGAAATCTGCTTAAAAGATTGAGGATGTCGAAGATGAATAGTCCGCTCAGGACATAGGATAAGAGCTTCATAATGGTTAAGCCAATCCATTCCCAAAATCATTCTAAAGCCTAAATAACGCATGACATGCAAATCGGCTAGGAAAGGAAAATCGCACAAAATAATCTCGACATCTTTACACAATAAATTGATTGTTGCGGATCCACCAACCGGATTCGCAATTCTCAAAGAAGTCATTAAACACAAAACATCCAAAGAAAAAGTATCAACAAGTTCTTTCGATATAAAAGAATGGGACGCACCCGTATCAAAACGAACTCAAATAGGATGATCACGAAATAAAATAATACCATCAAGAATAGAATGAGAAATACCTTGGCCACGAGATGTGTTGCCAGGGGCTTGGGCAACATTTAACTTTCCCTCCTTCTTGCCCTGAAGCTTGGGGCATGAAGATATAACATGACCGGGAATTTGCAGTAACAACAAGAGAGAGACCTTGGGCACTTGTTCGTATAATGGTCCTTCGAACCACAATTATAGCATTCCCCACGACCAAAGGAAGAAGTCTTTGCCACTGGGGTTGCTTGCTTCCCTTTCTTATTGGGATAAGGGCCTTTGAATTTACCGGGCCTTTTCTTGTTGGAGTTGAAGCTTGGTTTGGAACCCACCACTTCAACATCATTTTTCCTATCCGCCTCTTCAAGACGAAGAGCGTATCAATGAGCTGGTCGAAAGAAACTTCTAATTTTAGAAGTAATGGCTTCTTGAGATTTGTATTTAAGCCATAGACAAATCTTTGATTTTTCTTCAATGGGGTGTTGATATATTCAACCCCATATTTAGAGAGAGATTCAAAAGACGCGACATAGTCAGTCACGGAAGATTCACCTTGAACAAGGTCAATAAATCGGCGAGCCAAAGTCACCTTCTCAGCTTCTGGTACAAATTTTAACTCGAAGCGCTCTCGGAATTTCTCCCAAGTGAGATCCGCTTCATTTATTTCAGAATTAGAAGCTCGTACCAGTCTAATGCTCTTTCTTGGAGCATACTAGAAGCCACCCGAACTCGGTGAAGATCAATGAGGTTCATGCGAGAAAAGATTCGATCGCATGTCCTTAACCAAGCCTGAACTTCAATAATAGTTTCAGAAACTTTAAATGGCTTCCCACCCAGAATGGTGTAATCATTGCACAAACGTGCAAACCCAGATTTAGGGTGAGTAGGTTCCGGATTAGAACCAGCTGCTTGAGCATTCGTGACAAGGTCAAGAAGTTGCTGGGTAGTCACAAAAACTCCATCTTGGGGTGTAGCACTAGATGGTCCAGCTCTGGGACGACTAGGTCTAACCATTTCTCTTCTTTAATAAAGAAATAAAAAAGAAGAAAAAGTTATTCTATAGATAAATATCAAGCAATTCTTGATAGATAAAACAAGGAATCATAAAGAAAATAGGATGAATCGGTACGAAGACTCGAATTAATTCCTAAAGCACGACTCCTAAGAAAGACTTAGGATGATGATCCTTGTTATAATATTCCATATTGTTCCGAAGTTTGGCTCTGATACCAAGCTGTGACGCCCCACCTCTATACCCACGCTAGCCAAGGACACTACGGAGTAATGCTGTCGACTAGCACGGAGAATAAGGCTATTGAGGAGCGACCATCCATGTAATTGCTTTGTGCGAGCACCGATATGTCAGATAATAAAACATGCATTTTATTTCAAGAGGAAATCCGACATACCGATAAAAACTCAAAACTACTACACAGTGGCTACATAAATCCTTCGGAAACAAATATAGAAATAAGCATAACATAAATCAGTCACGGATAATTCGTATCACAAAGGCGGAAGGAGATATGAATATATAACTAACACATGAAAGTGTATATCAGAGTAGTGGTCAAAAAGATCCACAATAATACAAAAGAATAGCAACACGTGCTATACAAAAGAATCCAACTATGAGTCTATATCTCAAGTGTATACAACAAAAAAACTACTAATCTAAGTAGTTAGCCAAAAGTCAGAGGAATCAATCCCAAGTGAGAAGTCAAGCTGAAGCACCTGTAACATCTCGGTCTGACCCGAGTATTATTTAATAAGAAAATAAAAAACGGATAAGTCTAACTATAAATATCAGATGAAACGATATAGAGTAAGAGATATGACTAAACACATAATAATCACAATGCCAAGCTGTGATATATATAAGTAATTGAAAATCAACAAGAGATTAATCAATATCACAAAATCTACACAAGAATCAAAGAAATGTCATACTCCTTATTTTGTTCACCAAACCATAAATATTGACGATTATTTCAATGTCAATCACAAAAGTCAATGACACACAAATTCACCAATGCACAAATATTGATAAAACTTATCAATGGAAATCACGAAATTGGTGAAACACAAATTCTAGAAATCATCTCAAGAAATCCAGAAATCACAAAACGGGGGGAGGCCTATCACAAACGGGAGCATAAAGCTCACCAACACGTGTATCACAAACGGAACACTAATTCCATGGTTGATAACCATCACAAATTGAGCCGAAGCTCCACAAACGGCCCGAAGACCATGGGTTGCTACCCCACCAATTTGAGTCGAAACTCCACAAAACGGGGTTTAGTCTCCCTCGCAGACAAAGAGACATCGCACATTGCTAGTCTAAATCACAAAGATGATCGTCATGATCAACGAGAAGTGTCAATTACACTAAGGTAGTAAATATATGAGTTTAGCTTCATGTCCCACAACCACTTGCTTAAATATTTACGAACAAACTGTAGATCTCCACTATAAAATTGTCACAAGAGATTCAATCGAACAGGTCCAAGAATTAACCGACGAAGTAAACGCAAGCGTTTCATACCACTCGTTTTACTAAGTCGTTTAATTAGATTTCTCATACGAGTGAGGTAAAGGTTTGTATATACTAATAGATTGGAAAATGGTTTAAGAACGAGCTTTGTACTAAAATAGTGTTGAAATCATTTGAAGAAAGAGTTTTGATATTTACTACGAGTATAGAAACCTTTATATTTTTAAAGTGACAAATTATGAAGAAGATTGTAGGAACAATCAATCACTAAAATTCACATATGAAGATGTGAATAAAAATCCAACGAAACCGATAAAGAATCCAACGAAATGGATATTCAAAAATCCCTAAAAAGGAGCCATCAAAGTCATAATAAATGATAACAACAAATAGGAAACAACACGAATCGATTAAAGTTGGAAATTCAAGCAACTAGGCGAAATAGGCAAAATTGCATCAGGTCTGTCGGCCGGCTATAGAGCTCCACCAATTGAAACCCATTTAATTGATGTGCAAACTGCACCAATTCGCAACTGAACGAGCACGGACGATAGGGAATTATGCCCAACGACTACCCGATCCTATTGGCTCCTCGGTGCATCACCAAAAACGCATTTGAACATCAAAGCTATGATTTTTAAGGATTTGAACCCAAAACACTAAAAATTGGAATATTCACCAAATCAATCCAAACCAAAAGCAATTGCACACGAATAAGTGTTAGGAATTCATACCTAACAATCGAAGATAAATATAAGCATAGATGTGAGATAAAAATCTCACCTTTGAACCCAAATGATCGGAGAAGAAGCTTGAAAGCAAAGGAGAATCAACCACTCTTCAAATCCAACTCAAAAAGCTTGATTCTAAGCTTTAAAAGAAGAACATTCCCAAAGTTAGGTTTAGGAATTTTCTGAAATTGATAAGAGAATGAGTTGGAGAAGAAGAAGAGAAGCTTACCAATGGGTTCTTCTATTAGTTTGGAGCTAGAATTTGATTTGCAAAAGAAAACTAGGGTTTTGGAGTTTTAATTTTCCATCTCTCCCACCATTGATGCTTTAGAACTGAAAAGAGGAGAAAGTGAGGGTGAATGGGGAGGAGTGGCTCAGATTTGAGTATAAGTTAAACATAGGGTTGAACCTAAACCCAAACCCAAAATGAAAATGTAGCAAAAATCAACTTACTCCAAACATATCGAAGCTTATACTCAAAAAGGTCGCAAACGGCATTTTAAACTCAATGGGAGTGGTCCCGAGTCCTAATTCGACCGTATGCAAAAAGTAGCTTTTCAGACTAAATTCCGAGTATCGACAAAATATTTAAATAAAATATTTAAATATAAAAATCGATAAATATGCGGGTTGTTACAGTATGCATTATTAACTAATTATGTGGGTGTGTATGTTTAAATATGTTTATATATGTATTGTTTAATGAATCCTCCAAATATAATAAATTAATACAGCCAAGTAAACTATTATCCATTCTAGATTTATTACCAAACATGTAGTGATCTGATTTAGTAAATCAATTTGAAAATAGATTGTAACGACCTAGGATTTTTATGAATTTAAATTGATAATTTAAATGAATTTTTGAATTAAAAATTTGTAAAATTGATTTTTAATGGCAGCGAGTTTCCCCGATTCAAATAGAAATTATATTAAGTTATATGAACTTGAAAATTAGTATATATGTGAGTATGTATGTATATAGTGGATTTGAAATAGAATCTTAAATAATGGTTTAATAATAATTCGAATTTATAAATTTAATATAAAACAATAAATATCAAAGTAAAATAAATAATTTAAGTTAAAATAAAAGAGGAATAAAAATAAGACAATGGAACAAAAGAAATGACATTTAAACAAAGAAACAAAGTTGTAAATAAATATGCAAAGTAAATAAATTCAAGTATTAACAAATAACAATAACAACATCACTTCAGCCAAGTACAAAGCTGCAGCTCACCATAACAACATCATTCTAGCCGAGATCTTGTTTCATAAAACAAATGAAAATATAAGTACAAATAAAACATAAACAAAGAAATGCAAGATCTCAACCGAGTAAAAAGGACTTGATTTATCTTCACCCATGCCTATTATACAAATAACATCACCTGTACAAAATGTTATCAACTTGTAAACTTTTTGTTATATACATCACTTTCTTCATCTCAGTTTTCATTCATTTTAAACTGAGCAAAAGAAAAGAAAATAAAAGGAAAACATAGGAAAGCTTCAGTTTACAACTAAAACAAAATTCAACAAAATACAACTGCATTTAAAACCAGAGATCAAGAGAGAGGGGTTTCAGCTTATTTTGTTTTACAAGCCTGTTTCAAAACCGCAAGCTTTGTTCATTCTCTTGAATTTGTGAGTAACATCACATTTCAATTTTAAGTATCTGTTATCTGTTGCATATTAATTTCTGGAAACTAAATATATGTTTTTGTGTGAGTAACAGTTAGTAATTTAAACTTAAGTATATATGCTTTGAAAGTGTTCTGTATATATATACATATGCCAGTATTTCTTCTTCTCTGTCTAGTTACAGGGTATGAAACAACAAAGAAAATTCAATTTCTTCTTTTCTAACCAATATTAGTCTTTGGTTCTAGAACAAATTTTTCGTATTTAAGAATGAACTATAAACTAAAAATAATTCCATGAAGTAAAAACGTATACAGGAAGGAAGATTCAGTTTTTACAGAGGATACTTAAAACTTTGAAATTTTCGAATTTAATAAACATTGATTCAAGTTTGTAGTTTGAATCCTTACACGAAACGATGATTTTTAAGGAAAATTTGGTGATTTTTAATGGTGAGTTTCATGAGCAGTTTGGAGATGAGCGTGTGAGGCATTTTGATCGAATTCAGGTGATTGATGGAACTGGGGTGGTCGGGGTCGTGCGTGAAGGTGGAGGAGCGTACCACGGTGATGGGAAAAATAATGGGAAGTAGTCGCGAGGTAGGAGGTAGCGGCGGTGTCGAATTTCCCCTGGGAACCCTAGTTTTACTGATGCTTATATTTGTGATCGCCACGTCGTCGTCATAGCATCGAGTGCGGCCGCGTTTGGAGGGGAGGTGTCTGGGTCGTGGATGAGCATGTAGGCGAAGGGAACGGTGATGCTGGAGATCGTAGTTGTCAGGCCGAGGCATTTTTGTGAGTGGTGATGGGTTCGAAGTTATCGAGCTATGCTCGATTTTGATCGACAATGAAATTGGGTTGTTTGATGATTTGTGGTCAACGTTGAGGTGATTTGCGACTTGAAGGGGGTGTTCTCGATCGCCAGAGCCCCGGCGCCGCCGCGTGCACGTGCACGTTGGGATTTGAGTTTGGCTGTGGGTTGCGTTGTTGAAGAAGAAGCTGGGTAAACTCTCGTGTGTTTACTCGAAGCTTTGCTCGAGATTCTGTGGGTTGGACTCGAAGCATACTCGGGGGATTTGAGTAGTTTACTCGAAGCGAATTTTAAACAAATACTCGGGTAAATTTTTGTTATCAGGATTTCAAACCTGAACCTGTTCTCTGGGTCGGGATTTTAAAATTAAATTTTAATTTATAAAGAAAGGTTTTGAACTGAGTTTAAATCAAGATATAAATATAATTCCAATTTGAATTAAGAATTTAGTATTGAACACAAACAAAGTTTAAATTCAAATTGCTAAAACAACTCAAAAGTAACTAAATGTTTGAAGAAATTTGTAAAGAAAATAGATTTGAAATTGTAGATGGAAGATTTAAACGAGCTGAAATTTAGAAGTTTAAAACTGAAATAAATTTTAAAACCAGATTTCCAGAATTTGGAATCTAATTTAGTTTTAAAACTTAAGGGTTTAAAATAAGTTTAAGCGTGTTAAATCTAAAAAGAAAAATTGATTTCAATTATATGGTAAATGAGAAAATAAAATAAAATCATAAAATATGGAAGAGTGACTTTAAATAATATAGATTTATGGTTTCAAATTCACTAACAAATGAGTGCTAAATGGTGAATCGATTTATAATTAATATTGATTTATATAAGTGAATTTCTTTAGAAAGGTAATCAAAGGAACTCAATAGTTAATGAAGTCATGACTAAGATTTTATTTGATAATTAATTAATTTAATAAAGAAAAAAATCAATCATTAAATTATTAAGTATAATTGCTTAATGACAGTAATTATTATGGGATTAAATTACAGTGCAATTAATTAAGTTAATTGGATTTGTTAAGTCAACTACTTAAGTTTAAATTTATTCAAAATAATCGTTTAACCATTTGGAAAATATAATTACTTAGAAAAAGTAATTAATTGTCAATTATCGGATGTAATTGATTGAATGACAATCAGAAATTTGGAAAATAATATTTGTTATTAATCAAGGGGTTAATTTAATTTATTAAGTAAAGAATTAATTAATACTTGAAATTAGTTGAGATAAATTAAAGGTTAAATTGATTCATTAATTAAGATTGATTTGTCAATAATTAAAAGTGAACTAATAAATGATAAAAAGGGATTTTATTCCAAATAAATTGTAATTAACTTATTATAATTAACCCAGATTTAAAATTAATACATCTGATTTAAATTTATCAGTCAACTAATGAATTTTACTTGTGAATGTTTGAACTTGACTGAATGATAAATTGTTTGATATCCTTGATCTGTGATACTTCGTGATATATACTGATTTGTGTGTGATCTGTAATGTAGGTATTTATCTGTGATAAATGTAATTTTATCTGCTATATATATCTGTGATCTGTGATCTGTAAATGTGGATGAGCATTATAGTTATATCGCTTATCAGCTATATTTTTGTTTCAATCTGTGATGATTGAAATGATGTTGCACTATTGTGTTAAACCCCTGGACCACACTTATACACACACCAATATGGATTTCACGAGGAAATCGATTAAGTCACAGATTTTTGAAGTAGTTTTAAATTTGAGTATTTGAATTCAAATGTTTTGGAAATGGATTGGGTTTAAAGTGAAAAGCTTTTGAAATAGAATTTCATAGATGAAATTTATTTTGAATAACTCGATAAAATATGAAGTTGAATAATTTGATTTGAACTTAAATTCAAGATCTGAAATTGAATTCTATGATTTAAAACTAGGGATTAAAAATGTTATACCAGATATATATGGGTTAAACTATTTTAAAAAGTATTGATTTGGGGATGTGAATAGAATTCAAGGGCTTTAACTCGTGTAAATATAATTGGATTTTTCTGAAACGAAAATTGTTTGTTTTCAAATAATAAAAGCTTTCACATAAGAAATGAACGTCCAATTGGTGTTAAAAAGAATTTCAAGTTTGAAAATGAAGATATTTTCCAAGTTATGAAAATGATTTTTGAAAGCTATAAGTTGAATCTTGATTTAAAGATTCAACAAGTTAATCGAATTTTGAAAGCTATGAGTTAAATATTTGATTTAAAGATTTAATGAGTTAATCCAATTGGAATGGAAATTGTTTTAAAGTCTATAAATTGATCTTTGTGAAATAAATCTTTTTTGTAATATAAAGATTTGAAATGGTAATTGGTTTAAACCATTTGAAGAAAAGTTTTGGGTTTTAAGTTGTGACTTAATTGAAATCCCAATATCCATATGTTTTTGAAATACTGCGCTCACTGTTCGGTTTAGCCGGGAGAGGACCTTTGTGTCATATATCCCATTCCGAATATGTGATATGTCGTTATGAATAGCATTTGAAGACCGGTGTTGAAGACCGGATATTTTTGAAGACGTAAGGACAACTCGTCGAATGTCTTTGCATCGAATGGTCCCCGGTATAGAGACTCCGTATGTGATGGGAAGTCCGAACGTGATTAGTGAATATCCGGATTGCAAGGACTTCTTTGTAAGTGCCTTCGGTTCTGTTCGAACCCGGAACAGACTTGTATGGATTGTATGTCTGACATTACAAGTTGAGATATAAAGATGATTTCTTTCAAATATATTTCTGTTGGTGGCGGAGAATTTATTCTCTTAGCTTAACACCCTTCTCTGAGACGTACGAGCTCAAAGGTTATGTAGTTGAAGGTTATCAGCGATATATTCCTAATTTGGTAATGTGACATGCTGAGTGTTGCTGTGAAATGATCATTGTGTTGATCATTTGTGATAGGATCATTTGTTTGATCGTTTATCTTTGTGATCATTTCTATGATCATTTGTTGACCCAAAGCATGGCTTTTGTATAAAGCGTGGCTTTGTGGACGAGACTTCGTCGAGCCTCACACCTCGGAATGGTCAAAACAGGAAAGATGCAGCAAGGTTATGAGGGGTAGCTCCCTTTAGGGTATGTGCATTTCCTTCTGGAAAAGGGTGGTATCATGGTATGGAGCCCAGATACTTACTCATGTTGAAACACTTTATTTATGATTGTGTGATGATGATTACGTGCGCTCGGTTAAAGGTCCCAAAGGACCAGGGGATGGCATACTCGTGTCAGTAGTTACCCAGTTAGGGGTAACCCGGCCTTGTGTTGGCAGAGATCCGGTTTGGTTCTCGGGGACGTCCTTCCAGAGGCGTTCTCATGTGGCAATGGGAAGTTCCTTGGCTGACCATTTGTTGGAAATCCAAAGAAACAATACGAGACTTGTATGGTTTTAGTTGTAGAACCTGCCATCTAATATGGTAGCTATAGTAAGCATAATATAATGGTACCTATGCTGGCTAAGATTTATATTCTACTTTCGAAATGTTTTCTGCACTTTGCACTTATAGTAATAATATCAAAGAAATTGCGTACGAAGCATCTTTGACTATCATAAGAAGAAATCTCCTCCAAGTCTGCGTTTGCATTGTGTGTATGGCGGGAGGTCTTATGGTAGTTACATTTTCAAAAAGCATTGCGAATTGATTTTTGAATACTTCTTGGTTTGTTTTTAAAGATAAACTATTTTTGTTGCTCACACCAGTCCCACGACTGATCCGGAGTTTATTGTTTCTTTCCTAAACTCTGGGTGCTCATTATTTTCTACACGAGCAGTCTAGAGTTGGGTTTTTCAGATAGTCAGGTTTAGTAGATTATCCAGAGTTAGTTCAGTCTTTGGACCACACCAGTCTTGCGCAGCTTGGTGCATCGTTATTGGGAGTTCGAGCTATTGTTGGATTGGTTCTTGGAGATGGAGTTGCAGTTCTCGGAGTTCTTTTTGAAGACTATCTTAGAGTTATATTGTTCCGCTGCTAGATGTCATCTATTTTCTTTTCCGCTGCTATTTATTGTATCATATCTCTGATGTATATTGATATCTACTGGATCATCTGTTGTATCAGATATTGTATCAAAGCTGTATATCAATGTATTATTCTTTTATTCCGCTGTGTTGTTTACTTAATGTTGTTATAAGCTCCTGCGAATCGGATTTGAACGGTCGAATCTATGACATTCGAATACGATATGAAGTCTGGATGTCGATTTTCGAGCGGGAAAAATCAGTTCTCGTCGTTACATTTGGTATCAGAGCTAAGGTTAAACTTTAGCTCAGGAGTATAACACATTAAGTAGCTCATTAGAGATAGGGTGAAGTAAACCTTAGAATGAGTATATCCCTAAGATATCCGTTTGAATGCCTCAGTAAATTCTCTTGCTATCCGCTGATAGTGAGTATGAGTGCAAGAAGAGAACGAGGTAGGGGACAGGGAAGTAAGACTATAAATGGTCAATTCCCTGCGACAGTGGAAATAACTTTCTTTGATTCGTCTTTCCAAATTCTTTTGATTGCTTCGTGACAGCTACAGAAAGAAGTTCGGTGCATTGATGCTCTACGAATCGTTGTAGAAGATTCTTACTTCGTATTTCATCGGTTTCTTATCAGTTTTGGATTTAAACCTTAATGAATACCAATTTGAAATTTGAAATTAGGAATTTTGAATAAATTAGAAATTTTGAATTGAGTTAAAATTGATTAATAGAAGATGAAGCTAAATCGAATTGTATCGATAAAACGATTTCGTTTAAAACCAAATTTTGAAATTCTATTGTAATTTCTTGGGTTGGTCGAAGTTCGAAGAGAGACAAATTGGTATATATTTTGAGATATTCCGACTTGAATTTGGAATCCATATCTTGTATTTGAGAAATTGTAAAGATTGAGTCTATCTCTGTGTTGTTTTCGTGCCTGCAAATTTCGAGGACGAAATTCTTTTAAGGGGGGAAGTTTGTAATGACCCAGGATTTTTATGAATTTAAATTGATAATTTAAATGAATTTTTGAATTAAAAATTTGTAAAATTGATTTTTAATGGTAGCGAGTTTCCTCGATTCAAATAGAAATTATATTAAGTCATATGAACTTGAAAATTAGTATATATGTGAGTATATATGTATATAGTGGATTTGAAATAGAATCTTAGTTTAATAATAATTCAAATTTATAAATTTAATATAAAACAATAAATATCAAAGTAAAATAAATAATTTAAGTTAAAATAAAAGAGGAATAAAAATAAGACAATGGAAAAAAAGAAATGACATTTAAACAAAGAAACAAAGTTGAAAATAAATATGCAAAGTAAATAAAATAAAGAAATACATTCAAGTATTAACAAATAACAATAACAACATCACTTCAGCCAAGTACAAAGCTGCAGCTCACCATAACAACATCATTCTAGCCGAGATCTTGTTTCATAAAACAAATGAAAATATAAGTACAAATAAAACATAAACAAAGAAATGCAAGATCTCAGCCGAGTAAAAAGGACTTGAGTTATCTTCACCCATGCCTATTATACAAATAACATCACCTGTACAAAATGTTATCAACTTGTAAACTTTTTGTTATATACATCACTTTCTTCATCTCAGTTTTCATTCATTTTAAACTGAGCAAAAGAAAAGAAAATAAAAGGAAAACATAGGAAAGCTTCAGTTTACAACTAAAACAAAATTCAACAAAATACAACTGCATTTAAAACCAGAGATCAAGAGAGAGGGGTTTTAGCTTATTTTGTTTTACAAGCCTGTTTCAAAACTGCAAGCTTTGTTCATTCTCTTGAACCTGTGAGTAACATCACATTTCAATTTTAAGTATCTGTTATCTGTTGCATATTAATTTCTGGAAACAAAATATATGTTTTTGTGTGAGTAACAGTTAGTAATTTAAACTTAAGTATATATGCTTTGAAAGTGTTCTGTATATATATATATATATATATATATATATATATATATATATATACATATGCCAGTATTTCTTCTTCTCTGTCTAGTTACAGGGTATGAAAAAACAAAGAAAATTCAATTTCTTCTTTTCTAACCAATATTAGGCTTTGGCCCTAGAACAAATTTGTCGTATTTAAGAATGAACTATAAACTAAAAATAATTCCATGAAGTAAAAACGTATACAGGAAGGAAGATTCAGTTTTTACAGAGGATACTTAAAACTTTGAAATTTTCGAATTTAATAAAACATTGATTCAAGTTTGTAGTTTGAATCCTTACACGAAACGATGATTTTTAAGGCAAATTTGGTGATTTTTAATGGTGGGTTTCATGAGCAGTTTGGAGATGAGCGTGTGAGGCATTTTGATTGAATTCAGGTGATTGATGGAACTGGGGTGGTCGGGGTCGTGCGTGAAGGTGGAGGAGCGTACCACGGTGATGGGAAAAATAATGGGAAGTAGTCGCGAGGTAGGAGGTAGCGGCGGTGTCGAATTTCCCCTGGGAACCATAGTTTTACGGATGCTTATATTTTTGATCGACACGTCGTCGTCATAGCATCGAGTGCGCCCGCGTTTGGAGGGGAGGTGTCTGGGTTGTGGATGAGCATGTAGGGGAAGGGGGTGGTGATGCTGGAGATCGTAGTTGTCAGGCCGAGGCATTTTTGTGAGTGGTGATGGGTTCGAAGTTATCGAGCTATGCTCGATTTTGATCGACAATGAAATTGGGTTGTTTGATGATTTGTGGTCAAGGTTGAGGTGATTTGCGACTTGAAGGGGGTGTTCTCGATCGCCAGAGCCCCGGCGCCACCGCGTGCACGTGCACGTTCACGTGCACGTTGGGATTTGAGTTTGGCTGTGGGTTGTGTTGTTGAAGAAGAAGCTGGGTAAGCTCTCGTGTGTTTACTCGAAGCTTTGCTCGAGATTCTGTGGGTTGGACTCGAAGCATACTCGGGGGATTTGAGTAGTTTACTCGAAGAGAATTTTAAACAAATACTCGGGTAAATTTTTGTTATCAGGGTTTCAAACCTGAACCTGTTTTCTGGGTCGGGATTTTAAAATTAAATTTTAATTTATAAAGAAAGGTTTTGAACTGAGTTTAAATCAAGATATAAATATAATTCCAATTTGAATTAAGAATTTAGTATTGAAAACAAACAAAGTTTAAATTCAAATTGCTAAAACAACTCAAAAGTAACTAAATATTTGAAGCAATTTGTAAAGAAAATAGATTTGAAATTGTAGATGGAAGATTTAAACGAGCTGAAATTTAGAAGTTTAAAACTGAAATAAATTTTACAACCAGATTTCCAGAATTTGGAATCTAATTTAGTTTTAAAACTTAAGGGTTTAAAATAAGTTTAAGCGTGTTAAATCTAAATATAAAAATTGATTTCAATTATATGGTAAATGAGAAAAGAAAATAAAATCATAAAATATGGAAGAGTGACTTTAAATAATATAGATTTATGGTTTCAAATTCACTAACAAATGAGTGCTAAATGGTGAATCGATTTATAATCAATATTGATTTATATAAGTGAATTTCTTTAGAAAGGTAATCAAAGGAACTCAATAGCTAATGAAGTCATGACTAAGATTTTATTTGATAATTAATTAATTTAATAAAGAAAAAAATCAATCATGAAATTATTAAGTATAATTGCTTAATGACAGTAATTATTATGGGATTAAATTACAGTGCAATTAATTAAGTTAATTGGATTTGTTAAGTCAATTACTTAAGTTTAAATTTATTCAAAATAATCGTTTAACCATTTGGAAAATATAATTACTTAGAAAAAGTAATTAATTGTCAATTATCGGATGTAATTGATTAAATGACAATCAGAAATTTGGAAAAAAAATATTTGTTATTAATCAAGGGGTTAATTTAATTTATTAAGTAAAGAATTAATTAATACTTGAAATTAGTTGAGATAAATTAAAGGTTAAATTGATTCATTAATTAAGATTGATTTGTCAATAATTAAAAGTGAACTAATAAATGATAAAAAGGGATTTTATTCCAAATAAATTGTAATTAACTTACGATAATTAACCCAGATTTAAAATTAATACATCTGATTTAAATTTATCAGTCAACTAATGAATTTTACTTGTGAATGTTTGAACTTGACTGAATGATAAATTGTCTGATATCCCTGATCTGTGATACTTTGTGATATATACTGATTTGTGTGTGATCTGTAATGTAGGTATTTATCTGTGATAAATGTAATTTTATCTGCTATATATATATCTGTGATCTGTGATCTGTAAATGAGGATGAGCATTATAGTTATATCGCTTATCAGCTATATTTTTGTTTCAATCTGTGATGATTGAAATGATGTTGCACTATTGTGTTAAACCCCTGGACCACACTTATACACACACCAATATGGATTTCACGAGGAAATCGATTAAGTCACAAATTTTTGAAATAGTTTAAATTTGAGTATTTGAATTCAAATGTTTTGGAAATGGATTGGGTTTAAAGTGAAAAGCTTTTGAAATAGAATTTCATAGATGAAATTTATTTTGAATAACTCGATAAAATATGAAGTTGAATAATTTGATTTGAACTTAAATTCAAGATTTGAAATTGAATTCTATGATTTAAAACTAGGGATTAAAATTGTTATACCAGATATATATGGATTAAACTATTTTAAAAAGTATTGATTTGGGGATGTGAATAAAATTCAAGGGCTTTAACTCGTGTAAATATAATTGGATTTTTCTGAAACGAAAACTGTTTGTTTTCAAATAATAAAAGCTTTCACATAAGAAATGAAAGTCCAATTGGTGTTAAAAAGAATTTCAAGTTTGAAAATGAAGATATTTTCCAAGTTATGAAAATGATTTTTGAAAGCTATAAGTTGAATCTTGATTTAAAGATTCAACAAGTTAATCGAATTTTGAAAGCTATGAGTTAAATATTTGATTTAAAGATTTAATGAGTTAATCCAATTGGAATGGAAATTGTTTTAAAGTCTATAAATTGATCTTTGTGAAATAAATCTTTTTTGTAATATAAAGATTTGAAATGGTAATTGGTTTAAACCATTTGAAGAAAAGTTTTGGGTTTTAAGTTGTGACTTAATTGAAATCCCAATATCCATATGTTTTTGAAATACTGCGCTCACTGTTCGGTTTAGCCAGGAGAGGACCTTTGTGTCATATATCCCATTCCGAATATGTGATATGTCGTTATGAATAGCATTTGAAGACCGGTGTTGAAGACCGGATATTTTTGAAAACGTAAGGACAACTCGTCGAATGTCTTTGCATCGAATGGTCCCCGGTATAGAGACTCCATATGTGAT
This sequence comes from Allium cepa, assembly GCA_030765085.1. Classification (NCBI taxonomy): domain Eukaryota; kingdom Viridiplantae; phylum Streptophyta; class Magnoliopsida; order Asparagales; family Amaryllidaceae; genus Allium; species Allium cepa. The sequence continues at coordinate 626,725,998 of CM060939.1, forward strand.
GGGAAGTCCGAACGTGATTAGTGAATATCCGGATTGCAAGGACTTCTTTGTAAGTGCCTTCGGTTCTGTTCGAACCCGGAACAGACTTGTATGGATTGTATGTCTGACATTACAAGTTGAGATATAAAGCTGATTTCTTTCAAATATATTTCTGTTGGTGGCGGAGAATTTATTCTCTTAGCTTAACACCCTTCTCTGAGACGTACGAGCTCAGAGGTTATGTAGTTGAAGGTTATCAGCGATATATTCCCAATTTGGTAATGTGACATGCTGAGTGTTGCTGTGAAATGATCATTGTGTTGATCATTTGTGATAGGATCATTTGTTTGATCGTTTATCTTTGTGATCATTTCTATGATCATTTGCTGACCCAAAGCATGGCTTTTGTATAAAGCGTGGCTTTGTGGACGAGACTTCGTCGAGCCTCACACCTCGGAAATGGTCAAAACAGGAAAGATGCAGCAAGGTTATGAGGGGTAGCTCCCTTTAGGGTATGTGCATTTCCTTCTGGAAAAGGGTGGTATCATGGTATGGAGCCCAGATACTTACTCATGTTGAAACACTTTATTTATGATTGTGTGATGATGATTACGAGCGCTCGGTTAAAGGTCCCAAAGCACCGAGGGATGGCATACTCGTGTCAGTAGTTACCCAGTTAGGGGTAACCCGGCCTTGTGTTGGCAGAGATCCGGTTTGGTTCTCGGGGACGTCCTTCCAGAGGCATTCTCATGTGGCAATGGGAAGTTCCTTGGCCTGACCATTTGTTGGAAATCCAAAGAAACAATACGAGACTTGTATGGTTTTAGTTATAGAACCTGCCATCTAATATGGTAGCTATAGTAAGCATAATATAATGGTACCTATGCTGGCTAAGATTTATATTCTACTTTCGAAATGTTTTCTGCACTTTGCACTTATAGTAATAATATCAAAGAAATTGCGTACGAAGCATCTTTGACTATCATAAGAAGAAATCTCCTCCAAGTCTGCGTTTGCATTGTGTGTGTGGCGGGAGGTCTTATGGTAGTTACATTTTCAAAAAGCATTGCGAATTGATTTTTGAATACTTCTTGGTTTGTTTTTAAAGATAAACTATTTTTGTTGCTCACACCAGTCCCACGACTGATCCGGAGTTTATTGTTTCTTTCCTAAACTCTGGGTGCTCATTATTTTCTACACGAGCAGTCTAGAGTTGGGTTTTTCAGATAGTCAGGTTTAGTAGATTATCCAGAGTTAGTTCAGTCTTTGGACCACACCAGTCTTGCTCAGCTTGGTGCATCGTTATTGGGAGTTCGAGCTATTGCTGGATTGGTTCTTGGAGATGGAGTTGCAGTTCTCGGAGTTCTTTTTGAAGACTATCTTAGAGTTATATTGTTCCGCTGCTAGATGTCATCTATTTTCTTTTCCGCTGTTATTTATTGTATCATATCTTTGATGTATATTGATATCTACTGGATCATCTGTTGTATTAGATATTGTATCAAAGCTGCATATCAATGTATTATTCTTTTATTTCGCTGTGTTGTTTACTTAATGTTGTTATAATCTCCGGGGAATCGGATTTGAACGGTCGAATCTATGACATTCGAATACGATATGAAGTATGGATGTCGATTTTCGAGCGGGCAAAATCCGTCTCGTTACATAGATTTTAATTAATAAATCCAAATGTAACCAATATATATATATATATATATATATATATATTAATAATTTAATGTAGAATCAAACATAGATATTTATTAAAATAAAATTAGTCCAAAGTATATTTTGTATAACTATAGTATTATGTTGATTCATGTTTATTTATACATAAATACAATGTAGATATATGTATGTGTGTGCATTTATACATAAATATGTGTGTGTGTGTGTGTGTGTGTATTCAAAAATATTTATATATGTATTGTTAATTAATCCTTTAAAATTAATAAATCAACTTAACCAAATCAATTATAATCAATCTAAGATTTACTACCAAACATATAGTAATCTAATTTAGTAAAACAATCTGATAACAGATCTTAATCAACAATTCTAAATATAATTTTATGTGTATGTTAATAAAAAAATAAAAAAATTCTGAAAACCTTTTAAAATATTTCAAAATTATTTTAACATACACATACATACATACACACATATATATATATATGCATTTATGTATATGTATGAATCTTAAAGTAGAAAACAAAATTGGAATCAATGTAAACTATTGTTAAGAATTAAATAAAATAAAGTTAATTAGAATAACAAGTTAATTGCCAGATATATATTTATATCAAAATCAATAGAAATTAACATAGAAAATCATGAATAGAATTTATCAATTTCAAATGAAAACTAATTCTAATGATAACAAGTTATACTACTTTAAGATCTATAATTGTATGCTTATAAGGGACAACAAAAGCATATATAAAATTTTCAAAATGAATTAACTACTAGATCTATAATACCATGGAATAAATAAATAACTAATAGAATTTACCTTGTATGATGTTGCCTATGATTCGTACCTTGAATGATAAATGCTTCTAGATCCGATTGAATCACCTCCAGAAATTACAATAATAAGAAGCACCACTTTTGAATTTATTCTATTTTATTTATTTTTAGTTTTTTTTTTGGGAATTTTTGTGGCTCAGAAGCCAAAAAATTCGGCCAAGAAGGTAGAAAAATGAAGATGGATGCCAGGGTTAAGAAGGAGAGTGATTAAGAGAGATCAGTGAATGGAAGATAACATCTCTGCTACTATGAAAGAAAATTGGTTGAAGCAATTTACTTGGTGTCCTTTTGAAATTCCAAAAATGCCCTTTCTTTCCTTTACATGTTTGCACTCAATCAAAATATCAACGTATGCAATAATACAAACAACCCATGTGCAAACTATGGACTCATACTAGTATTTATAGAGGTATCCGTCCTTAACCTTCTCCTTATATTTTCTAGATCCAACCATTGGATTGTAAGCCTTATTTTCTTATGCCTTCTATGAATAAGGTTATATGGGCCACAAAATATTCCCATACACATTAAGTAATTAATCTATTTAAATCCTATTTAAATATTTTATCAATATCATATATCGATACATACATACATAACATTTATGTACGTACTTTATTAAATACTAATGGATTCAAACAAATCAAATAAATAAATAAACAAAATTTTAAAAATTAATATTTCATAAATATTAATTAATTTAATTAATTTATAATGGTCATCAATTAATTAAATCATGTGGTTTTCGAAGCATTCATCATTGCGGTTGTGAACCGCAATGTTGTAAATCCAGTCGGCGATTAATATCGAACTATTCGAATATTAATATTCATACGTCACTTAGCAGGTGGTGTTACATTCTGGCTGAATTTATCGGTTACACGTCTTTTAGGTAAAATCCAATTTTATTCATTATAAACTGTACCTAATGGTGACAATGGTTTAGACCAGTTCTCCTCGACAAAACTATATCACTTTGGATTTATGGAATTTGGTAATGGTCAAAATTCCAATTTCATCCACATTTAACTTTATAGTCCAAACACAACGTCCTCGGTTTAATAATAACAATTACTATTAACCAAAATGCTATGGCCAGAGACTTTGATTTGAGTTGACTTGAGTTGACCATGATACCAACCCCATATAACTGAGAAGATGAATCCCCTCTTGAATAGTGCTTCATTTCCAATACTTCCACTTAACCCAACTATAGTTACTCGATGGAACACCATGCCACGATTTGACTATAATCAAAGCGGAGCATTCATATTGAAGATCCGTAGTATTCTCAAGTCGAGAGAACTGTGTAAATTAGTCACATCGATATTTTCTATTTGACCTTAGTTATATCAACCAACATAAAACTATCGAGTGAGTCATTCCATAGTTATCGAATAACTATCAATACATAACTCCTAAATGCCCCCAGCAGTCATGAGTAATATACTTCCCAACATTTGGAGAGCATTACATACTTTAGTCTCAACGGATACATCGATATACAATCTCGATGCATCTTGACTACAAACATTTAAAATGGTATTTTATTTTATTGTGATAAATTACTCACGGTTACAACACTTTGTTACTACTATCACAAAATATACCATTTATGGATTTTTTTCATTAAATATATTTTTAATTAAACATATTACTCTTAATATAACCACATTATATCAAGTATATAATAGAAAGAAACTCCTTTATTGTGAACAAGATTGTTCGAAGAGTTAGATATATGTAACAAATTACATAATTGCCCCTAGGGCATACCCCTAACTCTATCATTAACTATAATAAAAGTGGATTATTCACATGGAAGCTCTATGGTATTCTCTAATCGAGAAAACTGTATAAACATCATCACCTCGAGATTTCCTGTTTGGCCTAGATCATATTAGCCATGTAACGATCCAGAATTTTGTACACTTCGTATATAAAGATATGAATTATTTAAATACTTAAATCTTGGATTAAATATGATTAATGTGATTTAGTAATCATATTAACCCCCTGTTAAGTAATAACTAGTGATGATAAAATTTTTTTGAAAAATGTTTAAAAAGATACACACTTTGAAGAAATTTCGATAATGTGGTTGAAAATCACTTTATCGGTAAACAAATTTTTACTCATCAGAAGTCATTCAAACTTTTTGCCATACACTGAAACACTTAGGAAATCATTAATATTATTAATAAAAATATTTTCAATTATAGAAATTAAAATGATGATGACATGCATGAGGTCATGGACGATATTTTGTGTGTAAGGGTAAACGTGCAATTTGCTAAGGAAAATAAATTACAAAGTAAAAAGCATGTAAGGCATATGGGGTGACTCATTTAGCCAGAAATGAGAGGGCGAAAGAGAGGCTTTGACTTGTGTTGAAACTCATAAAATCAAAAGGCTTGAAAATTTTGAAAAGAATAAAAATGGTGGAAGTGCATTAGCACTAATCCACTTTGTTCTTCACTAATCTTTCTCGAATTACTTCAAATCTCTTCCAAACTTCACTAAACTTTCAGCAATTCCTTATACCACCTTAGGAAGAAAGGATATAGAGTCAAAATTAGAAAAATATGGAAGAAATATAGAAGCTTGTTGTGGCCATAAGCATCGCCTTGGAGGGGGCATGACTTTGTGGTTTTGGTGCTAAATGTTGGATCTATAGGTTTTTGGGTAATGGTAGGAAGTAGTTCTTTATTCCCATGTATTTAAGCTTCATGTAGGATTGGATTTGGGTGAGTTATCTCACTACCTTATATGTATATATTGTGTGTGTATATGTGCTTGCAACTATAAAGTTAAAGTGACATTAACAAATTAAAGTTATAAATTTTGAACCCGCTTGCTTTTAAAAGAAAATGAAAACATATTTTATAACATCACTCTTATTACGTTTTATAACATGTGACATGGCCTTGACTTGATTTTTAAATGATTGTTTGGATTGTGTTTTGAATTAAAGTATGTCTGAAAGTGTTTGAAGCGAGAAAAGTCGCTATAAGTGCACTTCGATATCCCTTAACTTTAACTTTTGTATATGGAAGATTTATGAATATAACTTGGGATAATGTGACTTAGTCATTATCTACACATATTATGGTGTATGGGACAGTAAAGAAATGTTTCGAAAATTTATAGAAATTGTGGATTAAAGTTGAGAAATTTAGAAGCGAAAAGGTCACTATCGACGCACTTTGAAAATGCCTTGTGTTCGATGATTTTTGAAGTGAACCTTGCAAGATATCCTAAAGGATTATTTTCATTTTCGATAACTAATGTAAGAGTACTTGTTACTAAAAAACATTGAATTTTAAATTATTCACTAACTTGTGAAACAAAGTTGCAAAAATTTATAGTGAGAAGAAGGTCGCTATATGAGCACTTTGAAATGTCTTTTTTTGGAATATTTTAGTTAATTTGTAGACATCCTTAAGGCTTTATTGTAATTTTTAATAAGTACTATAATTGTATTTATTACTGGAAAAAAAAATCAAAGTTTAAAATATTTTAGAACTGGTCAAACAAAATGGCTAAATTTATAGTAAATAAGTCGCTACACGAACACTTTTGTGAATAGCTTATTTTCGAGAATTTTATAAATAAATTTTATGATGTCCTTAGGGTTTCTCTCTGTAGTTATTAAGTACCTTAAGGGTAGTACTTAATGCAAAAATTTCAAGTCTTAATCGTTTGTTTATGCGGTGAAAAATGGTTACAAATTTAGCGCTTTTCTATGTTGTTCTTTATCAATGACTTTTAACAGCATTTACAAATGCTGTAGTAAGTTTCTTGAGGTTTTAAGTGTCTAAAAATGATATTTAAAATTGATCCCTGATCCTTCTAGAGAACTTTTATAACATATTTTTCAATATTTTAAAGTTGGTTTGAACGTTAAATATATTTTAAATATTTATTTATGAAATTTTGAAGTAAAAGTCATTTTATAATATAAAACATGATTTTTATTTATTTTCATCAAATTATAAATTATTTATTTTCATGTAATATTTTACATGGATATTTAACACATGTTTATAAGTTTTTTTAAAATACATATAAGTCTAGAAAAGTAGGTTAAGAATTTTATAATAGAATGAAAGGTTGTTTTGGATTATACCACTTATTTTAATAAATAGTTTTGTAAATTTAAATAAGAGAGTATTACATTCTTTAGTAAATGTAGATATGCTTAGAGCTTTAAAATGATTTTTTTCAAGAAAATGACAAGTAGGAATGGTTTGGTTTTATTGTGACAATGTGTTAACAACATTTGCCTTTAACCCTTTTCGATTGTACTTAGTAATATATTTAGATCTTTAAAAGAATGTTTTAAAGATAATTATAAATGGAATGGTTTTGGATTTGTTGTAACAATGTTTCTAATGAAAAAATTTAATCCATTAAATTATATTAATGCAAATGTGAAATCATGTTTAAGATTTATGAATATTCTTATACAATTTGGAATGAGAATATGGATACAATTCTAAGTATTGAAAAGAGTACAAATGAATAATAGTAATTGATAAATGAAGTTTTATTATATAAAAGAATTTTTACTACTAAAGATATATTAATTAATAAGAGGGTTATTTAATTAAAAAGGGGATCAGAAGCTGATTATGTGACTCAATTATGCTTTATGTGAATTGATCGTGTTATTTGTGTTTACTCATTTACATAAAGTATTTAGTCGTGTACTTACCACTAAGAGCCAACAAAGTAGGCATTTCTACCTATGGGAGTTAAGAATGAAGTGTCTAGGCAAAGCTTTGATGCAACTAGTGCTCTAACTTACCCGGCTTCATTCTTGACCAAGAGATAATGTAAGTTGAAACGTTCGAAAACATGACAAGTATACGAGACTCGGTTTCCATGCGATCATCTATTTTGGACTTGATAGTCAATTAGTCAATTATCAAACTTGATCAAATTAACATAGGAATTAAAAGCTTTATGGTTTCATATGGTTTGAGAACCTTTTGGGAGGAGCATAAGTATGAAACGTTTGTTGCTTTAAGAAATTATATATACGAGATCCCCAAGGACAGCTCTTTATATATTGTTCGCTTGCTTCTAAAAAATTGGAATTGAGCTGATCGAAAATTCATCGATTTAGATTTTGGAGAGACCAAGATTAGTAAGTATTTTACTTACTGAATACCACTTCAAAACTAATATACATGTTCTATGTTTTGGAAGCGGTTTTGAAGTGGAATGATGTAGAGTTGAACTGTCTATCCTAAGGTTAAGTCCAAGGGTGAGGTCAGCATTATCATTTGTCAGAGGGCTTATGCTATAATCTGTTTGGGGATTCATGATCTGTTCGAGATACTAGAATCTATTTAGGGATTCGCGATTCGTTCGAGATGTTGGAATATATTTAGGGATTCATGATCTGTTCGAGATGTTGGAATCCATTTGGGCATTCATTCTATTCCAGTGGTGAAGACTCATGTATGGATGCCAAACGTAACATTGACATCGGGATATGGCTAAAGACAGAGTAGGATGCATAGTTTGGGGTTGTCTAACTCATGATAGGATATTATCAAGTCAATTTCTAGAGTACGCTTATCAATAGGTTGGCTGATGAGAGTTGATGATATTTGGCTTCATGTGGTTCATACTATGTTCGAGCATGGGTCAGCTATGTTTTCCTTATGGTATATTTTATATAGAGATATATGATGCTTGGAAGATGACTTCTAATCCTTGTGCATGAAGATATGCTTCAGGTTACTGAAGGCGTCTCCATGGAAAAATCCATTATGCGAATGTACCATAGCGGTTTTGGTTGTAGTTAAACATTGTCGTAGCGTGATTAGCACGAGCAACAACAGCTATTTTCTTATTTATATTCTCCACCCTAGATATTATCTATAATATTACAATATGTACTTATTAGATGGTTTGGCTCTTTTGAGGAGATAGCGTTACAACGGTCTCAAAGGGTGTTGTTATATGCTATACACATATTCTTGAGTGTCTCACACTAGACTTAGGTCTAACGCATGGTCTTTATTTTTCCAAAATTTCTCATATGCTCTTTCGAGCCATCTAAGAAAGGAAGGTTTTAGTTGGATATTCTTGAAGCTTGAGAAGATGAGCTGGATATTTCACTTATCATAATATTCTTATTTCTGCTGCTTTACTATTATGTATACATATCAGCATTTGTGAGGACAAATTGTTATAACTGTCCATGCTAATGATAATATTTAGAATTGTATAAATGCATCTTATAGTGATAGTTTGCATTGTCTTTTGATATTATATATCATTATTCCACAATGAGATTTTGATGCTGTGTTCTCTTCTTTCTTGTTCTATTTTCTTTTTCTTTTATTTTACTCCAACAATTCGTCTTTCTAACAATTAGTGGTTGACAGTTGAAAACTATGGATTATTAATGTCGACATTCGAGGGTCGAAGTGATTCGTTGCATCTAGTATCAGAGCTGAAGATTAAGCGAGAACCTTGGATTTGGTTAAGTAAGACTCATTAAGAGATAGGGTAACAGAATGTCCCAGCATGAGTTGATTATATTATACATATGAGAGCATATTTGTAATTATTGTAAACATATAACTTAAGGGAAATTCAAACCTGTGCAGTTAAAGCGCTCGGTAAACTGAATGAGGCGGAGGTGCAAAAAGTCATAGCGGGGACACATCGGGAATATAGCAGGACATAGCGAATGACTCTAAAGTAGCATACAAAACTCGTATTTAATGTTTTCACAAATATATAAATGGTAATTAAGTGAAAAATTAACATTCAATTGAATTATAATTAATACATGAATAATTTTAAATAAAAAATGTGCGAATATACTGTAAATAAACGTAAAATTGTTATATAACATAATTGAATTTAGTAGAATACTAGAGTATTTTCATTTCTGAAAATACGTTAAAATTCAATTAAATAAATTAATTTCATAATTTTTATAATGTATAAATATCATTTTTTAATTCGTTTATTTTAAAAAAGATATAGCGGAAATAACGGAATATAGCGGATATAACGGGATATAACGGAAATAGCGGGGCTTAAAGCGGAAAGGCTATATTTGGGCTATATGAAAATATTGTAGCGGCAGAAATCCGCTATGAGATATAGTAGGGTAATAGCGGGCATTAACTGTACATATTCAAACGACTAAAATTAAAGATCTTATATAAGGTAAGTTATAGAGGTATGGATTATTAAAATGCAGTTTATTAATGCAAGGATTAATAATGTTTATTTATTATCCCTTATTATTTAGTTTGGCGATACTTGACCAGTAAGAGCACGACTATCCTTTCTAAAATGATTTGACATGGTTGACTAATTTATAAGCATTATTATCATTTGTATTATTATTATCATCATAATATTGCTCAGCCAGTTTATTAGCATTGACTATCACTTATTGATTGTCGATTTATGCTCGACCAGTTTATGAGCAGTTTTAACTTTTCACTATATGTGTTGTGTAGACTATATTTATAGATTCATTGAAACGAACACCTTGTGAATTAAGTTTCACATTTTGATCATAAAGCGTTCGGTGATGATATTGGGTTAGAAGTTAACTTTAATAGAAGTTGAATTTAGTAAAAGATGTCTACTATAATCAAAGGTGAAGATTAACAAAAGTTCATTGCTTCCCTTTGAATTGCTAAGTGGAATGTTGCCTCTTACCTCATCACTCAAATATAAAATACTAAAAATTCTATTGTATGTATTCAACAAAGCTTGTGTCTCCATAAGAGCTTCAGTTCCCTTATACATCTTGCCATTCATATTTAGAAAATCCTTATACAGTTTTGGAAAGTTTATCTCTGGTACACGAAGAAATTCTTCATTTTGTACCTCAGCTATGGGTGCCCCTTCAATAATGGTGGCCTGGTTTCTAGCCTGAAGATAACGAAAAAATCAAAGGTGGAATATTCATGCCAATTACTTCTACAGCATCATTTCCAGTTGCAGTTCCGGTTACTCATCTATACTATTTGTATAATTGGATTAAATATTAGATCCTCTTAGAGTAATAAATGGAGACGGTAAACATAAACCTGGAATTAAATGTCATACACCCATTTACTTTGCCTGACACACACACATACACACACACACATTTTATAAAAATATACAAGTACGCTCTCTATACGTCCTAATCCACAGCTCTGATACCAAATGTAATTTCACGACCACATGATTGAGTTGTATGCGCCGTAAAATTAAAAGCTATATTCTTTTAAACACAACAATATATAGAGAGATAAGCTAACTAACTGTATCTTTCAGAACACATAGCAGAATAGATCAAATTACAATGTAGATAAAATAAACAAAATTCCATGTACAATATAAATCATGCCCAATCTTTATACACACACACATTATCACACAATATATACAGTATGTACAACAGGTGGATAACATATGTATACGCCTTCATAGTAACTATCTTTAAACACTATACACGCCCAAGCACCTATGTTAACCTATAGTGTATAAGAAGGGGGGTCAGACACATGTCTGATGAGCAAAAATATTACTAAGTATATACTGCTATCATGATTACATAAACATCTTGTGAGTGCTAATACTTACTTTACCTCAACCTGTCTCACCTGCAACTACAGACTTTGTCCACCATAATAATCATAGTATGAGGATCATTATCATATACTTAACAACACTAGACGTATGATAGATTTAATTAGACATAGGCTAACCCATCCATACACAAGAAAGGAAAGAGTTAGTTAAATATATACTAACTCAACAAAATATACAAGAGTTAGTTAAACGGAGACTAACCACAAGATATAGTTAAATATAGAACAATTCTGTAAACGTAAGAAAGAGTATGAGTTAGATAAAGGTAGGCTAACTCGCGTATACAAAAAGGATAAGTAAACACATCATAACTTCTTTAACGAACGACATAACACAATCATCACAACGCACAATCATCGAAGTGCATTTCTAAACGTGAATACTTTTGGATGTCATTGAGAAACCAACACGTCACTCACCTTCCATTTCCTATAGGTCGGGTTAAAGTAAAAGTGCCTCAACCGTGGTCCAGGTTCAACCTGGCAATTTAAACATGCTGGATCGGTTAATAGCACTGGTACACCAGTTGCCATGCCGAGTGCAATATTAACCGATCGTCTTAAACTGCTTCTCCTTCCAAATTTCAAACTATTTTCATCGTTTCCTACTTAAATAGGTTTCTACATCTTTTAGACATCATTTCCTTTTATCCTAACCTTCCATACATCCTATATTATCTGTATTCCATCATTTTTATCTCCATATCTATTATTTTCGTCTAAACCATCATAATTTCATCATTAATCCTAAATATACAATCTAACGCTAGTCTAAACACAAATTGATCATCATTAACATTTTCTAATCCTATAGTTACTTAAGTAATTATCCCTTAATCTAATTACCCAAATTCAACATCCACCAATCTAAATTAGAAATCAAACAATGAATGCTACTTTCATGTAAGCAACATATAATCCAATAATGATTCTAATTCACCAATCTAAGTCACCAAGCCCTAGAAATCACCCGATTACTTTCCAATTCCTCGTTTTCTAGAAATGAAGTACCTCAAAGTTCCTATATTCCATTAAAATGTGTATCTTTTTGCAGTTATCTTTGCATTCATCGATATGCTGTATATGTAGAAATAATTGATAGATGATTTGATTAAAGAAGTTTATTGTTTTTAAAAGAGAGAAATTATATTGATTTTGAATTTTGTAGTTTCTAATACATACATTCTTCGATACAAACCGATACATATAAATACAAGTGGATATAGTGCTTTTGGGCTATTGGTCTGTAATACCTATTATCCATATTACCATAATACACAACATTATGTATGTTATTAACAGCGGCCCCTTTATACCGCTTCATACATCATTTCTTACTCCCCCCCCTCAAACCGATGGGTTAGGGTTTGTCAAATTGAATTGGGGCTTAGGTTGCGATGCGATTGATTTACATTCTCTTCTTCAATCTCTTTATTAATCACTTTGGAATGTTCATATGCTTAGATTAACTAAAGTTGCTTCACCAAATCTTTGAAGCATTTAGAGTTGAACTTCTATTTCTCTGTTTAATGCTAGATCTGCTTGTCTTCACTTTGTTCCGCTTTTAGTTATGCTCTAAATCTCATAAAATTTCTTGTTGATAATGCTTTGGTAAGAATATCTGCTCGTTGGTAAGTGGATCTCAATATGTTTTTCCCTAGAATGAAGTATTGGATTTGCTATCATATAAATTTTACTTTGATTGTCGCACCATGATATCGGTTCATTTCTGTCTTGATCTTTAACTCTCTTAGTAATGACTGTATCCAAATTATTTCTACAATTGCACTTGCAACACTTCTATATTTAGCTTCAGTGTTAGATCTGAAGATGGTTGTTTGTTTCTTTAAACACCATGCTACTAGGTTATTTCCAATGTAAATGTAGTAACCAGTTACCGATTTTCTGCCATTTATATTTGTTGCCCAGTCTGCATCTGCGTATGCTATGATGTTTAGATTGGTGCATTTCTTTAGAGTAAGTCCATAACTAGCTGTCCCTTTGAGATAACTCAGAATTCTTTTAACAGCTTTCCAATATTCATCATGGAGTTCCTACATGAATTGTGATACCTTGTTAACACTAAATGAGATGTCTGGTCTAGTTGTTGTAGTGTATTGTAGAGCTCCTACAATACTTTTATATTATTTGATATTTAATATTGGTTCTCCTCTATTTTTGGAAAGTTGTTGATGACTGATCATGGGAGTTGGTTGTGGTTTAGTTTCATCCATCTTTGAATTGACTGGTAACTCTTTGATGTATTTCTTTTGGCTTAACATTATTTCTGAATCTGATTTCCTTTTTACTTGTATACCCAAGAAGTAATTTAGGTTGCCAATATCCCCGATCAAGAATTGTTTGTTAAGATACTGAATCATGTTGATGATCTCATCTTCATCATCAACTGTTATAATTAGATCATCAATATATTAGAATATAAATGGTAGAATTGTTATTGATTTTTATAAATAACGAGTTATCTGATTTGGTGGACTGATAGCCTAAATTAACCAAAGTGGCTTTCAGTCTATCAAACCATACTCTTCCTACTTGTTTCAGTCTATACATGGCTTTATTTAGCTTGCACATATAATGCATATCTTGCTTGTATCCCTGTGGACGCTCCATATAAATTTCTTCCTGCAATATACCATTTAGAATGGCATTATTAACATCAAATTATATTATATTCTAGTTTTTGTTCGGTGCAATTGTGATAATAATCCTAATAGTTGTTGGCTTCACCACTGGTGAAATTTTTTCACTGACGCCAAATCCATATTGTTGAGTATATCCCTTAGCAATAAGTCTTGCATTATATCTTGATATTGTTCCATCTGGATTTTTCTTCAATTTGTATGTCTATTTACACCCTATTATGTTCTTGTTTGCTGGTAGATACACTAGATTCCATATTTTGTTTTTCATGAGTGTCTAGTACTCTTCATCCATTATTGCTTTCTATTTTTTTTATCTATAATAGCTTGTTCAAATGTTTCAGGCTCATCCATACCTGATATTGCAGTATAGATTTTTGGCTTAAATATTCTACTCTTTGATCTGGTGACCATATGATGATGTTTTCTAGCTTGTAATTCAGTATGTGATGATGTTGAATTGCTGGCCTGATCAGTGTTCTCCATTGATCAGACTTGTTGACTCTCTTCACTGATGCCTTGATTTTGATCATTTGATCTGATAGGTGACTAGTGCGTGTATCAGGTTGCTTTCTTATACCATGACCTGGTTCAGATAACACTGTGTGTTGTGGTTTAGAAGCTCATGTTTCCTTCTTAGTCTTTGATCGGTTCTATACATTTGAGTACACAGGCACAGTAGGTATGGATACTCTTGGACTATACACTTTTTGTGTTGTTTTAGCATTTGTGCAGAAAAATGGAAATACTTTTTCATTAAAAACCACATGTCTACTTATAATTATTTTCCCAGTGCTGTCAAGATAATTGTACCCTTTCTATTTAGTTGCATAACCTAGAAAAGTACGTGTTAGATGTAATAACCCTGATTTTAGAGATTACCTGAGAGTATTAAATTATAACGGCAGCTATAGTTTAATAGTGTAAATTAATAATAAATGAAGAATTTAAATTGTTTATTGGGAATAAAAAATGTATTTGAGAATAAAATGAGAAAAATAAAGTTTTGGAAATTTTATTAAGATGATTTGAGTTAATAAAATGAGGAAATGAGTTTAATTTAGAGATATTGCAATCATTATGTTAATTATTGCTATTTACTTCTTTTAATGATTTTCAAAAGAAGTAATTAATTTTTAAAATGGGATATATTTAATAAAATGATGGAATTGAGTTTAAAAATATAATTTTAGTGTTTAATTATATTTTAAATGGGTTATAGAATTTTATTACACAAAAAATATGATTTTTGTGTAATTTATAGTGTTAATTAATGAGATTTGTAATTAAAAATGTAAAATTGTAATTTACTTCAAAATAGAGAAGTATGATAATAAAATGTTTTAAAAGATATAAATAATCATTATTTGTGTGTAAATACATTTTATTATCATGAGATTAAAGTTTCCCCAATTTTTAGAAAAGATAAACCTGAAATATGGTTGATTACATTTGTTACAGTTCTTTGTAAAATGCAATAAGTGGTTAATTATTAACATTAAATTAAGTTCTCTTATTTGTGGGCTTAATTCCATCAACAAATAGATTACCTAACCTGTAATTAAGGAATGTAATAAAGAAATGAGAAAAGAAAGTGATGTACGTATACTCTTTTCTCATTTCTTTTGTAAAAGTCCAGAAGCTTGTTAAAGGCTGCTTCTCCCTTCCTTCTTCAATCTATGCTAAATCCATCAAATAAAAGGAAAATTGGTGCTTTTAAAATGTAAATTCAAGTGCTAAACTTAGGTAATCCCTATTATAAAACCAAAATCTCCATAAAAAATCTAATTTGAAGTGAAAACCTATTAATTGTTTATATGTGTTGTTGCATGTTCCTTCCTCAAGCTGTTACAGGTTTGGATGCTTTGTTCTTGGCAAAAAGCTTCAATCTTTGGTATATAAATCATATTTTAATCTTCACGAAGGCAAGATGAGTGTAAAACTCACAAACTCTAGCTCTCTGTATGATCAAAATGTTACAATCTGTGAATTTCTGTAGCCTGTACAAACTATTTTGCTTTGTGTTTGAAACTGAAAAAAAATTGGACATGTTTTCTTCGTTTCTTAACCGAATTTGATAATTTTGAATGTTTCTAAAAGCTCAAATCATGTACCACAACTTTTATGTATTGATTATTTTGTAATTTTGAGGTTAGCTACGTCAAAATCAATTTTTTTTTACTGTTATCTCGAGAGCAAAACCAATATTTTCTCTGTGTTTGAAACTAAAACAAAATTGGGCGTAACTTCTTCTTTCCTTAACCAAATTCAATAAATTTAGATGTTTAGAAAAGCTTAGAGGTTGTGCTAAAATTTTCATGTTTTGATTTTTTAAAATTTTAAAGTTTTCATGATCAAAAACGTGCTTGTTTGTTGATGTCTCGAGAGCAAATCGACAGCAGCAACAATCACAGGCCTGAGAACATTTTTGCCATAAGTTACACGTTTCTTGTCCAAATTCAATAACTTTAGATGTTTTGAAAAGATTGTATGTAGAGATATAAGTTACATGTTTTGAGTTTTTCATAAATTTGAAGTTATCTGGGTCAAAATTAAGTGTTTATATTGCTATCCCAAGAGCAAAACTAACATTTACTCCGTGTTTGAATTTGAAACGGGATTAACCATAACTCTTTCATTTCTTAACCCAAATCTATAATATTAGATGTTTTGGAAAGACTAGATCATGTACTACAAGTTTCATGTTTTGAGTTTTTTGAGATT
Source organism: Allium cepa (assembly GCA_030765085.1). NCBI lineage: Eukaryota > Viridiplantae > Streptophyta > Magnoliopsida > Asparagales > Amaryllidaceae > Allium > Allium cepa. The sequence continues at coordinate 626,742,517 of CM060939.1, forward strand.
TTGAAGTTTGCTTGATCGAAATTATGTTTGTATGTTGTTGTCCTGAGTGAAAAATGACAGCAATAACAATCATTAACCTTAGAATTTTATTAGCTCATTTTTCCTCTCATTCTCGCTCGGTTTTGAAGTTTTTTGAGATATTTTGAGAGCTATGATGCATATCAGTGGGCTAGCTATATTTGGAGAATTTGAAATTTAAATTTAAATCAAATTTGAATTGATTTTGGTTAAATTTGAATTAAACTCGTATTGAATTCTAGTTATCTTTTTTGTTTTTCATTGTTTTCGAGCATGGTTTTGACTTAATCATTTTTGAAGTTATTTCTAAAATAAATGGGCATTTCAAATTATTATTATATAGTATTTTAAAATTATTTTTCTAATATAAAATCTATTTATTTCCTATAGTAAAGGAATTTCAAATATTGATTTTATTAATTTTTCGGGAAAAAGTTTTAAAAAGTTGTTTTCTTTAGTAAACTATTTAAATACAAAACAAACACTTTTACACTATTCGAACGTATGAGAAAGAGAATTAAATGATTAGTAAAACACGTGGTATGGGACATGTGCGTTTATTATTTCGGTTAATTCCGAACTTGTACGATCGAAGCTATTTGAGATTATAGATTCTGAGATGTTTTGCCATTTTATGGCGCATTTTGAGTTTTATATTTTATATTTATTGGAATTATTTAGATGGCCAATATTTGGCAAGTATTATGGTTTGAGATCTCCTATGTGGGAGTATGGTCGATGAGAACCATCACAATGTTTTGTTTACTTGCCAATGATATAAGGCAAGTCTTGAGTATATGATTTCATGTTTTGAGATGTATGGTTTATAAGGAACCATTATGATGTTTGTACTTGTCGATGATATGAGACAAGTATGGTGTCTCTTTATCACTCGCTAATGAGACTACGCGAGATATGAGTTTTTGAGTTTTATGATGTTTCTAGGGGCATCGACTAGTGGCTAGTAAACCGCTAAGTGCGAACGTGTGGTATGGGACACACGTTAACACTTGTCGGGATCTTATCTATGAGTTTGTTGCACATTCACGATGTTTACCTAATAGAAGTGCTTTGAGAGGTGTTAGTGACCTTATCATCAGGAGGAACTGCTTTGGAAGGTGTTAGCGACCCTGTTAGGGCTGACAAAAATGGCTTGGAGAGGTGTCGGCGACCTTGTCATAAGGAAGAACTGCTTTGGAAGGAGTTAGCGACCTTGTCTGAGGCTTCGGCCATCCGAGTTTAGGACGTGCAGCATTGCTTCGGCATTACAATGGGGATTTGGCCAATCTGGATTTTTTGAGTTTTCTATTTTATTGTGATTTCACCATTTTAAGATGTTTTATTACATCGACAGCCTAGTGCTATATAAGATGTTATATATATGGTGATTTCAATTATGATGTTTTGAACTCTTACCAAGTTTCTTGAGTTATGAGTTTGGATAATTTTATGACATTATAGGATATTCTAGGTTTTTCCATTTTGACGAGTTGAGATTGAGATTTATATACATTTATACCGATGAGATGAGGTATAACTGAATTTGGAGGTTCATCTATAATTGAGTTTTGGATCATCCTATTTGATATATATTTTATGTTTGCCATTTTAGCGAGAGTCTGCCATTTTAGCCTTTTGAATGGAAATCGTTGAACTGAGATAAATTTAAATTGAATTTTTTAAACTAAAGTTGATTTAAATTGATTTGTAAAATTGGAAGAAACAATTATAATTGAAACTGTTTTAATATACAAATCTTTTAACATATAAACTGTTTTCTCATATAAACAATTTTAATATATTAATAATTTTAATTCATTAACTACTTTAATATATAACCTATTTTTAATATGTAAACTATTTCTAATATATAAACTATTTCTAATATAAGCTATTTGAATATATATTATTTTAAATTTATAAACAACTTTTAATATATATATATATATATATTAGTATATAAGCTATTTTAATATATAAACTGTTTCTAATATATAACTATCTTAATCTATAACCTATTTTCAAAATATAAACTATTTTTATTGTATAACTATTCCAATATATAAACTACTTTCAATATCTAAACTATGTAAAGTTGGAACTGTTATGATTTAGATTCAACTGATTTAAATGTGAATATCTTAATATGATGGTTTGACCTATTTTGTGGTTATGATTTTGAAAATAAATATGATTTAAAATGAATAGTAATTTCGAAAGTGAGTATGATTTCGAAAATGAATATGATTTGAAAGTGATATGATTTTGAAGTGAATATGATATTTAAATATCAATTATGAATCACTTTTGAAAATGTAAAAGAACTAACCGGTGTGAAATAAGCGTTTAGTTGTTAAAGAGTACGGGATCGGGTATTGTCATACTCTCTGCCAATACCGAAAACCACTTTAACAACTGTGCACATGGTGGAGAATCCTGAATAAAGTAGGATGGTTTGGAAAACGCTACTGTATGAGGTATGAATGCAGCCCTAGCCCCCTGGGTCAGCTTGATATGACTAAAACAGGAGCCAGCCGGGCCAAGTAAGGCCGCTCCTCTGATCAGATATGCTTCTTCGACACCATATCTGTTACTTTGTAATTGATTTGGTGGCCACCCTTTGATTTGATTATGGGAGTGTGTTTTGAGGTTGGCTGTAGTAGCTGCTATGCATTACCACCAGTCTGGATCCGCAAAACGGTAGTATCCTACCTTGGGCATTGCCTTGCGTGCCTTGTCATATGCCTTATGGCGCCTACTAAAAGTTTGGTTTGTGTCGTACCTATGGAATTCTCCTTGAAAGCTCACCGATTTGGTGGAGTTTACAGTATTGTGTAGACTACGGCATTTATATAAATGTGTTATGGGGGATATGAGTAATGCAATAATGCTATTTTGTTACTTTACTGTAGACATATTATAATAGTGTATTGTACTATATATATAGATAGTATAACGGATCCTTAGGAGATGGAATCCCAAACATCTCTTAAGTTATTGCACGCATATTAGAAACTGGATAGAAGATGTAAAATACCGTAAACATCTCCAAAGCTATTACACTCATATTTACTTATTTTGATTTGCCTTACATAAGAACTTTTATTTCTGACTTGAATGTTTTGTTTTCATTACACTCTAATCAGCCTGATCATTTCAGCATTGAAGACCCTGTTTCTGGAGGATGGAGATGGAGATTTGTATATTATTTATATATATTCCACTGCATCATGTTATTCCGTCGCATTGTCTTATTATACCTTTTGTATGTATGACTCTGGTCTATATTGTAAAAGTGTAATCAAATGTTATTTGTAAAACTACTTCATAAACTATTTATTTGATTATTATATTTTGTCATTCTGATGTGAGATTCTATATTCTGTTATTTTCCTTTTTTCTCTTATTTTCTTACTTACCCCATCAGCAATCCTCCCTTTTGAATGGTTTGAGTTGACATGTGTGGTTTATAGTCGATTTAAACCGTCAGTGTGGGTCGTTACGACTTGTGTTTGGGGACCGATAATGGTTATGATGAGATTTTCTACTGTTGTAGAAGTTTCTAGGGTGGATTCGATGCATTGTTAGAAGTTGCTGAACTATCTTTAGCCACGATGACACTTCTCGAAACAAGAAAAGACCTGTAAAATCAGAATTCACTATTAAAATCAAGGAGTTCCCCTTTGTAGTGACCAACGTACCAAGTCTAAATGATGATATAACTCTAATAGACTTCTAGTAAGTACCTTACTCTCTTCCTGATTTGATGGATGTCAAGACCCGATTCTTCGACTTCCAAAAATCGACATTAATACGTCCCCTGTATCAACTGTCGAGCAATCGAAGGCCGGAAAACCGAACCCATAGGGTTTAAGAAGAAGAAAAAGATAGAAGAAGTAAGAAAGAAGAAGCAATAGAACAATATCAAAATCTCATAATCGTAGCGGAACAACATATAATAGATAAATGAATAATCTTTAAATCAAAAGAACTGTACATTTTATACATTACATCACATAACATTATCAGAGTTTACAACAACAAACAGCGGAGAAGAAATACTATATACTAGTTGATACACCACGCAATCCAGCTTGCCTCCAGATCTCTACAGCAAATCCTGAATTCCAAAATGACCTGATAACCTGACTCTAGGCTACCCGTGTGGAAAATAATGGGCACCCAGAGTTTAGGAAGGGAACAATAAACTCTAGGTCAGTCATGGGACTGGTGTGAGAACTTAAAACAGTTATATCTTTAAAAAAACAAACAAAGAAATATTTTAAAATAGATCCGCAATGCTTTTGGAAAATGAAACTACCATAAGGCCTCCTGCCACACACACAATGCAAATGCAGAATTGGAGGAGATTTCTACTCATGATAGTCAAACATGCTTTATACGCAGAAAAATTTCTTTGATATTATTACTATAAGTGCAAAGTGCAGGAAAACATTTCGAAAGTATAATATAAATCTTAGCCAACATACGACCATTATCGTATGCCTACTATAGCTACCATCTAAACAGTGGGGCGCCACCATAAGTAAATGGCAGGTTATACAACTAAAACCGTACAAGGTGCGTATTGGAGTTTGGATTTCCAACAAATGGTCAGGTCAAGGAACTTCCCATTGCCACATGGGTACGCCTCTGGAGAGACGCCCCGAGAACCTAACCGGATCTCTGCCAACACAAGGCCGGGTTACCTCTACAAAAATAGGTAACTACTGACATGAGTATGTCATCCTCCGGTTGTAAACAACCTTTATCCGAGGATCCTCAATACCAACAACCACAAAGTAATAAATTTGTAGCAACAACATAGGTTAAGTATCTGGGCTCCATACCATGATACCACCTCTATCCAGAAGGAAATGAACATACCCTAAGGGGCGCTACCCCCCATAACCTTGCTACATTCTTCCTGTTTCGACCATTCGGGGTGTGAGGTCCGACGAAGTCTCGTCCACAAAGCTATGCTTTTCATAATAGTCATGCTTCGATCAACAAATGATCAGCGGCACTTCGTACGTCACATTACCAAATTGGGAATGTGTCACTAGTAATCATCAACTACATAATCTCTGAGCTCGTACGTCTCAGAGAAGGGGGTTAAGCTAAGAGAATAAATTCTCCGCCACCAACAGAAAGGTATTTGATAGAAACCAGCTTTACATCTCAAATTGTAACGTCAAACACAATCCATACAAGTCCGTTCCGGGATCGAACAGAACCGAAGGAACTTCCAAAGAAGCCCTTGCAATCCAGATATTCACTAATCACGTCCGGAATTCCCATCACAAAGGGTGATAAAATCTCTATATCGGGGATCAGCCGATGCAGAGTCATTCAACGGTAATCCTTCCGTTTTCGAAAATATCCACTCTTCAACACCGGTCTTCAAATGCTATCCATTACGACGTATCACTACTCGGAATGGGATTTATGATCCAAAGGTCCTCTCCCAGCTAAACCGAATAACGAGCGCTTATTTTAAAATAAGTGTAGCATTCAAATTCAAGAAAATCACAATAAATGCACATTTAAAGATAAATATTGATAGTCGGTTATTTAACTATCAATAGATATGCACAACATCACCAGATTCCAAATAATTTCCTAAATTATTTATTTTCCAAAAAATATCTCCACAAGATATATTTTTCCATACTTCAACCATCTGAAAACAAATTTTCAAACCACTTTTCACCTTTACAACTTTTGAAAACAAATTTCTAATCATTTTCCTTACGTGGAAACACTTCTAAATATTTATTCATTTTCACTGGAAATCTGCCGAGTTCAAATACTTTAAAATAATTTATAACACTTATCCAAAATATATCGGAAAAACACTTCAAAATAAAAATGTAACATTTCGATTTTGTCGGGATCCGAAGGTCGGCATTCTTACGTCCACTGTATCAAATGCCGCATAATCGAATGCCAGAAAAGCGAATTGTTAGGGTTAAAAAGAAGAGGTAGAAGAAAACGATAGAAGAAGAAAGAAAACAGAACACAAACAATATCAGAATCTCACAGTCGCAGCGGAACAACATATAATAGATAAATGGATAATCTTTAAAACAAAGAACTATATCAGTTATTACATTACATTATCATCAGAGTGTACAACAACAATATACAACACAACTAAACAATGGACAGTTATACAAACATATCCCTACAAGTGAGTTACATCGGAAAAGATAATATCATATACAAGTAATACGTCTCTCCATCCAGCTCGCCACTTGAGCTCCATAGCACTCCTGAATCCAGAATGACCTGTTAACCTGACTCTAGACTGCCCGTGTGGAAAATTATGGGCATCCAGGGTTTAGGAAGAGAACAATAAACTCCAGGTCAGTCATGGGACTGGTGTGAGAACTCAAAACAGTTATTTAACTTTTAAAACAACAACAACAACAAGGGAAATGGAAAAATATTTGCAATGCTTTTGGAAAATGAAACTACCATAAGGCCTCCCCGCACACACACAATGCAAACGCAGAATTGGAGGAGATTTCTCCTTATGATAGTCAAAGATGCTTACTACGCAAAACAAATAATTTGTGATATTATTATTAGTGCATAGTGTAGAAAGCATTTCGAAAATAGAATATAAATCTTAGCCAACATACGACCATCATCGTATGCCTACTATAGCTATCATGTTCAATAGCAGGTTACCGCCACATTCCATGGCAGGTAATACAACTAAAACCGTACAAGGCTCGTATTGTTTCTTTGGATTTTCCAACAAATGGTCAGGCTAAGGAACTTCCTACTGCCACATGGGATCGCCTCTGGCGGGACGTCCCGAGAACCTAACCGGATCTCTGCCAACACAAGGCCGGGTTACATCTGTAACTAGGTAACTACTACTCGAGTATGCCACTCCCCGGTCCTTCGGGACCTTTATCTGAGGGCCCTCTATCACCAAGGAACAACCACATAGAAAAATGAGATTGGAGCAACCACATAGGTTAAGCATCAGGGCCCATACCTGACACCACCCTTTTCCAGAAGGAAATGACACACCCTAAAGGGCGCGACCCTCATAACCTTGCCACATACTCCTGTTTTGACCATTTCCGGGGTGTAAGGTCTGACGAAGTCTCGTCCACAAAGCTACGCTTTTTCACAAAGCCACTCTTTGATCAACAAATGATCAATAAATAATCATCACACGGCAACACTCAGCATGCTACATTACCAAATTGGGAGTATATCGTCGATAACCTTCAACTACAAAACCTCTGAGCTCGTACGTCTCAGAGAAGGGTGTTAAGCTAAAAGAATAAATTCTCCGCCACCAACAGAAATGTATTTGAAAGAAATCTTCTTTATATCTCAAAATGTAATGTCAGACACGTAACCATACAAGTCTGTTCCGGGTTCGAACAGAACCGAAGGCACTTCAAAAGAAGCCCTTGCAATTTGGGCATTCACAATCCCGATCGAATTTCCCATCACCAAGGAAATCTCCATACCGTAGCTAACGGTGCAAAGACAATCGATATCGTATCGTTTTCACAAATACTCGGTCTTCAACACCGGTCTTCAATGCTATCCATTACGTCGTATCACTATTCGGAATGGGTAATCCGAATAACGAGCGCAATAATTTAAAAATAAGTGTAGAATTCAATTTCAACCAATTCACATCAAGTAGCCATTTAATGGTCAACATTGATAGTCGGTTATTTAACTATCAATCAGTATTCACAACATAACCCGATTCCAAATAATCTTCCCAAAATATTTATTTTCCAAAAATATCTTTATAACATATATATTTTCCACACTTCAACCATTTGAAAACCAATTTCAAATCAATTTACACCCTTACAACTTTCATCTCAAAATGGTTCATTTAAACCAATCAAATAAATCCTTACCGATTTATTAAATTTACGTTCCAAATTCGTAAATTTATTTCCACACTTTTAAAAATAAATCAATGTTTATTTTTAAAAACAAATTTCCCTTATAAATTTCCATTGTGGATTTACATTTCCAAATACCCACTTTTTACACGATTTTCAAATCGATTTCAATTATTCACTTTTAATTTATCTTTAAAAGATATAATCTCAAAACATTTACTTCATATTGGAAAAACATTTCCATACTTATTCAAGAATAAGTAATTCACAAATCCATTTATTTCCTACATTTGGAAAATATTCAATATACTTAAATCCAAATTAAGTATATATTTTATTCTTTAAGGAAAACTTCTCTTAAACACATTTATTTGGATCAAAACGAATGTTACGTAAAACATCGTTACGACAACCCAAAATCACTAGTATAGGGATTCAAAATTAAGAAAGATATATAAATCCCAATACTATATAAAACATTTCCTTTCGAAAATCATTTACTATAACAACAGTGTTATAGTCCACCATTTCCTTCTATTTCTCGAAAACGTCTATTTCAACAATGAATGTTGAAATCTATGGTTTCGATACTTTACACATTTTAAAACATCTTTAAATTATTTCAAATTCTATTTAAAATATCACTTTCCCAAAATATTTCTTTAATATATCATTCACTGCCCAAAATCGTGAATATATTACGTTAACCAAATTCAATTTCTACATATTTTATTTAAAGGATTATCCACTGTCCCAAAACCGTGGATATATTTCCTTTAATAAGCTATAATAATTAAACTTATCAAAATAAGTTGATTTTGGATTTATAAAACAACGTTTATAAATTCCATTTATACTTTATAACAACTTTAACTTATAAAAATCATTTTATTAGCAAATTCTGTCCATATTCCATTTACACGCCAAAATCCAGTTTATAAGTTAATCACTTATAAATCTTTTATTTTACAAAATCTATTCATTTTATAACTTCGCGATTTATAAATCTATAGATTTCATCCATTTATGAAATCCATTTATGCTTCATTTTAATACTTATAAAAACTTGTTTTATGATTCTAATATTTTAATTTATAAATATCAATTTTTATAAATCTTCTATGTAAATCATTTATAATAATTCAAAAATCCCAATTTAAACCATTTTATAAATTAATCAACTACTTATTTCAAAAATCACCTTTCGGTTATATTTCACGAAAATCATAATTTTATAACATAAACATTTCAACGTTTATTTATTTAAAAATGAATAGATTCCAAAATTAAATTTTATTATGAATTCTCAACTTAAATTTTCAAAAGTCAAATTTTATTTATTTTCGGCATCTAACGATACCAAAAATATATTTGGCTAAAATTTAGCCTTTAACGATTTCAATCACAAAGATAATCACATAGATTATAAATAGATCAATAAATAGATCAACACACAACATTGAAACCAATTCAATCATTTGAGGAATCCAGTTGGATCCCTTCAACCTGTTTCCTTGCATCCAAAGATGTTAGCACAATACCAACTCCGCTTCAAGAAAGAATATCGCGGTATATAGGATTTATAAAATATTATCCGCTATTATGCGGTGCAATAGGGTCTCATCCGCTATATAATGTAGGAAAATCAACTCCAAATACATATATAATACCAATTCCATACAAGTTGGAATTATCACGGTATATGTTTTTAATAAATAACCTCCGCTTAATATACGGCGTATAGGGTCTATTTCAATACAACAGGTAATAATTATCTTCCAATCACACAATTAAGCAATTTTAAATCTAACTATTTAAAATTTAAATCGAAACAATTCGACTAAGTGAGAAGTTCTCACCTTGAGTTTCCGATAATAGTTGTAGCGTTTTGTTTCGAATATAATTAAACGTACGTTTAATTTTATCCGAAATTCAAACTATCTCCAAATGACTCCAAACTAGCTCCATTGCGTAGTGCTCGACGAAACAAACCCGTCGCAATTCGTTTCGTGCAATTCCGATCTCGTGTGAACAAGTTATTGATTTTTAAAGTTTGTATGCATTTTAATATAAATAAATTCACAAATCTATTTCATTTTTTTTTAACCTAAATCAATATCTGGCCGTTACTTCTATATGCATGCATCAGGGCCGTAGAATGCTACATCTCCTTCTCCAAATAATACACGACCGAGAAAATCATATAGGCCGCATACTAGGGCTTGAAATCGCCACCACCACATCGACATATACATCGATCAACCACCCTCATATGGAAGCCCACGGCGAGCACGACCTTCGGCTAGAGGAGCTTGAAGCTCGGCCCCGCCTTTTGCACGCGTAACGAGGATGAATGGCCAGCGAACGCAGCCCCTAGCTTCGCCATCGCCACGCCATACTTCCTCATCTCCGTATGGATTGAAAGCTCTTCCGATGCTCTTCAAATTTGCAGTTGACAACGTTTTGAATCGATTATTGGATTTGAAGAAATTAGTGGAAGAAGGAGATGAATTTATGGTCGTGTATCTCATTAGTGGCGGCTGAAGCTATTTAGGTTAGGGTTTCACAAAATAGAAGAATGAAGGTCCTTTTATAGAATTTCAACGAAAAAAACTATTCGCTCCAAATTTCTAAACTCCAAATCTCGCGCGGTGACCGGTTTTTCTAGGGTTTACCCCGCGTTCCGGACACAATGGAATAGGTTTCGGAGGCTAATTCGACCATCTGTGCGAGTTACGGAAATAAACAATCAAATTTAAATTAAATCGATTAAACAAATTTCTATGCGTTTTGGCTTGCCCCAGACAAACCGTAAATCCGATTGACACGAAATTTGAAACCATATAATAATATAACATTACGGATCCGACGAAACTAGTTTCGTTGAAATCCGAGACTATTGAAAAAATGACTATTTTCACTAGTCGATTTAAATATTAAAATATTCAATTTTCACAAATTAACTTTTAATTCGATTTTAAAAGTCCTATAACATCACTATAACTCCAATATAATTTAATATAACTTTATAAATTATTTTTAATCACATTAAATAAAAATTCCAATTATTTACGCAATTTCAAATATTAAATTGTCGATTTAATTATCCAATTAAATCAAGATATTCGAAAAATAAATTATTCGACTCATAAATTTTACTTGTTGATATTTAAAGTCAATTAAATATCTGAATTTCAAATGACGAAAATCCTGGGTCATTACAAACTTCCCCCCTTAAAAGAATTTCGTTCTCGAAATTGCCAAGCAAGAAAATGTTTTGAAATCCATTGACTTTCCAAAACAAACCGTTCAAATTTGATATACAAATCTCTTAAGTGTTTAACTTTTCCAAATCCATAGTTAAACTTCTTACAAAATATTTACTAAGTTTTCAAATTCATACACAGTTATCTTTTCAAAATCAACTATATCGTTTAACCTTTAACTTCAAATCAACACTTAGTTTTCACAAAAAAAAATTCCAAAATTTTCCGAAAATTTTCTAATGCCTTAAATTTTCAAAAATTTCACCATAACCTCCTTTGTATGGAGGAGCTTTTACAATATCACAATAGATATAAATAAATATCCATCGACCCACCCGGTCGGAAAAACAGTTCATATTTCCTATTTTTATTGCATAGGCGTACCTTTTTAGCATTTTTAAGTAAAGCAGTTATTTATTTAGCATTTGCGCAACCAAATCCCGCTAACGGTAGCCCTGATACCTGTACTTACTCAATATAAACACGTAAGTGATATATATAAGAAGTTATTAACATTTTACCCTTTTAAACTACTACAACACATGCATTTTAAAAGAAATGCATACTAAACAAAGTTTATAAACAACTTATATGATTTCAACATTACTTATAATTGTTTAACCAATTCATATACAACGACATTCAATTATTCATTCTCAATTAGTTTACATTCACTAATTTACATTCAAGTTGGTTCACTTTCAATTCAAATCAATTTCTATTCAATTTAAATTTACTTAGCTTCCAATTTGAATTCAATTGCTTTAGCTTTCAATTTTATTCATTCAATTGCATATGAATTACTATTCAATCAATCAACAATAATCTAATAACCAATGTATATCCAATACAACCAAATTTATTCTCTTTACATTCAACATTCATTTTCACTTTGTTCACCTTCAATTTGGTTTAACACTTTTAATTAGCTTTAAATGAATTAACACTTACATTCATTATTCCATATCAATTCATTACATTCGATTGATTAATATTCAATTCATTAGGTCAATTACCAATTTATTTTACACATAAAGTTGAATCTCTTTTATATAACTCAAGTTCATATCCATTTAATGACTTCATTTTTTTACTTTGATACCAAAATCAACTTCTTTTAACATCACTTAAGTCATATTCCTTTTAAACATCATTTGTTTAACTTAACTTAAGGTCCCATTTCAACAACATATCTAATCCAGTTAAAATCCAATTCAAATTCCAACTCCAAAATAAATTCCATTTAACTTTTACCAAAGTCAATTTAATTATTTATTCAGATTCATACCTCGTTTTGCTTAACAAGGTTATTTAACCATTTTAATAATTGGTTTTACTTACATCTTCACATTTAATAAGTTATACAACTTATTATTCAACTTTCAAATCTGATTTAATTTATTTAACTTTCTTTAGTTAAATTTCACATCATACATTTGATCATACTAATTCAAATTTATTTCAACTTTACTAAAGTTAAATCTTTATTATCTCATATTATAAATTCAAAACTTGATAAGTTATATTCATTAATTTCAACTTGGATTTTTATTTCAAATTTGTTTATCACAACAAAATTTAATTTCCAATTTACTATTATAGCAAATCCATCACACAGAAACTCGAAAATGATATTGATGATGCTGCAGTCATCACCCTTATTATTCCCCAGCAACAGTAGTGAATCCAATGCTTAAAATTCTAAATTTTCCTTTATTTATAAATCACATTTATAAATCTTGCTTATATAATTTCACTATTTCACTTTACTTATACAAGATTATTCCACAATTGTAAATCATTTCAATTATAATTCTATACTTATATAATTGTTGCTTTTATATAATTTATTCTTTCGCAATTGCTGTTTTTATTCAAATTATTGAACAACTTTGATTCACTTATATATTTTCTTACATTTTCAAAAATCAAACAATTCAATTTATATACACTTTGACAATTCTGAAAAATTATTCCTTTATATATAAAATATAATCGAGGTAAAATTATTTTATTTACCCAATTTAAAACAATACTATGTCGATTTATCTCGTTTAAGAGTTTAGAAACCCCTATCGATACATTTAGCTAGGTTGCACCGACCAGTATCTATAAACAATCAACCGATAAGTCAACACAATACAAAACAATTTCATATTCGCTAACAAATACGTGCTCATATCTATTATTACACTCAACTCATTCTAGAGTACTGCTGACTCTATCTCTAATGAGTAATCCCCAACGGAGCCAAGGTTGTCATTTAACCAAATGCTCTGATACCAAATGTAACATTTAGATTTTATCGGGACCCGAAGGTCGGCATTCTTACGTCCACTGTATCAAATGCCACATAATCGAATGCCGGAAAACCGAATTGTTAGGGTTAAAAAGAAGAGGTAGAAGAAAAAGATAGAAGAAGAAAGAAAACAGAACAGAAACAATATCAGAATCTCACAGTCGCAGCGGAACAACATATAATAGACAAATGAATAATCTTTAAAACAAAGAACTATATCAGTTATTACATTACATTATCATCAGAGTGTACAACAACAATATACAACACAACTAAACAATGGACAGTTATACAAACATATCCCTACAAGTGAGTTACATCGGAAAAGATAATATCATATACAAGTAATACGTCTCTCCATCCTGCTCGCCACTTGAGCTCCATAGCACTCCTGAATCCAGAATGACCTGATAACCTGACTCTAGACTGCCCGTGTAGAAAATTATGGGCACCTAGAGTTTAGAAAGAGAACAATAAACTTCAGGTCAGTCATGGGACTGGTGTGAGAACTCAAAATAGTTATTTAACTTTTAAAACAACAACAACAAGGGAAGTGGAAAAATATTCGCAATGCTTTTGGAAAATGAAACTACCATAAGGTCTCCCCGCACACACAAAATGCAAACGCAGAATTGGAGGAGATTTCTCCTTATGATAGTCAAAGATGCTTACTACGCAAAACAAATCATTTGTGATATTATTATTAGTGCATAGTGTAGAAAGCATTTCGAAAATAGAATATAAATTTTAGCCAACATACGACCATTATAGTGTGCCTACTATAGCTACCATGTTCAATAGCAGGTTATCGCCACATTCCATGGCAGGTAATACAACTAAAACCGTACAAGGCTCGTATTGTTTCTTTGGATTTTCCAACAAATGGTCAGGCTAAGGAACTTCCTACTGCCACATGGGATCGCCTCTGTCGGGACGTCCCGAGAACCTAACCGGATCTCTGCCAACACAAGGTCGGGTTACCTCTGTAACTAGGTAACTACTACTCGAGTTTGCCACTCCCTGGTCCTTTGGGACCTTTATCCGAGGGCCCTCTATCACCAAGCAACAACCACACAGAAAAATGAGATTGGAGAAACCACATATGTTAAGCATCAGGGCCCATACCTGACACCGCCCTTTTCCAGAAGGAAATGACATACCCTAAAGGGCGCGACCCTCATAACCTTGCCGCATACTCCTGTTTTGACCATTTCTGGGGTGTGAGGTCTGATGAAGTCTCGTCCACAAAGCTACGCTTTTTCACAAAGCCATGCTTTGATAAACAAATGATCAATAAATAATCATCACACAGCAACACTCAGCATGCCACATTACCAAATTGGGAGTATATCGCTGATAACCTTCAACTACAAAACCTCTGAGCTCGTACTTCTCAGAGAAGGGTGTTAAGCTAAAAGAATAAATTCTCCGCCACCAACAGAAATGTATTTGAAAGAAATCTACTTTATATCTCAAAATTGTAATGTCAGACACGTAACCATACAAGTCTGTTCCGGGTTCGAACAGAACCGAAGGCACTTCAAAAGAAGCCCTTGCAATCTGGGTATTCACAACCCCGATCGAATTTCCCATCACAAAGGAAATCTCTATACCGTAGCTAACAGTGCAGAGACAATCGATAGGTCATCCTATCGTTTTCACAAATACCCGGTCTTCAACACCGGTCTTCAATGCTATCCATTACGTCGTATCACTATTCGAAATAGGTAATCCGAATAACGAGCGCAATAATTTAAAAATAATTGTAGCATTCAATTTCAATCAATTCACAACAAATAGCCATTTAAGGGTCAATATTGATAGTCGGCTATTTAACTATCAATCAATATTCACAACATAACCCGATTCCAAATAATCTTCCCAAATTATTTATTTTCCAAAAATATCTTTATAAGATATATATTTTCCACACTTCAACCATTTGAAAACCAATTTCAAATCAATTTACACCCTTACAACTTTCATTTCAAAATGGTTCATTTAAACCAATCAAATAAATCCTTACCGATTTATTAAATTTACGTTCCAAATTCGTAAATTTATTTCCACACTTTTAACAATAAATCAATGTTTATTTTTAATAACAAATCTCCCTTATAAATTTCCACTGTGGATTTACATTTCCAAATACCCACTTTTTACACGATTTTCAAATCGATTTTAATTATTCACTTTCAGTTTATCTTTAAAAGATATAATCTCAAAACATTTACTTCATATTGGAAAAACATTTCCATACTTATTCAAGAATAAGTATTTCACAAATCCATTTATTTCCAACATTTGAAAATTTTTCAATATACTTAAATCCAAATTAAGTATATATTTTATTCTTTAAGGAAAACATCTCTTAAACACATTTATTTGGGTCAAAACAAATGTTACGTAAAACATCGTTACGACAACCCAAAATCACTAGTATAGGGATTCAAAATTAAGATAGATATATAAATCCCAATACTATATAAAACATTTCCTTTCGGAAATCATTTACTATAACAACAGTATTATAGTCTACCATTTCCTTCTATTTCTCGAAAACGTCTATTTCAACAATGAATGTTGAAATCTATGGTTTCGATATTTTACACATTTTAAAACATCATTAAATTGTTTTAAATTCAATTTAAAATATAACTTTCCCAAAATATTTCTTTAATATATTATTCACTGCCCAAAATCGTGAATATATTACGTGAACCAAATTCAATTTCTACATATTTTATTTAAAGGATTATCCACTGTCCCAAAATCGTGGATATATTTCCTTTAATAAGCTATAATAATTAAACTTATCAAAATATGTCAATTTCGGATTTATAAAACAACGTTTATAAATTCCATTTATACTTTATAACAACTTTAACTTATAAAAATCACTTTATTAACAAATTCTATCCATATTCCATTTACACGCCAAAATCCAGTTTATAAGTCAATCACTTATAAATCTTTTATTTTACAAAATCTATTCATTTTATAACTTCGCAATTTATAAATCTATAGATTTCATCCACTTATGAAATCCATTTATACTTCATTTTAATACTTATAAAAACTTGTTTTATGATTCCAATATTTTAATTTATAAATATCAATTTTTATAAATCTTTTATATAAATCATTTATAATAATTCAAAAATCCCAATTTAAACCATTTTATAAATTAATCAACTACTTATTTCAAAAATCACCTTTCGGTTATATTTCACGAAAATCATAATTTTATAACATAAACATTTCAACGTTTATTTATTTAAAAATGAATAAATTCCAAAATTAAATTTTATTATGAATTCTCAACTTAAATTTTCAAAAATCAAATTTTATTTATTTTCGGCATCTAACGATACCAAAAATATATTCGGCTAAAATTTAGCCTTTAACGATTTCAATCACAAAGAAAATCACGCAGATTATAAATAGATCAATAAATAGATCAACACACAACATTGAAACCAATTCAATCATTTGAGGAATCCAGTTGGATCCCTCCAACCTGTTTCCCTGCATCCAAAGATGTTAGCACAATACCAATTCCGCTTCAAGACGGAATATCACGGTATATGGAATTTATAAAATATTATCCGCTATTATGCGGCGCAATAGGGTCTCATCCGCTATATAATGCGGGAAAATCAACTCCAAATACATATATAATACCAATTCCATACGAGTTGGAATTATTACGGTATATGTTTTTAATAAATAACCTCCGCTTAATATACGGCGTATAGGGTCCATTTCAATACAACAGATAATAATTATCATACAATCACACAATCAAGCAATTTTAAATCCAACTATTTAAAATTTAAATCGAAACAATTCGATTGAGTGAGAAGTTCTCACCTTGAGTTTCTGATAACAGTTGTAGCGTTTTATTTCGAATACAATTAAACGTACGTTTAATTTTACCTGAAATTCAAACTATCTTCAAACAACTCCAAACTAGCTCCATTGCGTAGTGCTTGACGAAACAAATCCGTCGCAATTCGTTTTGCGCAATTTCGACCTCGTATGAACAAGTTATTGATTTTTAAAGTTTGTACGCATTTTAATATAAATAAATTCACAAATCTATTTCATTTTTTTTAACCTAAATCAATATCTAGCCGTTACTTCTATATGCGTGCATCAGGGCCGTAGAACGCTACATCTCCTTCTCCAGATAATACACGGCCGAGAAACCCATATAGGCCGTATACTAGGGCTTGAAATCGCCACCACCACGTCGACATATACATCGATCAACCACCCTCATATGGAAGCCCACGGCGAGCACGACCTTCGGCCAGAGGAGCTAGAAGGTCGGCCCCGCCATTTCCATGCGTAATGAGGATGAACGGCCAACGAACGCGGCCTCCTAGCTTCGCCATCGCCACGCCATACTTCATCATCTCCGTATGGATTGAAAGCTCTTCCGATGCTCTTCAACTTTACAGTTGACAACTTTTTGAATCGATTATTGGATTTAAAGAAATTAGTGAAAGAAGGAGATGAATTTCTGGCATTGTATCTCAATAGTGGAGGCTAAAGCTATTTAGGTTAGGGTTTCACAAAATAGAAGAATGAAGGTCCTTTTATAGAATTTCAACGAAAAACACTATTCACTCCAAATTTTCGAACTCCAAATCTCGCGCGGTGACCAGCGTTTCTAGGGATTACCCCGCGTTCCGGACACAATGGAATAGGTTTCGGAGGCTAATTCGACCATGTGAGCGAGTTACGAAAATAAACGATCAAATTTACATTAAATCAATTAAACAAATTTCTATGCATTTTGGCTTGCCCCGGACAAACCGAAAATCCGATTGACACGAAATTTGAAACCATACAATAATATAACATTACGGATCCGATGAAACTAGTTTCGTCGAAATCCGAGACTGTTTGAAAAATGACTATTTTCACTAGTCGATTTAAATATTAAAATATTCAATTTTCACAAATTAACTTTTAATTCAATTTTAAAAGTCCTATAACATCACTATAACTCCAATATGATTTAATATAACTTTATAAATCATTTTTAATCACATTAAACCCAATTTCCAATTATTTACGCAATTTCAAATACTAAATTGTCGATTTAATTATCCAATTAAATCTAGATATTCGAAAAATAAATCATTCGAGTCATAAATTTTACTTGTTGATATTTAAAATCAATTAAATATCTGAATTTCAAATGACGGAAATCCTAGGTCGTTACAAAAACTATTTTTCTTTAAACACATTACTTAAAATATTAGTTATAAAAATATTATACCAATATTACATATAACTTAACTCCAAACTAACTTTCAAAATAAAATTAGTAGATAGAGTATAACTATTTAAATAACTTTTTTCTAAAACAATTATTGATTAAATCTTAAAAATAATCATTTCTATATCAACTTAATAAATCTTTACTTAAAGGATTTAAAACAATTTAAGAAGTTAATTTCTCCAATGTATCCTTTACAAAACCAATTCTAGAATTATATACATATATATGTATATATTTTTCAAAGATATTCAGAAATTTTATTCAGCTTTCCAAGGAGAACAAACTTTCATTTCAAAATGGTTCATTTAAACGAATTAAATAAATCCTTACCGATTTATTTTAAATTTACGTTCCAAATCCGTAAATTTATTTCACTTCAAAAATAAATCAATGTTTATTTTTTTAAACAAATTTCCCTTTCCTTCATAAATTCCATGGTGAATTTAAATTTCCAAATATCCACTGATATACGATTTTCAAATCGATTTCAAATATTCACTTTCAACAAAAATTCAAATTTTCAGTTGATTTCAAAACAACCAAATCAAATTCCATAATGATTTTCCAAGAAATTAAACACCAAGTGAATTTCATTCAAATCTCAAATTGAAATCAATTTCTACTAAACCCTAAATCAATTTTCAAATTGATTCCAAATTCTTTTCAAAACACCTAATAAATTTCCAAATGGATTTTTAAAAGATTTAAATTCAATCACCAAAAATCAATTCCCAAATGGATTTCAAATTTTATTTCCTTTTAAAAATAAATTCCTTTTAAAGAAAACAAATTCTTTTATTTTTCAAACTCTTTAAAATCCGTATTTTGAATAATTCTTCAACCTTTGAATAATATACCCGAAATCCATTTATTAAAGCTTTTCCCATATTTTTAAATTTTATTCAATAAGATTAAAAATAAAACTTTATTATTTTAGAATTTCCTCTTTTAAATTTATCCAATTCTCAAAAATAAATTTTAATATAATCTTTCAACCTGAATTTTCAAAAATCAAATTTTTATTTATTTCCGGTATCTAACGATACCAAAATTATATTCGGCTAAATTTTAGCCTTCGACGATATCAATCACAAAGATAATCACACAGAGATTATAAATAATAAACACACAACATTGAAACAAATTCAATTATTTGAGGAATCCAGTTGGATCCCTCCAACCTGTTTTCCTGCATCCACAGATGTTAGCACAATACCAATCCCGTTTCAAGACGGGATATCGCGGTACATGGGTTTATACAAAATATCATCCGCTATTATGCGACGCAATAGGGTCTCGTCCGCTATATAATGCGGGAAATCAACTCCAAGTACATATATAATATCAATTCCACTTCAAGGTGGAATATCACAGTATATGTGTTTAATAAAATAACCTCCGCTTAATATGCGGCGTATAGGGTCTATTTCAATACAATAGATAGAAATTTATCATCCAAGCATACAATCAACACAATCAAGCAATTTTAAATTTAACTATTTAAAATTTAAATCGAAACAAATTCGATTGAGTGAGAAGTTCTCACCTTGCTTCCAATAGCGGTTTCAGCGTTTTATTTCGAATAAAATTAAACACGCGTTTAATTTTACCCAAAATTCTCACTAGCTCCAATCAATCCCAATCCAGCTCCATCGCGTAGTATTCGTCCATACGATTCCAATGCAATTCGTTTCGTGCGAAACGAACCTCGTACGACAAAGATATCGCGTTACAAAGTTTATACGAATTTTATAAATACATAATTTACAAAATTATTTTATTTTCAAACCCAGATTCATCTCGGCCGCACGTTTCCAAACCCTAACATCCTGGCCGTAGATTGCATCTTCTCCCACCCGCGTTTGTTCCTCCAGGTTTCAAAAGAAACCCATAGCCGCTACCTTCCATCGACCATCACCCCTCCAACGACCAACTATATAATGATCAGCGACCCTCAAATCGAAGCCCAACGCGAAAGGTTCCCACGGCCAGAGTATCATCAAGCTCGGTTGTCCCTGTGCCTCAAAAAACATGCACGAACGTACGATGTTCATCGCCAAATTCACGTCTATCCGTGAAGAGATAGGCTAAATCGACCGTTGGATGTATAGCTCTCATCGAGCTCTAGGAAGTTGTAGTTAAGATTCCTCGAAATAATGTGTGGATTAGAAGAAAAACAAGGAGGAAGAAGTGAACATTTTCGGCCATTGAATATGGGTGGCGGCTGAAGCTTGAAACCCTAGGGTTTGGTTGAAAATGTGAAAATAGGGGGCCTTATATAGAAAATTGCAAAACACTATTCATCCTAAATTTTTCCGAACTCCAATCAAAGCGTGTTGCCTGGCGTTTATAATATTTTACCCCTATTCCGAACGCAATGGAATATATATTGGAGGCCAATTTGATCGTATTTGGAAGATAGGTTTTCGAATCGACTATTTAAATTTAAAATTCACTTAAACCGATTCCTATGCGTTTTAGCTTGCCCCAGACAAACCGTAAATCCGATTGACACGAAATTTGAAATCTTACAATAATTTAACATTATGGATCCAATGAAACTAGTTTCGTCGAAATCCGAGACTGTTTAAAAAATGTCTATTTTTCTCGTTAATTAAATATTAAAATATTCATTTTCCACAAATTAACTTTTAATTCAATTTTAAAAGTTCTATAACATCATTCTAACTCCAATATGATTTAATACAACTTTACAAATCAATTTTAGTCACATTAAAGCCAATTTCCAATTATTTCTGTAATTTCAAATATTAAATTATCGATTTAATTTTCCAATTAAATCTAGATATTCGAAATATAATTTATTCAACTTACAAATTTTACTTGTTAATATTTAAAATCAATTAAATATACGAATTTCAAATGACAGGAATTTTGGGTCGTTACAAACTTCTCCCCTTAAAAGAATTTCGTCCTCGAAATTGCCAATTAAGAAAAAGTTACAGAATCCATTTACTTTTTTTCTTCTAAAAACAAACCGTTCCAACTTGATTTCAGATTCATTTTAATTACTTAACTTTTCCAAAATCCGATGGTTACACTTTCCTAGTTCAATTCCTACATTTTCATTTCAATTTAGAAATTGACTTTTCGTTAACAAAAATTTACAAAAAAAAATTCTAACTTCCAAAATTTAAGGAAAATTTTGATAGAGTCTCCCTTGTACGGAGGATCTTTTGCAATATCACAATAGATATAAATATATATACATCGACCCACACGGTCGGAAAACAGAAAGATGGTTCATATTTCCTATTTTTATTGCGTAGGCTTACCTTTTTAGCATTTTTAAGCAAAGCAGTTATTTATTAGCATTTTAGCGTGACCAAATCCATCCAACTACAGCCCCGGTACCTGTACTTACTCAATTTAAACATGTAAGTGACATATATAGGAAATTCATTTACATTTCACTAATTTTCAATAGAAAACACATAGTTTCATAAGAAATGCCATCAAAATAATTCCCATAAGCAATTTATAAGGTTTCGATACAAATTTTAATTGCATACAACCAATTCACATTAGTTCACTTTCAATTCAAATTCAATTACATAGCTTTCAATTTTATCAATTCAATTTCATTAACACTTTATGAATTATATACAATTAACTACAATCATAACCAACATAACCAAATTATTAAATTTACATTTAATTTGATTTACATTCAATTCATTCATTAATTCAATTGCTAATTCATTTTACAATATAAAGTTGAATTTCATTTATATAACTCGAGTTCACATCCATTTAATTCACTTTATTGTTTTACTTCGATACCAAAATCAACTTCATTCAACATCACTTAAGTTATATTCCATTTCAAACATCATTTGTTTAACTTAACTTAAATTTCCCCATATAAATCCAATTCAGATTCCAATTCTATTTAACTTTTACCAAAGTCAAATTTCATCACTTATTCAAATTCATATCGCGTTTTGCTTAACAAAATTGTTTAACCATTTTATCGTTTGGTTTCACTTACATTTTCACATTTAATAAGTTATACAACTTATTTAAACTTCAAAGTTATTTATATAATCACTTCAGTTTAATTTCCATTTCGATAGCTTATCTAATCCAAATAAATTTATTTAACCTTCGTTTAGTTAAATTTCAAATCATATATTTTATTATGCCAACTCAAATTTATTTCAACTTTACGAAAGTAAATTTTTTAATATTTCATATTATAAGTCCAAAACTTGGTTACTTATATTCAACAATTACAACTTGGATTTTAAATTTTAAAATTTGTTTATCACAGCAATACTTCAATTTCCAATTTACTATGGTAGCAAATCCATCACACAGAAATTCGAAAATGACACTGATGATGCTGCAGTCATCACCCTTATTATTTCCCAGCAACAGTAGTGAATCCGGTAATTAAATTCTTTTAAAAAAAATTCGTTTTACTTATAACTCACATTTATAAGTCTTTTTCTTATAGAATTTCACTATTCCACTTCACTTACATAAGATTACTCCAAATTGATTTATCTTACTTAATAACATCTTTAACTTTGAAAAATAACTTTCAAAATAGACGGGATTCAAAACCTTCAAATTCATAGTCCAAATTCATTTTTATTTACAACTCATATTTACAAATATATTCATATAGTTTCACTTCTTATATATAAGATTATTTCACAATTGTAAATCACACTAATTATAATTCCATACTTAATAATTCATTTGCTTATACAATTATTCTTTTACAATTGTTGTTTTTATTTATATTTTTCAAACATCTTTTAATTAACTTATATATATATTCTTACATTTTCAACAACTAAACAATCAATTTATATACACTTTGATAATTTCTGAAAAATTATTTCCTTTATATGTAAAATATAATCGAGGTAAAATTATTTCATTTACCCAATTTAAAATGATACTATGTCGGTTTATCTCGTTTAAGAGTTTAACCCCTATCGATACAGTTAGCTAGACTTCACCGACCAGAATCTATAAACAATCAACCGATAAGTCAACTCAATACAAAACAATTTCATATTCACTAACAAATACGCGCTCGTATCAATGATTACATTCACACTCATTCTAGAGTACTACTGACTCTATCTCTTATGAGTAATTTCAATCAGAGCCAAGGTTGTTGCTTAACTAAATGCTCTGATACCAAATTGCCAAGACCCGATTCTTTAACTTTTGAAAATCAACATTAACACGTCCCCTGTATCAACTGCCGAGCAATCGAAGGCCAGAAAACTGAACCCTTAGGGTTTAAGAAGAAGAAAAAGATAGAAGAAGTAAGAAAGAAGAAGCAACAGAACAATATCAGAATCTCACAATCGCAGCGGAACAACATATAATAGATAAATGAATAATCTTTAAATCAAAAGAACTGTACATTTTATACATTACATCACATTACATTACCAGAGTTTACAACAAAAAACAGCGGAGAAGAAATACTATATACTAGTTGATATGCCATGCCATTCAGCTTGCCTCCAAATCTCTACAACAACTCATGAATTCCAGAATGACCTGATAACCTGACTTTATGCTACCCGTGTGGAAAATGATGGGCACCCAGAGTTTAGGAAGGGAACAATAAACTCCTGGTCAGTCATGCGACTAGTGTGAGAACTTAAAACAGTTATATCTTTAAAAAAAACAAAGAAATATTATAAAATAGATTCGCAATGCTTTTGGAAAATGAAACTAACATACGGCCTCCCGCCACACACACAATGCAAATGCAGAATTGGAGGAGATTTCTCCTTATGACAGTCAGACATGCTTGATACACAGAAAAATTTCTTTGATATTATTATTATAAGTGCGAAGTGCAGGAAAACATTTCGAAAGTATAATATAAATCTTAGTCAACATACGACCATTATCGTATGCCAACTATAGCTACCATCTAAATAGTGGGGCGCCACCATAAGTAAATGGCAGGTTATACAACTAAAACCGTACAAGGTGTGCATTGGAGTTTGGATTTTCAACAAATGGTCAGGCCAATGAACTTCCCATTGCCACATGGGTACGCCTGTGGAGAGACGCCCCGAGAACCTAACCGGATCTCTGCCAACACAAGGCAGGGTTACCTCTGCAAAAATAGGTAACTACTGACACGAGTATGTCTTCCCCCGGTTGTAAACAACCTTTATTCGAGGATCCTCAATACCAACAACCATAAAGTAATAAATTTGCAGCAACAACATAGGTTAAGTATCTAGGCTCCATACCATGATATCACCTCTATCTAGAAGGAAATGAACATACCCTAAGGGGCGCTACCCCCTATAACCTTGCTGTATTCTTCCTGTTTCGACCATTTCGGGGTGTGAGGTCCGATGAAGTCTCGTCCGCAAAGCTACGCTTTTCACAAAAGTCATGCTTCGATCAACAAATGATCAGCAGCACTTCGTAGATCACGTTACCAAATTGGGAATGTATCACTAGTAATCATCAACTACATAACCTCTGAGCTCATACGCCTCAGAGATGGGTGTTAAGTAAGAGAATAAATTCTCCGCCACCAACAGACAGGTATTTGATAGAAACCAGCTTTACATCTCAAATTGTAACGTCAAACACACATCCATACAAGTCCGTTCCGGGATCAAACGGAACCGAAGGAACATCTAAAGAAGCCCTTGCAATCCGGATATTCACTAATCACGTCCGGAATTTCCATCACAAAGGGTGATAAAATCTCTATATCGTGGATCAGCCGATGCAGAGACATTCGACGGGAATCCTTCCGTTTTCGAAAATATCCGGACTTCAACACCGGTCTTCAAATGCTATCCATTATGACGTATCACTATTCAGAAGGGGATTTATGACCCAAAGGTCTTCTCCCGGCTAAACTGAATAACGAGCGCTTATTTTAAAATAAGTGTAGCATTCAAATTCAAGCAAATCACAACAAACGCCCATTTAAAGGTAAATATCGATAGTCAGTTATTTAACTATCAATAGATATGCACAACATCACTAGATTCCAAATAATTTCCCAAATTATTTATTTTCCCAAAAATATCTTCACAAGATATATTTTTCCACACTTCAACCATTTGAAAATAAATTTTCAAATCACTTTTCACCTTTACAACTTTTGAAAACAAATTTCAAATCAATTTCCTTACGCGGAAATACTTTCAAATATTTATTCATTTTTCACTGGAAATCTGCCGAGTTCAAATACTTTAAAATAATTTATACCAAAATATATCGGGAAACACTTCGAAATAAAACTATTTTTCTTTAAACACTTTACTTAAAATATTATTTATAAAAATATTATACCAGTATTACATATAACTTAAGTCCAAACTAAATTTCAAAATAAAATTAGTAGATAGAGTATGACTATTTAAATAACTATTTTCTAAAAAAAATTATTGATTAAATCTTAGAAATAATCATTTCTATATCAACTTAATAAATCTTTACTTAAAGGATTTAAAACAATTTAAGAAGTTAATTTCTCCAAAGTATCCTTTTCAAAACCAATTCTAGAATTATATACATATATATATAGATATATATATATTTCAAAGATATTCAGAAATTTTATTCGGCTTTCCAGGGAGAATACACTTTCATTTCAAAATGGTTCATTTAAACCAATTAAATAAATCCTTACCAATTTATTTTAAATTTACGTTCCAAATCCGTAAATTTATTTCCACGCTTCAAAAATAAATCAATGTTTATTTTTTTAAAGTAAATTTCCCTTTCCTTTATAAATTCCATAGTGAATTTAAATTTCCAAATATCCACTGATATATGATTTTCAAATCGATTTCAAATTGTCACTTTCAACAACAATTCAATTTTTCAATTGATTTCAAAACAACCAAATCAAATTCCATATTGATTTTCCAAGAAATTAAACACCAAGTGAATTTCATTCTAATCTCAAATTGAAATCAATTTCTACTAAACCCCAAATCAATTTTCAAATTGATTCCGAATTCTTTTCAAAACACCTAATAAATTTCCAAATGGATTTTCAAAAGATTTAAATTTAATCACCAAAAATCAATTCCCAAATGGATTTCAAATTTTATTTCCGTTTAAAAATAAATTCGTTTTAAAGAAAACAAATTCTTTTATTTTTCAAACTCTTTAAAATCCGTATTTTGAATAAATTCTTCAACCTTTGAATAATATTACCCGAAATCCATTTATTAAAGCTTTTCCCATATTTTTAAATTTTATTCAATAAGATTAAAAATAAAACTTTATTATTTTAGAATTCCTTCTTTTAAATTTATCCAATTCTCAAAAATAAACTTATTGTAAACTTTCGACCTGAATTTTCAGAAATCAAATTTTTATTTATTTTCGGTATCTAACGATACCAAAATTATATTCGGCTAAATTTTAGCCTTCAACGATTTCAATTACAAAGATAATCACACGGAGATTATAAATAATCAGCACACAACATTGAAACAAATTCAATTCTTTGTGGAATCCAGTTGGATCCCTCTAACCTGTGTCCCTGCATCCACAGGTGTTAGCACAATACCAATCTCGTTTCAAGATGAAATATCGCGGTACATGGGTTTATATAAAATATCATCCGCTATTATGTGGCGCAATAGGGTCTCATCCGCTATATAATGCAGGAAATCAACTCCAAGTACATATACAATACCAATTCCACTTCAAGGTGGTATATCGCGGTATATGTGTGTAATAAAATAACCTCCGCTTAATATGCGGCGTATAGGGTCTATTTCAATACAACAGAAAGCAATTTATCATTCAAGCATACAATCAACACAAGCAAGCAATTTAAAATTTAAAAATTTAAAATTTAAATCGAAACAAATTTGATTGAGTGAGAAGTTCTCACCTTGTTTCCAATAGCGATATCAGCGTTTTATTCCGAATAAAATTAAACGCGCGTTTAATTTTACCCAAATTCACACTAGCTCCAATCAATCCTAATCTAGCTCCATCGCGTAGTATTCGTCCATATGATCCCAAAGCAATTCGTTTCGTGCCAAACGGACCTCGTACGACAAAGATATCGCGTTACAAAGTTTTTACGAATTTTATAAATACATAATTTACAAAATTATTTTGTTTTCGAACCCAGATTCATCTCGGCCGCACGTTTCCAAACCCTAGCATCATGGCCGTAGATTGCATCTTCTCCCACCTGCGTTTGTTCCTCCAGGTTTTAAAAGAAACCCATAGCCGCTACCTTCCATCGACCATCACCCCTCCAATGACCAACTATATAATGATCAGTGACCCTCAAATCGAAGCCCAACACGAAAGCTTCCCACGGCCAGAGTATCATCAAGCTCGGTTGTCCCTGTGTCACAAAAAACGTGCACGAACGTACGACGTTCATCGCCAAATTCACGTTGATCCGTGAAGAGATAGGCTAAATCGACCGTTGGATGTATAGCTCTCATCGAGCTCTAGAAAGTTGTAGTTGAAGATTCCTCGAAATAATGTGTGGATTAGAAGAAAAACAAGGAGGAAGAAGTGAACATTTTCGGCCATTGAATATGGGTGGCGGCTGAAGCTTGAAACCCTAGGGTTTGGTTGAAAATGTGAAAATAGGGGGCCTTATATAGAAAATTGCAAAATACTATTCATTCGAAATTTTTCCGAACTCCAAACAAAGCGTGCCGCCTGGCGTTTATAATGTTTTACCCCTATTCTGAACGCAATGGAATATATATCGGAGGCCAATTCGATCGTATTTGGAAGATAGGTTTTCGAATCGACTATTTAAATTTAAAATTCACTTAAACCGATTCCTACGCGTTTTAGCTTGTCTCGGACAAACCATAAATCTGATTGACATGAAATTTGAAATCTTACAATAATTTAACATTACGGATCCAATGAAAATAGTTTCGTCGAAATCCGAGACTGTTTGAAAAATGACTATTTTTTCTCGTCAATTAAATATTAAAATATTCAATTTCCACAAATTAACTTTTAATTCAATTTTAAATGTTCTATAACATCATTCTAACTCTAATATGATTTAATTCAACTTTACAAATCAATTTTAGTCACATTAAACCCAATTTCCAATTATTTCTGTAATTTCAAATATTAAATTATCGATTTAATTTTCCAATTAAAGCTAGATATTCGAAATATAATTTATTCGACTTACAAATTTTACTTGTTAATATTTAAAATCAATTAAATATAAGAATTTCAAATGACAGGAATTTGGGGTCGTTACAATGAATTTCTTGATTTTTTTTTATTATTATTTCAAGTTCGAATTTGCATTGGATCTAAGACTTGTTGTAACCAATTGTTTTCTTGGGAAGGCGGCAGTTTCTTGAGACAAATTCTCCAATGCCCAAATGATGATTTTGTGTCTGTTGGGTAAACTAATCTCCAAATAATGAAGTTACTCTGATGGATGATCAGTTTTTCTTTAAACTTTTCACTAATGCGAATCAAATGTTGTTAAGGTTTGTAATGCTCTGATATCAAGAAAGAATTGATAGATGATTTGATTCAAGAAGTTTAATTTTTTTTAAAGAAAGAAATATTGTATTGATTTTGAATTTTTCAATTTTTGATATATACATTCTCTGATACATACCAATACATATAAATACAAGTGGATATAGTGCTTTTGGGCTATTGGGCCATAATGCCCATTACCTATATTACCATAATATACAGTATCGTGTATATTATTAACGGCGGCTCCTTTATACTGCTTCATACTTCATTTCTTACTTTTGTGTGTGGGGTAGAGGGGTTGGTTTAGATTTGAAAGAGAAAGCGTGATGGCAGAGAGGATGATGATGAAGAAGGAGTGTAACCAGAAACGAACATGAGGGATGGTTTGAAAACTATTGAGCTCGTTATATAAATTTATAAACTGTCGCTTCATCAAAAATGAGTTGTGGCCCGTTTAAGTCAATTCGAAACTTGTAATTTAAAATACACATAAGTCCTTTATAAGAACTTCGATTTGGATAAACCAATATGCCATCTTGACAAGAAAAATGAGCTCTACACAATGGCGTAGTTTCCATTACATAATTCCAATGTTTGTAAAATTATCATTTTTCCCTACTAATAAAATATACACCCAAATCTACACTTGGTTATCTTTAGAACAAAGAGTACCGGTGCATTTTGTGAACAATCTCTTCAACTCAACAAATGAGTCTACCCATTTGTCCATCCATTCATACTTAATGCCATTCCTGACCATTTTTAGTCAAAGGGGTTGCCTTTGAGAAACATTTAATGAAGTCTTTGTTATCAACTCGGTTTGGCTCTAGCTATTAATCTCTAACATTGACTGTATTCGCTGGACGATGTACCCAAGAACACATCCTAAAATTCACAAGTGAACCATTCTTTACCCAAACGAAAGAAGGAGTTTGTAACATCCCCCTACTTGGAGGCCCAAAACTAATGGCAAAGGATGCTATAGTCATATATAGCTATTAATCCTCGACGACCAAATACGGCAAAGTTAGATACACTGATACACAGATCACAAGAATATGAAAAAAAAATTAACAAATCAAAACACATTTCCACATTCCAAAACGTTTCATTTTCATTACATAATCCCACAAGCATTAACTACATTAAGAAAAATATAATTATTACACAACACCAAAAGCGACATATGAAGATGCCACCTTGGTTGATCGGAGTATATACTAAGGCAATAAAAGAAATCTGCCTTTACATCAAAAATACACGGCGGAAGGATAACTCTAAATATCTAACTGCCTCATGCACGCCTCCGAAAGCTTTATTCGTCAAAGAAGAGAACTTGGAAACCCAGAACCTCGAACTATTCAAAATTAATTGAGTACCCAAGAGTTTAAGGGAAAATAAAAAACTTTGAGTCGGGCATAAAGCCTGGTATGAATCATAATCTAACATCTCAAACCATTTAGATATCTAGTGAGACCACGCCGCTTAGCAGAAAAGGTTTTCCCCTCACTATCCTAAAACCTTTTATAAAACTATATACCATGCTCCTTCATCCACATAGGTTAAAATTAACATTTCAAAATATTATAATGATATGCATAAAACATTCAAGATTTCTTATCCTCAGTTTAAATGACTTCCCGTCATATTTATAGTTTCTAGTGTTACTATTAACCTGCTAGTTTTCATGGGCTTACTAATAACATTTAGATAATATATGGACTCCCTGTCCTATTTCATAATTTCATAAGTGCATTGTGAACCTATTGGCCCCTTCCAATTAATTTAATTAATTCATGGGTTCCCCTAAACCTATTGGTAACTCCAATAATTTCTCTCTACTCCTAGTTTTCATGGGTTGACTAGGACCCTTCTGATTGTTGTCAATAACTTAATTTTGATATAGTTTTCATGGGTTCACTACAAACCAATTGTCCCCCGCCAACCCTCGTTAATGCACAATTTTCATGGGATCACTATGAACCTATTGGTTCCTCCAATAACTTCCAAATCATAATTTTTATGGGTTTACTATAAACCTGTTTCCATGACAACTTCAAGGTTTAGGCATCCTATATTCTTGTCTTCCTAACTTCCTGAATGCAGTTCTACTTATTTGAAAATTTAATCAATTTATATTCACTACTGGGTTAAACTAGCTGGTTCTTTTACCATTTTATCCCCAAAATGCAGTTATGGGTCCAGCATAATGTGAATATATTCGTATTTGAAGAAGTAACAACATAACATAACCATGCCACTCATGTGGGTTTAATATAAAACATGGTTAATCCCTTTAGCCTATTATCTTATCAAGGAAGGCTTCTTTTTCAAACCATTACAAAAACTCCTTTAATTGTAGCCATAGGTTTTTCCTTTAAAAATGTGATTTGGTTTACTTATTTTGAAAAACCAAAGCTTTCGAACCCTTCGAAACATTGCTTTCGACCACATTAGATGACCTCCTTCGAAAGCATATAAAATAAATTTTCAAAAAGCTAGGCCCCCGCCTTTCGAATACTTTAAAACCTTTCTTTCAAAACCTTTCGATGTTATTAAACATTAATGTTAATTTTAGAAGCTTATCTTCGAAACTAGTTGAATGTTCCCTTTTCAAAACCATTGAAAGTTACCCTTTTGAAAAGATTGAAAGTAACCCTTTCAAAACCATTCGAAGCCACCCTTTCGATGCCATTGGGTTTATATTTATAACAACATTTTGGGTCAAGTCAATAAAAGTGAAAGCATCTCTTTTCAACCAATTCTTATCTCATAAAAGTATTAAGCAAAACTTGATGGTGTCGGCACCATCCTTTCGAAAGCATAAAACATCTGGGTAAAATGTTTGAAATTTGGCTTCAAAACCCCTTTCAAGACCATTGCCTTCGAAACCTCTAACTCCTTTCGAAAGCTATAGGAAGTGAATTGTCACACCCGTCTTTCACCTCCCAAAAAGACGTATCGTGAGTAAGAAAGAAAAAGATAGAAAAGAGAAAAGATAGAGAAGAAAGAAAGACACAACATCAGAATCTCAACAGTGGAACGAATAAATTATATTAATCAATAAGATATTACATAGTATCATATACATCAGAGATATAAAGCTTATACATCACATATTAGACAGTTATAAATACCTGTCTAGTTATTACAACTCAAATCAACAACAAAGAGGACGAACATAGCGGAACACTATAAATATCTATAACGCTGAAGCCTCATGCTCCATTGCTCCTCCACAATTCGTCAGAGCTAACCTGAATCCCTTGGCTACTTGTAAAAATTTGAGTACCCAAGAGTTTAAGAAAACAGAAAATAAACTTCGGGTCAGACATGGGTCTGGTGTGAGCAACAGGTTAAAGTTGCTTAACTTTGAAAAAACCTTTTTGAAAACAAAAGGTATCACGTAAGACTTCCCACACATAAACATGGGTAAGTTTTTACCTTACGCTAGCCAAAACATTTGCTAGGAATCCAGTGATATTATAATATGGTCTAGGGTTTTCAAATAAAATATAGAAATAGCTGGAATGCTTACATCTCACGTTCCAACATAGTTGGGCACAACTAAAACGTACGACACTTATTGAAGTTTTTATTCCATAAAATGGCAGAGCTACTAAGGTACCGCCCATCACAGTGCGGGGCCTAGATCACCGTACTGAGGATTATTCCCAATCCCCTACAACACAAGGCGAAACCATCCCTTACTGGATAGTCCTGAACAATACAACCCCGCAGTTGGTCGCGACCCAACTGCCCATACAGCCGAATAAAAAGGGAATTCTAGACAAGGAAAAATCTTGTCCTACTTGGGTGCTACCCACTTAGCCTTGCTACACCTCCCCTGTTTTAGCAATCCCCGGTTGATGAGGCTTGAGGCTACGATAACCTTTATATAACACATCTATCTTAGAATGCTCATCATCACCTGATGATGTTCTGAAAGCATTCAATCCATACAAGTTCGTTTCGGGTTCGAACGAAACCGAAGGCATTATTTCGTTACACTCATTTTGGAATCACCCTCAGAGTTAACGACAACAACCCTTGCACTCTGAATCTTCATCTTCACTTGAGATTCACGACCTATCGTTAATTTGGATCGATGTGGTTTTCGGATATCCAAATCTGAAAACCCGATCCCGGTCTCATCGAAATCCAAAACGCCATCTTTTAGGTCCAAGTTGTTTTAAAGTTTATAACAATTCAATTCTATTATCTATATTCACACAGATAGATAATTCACAATATCACAATAGATAATCCATATTATCATCACAATTCAACTAAAGCATCCATATTACACAACATCACTTATCTCATATCTGAGATCTCAAACCATTCGAGGCAATCAATATCATCCGTACATAAGCAATGATCTATACCATCTCAAATTAATTTAAAGTGAATTAAATTACTTACTTCCTCTCTAATTAAATTAAAATAAATTAAATTAATTACTTCATTCTATAAATCCTGCTTACTTAACCATTAATTAATTATAAATTAATTAATTAATCACCATCTAATCATTCATCTTAATTAATCATCCTTGATTAATTATTCTTTAATTACATTTAAGTA
The DNA here is from genome assembly GCA_030765085.1 of Allium cepa. Taxonomy (NCBI): domain Eukaryota; kingdom Viridiplantae; phylum Streptophyta; class Magnoliopsida; order Asparagales; family Amaryllidaceae; genus Allium; species Allium cepa. Next base: position 626,776,363 of record CM060939.1, read on the forward strand.
ATTAGTCTTTAATTAATTACACAAATTAATTGTTCTTAACCAAATACAGTAAGTAACCTTTTATTACTTCATGAATTAATTAATTATAATTAATTACACTAATCCTTAATTAATTACAATTAATTATTCACTCTATAATCACTTATCATTGATTAATTAATCTTAATCAACCCTTAATTACATCATTAATTATATTAATTAATGATCCCTAATTACTTCTTTAATTATTAATTGCTCTATTTAAATTAATTACATTAAGTAATTAATCTTTAATTAAACTACATTTATTAATCACTCTTGATTAATCACATTCAGTAATTAACTGCCCTTAATTACTTCATTAAATAAATAAATTACTCCTTAATTAATTATCTTAGTTAACCCCTTGATTAATTACAAAAAGTAATTATACTCAAATTACTTCCATTAATAAATCACCATTTAATTAATTACATCTAGTATTTACCCATCTGAATTACTTCACTAAGTAATTATACTTCGTAAACTTAATTAAGTAATTATGCTTAATTAATCATCCAATGATTATTTTAAATTAATCAAACTTAATTAATTAACTTAAGCAAATCAAATTTATTTAATTAATTACCTTGAGTAATTAGTTCTTTTAATTACTTTCATTAAGTAATTATACTTAAACAATTCCACGAATGATTATCCTTAATTAATTAATCTAATTAATTATTAAAAATAATCTCATTAATCAATCATTACATAATCCTTAGTTAATCATCTTCATTAACGATTAACAATTCTTTAATTACTTCTATTAAGTAACTAAAATTAAATTAATCAACATTAATTATAAATTAATTAATCTTTAATAACCATTTAATTAATCTCTAATTATTTAATTAATTAAGTGCTTAACTGTAACTTAATTAATCTTAATTACTTGATTAATTAATTTCTAATCATTTAATTAAAACTTAGCTTATATAATTAATGATCTTATTTTCAAATTAATTAACCTTAATTAATTAACTTAAACCTAAATTAGTTAATTCAAACCCTTAATTACTTAATTAATTAATCCAAAACATTAATTAATTAAATTAATTAATTGTCCATTTTAGTTACCTTAATAGTTTAACGAATCACAAATCATTAAATCTTTATTAACTTTAAAATAAAAAAAATTATTATTAATGATTTAGTTATCATTCACAAACACATTTGAAAACATTTTACTTTCAGATTTACTTTCAAATTAATTTCAAATTTAAGATTTAAAATTAATACAAATTTAACTTTAACAAAATTTAAAAACAATTTAAAAATCTGTTTAAATCCCATGTTAAAGAAACACTTACCTTATAAAAGAAATTTAAAAGAGTTTTAAACCAAATTCATTTTAAATTCAAATTATTTTAAATTACACTTTAAATATTTTAAAATGTTAAAACACTTTATTTTTATAAAACTATTTATTTCAAACCTAGGATACAAATTTAGATTTGAATCCATACTTAAAACTGATTTAAAACTTTGTTAAATCTTTGTTATCAAATTTTAAAATCAAATATAAAATTTTAAAAGCAGACAGGTTTTAAAACCTGTAACCATCAAATGACCTGAGCCACCCTAAAAGTACTTCGAGCCAAATTACAGAAAACTTCGAGCAAACACTCGAACTACTCAAGAATTACTCGAATACAAATTCCCTGCTTCAAACGAACCTTCACCAAGCACAAACCAATGCACCGTGCATATGCACGGTGGCTCCGACCATCTCCGGTCATCACCACTGCCTTAAGCAAGTCGACGATCATCCTCAGATTAGACTACGACCATTAGAACCTCACAATCAACTCGAAATCAAAATCGAGCATTATTTCTCAAATCTGGAACCAAAGCAACACCTGGAAAACCTCTCGTGCTCCCAGTGCTGATCACCAGAACACCATTGACTCCGGCTATGACTTCGTCCACGCCCTAGCTACCCTTCCCCAGAGTTCTATTGAACTCGATCAACCAGAGGATTCGAGATGATCACAAACTCTTGTCCTAACCAAAACTATGTTTAAAAAAATTAAATCGACCGCCGCCGCCGCCACCGTGATCTACCATCACTTCTACTATTTTTCCCAAGTCCCTGACCAATCTTTTTCCTCCATAAAGAACCACGACCTCCCAGACCATCGAAATCATCAAAAACCCCTCAAATACCAATTTATGGTCAAACCAGAGATATTCATTCATCCCATCACTAAAAATTATGATTTTAGTTTCAAAAATCAAGTTTTAGTTTAAGTATTTGATTTATATCCCTGAATTCATGAATCATGGTAATTGAATTTGACTTATTTTAAGTTTGCTCTTTTGTTTTATTATTTCCAGAGAAAATACAAATTATTTCATCTTAAACAAATTTTTAAACTTAAATCTATGATACAACAAACACAATTTGTTCAAGACTTATGTCCTAACAAAGATTGGATCAAGAGCAAATGATTTTTTTTTATTAGATCTTGAGCCTAGAAACTAGAATCAGGAGAAATCCAGATACACAGCAATGCATACACCAATATATTCATATATATGCATATAGAGATTTACTTATAATATACTTACAAACATACTTATTTTCAGAGATGAACATGCAACAGAATCAAATACTTAAACTTTTAAATAGTGATATTACTCACCAGTCTTAAGGATGAAGAACAGAGCCTTCAATTTGAAATTGCTTTTGAATCTTTTAAAACTGAAATGCTTTAGTTTCTTGTTTTTTTAATTAAAACTTGAGTTGCTTTAGATCCTTGACAGTTTGTTACTGGAAATCTTTTTGCTGTTGAGATGATTTAAGCTTTGAAATTTGAAACCTTGCTTGCTCAGACAAACTCCAGTTTTGAAGCAAATGATGCAGCCTTTTGATCTTGAAAATGGTTTGCATGCTTTTGTTATTCTCGGGTTTAAAAAAATGCAGATGCTCAGGTTTTGATGTATCACATATTTTAAAAAAAATGCAGGCTTTGTTCTGGTTATTGATTTTGAAAAATGCAGGCTTGATTTATAAACTTGAATTGCAGATTTGCTTTTGATAAACCCAGGTTGAAGATAAAAGCAGGCAGGCTTTGTTCTTTGCTTTTGAAAATGAGTTTACAAGTTTATGATTTTGATCTTCATTTTGAAAGTGGATTACAGGCTTTGGATTGAAATCATTTTCTGGTTTGAGGGAATTTATTACAGATTTTGATTTGAACAAGACTTCTGGTTTGAGAAGTTTGATAACTGATTTGTGAATGTTGATTACCAGATTTTATTTTTGAGAAGTTTGAGTTTCACTTAGCTTTTGAATTAAAGATTAGAAAAGAAATGAAGAGGAGGAAAACATATCTTTTATAAGTAAAAATGATTTATTTTAAAATAAAAGAAAAATTAAAAACAAAACATGACACTTGTCTAGTATTACAATATTTGTCATATACATTAATTTATTAAATGACACATGTCACCATGGTTACCTAATATTTTAAAACTTGTTATTTAGATATTTAATACATAATTTAAATGTTAATAAAAGTTTTTACTTATTTTATTTATTCTTATGTAAATGTATATGTGAATTTCTTTTTAAAGAAAATGTAATAAAGAAAATTATAAATAAATAAAAGCTTATCAAAATATTTTAAAAATGTTTATCCTTTTGAATTTCAAAATTAATTCAAATTCAGATCTAACTTAAATTTAAAAATCCAATTTAAAGCCAGCACATTCAATTTAAAAATAGTAATTCTATTGTCTTTAAAACCTATCTATATCTATACATTTATTAAAATTGTTTGAAAATAACACATTTAACAAATTTTAAATAATTTATAAAAGAGATTATAAATTACGTATTACTTATCTTACTTAAATGAATTAATGTTTTATATGTAAATTGTATCTTAAACTTTCCTATCTAATTACAAATAATATTTATCAAGTAATATTTAAAAGGAAGATAAAACAAATCTTTTTGTTAATCTTATTTAAATATAAACTTAAGCTAAAAATCTATTTTAAACAATTAACATTTTCCATAAGTATTTAAAACCATATAGTTATTTATTTAAATAGCTTTAAAAAGTTTTTATATTAAATTAAATCATAATTTCCAAATTACTAAAATATTAGAATTTAAAAACAAGATTTTATTATTTATTAAATTCCAAATCAAAGCTTATCTATTTACAATATATACATATATATATATATATACACATTATAAATACAAAACATTTTGTTAGCTTTTTTTAAAAAAGATAAAATTCACTAATTAAATATTTATTTAATTAGATAATTAAATTCAAATTTTATTAACAAAGATTATCAAATCAACTTAAATTTTAATACAGATTATTAAATTGATATTGCCCAAAATTCTGGGTCATCACATTCCTCTCCCCTTAAAAGAATTTCGCCCCTGAAATTTAAAAGCAAAGGTAATTTAATAATCTATCTAAGATTTTATTTCAAATCACAAGCATATATTATCAACTATATGCTAACAACCATATCAACCAATTCACTTTAATCAAACCAATCTAACTATCCAGAAAAAATTCTGGATAGAACTTCCTAGAGTTTCCCGGGTATAAATACCCGGAGACTCGCTCTACAGAATCCAAACTAGCTATACTACTAAGCTCTAGAGCTCCTACTAATCTAGATCTAAAAAATAGGATATCAGACTTCAAATAAGTCTGACTCACTATCAAATCCTCTAGAACTGCTGGTTCCACAACCAGAGATGGATCAGACACGTACTCCCTCAGAGATACATGAAACACATCGATTCCCAGTTATCCAAACTGGCAATTCAACTCTGAAGACCAAAGCACAAATCCTTACAAGAACATAGAAAGATTCAATACCTCGGAGCTAGCTTCCCATTCTTACCAAATCTTATAGCTCCCTTGATCAGAGAAAACTTACCCAAAATCAAATCTTCGACTCTTATCCATAAACTCTTATGACAATCCTGGGCTGCTTACATCCTTACTGATCAGCTCAACCTTCGTCGATGCCTCTAGAAACAAACTAGACCAAAAAAAACCCATCAAAATGATCCTCTCAAGATCAAACAAAATCAAGAACACAAACTCTAGTCCACAATCATCAGAAGACTGAACTAACTTCTCCTATCCGAAAAAAATAAAGCAAAAGCTCTCCCAAATTGCTTCCGTTGCACAACTCTGATTTGGAGTAGAAGAGAATGTTGATGATGAACAAGAGCACAAACTAGACACGCATCTCGAAAATATGGTTCAATGGATCCATAAGGAGAAAACTCAGAAATTCAACCAAAATATAAGCCGACTCGCCAAACTTTCTCTAGGAACCATCCTCTACTAAGCTGAACCATTCCACTCCTAGAATCCTAGTTGATAAGAAAACTCAATCTCCAATGCGGACAAACCTCTGACTTCCTTGAAGACATCCGGAAAAATCTCCAATAACCCAAGGGATCACTCAAACTATCGAAAGTCACTTTTGCGATCAACCCCAGACTAATTCCAAAGAAAACCGTTCTCTCTTAACCAATCAGAACAGCTTATGCTTATCAAGCCAATCCATTGAAAAAAAGGATCTACTCTGCTGCTTCAGAACTTCACCTCTAGCAAACTGCTAAGCCAAATGACCTTCCTGCTGGCACATAGAACACTCCGAGCTGCACTTCTAACCCAGATGCCAAAGACTTCCTAATCCAAAGCACCTCGAGAAACTCGGACCTCAAACCAAACAGAAACACCCAGTTGAACTCAACCACATCACCGATGTAGACACACTTCCTTCAACTTGTTTCAAAGAAACATCTTCGGAAACATCCATAGTCACTTTATCTTATCACACAGCTACTACTTCCTAAGGTATCAAAATACACTCGCTTCTACCAAGCCGACAGATCCAAACTCTACTCATACAAACTTTCACTTCAAAGATGGACTCTGAATCTTAATAGATTTCCTTCAGAGATTGGTGAAATCCTTTCACCATAGCAAAGCTCACTTGAGACGGTATTGAGTCTACAGTCTCGACAGATACTTCCAACCTCAATCACTCAGACTCCTTCCATTGGTAGTCGTGCTACACACATCACTACCCCATCTACCTTTAGAACTCATATTGGAGAACCCGAACAGGTAAACCAACAAATAAGTAGATATATATATATATATATATATATATATATATATATATATATATATATATATACACGCACATATACATATACATATATATATATTCAAAATTACAAATACGCTCTCTCAAGATAGACACCACCCTAGAGCCTAGGTATTACCTCAACCTATGCTCTGATACCACTATAACGACCCACCCTTCATTCCACAGAATGACGCATCATTATTAAGAAAGAAATGGATAAAGAAGAGAAAAGACAGAGAAGAAAGAACTAAACAACATCAGAATCTCAACAGCGGAACGAATAAATTATATTAATCACATAAGATATTACATAGTATCATATACATCAGAGATATACAGCTTATACATCACATACTAGACGGTTATAAACACCTGTCTAGTTATTACAACTCAAATCAACAACATAGAGAACCAACACAGCGGAACACTATAAATATCTATAGCGCCGAAGCCTCCTACTCCGTTGCTCCTCCACAATTCGTCAGAGCTAAGCTGAATCCCTTGGCTACTCGTAAAAATTTGAGTACCCAAGAGTTTAAGAAAACAGAAAATAAACTCCGGGTCAGACATGGGTCTGGTGTGAGTAATAGGTTAAAGTTTCTTAACTTTAGAAAAACCTTTTTGAAAACAAAAGGTATCACGTAAAACTTCCCACACATAAACATGGGTAAGTTTTTACCTTACGCTAACCAAAATATTTGCTAGGAAATCCAGTGACATTATAATAGGGTCTAGGGTTTTCAAATAAAATACATAAATAGCTGGAATGCTTACATCTTACGTTCCAACATAGTTGAGCACAACTAAAATGTATGGCACTTATTGAAGTTTGGATTTCATATAATGGCAGGGCTACTGGGGTACGCCCATCACAGTATGGGACCTAGATCACAGTACCGAGGATTACTCCCAATCCCCTGCAACACAGGGCCGGAACCATCCCTTACTGGATAGTCCTGAACAAGACAACCCCGCAGTTGGCCGTGACCCAACTGTCCACACAACCGCATGAAAAGGGACTTCTAGATAGGGGAAAATCTTGTCCTACTTGGGTGCTACCCACTCAGCCTTGCTGCACCTCCCCTGTTTTATCCATTCCCGGATGATGAGGCTTGAAGCTACGATTACCTTTATAGAACACATCTATCTTAGAATGCTCATCGTCCACCTGATGATGTTCTGAAAGCATTCAATCCATATAAGTTCGTTCCGGGTTCGAACGAAACCATAAGCATTATTTCGTTACACTCATTTTGAAATCACCCTCAGAGTTAACGATAATAACCCTTGCACTCTGAATCTTCATCGTCACTTGAGATCGTTAATTTGGATCGATGTGGTTTACGAATATCCAAATCTGGAAACCCGATCCCAGTCTCATCGAAATCCAAAACGCCATCTTTTAGGTACAAGTTGTTTTAAAGTTTAAAACAATTCAACACTATTATCTATATTCACACAGACAGATAATTCACAATATCACAATACATAATCCATATTATCATCACAAATAGATAATTCACATTATCATCACAATTCAACCAAAGAATCCATATTACACAACATCACTTATCTCATATCTGAGATCTCAAACCATTCGGGGCAATTTATATCATCCATACATAAGCAATAATATATACCATCTCCAATTAATTTAAAGTGAATTAAATTAATTACTTCCTCTCTAATTAATTTAACATAAATTAAATTAATTACTTCATTTGATAAATCCTGCTTACTTAACCATTAATTAATTATAAATTAATTATTAATCACCATCTAATCATTCATCTTAATTAATCATCCTTGATTAATTATTCTTTAATTACATTCAAGTAATTATCCATTAATTAATTACACAAATTAATTGTTCTTAACCAAATACAATAATTAACCTTTAATTACTTCATAATTAATTAATTATAATTAATTACGTTAATCCTTAATTAATTATAATTAATTAATCAATCTATAACCACTTATCATTGATTAATTAATCTTAATCAACCCTTTATTACATCATTAATTATATTAATTAATGATCCCTAATTACTTCTCTAATTATTAATTACTCTATTTAAATTAATTACATTAAGTAATTAATCTTTAATTAAACCATATTTATTAATCACTCTTGATTAATCACATTCAGTAATTAACTACCCTTAAATACTTCATTAAATAAAATAATTACTCCTTAATTAAATATCTTAATTAAGCCCTTGATTAATTACAAAATGTAATTATACTCAAATTACTTCTAGTAAAAAATCACCATTTCATTAATTACATCTAGTAATTTCCCATCTTAATTACTTCACTACGTGATTATACTTTATTAATTACATTAAGTAATTATGCTTAATTAATCATCCAGTGATTATTTTAAATTAATTAAACTTAATTAATTAACTTAAACAAATCAAATTTATTTAATTAATTACCTTGAGTAATTTATTCTTTTAATTACTTTCATTAATTAATTATACTTAAATAATTCCACAAATGATTATCCTTAATTAATTAATCTAATTAATTATTAAAATTAATCTCATTAATTAATCATTACATAATCCTTTGTTAATTATCTTTATTAACTATTAACAATTCTTTAATTACTTCTATTAAGTAATTAAACTTAAATTAATCAACATTAATTATAAATTAATTAATCTTTAATAACCATTTAATTCATCTCTAATTATTTAATTAATCAAGTGCTGAACTGTAACTTAATTCATCTTAATTATTTGATTAGTTAATTTCTAATCATTTAATTAGAAATCTTAACCTATCTTATTAATGGTCTTATTTTCAAATTAATTAACCTTAATTAATTAACTTAAACCTTCATTAGTTAATTCAAACCCTTAATTACTAAATTAATTAATCCAAATCATTAATTAATTAAATTGAATAATTATCCATTTTAATTACCTTAATAATTTAATGAATCACAAATCATTAAATCTTTATTAACTTTAAAATAAAAACATTTTTCTTATTAATGATTTAATTATCATTCACAAACACATTTGAAAACATTTTACTTTCAAATTTACTTTCAAATTCATTTCAAATTTAAGACTTAAAATGAACACAAATTAACTTTAACGAAGTTTAAAAACAATTTAAAAATCTTTTCAAATCCCATGTTAAAGAAACACTTGCCTTATAAAAGAAATTTAAAAGAGTTTTAAACCAAATTCATTTTAAATTCCAATTATTTTAAATTACACTTTAAACATTTTAAAGTTGTTAAAACATTTTATTTTTATAAAACTAATTATTTCAAACCTAGGATACAAATTTAGATTATCCTTACTTAAAACTGATTTAACACTTTGTTAAATCTTTTCTTTCAAATTTAAAAATCAAATATAAAATTCTAAAAGCAGACAGGTTTTAAAACCAGTAACCATCAAATGATCCGAGCCACCCTAAAAGTACTTTGAGCCAAATTTCAAAAAAAATCGAGCAAACACTCGAACTACTCGAGAATTACTCGAATACAAATTCCCTGCTTCAGACCAACCTTCACTAGGCACCAACCAATCCACCATGCACATGCACGGAGGCTCCGACCATCTCTGCTCATCACCACTGCCTTAAGCAAGTCGACGATCATCCTCAGATTAGATTACGACCGTTAGAAACTCACAATCAAATCGAAATCAAAATCCAACATTACTGCTCAAATATGGAACCAAAGCAACACCTGGAAAACCTCTTTTGCTCCCACTGCTGATCACCAGAACACCATTGACTTCAGCTATGACTTCGTCCATGCCCTAGCTACCCTTCCCCAGAGTTCTATTGAACTCGATCAACCAGAGGATTCGAGATGATCACAAACTCCTGTCCTAACCAAAACTAGGTTTAAAATACTTAAATCGGTCGTTGCCGCCACCGCCGTGATCTGCCATCACTTCTACTATTTTTCCCCAAGTCTCTGACCACTCTTCTTCCTCCAGAAAGAACCATGACCTTCCAGACCATCGAGATCATCAGAAACCCCTCAAATACCAATTTCTAGAAAACCAGAAATACTCATTCATCCCATCACTAAAAATTATGATTTTAGTTTCAAAAATCAAGTTTTAGTTTAAGTATTTGAAATATATCCCTGAATTCATGAATCAAGGTAATTGAATTTTGACTTATTTTAAGTTTGCTCTGTTGTTTTATTATTTTCAGAGATAATACAAATTATTTTATCTTAAAAAAATTTTTAAACTTAAATCTATGATACAATAGACATAATTTGTTCATGACTTAAGTCCTAACAAAGATTGGATCAAGAGCAAATAAGTTTTTTTAAAAATTAGATCTTGAGCCTGGAAACTAGAATCAGGAGAAATCCAGATACACAACAATGCACACACCAATATATTCATATGTATACACACAGAGATTTACTTATAAATATACTTCATAAACATAATTATTTTCAGAGATGAACATGCAACAGAATCATATATTTAAACTTTTAAATAGTGATGTTACTCACCAGACTTGAGGATGAAGAACAGAGCCATCAATTTGAAATTGCTTTTGAATCTTTTAAAACTGAAATGCTTTAGCTTCTTGTTTTTTTTAATTAAAACTTGAGTTGCTTTATATCCTTGAAAGCCTGTTACTGGAAATCTTTTTGCTGTTGAGATGATTTAAGCTTTGAAATTTGAAACCTTGCTTACTTAAACAAACTCCAGTTTTGAAGAAAATGTATGCAGCCTTTTGATCTTGAAAATGCTTTGCAAGCTTTTGTTGTTCTTAGGTTTAAGAAAATGCAGATGCTCAGGTTTTGATGTATCATAGATTTTAAAAAAAATACAGGCTTTGTTCTGGTTATTGATTCTGAAAAATGTAGGCTTGATTTTTAAAATTGAATTACAGATTTGCTTTTGATAAACCCAGGTTAAAGGTAAATGCAGGCAGGCTTTGTTCTTTGCTTTTGAAAATGAGTTTACAGATTTTGATCTTCATTTTAAAAGTGGATTTCAGGCTTTGGATTGAAATCAGTTTCTGGTTTGAGGGAATTTATTGCAGATTTTGATTTGAACATGGTTTCTCGTTTGAGGAGTTTGATTACTAATTTGTGAATATTGATTACCAGATTTTATTTTTGAGAAGTTTGAGTTTCACTTAGCTTTTGAATTGAAGATTAGAAAAGAAATGAAGAGGAGGAAAACATGTCTTTTATAAGTTAAAATAATTTATTTTAAAATAAAAGAAAAAATAAAAACAAAATATGACACTTGTCTAATATTACAAAATTTGTCATATAATTAATTTATTAAATTACACATGTCACCGTGGTTACTTAATATATTAACACTTGTTATTTAAATATTTAATACTTAATTTAAATGTTAATAAAAGTTTTTACTTATTTTATTTATTCTTATGTAAATGTATATGTATATTTCTTTTTAAAGAAAATGTAATAAAGCAAATTATAAATAAATAAAAGCTTATCCAAATATTTCAAAAATGTTTATCCTTTTGAATTTCAAAATTAATTCAAATTCAAATCCTACTTAAATTTAAAAATCCAATTTAAAGCCGACACATTCAATTTAAAAATAGAATTCTATTGTCTTTAAAACCTATCAATATCTATACATTTATTAATATTGTTTGAAAATAACACATTTAACAAATTTTAAATAATTTATAAAAGAGATTATAAATTACTTATTACTTATATTACTTAAACGAATTAAGGTTTTATATGTAAATTGTATCTTAAACTTTCATATCTAATTGCAAATAATATTTATCAAGTAATATTTAAAAAGAAGATAAAACAAATCTTTTTGTTAATCTTATTTAAATTTAAACTTAACTAAAAATCTATTTTAAACAATTAACATTTTCCTTAAGTATTTAAAACCATATAGTTATTTATTTAAATAGATTTAAAATGTTTTTGTATTAAATTAAATCATAATTTCCAAATTACTAAAATATTAGAATTTAATAACAAGATTTTATTTATTTATTAAATTTCAAATCAAAGCTTATCTATTTACAATATATACATATATATATACACACACATTATAAATAGAAAACATTTTATTACCTTTTTTTAAAAAGATAAAATTCACTAATTAAATATTTATTTAATTATATTATTAAATTCAAATTCTATTAACAAAGATTATCAAATCAACTTAAATTTTAATACAGATTATTAAATTGATATTGCCCAAAATTTCAGGTCATCACATGGCTTATATTTATAAAACTACAACGTACCTTGCTTATATTTATAAAACTACAACGTACCTTCTGATAGCATTGATATCTTTAATGTCATCGACAGCCTTAAAGTTATAGAGGGGTTTCGACTTGATCTAAACTACCCCTTCCGACGGCATTAATTTAAAAACTTAGTAACTCCTTCGGAAGCTACTACTTTAAAAAGGCGGCAGCTGTGACGCCCCACCTCTATACCCACGCTAGCCAAGAACACTCCGGAGTAGTGCTGTCAACTAGCACGGAGAATAAGGCTGTTGAGGAGCGACCATCCATGTAATTGCTTATCACACGGTGGCTATAAATAATCTTCGGAAACAAACATAGAAATAATCATATCACAAATCAGTCACAGATATTCATATCACAAATGCGGAAGAAGATATGAATATATAACTAACACATGAAAGTGTACATCAGAGTAGTGGTCAGTAAGATCCACGATAATACAAAAGAATAGCAACACATGTTATACAAAAGAATACAACTATGAGTCTATATCTCAAGTGTATACAACAAAAACTGCTAATCTAAACAGTTAGCCAAAAGTCAGAGTGATGAATCCCTGGGAAGAAGTCAAGCAGAAGCACCTGTAACATCTCGGTCTGACCCGAGTATTATTTAAGAAAATAATAAACGGGTCAGTCTAGCTATAAATATCAGATGACATGATATAACATAAAAGATATGGCATAAACATAAACATCCATAATGACATACCACTATAAGTATGTAAATAACGATCAACAGAAGATCAATCAATAAGAGATAATCAATATCACAAGAATCTTCTCAAAGATTCGGAAAGGGCATCATACCCCAAACTTGTACTCATAACAAGTCAATGACATAAATTCTAGAAATCAATGCAAGAAGTCCAGAAATCATAGAAAAGAGAAAGAGGCCTATCACATGACGGTCCGAAGACCAAGGGGAGCTACCCCACATGTGTGAATGGAATCACACAGATTAAGGTCCAGACTAACCAAAAAGCAAAAAGGTATGTGTGAGTGGAATCACACAAGTGGTGTCTAGTCTAACCTCGCAACAAGAGACATCGCACAGTTGCTAGTCTAAATCATCAGAATGATCGTCATGATCAACGAGAAGTGTCAATTACACTAAGCTAGTAAATATAGAAGTTTAGCTTCATGTCCCATAACCACTTGCTTAACTTAAATATTTACGAACAAACTGTAAATCTTCACTAATAAAATTGTCACAAGAGGTTCAATCGAACAAGTCCAGGAATTAACCGACGAAGTGAACGCAAGCGTTTCATACCACTTGTTTTACTAAGTCGTTTAATTAGATTTCTCATCCGAGTGAGGTAAAGGTTTGTATATACTAATAGATTGGAAAACGGTTTAAGAAAAGAGCTTTGTTATTAAAAATAGATTTGAAATTGTTTGTTAAAAGAGTTTTGATATTTACTACTAGTATTGAAACCTTTATATTTTTAAAATGACAAATCACAGAAGAGATTGTAGAAACAATCATCACAAAGATCACATTCGGAGATGTGAATAAAATCCAAGGAAATCAGCTCAAAAGCATCAAAGTGGAAGTTCCCCAACGACCAAACGTGGCCGAGATAACCAGAGATGGTTTGTCTCGAAGAATGGTCAACTCAGCATCTCAACAAAGCAAGTTCTGTTGAATGTTTTTCAGATAAGATCGCCTACGGAGGGGGGTCCAGGGGGGTGGCAACCCCCCAAGGTGGGGGTGCGGGAGCAACGCCACCGCTTACGGGGTTCGACCTGCCCGGTCAGGTCGCGGGGGTCCAGGGGGCAGCGCCCCCGGCGGGGTGCGGGGCAGCGCCCCGACCAAAACGGTACGACCTAGTGAAGATAAAATGAGGTCTAACGACCTAAGGACTCAAGGGTCTAACGACCTAACGACTCAAGGGTCATACGACCTAACGACTCAAGGGTCTAACGACCTAACGACTCAAGGGTCATACGACCTAACGACTCAAGGGTCATACGACCTAACGAGCTATGGCCAAACGACCTAACGACTCAAGGGTCATACGACCTAACGACTCAAGGGTCATACGACCCAACGACTCAAGGGTCTAACGACCCAACGACTCAAGGGTCATACGACCCAACGACTCAAGGGTCATACAACCCAACGACTCAAGGGTCATACGACCTAACGACTCAAGGGTCCAACGACCCAACGACTCAAGGGTCCAACGACTTAAGGGTTGCACGACTTAAGGGTTAGGCCAGGAGCGACCTAACGAGATAAGGTCCAACGACCTACGAGTTAAGGGTCCAGCGACCTATCGGGATAACTCGTAACCGACTTAAGGGTTGCGTGACTGAAGGGCTGCACGACTTAAGGGTTAACTCGTAAACGACTCACGACCTATGGATGAACGACTTAACTCCGAACGAGCTAAAAATGGCCAGAACGACCTAGGGTTAACTCGTGAACGACTCACGACCTATGGACGAACGACTTAACTCCGAACGACCTAAAAATGGCCAGAACGACTCAAGTGCAGAAAATTCAACAAAACGCTAAAAATTGGAGTTTTTCGCCAATCCAATCCAAACCAAATGCTAACATGCATGCAAAAATGATAGGGAATCATTCCCAACAGTCCAATATAGTTATAGGCTAGAATTGTGAGATAAAAATCTCACCTTTGCACCAAATATCAATGAAAATGAAGTTTTAAGCAAGCAAGAATCAATCCTTCTTCTATCTAAGCACAAGAAGCTTGAATCCAATGTCTTCTTCTTGAATTTGGAGTAGAAAGATGGATTGCAATTGAATTTGAGTTTTGGAATTTTAATTTCCCATTCCCTCCACCATTAATGCCAAAGCTTGATTAGTTAGGAAATTTATGAAGAGTGAGGAGAAGAGGGTTGGAACTTGGGCTTAATAGGCTAAACTAACCCAAAGTCCAAAGCGGAAAAAGTTAGTGAAATTTCACTAACTCCAAACCTATCGATGTTTATACTTAAAAAAGTTGTAAACGACATTTCGAACTCAATGGAAGTGGTCTCGAGTCCTAATTTGACCGTTTGCAAAATGTAGCTTTTCGGACCAAAATCCGATTAACGAGTTAATATTTAAATAAAATATTTAAATACAAACTCGATAAATATGCGGGTTGTTACAGCAGCTATCCTTCGAAAGCTTGTTTTAAAACACCCTTTCATAAGCATTGGTTTCAACTCCTTTGAAGTCTCTTTGTAAATAGGCAAGTGTTTTCCTTTAGAAAACAAAACAAAGGTACCATCCCCTTCAAAAGCTATGTCTCAACACCCTAGCTTCCATCTTTCTCCAATCCACTGTGTACCAACTAAGTGATACCATCTTTATTGATTTTGGCTTCTTTGGTTTCGACTTGGTCGAAGGCGGAAGCTTTGGGTCGAAAGCTACTAATAAAGGAGACGGAACCTACTTTTTTGGGTAAAAGGCTGTTTTTACCAAATAAAGTGATATCTTCATAACTAACTTGCACATGTGTAAGCTCTTGATTGGTTGCCTTAATATTTTCAAATTATCTTACAGAAAATTGCAGCATTTTCTCTGATCTAAAACATGATTAACTTTTAACAAATAAGCTCTTCCCATTTGACAACAATTAAATCATTTAGGTCCTCCTTTACAAATAATTTAATATAATAAACCTATTAATAAAAATCCCCAAAAATCAAATAAATTCATTTTTAATATGTTATTAACATATATAAATTTTAGACCCAAATTCATCATATAATTACTGAAATTAACTTCTAAATCCAATAATACATATTTTCCTTTAAAAATTCATAATTAATTATCCACGACTTGGAAAATTATAAAAATTGAAACCCAACTCCAAAATCATATTTCTCATAGAATAAGATTTTTCCATAGAATTCTAAAATCAAAATATAAGGATTTACCCTTAAAACCATATTTATCAAATGCAAACAACCTTGATTGACTCTACCATTCATTTGAAATCAAGCATATCATAAAAACCATCATATTAGATTTAATCATAAATCCGAAAAATCAATGATCATATAAAAACCAAAATAGAGATGTAGTGATTATTATTCACCTAGTTTGGATAAGGAAATTGGAGACTGTTTGGGATTGATTCCCCTTAGCTTGAACCTAAAATTTTACTTTGATTTTCTTCTTCTTCTCCTATTAATGGCCGTCTTGCTCTTATCCTTGCTTACGTTTAAATCTTTTTGACAAAATGAACGTGAATGATAAGGTAACGTGAGTATTGGGCAGTGAACTATGGGCGCAGAAATTACCCTAATGCCCTTATGTTAATTTAATCATCATTTATCCATCTATACACCCATTAGAGTTAATTAAGCACAACCTCTAGGTTTATTAACCAATCTCAATCTTCTTATCACTTTACATTATTCTATTTAATTTATCTAATTAAATCTCCTGAATAATATTATTAAAAATTAGGTGTAATGACCCGCCATCCGGCTCCACAGAATGACACATCATTAATAAAAAAGAAAGAGATAGAAAAAAGAAAAGAAAGAGAAGAAAGAAGAAACCAACATCAGAATCTAAACAGCAGAACGAATAAATTATATTAATAACATAAATATTACATAGTTTAATACACCTCGGAGCTGACTTACCCAGTCTTACCCAATCTTACAGCTCCTTAAATCAGAGAAAACTTACCCAAAATCAAATCTCCGACTTCGGAATCCAAATTCCTTCATCTCTTATCCACAAAACACTCCTGACAATCCTGGGCTGCCTTCGCCTTTCTCGATCAGCTCAACCTTCGCTGATGTCTTTGGAAACAAACTGGACCAAAACAACTCAATAGAATGATCTCCTCAAGATCAATTCCAAAACAAGAACACCAACTCTACTCCACAAATATCAGAAGACTAACTTACTTCTCATATCTGGAAAAAAAACAAAATAAAACAAAAGCACTCCCAAACTGCTTCCGCTGCACAATTCTGATCTGAAGTAGAAGAAAAATTCGAGCACAAACTGGACAACACATCTCAGAAACATGGTTCAACAAATCCATAAAAGAAAACTCAGATGTCCCATATGATCTTTCCACTAAACTGAACCACCGGTAGCACTCTGGGAATCTAGTCAATAAGAAAACTAAACCTCCAGATACGGACAACTTCTCATGGCTGAAGAGAACACTCAAACTATCGCATGTCACTTTTGCGATCAACCAGTCCAATATTTAAAGAAAACTGTTCTCTCTCCTTACCAATCAGAACAGTCTACGATTAACTAGCCAATCCATCAAAGAAATGAATCTACCCGGCTGCTTTTGAACTCCTTCAGAAAAACTGCTAACCAGAAATCCTTCTTGTCAGCACAGAACACTCCGAGCTGCACTGCTGACATCGACGCCAAAGACTTCCTAATCCAAAGCTCTTCAAGAAACTCGGGCCTCAAACCAGACTGAAACATCCTGCTGAACCCAGCCACAACATTGAAGCAAACATACTTCTAAAACTTGTTCCAAAGAAAAATCTTTGGAAACATCTATAGTCACTGTGTCTCATCACACAGCTACCAATTCCTGAGGTATCGAGATACCATCAATTTCTTCTGCCCAATTGACAGATCCAAACTCTACTCACCCATCTTCAAAAATGATCTCTGAACCTTTACAGGTCACCTTTAGAGATAAATGAAATCCTTCATCACTACAAAGCTCACTCGAGACGGTATGAGGTCTACAATCTCGACAGATACACTTCCTACCTCAAACATTCAAACTCCAACCAATGGTAGTAGTCGTGTTACACACCCACTACCTTATCTACCTTTATAACTTATATTGGAAAACCTGTACATGTAACCCAACAGATAGGTAGAAATAAATATATTTATATATATATATATAAATTACAAATACGCTCTCTCAAGATAGACACCACTCCAGAGCCTAGGTATTCACTCAACCTAACGCTCTGATACCACTATAATGACCCGCCATCCGGCTCCACAGAATGACGCATCATTAGTAAGAAAGAAAGGGATAGAAAAGAGAAAAGAAAGAAGAAACAAACATCAGAATCTAAACAGCGGAACGAATAAATTATATTAATAACATAAATATTACATAGTTTACAACACTAGTCAGAGTTACACAGCATATACATCACATACTAGACAGTTATAAACACCTGTCTAGTTATTACCATTCAATACAAAACAATACTAACACAGAGAATACACAGCGAAACTATATATCTAACGCAGAAGCCTCCTGCTCTATTTCTCCTCCACAATTCGTCAAAGCTAACCTGAATCCCTTGACTACTCGTAAAAATTTGAGTACCCAAGAGTTTATGAAAAAACAAAAATAAACTCCGGGTCAGACATGGGTCTGGTGTGAGTAACAGGTTAAAGTTGCTTAACTTTGAAAAACCTTTGAAAAGAAAGGTATCACGTAAGACTTCCCACACATAAACATGGAAAAGCTTTTACCTTACGCTAACCAAAACATTTGATAGGAAATCAAGTGATATTATAATAGGTCTAGGGTTTTCAAGTAAAAAGAAATAGCCGAAATTGTTACATGATTAAATTCCAGCTACTAGCCACAAAAGTGGGTAATACAATCAAAACCGTTGGCACTTATTGGATTTTGGATTCCATCAATGGCTTACACATGTAAATTAAATGTCTTAAGAGACTTACACATGTAATCTAAGTATTTTATTTTTATTTTAAATTGTTTACAAAAGCCTCTAAACCTAAATTTATTATTCTTATGTATATATAAATGAATTTATCTCTTTTAAATTTATTAAAGAGAAATGTAACAAAACAATTTATAACTAAAAGCTTATTCAAATATTTTTAGGTATTTACTCTTTTAAATTTTCAAACATCAAATTCAATTTTAAAATTAATTTATCAAATCCAATTTTAAAATCAAGTTATATATAGATGCATATATAACTCTTATTAAAATTAAAAATAACAAATCCTATTTCTAACAAAACTTATGTTTCTAAAAACTAAGCATTATAATTATTATTAAAAATAACAAATTAAACAATATTAAATAATTTATAAAAGAGATTATAAACAAATTAAGATCATTTGTAATTTGCATTGTAAATTCTTATATATATAAATTCCAAGTAATATAAAATAAAACTTAGCTTTTATATTTGTCTAATTTTAAATTCATATTTTTAAGCTAAATAAAATTTTAAAACAAATAAGATTTATCATAGTATAAACTATAACATTATTTATTAAATTGCTTTGAAAAGCCAATTCTTAAATCATTTTTTTAATTTACTAAAAATAAACTAGAATTAGAAAATCAATTCATTCACTAAATTGAAAATCAAAGTTTATTAATTTACAATATATATAAATATATATATTATAAACAGAAAACAATTTATTTATTTTAAAAAGAAAAAATATAATCTTTCAATTTAAATATTTATTAAAAGAAGATTATTAAATCAATTCAGAATTTTGTTATCAAAAATTATTAAATCAAATAAATTTTCAAACACAGATTATTAAATTTATATTGTCAAATTTCCGGGATATCACATTCCTTCCCCCTTAAAATAATTTCGTCCCCGAAATTTAAATGCAAAGTTAATTTAATAATCTATCCTAAGATTTAATTTTAAAACACAAGCATATATCAATCATATGCTAACAACCATAGTAACCAATTCATTTAATCAAAACAAACCTAATTATCCAGAAAAATTCTGGATAGAATTTTCACGAGTTTCCCCAGTATAAATATCGGGATACTCGCTCTATAGAATCTAAACAATCAATACTACTAGGCTACAGGGATCCTATTCAACTAGATCTTCAAAACTAAACAGGATATCAGACTATAGATACGTCTGACTCTACAATCACATATTTCTGAACTGCTGGTTCCACAACCAGAAATAAATCATACACGTACTCCCTCAGAGATACATGAAACACATCGAATTCCAGTTATCCAAATTGGCAATTCAATCTTGAAAATCAAACACCAATCCTCACAAGAACACAGAAAAGATCCAATACACCTCGGAGCTGACTTACCCAGTCTTACCCAATCTTACAGCTCCTTAAATCAGAGAAAACTTACCCAAAATCAAATCTCCGACTTCGGAATCCAAATTCCTTCATCTCTTATCCACAAAACACTCCTGACAATCCTGGGCTGCCTTCGCCTTTCTCGATCAGCTCAACCTTCGCTGATGTCTTTGGAAACAAACTGGACCAAAACAACTCAATAGAATGATCTCCTCAAGATCAATTCCAAACCAAGAACACCAACTCTACTCCACAAATATCAGAAGACTAACTTACTTCTCATATCTGGAAAAAAACAAAATAAAACAAAAGCACTCCCAAACTGCTTCCGCTGCACAATTCTGATCTGAAGTAGAAGAAAAACTCGAGCACAAACTGGACAACACATCTCAGAAACATGGTTCAACAAATCCATAAAAGAAAACTCAGATGTCCCATATGATCTTTCCACTAAACTGAACCACCGGTAGCACTCCGGGAATCTAGTCAATAAGAAAACTAAACCTCCAGATACGAACAACTTCTCATGGCTGAAGAGAACACTCAAACTATCGCATGTCACTTTTGCGATCAACTAGTCCAATATTTAAAGAAAACTGTTCTCTCTCCTTACCAATCAGAACAGTCTACGATTAACTAGCCAATCCATCAAAGAAATGAATCTACCCGGCTGCTTTTGAACTCCTTCAGAAAAACTGCTAACCAGAAATCCTTCTTGTCAGCACAGAACACTCCGAGCTGCACTGCTGACATCGACGCCAAAGACTTCCTAATCCAAAGCTAAAACCAGACTGAAACATCCTGCTGAACCCAGCCACAACATTGAAGCAAACATACTTCTAAAACTTGTTCCGAAGAAAAATCTTCGGAAACATCTATAGTCACTGTGTCTCATCACACAGCTACCAATTCCTGAGGTATCGAGATACCATCAATTTCTTCTGCCCATTTGACAGATCCAAACTCTACTCACCCATCTTCAAAAATGATCTCTGAACCTTTATAGGTCACCTTCAGAGATAAATGAAATCCTTCATCACTACAAAGCTCACTCGAGACGGTATTAGGTCTACAGTCTCGACAGATACACTTCCCACCTCAAACATTCAAACTCCAACCAATGGTAGTAGTCGTGTTACACACCCACTACCTTATCTACCTTTATAACTTATATTGGAAAACCTGTACAGGTAACCCAACAGATAGGTAGAAATAAATATATTTATATATATATAAATTACAAATACGCTCTCTCAAGATAGACACCACTCCAGAGCCTAGGTATTCACTCAACCTAACGCTCTGATAACACTATAATGACCCGCCATCCGTCTCCACAGAATGACGCATCATTAGTAAGAAAGAAAGGGATAGAAAAGAGAAAAGAAAGAGAAGAAAGAAGAAACAAACATCAGAATCTAAACAGCGGAACGAATAAATTATATTAATAACATAAATATGACATAGTTTACAACACTAGTCAGAGTTACACAGCATATACATCACATACTAGACAGTTATAAACACATGTCTAGTTATTACCATTCAATACAAAACAATACTAACACAGAGAATACACAGCGGAACTATATATCTAACGCAGAAGCCTCCTGCTATATTTCTCCTCCACAATTCGTCAAAGCTAACCTGAATCCCTTGACTATTCGTAAAAATTTGAGTACCCAAGAGTTTATGAAAAAACAAAAATAAACTCCGGGTCAGACATGGGTCTGGTGTGAGTAACAGGTTAAAGTTGCTTAACTTTGAAAAACCTTTGAAAAGAAAGGTATCACGTAAGACTTCCCACACATAAACATGGAAAAGCTTTTACCTTACGCTAACCAAAACATTTGATAGGAAATCAAGTGATATTATAATAGGTCTAGGGTTTTCAAGTAAAAAGAAATAGCCGAAATTGTTACATGATTAAATTCCAGCTACTAGCCACAAAAGTGGGTAATACAATCAAAACTGTTGGCACTTATTGGATTTTGGATTCCATCAATGGCTTACACATGTAAATTAAATGTCTTAAGAGACTTACACGTGTAATCTAAGTATTTTATTTTTATTTTAAATTGTTTACAAAAGCCTCTAAACCTAAATTTATTATTCTTATGTATATATAAATGAATTTATCTCTTTTAAATTTATTAAAGAGAAATGTAACAAAACAATTTATAACTAAAAGCTTATTCAAATATTTTTATGTATTTACTCTTTTAAATTTTCAAACATCAAATTCAATTTTAAAATTAATTTATCAAATCCAATTTTAAAATCAAGTTATATATAGATGCATATATAACTCTTATTAAAATTAAAAATAACAAATCTTATTTCTAACAAAATTTATGTTTCTAAAAACTAAGCATTATAATTATTATTAAAAATAACAAATTAAACAATATTAAATAATTTATAAAAGAGATTATAAACAAATTAAGATCATTTGTAATTTGCATTGTAAATTCTTATATATATAAATTCCAAGTAATATAAATTAAACTTAGCTTTTATATTTGTCTAATTTTAAATTCATATTTTTAAGCTAAATAAAATTTTAAAACAAATAAGATTTATCATAGTATAAACTATAAAATTATTTATTAAATTGCTTTGAAAAGCCAATTCTTAAATCATTTTTTTAATTTACTAAAAATAAACTAGAATTAGAAAATCAATTCATTCACTAAATTCAAAATCAAAGTTTATTTATTTACAATATATATAAATATATATATTATAAACAGAAAACAATTTATTTATTTTAAAAAGAAAAAATATAACCTTTCAATTTAAATATTTATTAAAAGAAGATTATTAAATCAATTCAAAATTTTATTATCAAAAATTATTAAATAAAATAAATTTTCAAACACAGATTATTAAATTTATATTGCCAAATTTCCGGGATATCACATTAGGGATGTTACAGGCTCCCTCCTTAAAGAATTTCGTCCATGAAATTCAGTAAGAACTTAATATCAAACATAGAAATCATCTGTAACAACTCATAACATCCATGTTAGCCTACCTGACTAGCAACTAATCTATATAAATCTAATATAGATATACCATCAAAGAAGATCAGGATAAGCATCTCGAATCCTATCCTCTATCTCCCAAATACGGTCATTCTCATTGTCGCTCCACTAAACTTTCACTAACTTGATTGTCTTGTTCCTCAATCTTTTCTCATCTCTCATTACAACTCGAACTGGTTGTCTAACAAAAGTCAAATCAGGCTCTACTACCAAGTCTTCCAACCCTGTTAGAGAAATTGTATTCTCTGGATCATGCACATACTTGCAAAGATGAGACACATGGAATACATTATGGACACATGCCATATTGCTCGGCAACTCTACTCTATATGCGAGCTTTGCAACCCTGTCTATAATCTGGAATAGACCAACATATCTTAAGGCCAGCTTCCCCGAATTTCCAAGTCATATCACACCCTTCATCGGTGACACCTTAATGAAAACCTTGTTTTCCTCTAAGAACTTTAGGTCTTTATGCCTTTTATCTGCGTAACTCTTCTGTCTGTATTGAGCTTCCTGCATCTGTTCTCGGACCAACTCAATCTTTTCTAATGTATCCCTAAACAAATATGGACCCAAGACCAATCTATCTCCAGTCTCCAACCAACATGCTGTTGATTTTCATGACCTTCCATATGGATCTTCAAAAGGAGCCATTCCTATACTAGTCTGATAACTATTATTATAGGAAAACTCAATCAAATGTAGGCAATCTTTCCAAGATCCACCAAAATTCAATACGCAAGTTCTCAACAAATCTTCGAGTACCTTGTTGACTCTCTTTGTCCGCCCATCCATCTGTAAGTGATATGTTGTACTCATCTTGAGCTTGGTACCCAATACCTCTTGTAGACTCTTTCAAAATTCACTAGTGAATAATGCATCTATGTCACTGACTATGCTACTAAGAATTCCATGAAGTCTAACTAAGTTTTTTATGAACAACTTAGCCAATGCAAGTGCTATTCTGGTTGACTTTAGTGGAATGAAATGGACACTCTTGGTTAGCCTGTCCATTATGACCCATATACTTTCATTTCCCCTATTCAACCTTGCCAACCCGTCTATAACATCGAGATAGAATCTCACTTCCACACTGGAATCTCTTAAGGCCGAAGCAATCCACTTGGCTTCTAATGTCCGGCCTTCACTTATTGATAGTTCGCAAACTGCCTAAGCTACAAGCCAACATTCCTCTTCATACCTTCCCAATAGAATCTCCTCTTCATGTCCTGATACATCTTGGTCCCTCCAGGATGGATTGTAAACTTGGATCGATGACATTCTTTAAGACTTCTTTCCTTAAGTTCTCTACATTTGGAACACACGGTTATCCCTTCTTTCTCAACCACCTTCTCTGGTCAATTCTAAAATCCTTTAGATTATAGATCTCTGATCCTATCTCAAGCCTTCTAATCTTCTAAGCTAATACTGGATCTTCTCTCTGTTCAGAAGTTATCCTCTCAATCAGCACTGGCCGAACTTCTAAACAGGACAACATGGCAGTATCCTGACTAGAACTAGCAGTAGATCTTAACTGCACACTACAACTAGCCAAAGCTTCTAGATCCTTCCATTCTGCCAACATAGCTAACACCACATTCTGATGTTTTACTAAGTACATCTGCTACCTTATTCCCTTTCCCTGGTGTATACTCTATGCCAAAATCATGAGCAGCCAAAAACTCAAGCCACTTCGCTGCCTCATATTCTACTCCTTCTGAGAGAATAAATATCTTAAACTTATGATCGGTATACAACTCAAATCTCTTCCCTAAGAGATAATGCCTCTAAATCTTCAAGGAAAAAATTACTACAGCCAACTCCAAGTCGTGAGTAGGATATCTTACTTCATGTGGTCTAAGATGTTTGGATGCATAGGCAATAACTTTACCCCTTTGCATTAAAACTACTCCCAATCCAGTCCCACATGCATCAGTGTATACTATCTACCTTTGGTTTCCATCTGGAACTACTAGCACTGCTGCATTGGTCAACAAATGCTTTAACTTAAGGAACCATTCCTCACATTTTTCGGACCAAATAAACTTCACGTTCTTTCTGGTAAACATAGTCAAAGGTGTTGCTATCCATGAGAAATCATTAATGAATCTCGAGTAATAGCCAGAAAATTCAAGAAAACTCCTGATCTCGGTTACCATCTCTGATCTCTTCCAATTATTAACAGCTTCGATCTTAGCTGGATCGACTGAGAAGTCCTCCTTTGAGACCACATGATTAAGAAACCTAACCTCCTTCTTCTAAAAAAGACACATGAAAAACTTCCCCTTTAGCTGATTCTGTCTCAGTGTTTCAAGCACCACTCTAAGATGAATCTCATGCTCTTTTTCATCTTTCGAGTATACTAAGATGTCATCTATAAATACCAACACGAACCTATCCAAGTGTTCTTAGAAAACTTGGTTCATCAAATCTACGAAGAAAGCAGGTGCATTCATTAACCCGAATGGCACTATTAACCACTCATACGAACCATACCTAGTTCGAAATGCTATCAAAGGAATGCTGTGCTCCGCCACTCTCAACTGATGGAACCTTGTAGCCAAATCCAATTGGGAAAACACCTTAGCTCCACTCAACTGATCAAACAGATCATCTATTCTCGACAGTGGATACCTATTCTTGATCATCCTTTCGTTCAACTTACGATAATTGATGCACATCCTTAACGACACATCCAGTTTCTTCACGAATATTGCGACTGCTCCTTAAGGAAAACTGCTTGGTCTAACAAAATTCCTTCCTTCTAGGTCCACTAGTTGCACCTTCAATTCCTTCATCTCAGTCGGTGTCATCCCGCTAGGCGGTCTACTAACTGGTTCAGCTCCTGGCACAAGATCTATCTGAAACTCGACAGTTCGTTTCGACAGTAGCCTTTTGACCGGCTCAAATACACCTGCAAACTCCCTTGCAATTCGAACTTGGCTTAACTCTTCTTCCACTTCTGTAGCACTCAACAATGCACATAAAGTCTCGTTGGAATTTTCTACTGAGAAAATGATTCGGTTATGACTATTCGGGTGTCATAATGATATTTCTCTACCCTGGAAAAATATCCTAACCTTATACTGACCCAAACAATTCATACCCAAAATGATCCCGAAATATACAAATCAAAAACATACAGACTACATGCAAACTTATGACCTAACAAATCAAGTTCTAACTGGTCACATCTCATCCCTAGAGTTGCATACCCTCCTATTGGATTCGCAAGCCTTAAGGAAGTAACAAGGCATGCGTAACCTATCAACCAAATATTATGATATAAATGAATGTGATGCATTAGAATCAAATAGTATCCTATCTGATTTCTAAATCAAAAGCATACCTTCCATCATAATTTTCCCTTTTTATGTTGCAGTAGGCCTAAAAGAAGATGGTGGTCCTATAGCAAAAACCTTCTCTCTGTACGCCCCGACTGGCACGGGACACCGATTCTTATAGTGCTCAATATGGTCGCAATTGAAGAATTTCACATTCTTCTTTTCTACAAGCTTCTTCCCTTTGTCCGTTCGATACTCGTGAGCATAATGACCGTTCTTGTCACACTTGAAGCACACCAAATCAACCTTTTCCTTCTTGGCAGCATCCCCTTTCTGGGCTCCCTTCTTTTTAAAGAATTTCCTCTTCTTCCTCTGAGGACCTTGGGATTCAACTGGCTTCTCCTTAGCAGAAACAACAAGCATCTCTTCAAGGAGAGTGGCCATCTCCACCACCACATTATAGGGTTCTCAAATATGTGTCATGGTCATTCTAGTGAGCTCGGGCGTCAATCCTCAAATAAACCTTTCATTCTAGATGTCAGTGTCTATAGTGGCATATCCATATCGGGATAGCTCATCTAACTTAGCAACATACTCAATTACTGACATCTCTCTTTGAACTAGATCCATGAACTTCCTCATCAATGCCGACTTGGCAGCCTCAGATAAAAAACTCTACTCAAACCTCCTTGTAAAATCAGCCCATGTCAATTAATCCTCCAAAACTTCTACAGTCACACTATTCCAATAGTGAAGCGCTGCCCCTTACAACTGCCTAAAGGCAAACCTCCTCTTTTGCTAATCACCTAAGCCTAGATCAGTAAATATTCTCTCACACTGCAATAGCCAATTTCAACCTCAACGACATCCTCCTTTCCAGCAAGCGGCTTTCCACCCAGCTTGGTGTAGTCTCTGCTTAACTTAGTATAATTATACCCAACTAGAGCCACAAGATTAGCTCCACCAACATTACCAACAACTCCATCATGCAAAAGATTGGTTAAAAGCTGATATACTATCCCCGCATCTACTAGCGGATTTTCAACACCCATACTGGCTTCAGCATTTTGGTTATCATTAGCATGTCGACATTGGTTCCTCCGAGTGTTAGGTCGAGCATTTCTATTGGTTGTGGTTCTTTCTCCACCTAGATTTCCTCTTCCATTAACTGTTTCCATATCCTCTTCCTCGTAAATCTGCATACAAGAGATACAGAAGAATGATCTAAGAGAGAGGGGAACACATACTTATATATATATATACACACACACTAAATACAAGTATGTTACTATACATTAACCCAAACCCCGATCATATTTCTGATTTATTGGAATTATGTTTCAAAAACTTTTAGGTTTATCTTTTCTTTCAAAGTTTCATAAACCTATGCTCTAATACCAACTTGTAACATCCTCCTACTTGGAGGTCCAAAACTAGCGGCTACGGATGCTGCAGTCATCCATAGTTATTAATCCTCGACGACCAAATACGACAATGCCAGATAGATTAATACATAGATCACAAGAATATGGAAAAAAATTAACAAATCAGAACACATTTCCACATTCCAAAACATTTCATGTTCATTACATAATCCCACAAGTGTTAAATACATTCTGAAAAATATAACTATTACACATACACCAAAAGTGGCATAAGAAGATGCCTCCTTGGTTGATCAGGGTATATACTAAGGTAATAAAGAAAATCGTCCTTTACATCCAAAATACACAGTGGAAGGATAATTCTAAATATCTAACTGCCTCCTACATGCCTCCAGAAACTTTATTCATCTAAGAAGAGAACCTGAAAACCCTAAATCTCGAATTACTCAATATCAATTGAGTACCTGAGAGTTTAAGGGGAAAAACATCGAGTCAGACACAAAGCCTGATATAAATAATAATCTAACATCTCAAACCATTTAGATATCTAGTGAGACCACGCTGCTTAACGGAATGCGTTTTCCCCTCACTAGTACCCTAAAACTTTTTATAAAATAATATAATAAGCTCTTGCATTCACAATGGTTAAAACATAACAGTTCAAAATATTATGATGATATGCATAAAACATTCAGGATTTCCTATCTCTGGTTTAACTGACTTCCTACAATATTTATAGTTTATAGGGTTACTATTAACCTATTAGTTTATATAGGCTTACTAATAACCGTTAGATAATATATGGACTCCCTGTCCTATTTCATAGTTTTTATGGTTGTACTATGAAGCTATTGGCCCTTGCCAATTAACTTAATTAACTCATGAGTTCCCCTAAACCTATTGGTGACTCCAATAATTTCTCTCTTATCCTAGTTTTCATGTTTTGACTAGAAACCTTTTGTCTGTTGCCAATAACTTAATCCGGATATAGTTTTCAATGGTTCACTACAAACTATTTGGTACCTGCCAACCATCCTTAGTGTGTAATTTTCATGGGATCACTATGAACCTATTAATTACTCCAATATCTTTCAAATCATAGTTTTCATGGGTTTACTATAAGCCTGTTTCCTTGATTACTTCAAGGCTTAGGCATCCTATATTCTTGTCTCTGCAACTTCTTGGATTCAATTCTACTCATTCAGGAATTTAATCAGTTTATATTCACTACTGGGTTTACCTAGCTGGTTCTTCTACCCTTTTATCCCCAAAATGCAGTTATGAGTCCATTATAATGTGAATATATTTATATTTTAAGAAGCAGCGATATAGCATAATAATATCACTCTTGTGGGTTTAATATAAAACATGGTTAATCCCTTTAACCCATTATCTTATCAAGGAAAGCTTCATCTTAAAACCATCATAAAAATTCCTTAATTTTAGCCATAGTTTTTTCCTTTAAAAATGAGGTTGGGTTTACTTAAAAACCAAAGCTTTCGAACCCTTCGAAACATTGCTTTCGACCTCACTAGATGATCTCCTTCGAAAACATACAAAATATATTTTCAAAACAATAGGCTCCTGCCATTCGAATACTTTGAAAACTTTCTTTCGAAATTAGTATTAAACCATTAACGTTAACTTTAGAAGCATAGCTTCGAAACCAGTTGAAAGTTCATGTGACGACCCGCCTTTCTAACCCCAGAAAGACGTTTCATCATTAAGAAAGAAAGGAATAGAAATAGAAAAGAATAGAAAGAAAGAATAACAACATCAGAATCTCACAACGGAATGGAACAAAATATAATACATCACATAACTATTACATAGTTATACATACATCAGAGTCATACAATATCATATAAAAGGACTGACATATACATATATGTCCATACATACAACCAAAATACTGTGTATACTAACTACACAGCGGAACTACAAATATAGATACATACGTCTGGTCTTCTTCCCAAAATCGCTCCTCTAGAAAATCAACACTCCCAAATACCTATCACTTGGCTACTCATAAAAATTTGAGTACCCAAGAGTTTATGAAAAACAAAATATAAACTCTGGGTCAGACATGGGTCTGGTATGAGTAAACAGGTTAAAATTGCTTAACTTTGAAATCATTTGAAAATAAAGGTATCACGTAAGACTCCCCACAAATAAATACGGGTAAGTTTTAATCTTACGCTAACCAAAACATTTTATAGGAAATTCAGTGATATTATAATAGTGTCTAGGGTTTTCAAGTAAATAGAAAATAGCCGAAATTGTTACATTCATTAAATTCCAGCTACTAGCCATGAAAGTGGGTAATACAAGACAAATCCGTAGGGTCTCGTAGGGAAAATGGGTTTCCATCAATGGCAGGGCTACTGGGTACCGTCCGTCACAGTACGGGGCCTAGATCACCGTACCGAGGATCACTCCCGACCCCCTACAACACAAGGCCGGAACCATTCCTTACTGAACAGTTCCGAACAAGATAACCCCACAGTTGTGGCCAACAACTGCTCACACAGCCGAAATAAAATGGGACATCTAGACAGGGGAATATCTTGTCCTGCTTGGGCATGACCCACCTAACCTTGCTGCAGCTCCCCTGTTTTAGCCATTCCCGGTTGATGAGGCTTAAGGCTACGATTACCTTTATTGCACAATATTCTTAGAATGCTCATCGTCCGCCTGACGATATGTTGAAAGCATTCAATCCATACAAGTTCGTTCCGGGTTCGAACGAGACCGAAGGCATTATCTCGTTACACTCATTTTGGAATCACCCTCAGAGTCAACGACGATAACCCTTGCATTCTGAAACACCATCTCGATCACCATTTGATAAGTCACGACCTATCGTTTAATTTGGATCGATGTGGTTTTCGAAGAATCAAAATTAATTCTTCCGATCGCGGTCTCATCGGAGTCCAAATGCCATTTTAAGGGTCAAGTTGTCTATTTAACTTAACAGTTCAATTTAATATCAGAATTCACATAACAGGTATAATAGATAAATCATACACAGTTATCACAGATATCCATAATATATCACAACATATCACAGAAATATCATCAATAGATATCAAAGTCAATCAAACGGAATTATCAATGCATACCAAACAGTTTGGTTTTTCTTAACTAAATTATTTGCTTAAGAATAACTACTTTATTCTACTTAATTAGTCACTGATTAATTAG
Source organism: Allium cepa (assembly GCA_030765085.1). Classification (NCBI taxonomy): domain Eukaryota; kingdom Viridiplantae; phylum Streptophyta; class Magnoliopsida; order Asparagales; family Amaryllidaceae; genus Allium; species Allium cepa. The sequence continues at coordinate 626,807,779 of CM060939.1, forward strand.
CTTATTAATGATCAATTAATTAATTAGTTATCATTAATAATTAATTTATTAATCATCTAATCTTCAATTAATTATTTAATTAATTAACTTCTATTCATTAACTGTTACTTAATTACTCAATTAATTGATTGATTGATTCTTGTTAATTATTAACTTACTTATTAAAGATTAATTAGTTATTCAATTTGTCACAAATTATTTAAACTAATCATCTATTATCAATTTTATTACTATAATCTTCAATTAATCACTTACGTTAATTATCGTTTTTGAATTAACTTTTAAATAATTAGCTAACATTTTTAAGCTTTAAATTGTTTTAACATATGATTTATTTCTAATTACAAAATCAATTTAAAGTTATTAATTAAATTTCAAATATAAATTAATTTACATTCTAATTACTTTATATTAGTCAAACCATCTTTACATCACTTACCATTACTAAACTTTTTAAAACAAATATTAACCTAACTAACAAATTATTTAGTTACTTGGTTATAAAAAATACTAAAACAGATCATGCACGTTCAATTGGAAAGGTACCCGAGACACACCCCTACCCTACTCGAGACAGTCTCGAGTTATCCTCGTGTCTCCCCTGCGTCCCTCTCTCTCACTCTCTCTTTCTTCTCCCCAGTTTCTACTCTTCTTCTCATTTTTTTAAGTAAAATTAAAACTGCAGTAACAACATCACGCGCTTACACCCAAGAAAACCCGAAGCCATGCTCGAAGCAATCACCAAAAGTCACGAGCACGCGACGACTTACTGACCATCGAACATCACCTCGCCACCGTGCATGTGCACGGTGGCCCCCCCTGTGACGACTCGCAATAGCCCCCACAAACCACAAATCACCCCTAGCATCGAAAACAAATCTCAGATTTACAATTACAAGTTGAAAACAAAATTCGACCAGATGCTCGAACATGCGACTACAAACACCCACTGACAAATCCCTTGTGCGGCCACCATCCATCACCGGAGGTGATGAAACTCCACCAATACTTCGATCACACCCCCAACTCCACCTACAATCTCATTCCACTCGGTTGATCTATGATGCCGAAATCAAAATTTTACAGAGCATAAAAAAAATAGGCACTAAACCCTACTTTTGATTCAAACTCAAAATTTATGCATTTGAAAAATAATTTTACATTTTTCTAGTGTTAATACAACTCCAACCTTGCTTCATTCTGAATTTCAGAAATCAAAATTTATTTAATCAACGGATATTTACAAAAATCAATGTCGGCTTTCTTTAAAAAATTGCACTCATTATTTTTGCTTAAAAATCAAAATTTTTATGTTAAAAATCCTAACTAAGTGTATGAATTCAGAATATGTTATTAAATTTACAAATTGAAACATTTAAATTTTGACCTTTGATTTCTTTACCTGTAACTGGAAATAAACAGTGTTTATAACATGTTGTTTAAACTTTAAAACATGTTTGCAGGCCTTTGTTTAAGATAAACAAACTTGAATTAGCATAATACCAAAGTTCAAACAGTTATATGAATAGGTATTGTAAATTTATTGGCTTTAATTTGTTCAGATTTCAAAAGTTTTGAAGAACGGCTACCTGTACTACCCCAAACAATAGGAAATACCCAAGGCCAGTTATTCAAACAAATATCAAAGCACTTCCATTCATAAACTAAAGATACAAGTTTAGATTTAAAATAGGTAAGTTTACTCACTAAGTCACTAGCTTTGAACATAAAGCAATGTTGAAGAAGACACTGCAGAAAGAAATTCCTTGAAACTCTTCTTTTTCTTTTCTCTGTTTCTCTGTTTTGAATTTTATTTATATTGCAAAGCAATACAATGTTTTTCTCATGGTTGCTTTTAAGTTTTGATCAAGTTTTATAAATGAACACAGTAAATATATTGGATATATATAGAAGCTACCTACAGGTTATAACTAGCCAGTTAATATTTGTATTTTTTTTTCTTTTTATTAGCTAAGAGTTAATACCCTGTAGTATGAAATGATAAAGATATTTCGGCTATAGTACTTGTTAAACAATATGTTATGCTAATTAATGCTTTTGCTCTTAATTATGACAACATGTATTTAATGGTTTGCTGATAGTTGCAATTTGTACAAAGATACTTATCATATTTCGGCCAGCATATTTTTGTATAAGATATTTTTTTTTCCTTTCAGGTTCAACTTGGTTTTGAAAGTATATTTAGCTATACATTTCCTTGTCTTATTGTAGAAGCTTTCTCATTTATACATATGTTTATTATTCTTATTCATACTTGTTTTGTAAGCATATATATGTGTATAGCTTGTCTTATTTTCTTTGACAAATAGTTGTATTTTATTTGCTAATTAAATTTTCAAACATTTGATTTACAACATACTTGTATTTATATATTTCAAGTTATCATTTATATTTGTATATTTATACTTTTAGCCACATCTTAAATTTCTAATTATGTTTTATACTAGTTTTGTATGTTTATATTTATAATTATTTATATTGTTTTATACTTCCATGTTTATGTTTAATATTTCTATGTTTGTTTATTTTAAAACATTATTATTTCAATTTCATTTTATAGGTATACCAGATTAAATATCAACCATATAAAATCTTTGATTTTAGTGTAAAAGACAGATTTGTTTTAATGGGTTTGAAGCATTCTATTTTAAGTTTTCAAATCAAAACTTTCTTTTACAAACATATATAGCTGTTAAATATCCAAGATCTCATCAATTTAAACATTGACAAGCTTATATTTAATCTAAATTAGATTAAATATTCATTAAAATATGCTGTCAAAAATTCCGGGTTGTTACATTCCTCCCCCCTTAAAAGAATTTCATCCCCGAAATTTTAAACAAAAGTTAATTCAAAAAGCTTATATGTTAACAATCCAAACATACATACCATTCATACAATAGCAAACAACAAACAGTTTATTCTAACAAACATCACTAGTTATCCGAACATAAATCCGGATAAGCATTCCTAAAACTATCGAGAGTTTCCTAGGTACAATCTCTGGGATCCTCACTCCATTGCACCTTGACGAGTTTCACCACTTTGTTCCTGAGTTGCTTCTCGTCTCGATCCACAATCTGAATTGGATTTCTGACCATAGTTAAATTGGATTCTACTTCCAAATCTTCTTGAACTACTGGTTCTACAACCAGGGATGGATCATGAACAAATTTCCTCAAATGTGATACATGAAACACATTGTGAATCCCAGACATCCGCTCTGGCAATTCAATCCTGTAGGCTACAGCTCCAATTCTTTCCAACACTCGAAATGGTCCAATGTATCTCGGAGCAAGTTTTCCCGTCTTTCCGAATTTTATAGCACCTTTAATTGGGGAAACTTTAACAAAAACCAAGTCTCCGATCTCAAATTCTAATGGTCTTCGTCTTCTATCTGCATATTTCTTCTGACGATCTTGAGCAGCTTTCGTCCTTTTCTTGATAAGCTCAACCTTCGCAGAAGCTTCTCGAATAAGATCGGGTCCGAGCATAAGACGATCCTTCGATTCAATCCAACAAGATGGGGATCTACACGGTCTTCCGTATAAAGCTTCATAAGGAGCCATCTTGATACTCGCTTGATAATTGTTATTATAAGAAAATTCCACTAGATGAAGATGGTCCTCCCAAGATCCTCCAAAATCTAAAACACAAGCCCACAGCATATCCTCAAGAATACGATTCAGCCTCTCCGTCTGTCCGTCCGTTTGAGGATGATAGACTGTACTCAATCTCAAATCTGTTCCCATTGCTGATTGCAGAGCTTCCCAAAATTTGCTAGTGAAAATAGGATCATGGTCACTTACTATGCTGACTGGAACACCATGCAATCGAACTATCTCCTTCAAGAAAATTTCCACCAAAGAAACTGCAGTACGGGTTGCCTTAACTGGCATAAAATGGACACTCTTAGTTAAACGATCTACAATAACCCATATACCATCATTCCCTTTCCTGGTTCTAGGCAAACCATCGATAAAATCCATCGAGATCATTTCCCATTTCCAATTCAGGATTTCCAAAGGTTGCAATAACCCGGCAGATTTCTGTTGATCACCTTTAACTTGTTGGCAGATGGCATAACTGTTCACAAAAGCAGCTACATCTTCCTTCATGCCCTTCCACCAAAAGATTCTCCTCATATCTTTGTACATCTTCGAGATTCCAATCAATTTGGAGCGGTGACTTTCATACAACACTTCCTGCCTCAACTCCTTGTCATTCGAAACACAGATTCTCCCGTTGATCCTTAGTGTTCCTTGGCCATCGATTTCAAAACTAGGACACTGACCCTTCCTGACTCTCTTGATGATCCTCCCCAACTTCTTATCAGACTCTTGCTTGCTTGAGATCCTTTCAATAAGAGATGGAACCACTTCCAGAAGAGATAAAACCGTGTTCCTACTGAGAGCATCAGCTACGACATTCGCTTTCCCCGGAGTGTACAAAATATCCAAATCATAGGATGCAAGAAATTCAACCCACCGCTGTTGTCTCAGATTTAGATCTTTTTGACAGAATAGATATTTTAACGGTTTGTGATCCGTGAACAATTATAATTTCTCTCCCAAAAGATAATGTCTCCAAATTTTCAAAGCAAAAACAATGGCTAGCAGTTCAAGATCGTGCGTAGCGTAGTTTTTCTCATGAGGCTTCAACTGCCAACTAGCATACGTAATAACCCTTCCGTTTTGCATCAGAACTGCTCCCAAACCCACTATACAAGCATCAGTACAAACCTCGAATTTGCTTTTCCCATCTGGAATAGCAAGCACTGGTGCACTAGTAAGCCTTAGCTTCAATTCCTGAAAAGATTCTTCACACTGAGGTGTCCGTTTGAATTTAGCTCCTTTCCTGGTCAGCTTAGTCAGATGCGAAGAAATCTTGGAATAATCCCTGATAAATTTCCTGTAGTAGCCAGCCAATCCTAGAAAACTGCGAACTTCCGTCGGTGTCTCTGGCTGTTTCCATTCCAAAATAGTTTCAACTTTCGTTGGGTCTACAGAAATGCCTTCACCAGAAACAATGTGCCCTAAAAATTTAACTTCCGATTTCCAGAAATGGCACTTTAAATACTTCGCCTTCAGCACATGCTTCCTCAGAGTCTCCAATACAATCCTCAAATGCTCCCTGTGCTCTTCTTCGGATTTGGAATAGACCAAGATATCATCAATAAATACCAGCACAAACTTATTCAACACATCCCTAAAGACTCGGTTCATGAGGTCAACGAAATAGGCAGGAGCGTTGGTTAATCCGAACGGCATAACCAACCACTCATAGAAACAATTCGGTCCTCTAAATGCAGTCAAGGGAATACTGTCTTCAGCTACCCTCAACTGGTGGAAACCTGAAGCTAGATCCAATTGAGAAAAGATAGAAGCACCATGCAACTGGTCAAAAAGATCATCGATGCGAGGAAGAGGATATTTATTACGGATAGTCACTTTGTTCAATTCTCTATAATCCACAGAGAACCTTAGCGATCCATCCGATTTGGTCACAACCACTGCTGCCGAACCCCAACAAGAAAAACTGGGTCTAATCAACCCCTTCTCTAAAAGATCTTACGTCTGCTTAATCAACTCTTCTCTTTCCCTAGGAGCCATTCTCCTACTGGGCTGAATCACTGGCACAGCTCCTAAAATCAAATCAATACGGAACTCTATTTCTCGATGTGGTGGCAGACACTTAACTTCTTCAAATACATCAGCAAAATCTTGTACCACATCGATGTCTTCAACTCTCTCTTTAGAAGTCTCAATTCCATGCAAAAGACTGCTCAAGTGAATTCCAAAATTATCACACGGCACTCTGGCAATTCTACCCAGATCAGTTTCCAACGAAACTGTTCTTTCATCACAATTCAAAATGGCTTTATACTTATCCAGCCAATCCATACCCAAAATAAGATCAAATCCCTTAAAATTCAACACATACGGGTCACAAGAAAAGCTGTGGGATAGATAAGAGATCTTCAAGTCCTTACAGATAGTGTCTAATTTGGTCACCCCTCCTATAGGATTAGATACCAAGATAGGACTATCTATGGAACTAGGGGTAAGAGAGAACTTTTCAACAGAGTCCAAAGAAATAAAACTCAAGGAAGCACCCGAATCAAACAAAACTCTAATATATTTTCCATCTAAAAGTAAAGTACCTTCTAATACTCCTTTGCCCATCGAAGAAGAAGATGGTCTGGCTTCTAAAAAAAACTTTATTCTGAGGCGCCCTCTGCAGAAGTGGACAATTCTTGATCATGTGCCCTGGCTGATGATAATTAAAGCACAATGATTTCTGCACCATAGCTGATCCTGGGCCACTCTGATGCGGTTGCTGCTGTTGCTGCTGGAATCCCTTTCTAGGACATTTATTTTCCAAATGTCCTTCCTGCTGACATATGTAGCACTTGCGAGGTCCGTTGTTATTCCCAGGTTTCTTCTTATTCGGTTTCCTCCATTTAGGATCGAACTTTCTCTTATTCGAAATAGTGAAATTCCCACCTGAAGCTGCAACTGGAGCTCCCGGTTTCTTACTCATCAAACTTTCATACCTCAATGCCATATCAATCAAATCAGTCCCTTCAGAAGCACTGTCAACTTTCCATGGAATTCAGGCCTCAACCCTTGCACAAATTTCTCATTCTTTTTCAGAGGAGTATCGATGAGTCCTGGTCCATAACAAGAGAGTTCGTTGAACTTGGTTTCATACTCCGAAACAGACATACTACCCTGCTTCAAATACAGAAAATCCTGATACAATTGGGTTCTCCCTGCCGTCGGCACAAACTTCTCTTCAAACAATTCCTTAAATCTGTCCCATGAAATGTCATCCTTAGAAATATTTGCAATAGTTGAATCCCACCATGCTGCTGCACCACCTTGCAGTTGCCACGATGCCATATGCCTCTTACGCTCATCAGTCAATTTCATGCTCTTGAAAATTCGCTCACAAGAGCGTAGCCTGTCTTGAACTTCAATAATTGACTCTGAACCTTTGAATGGTTGGCCTCCAAGATTTTTGAAATCCTTGCATAAAGCTGCAAAACTAACTTGAGACGGTACTGGATTGACAGCCTCACTAACATTTTGACTCCGTCCATTATCTGTTGAAGTACTGGCCCTAACTCTACTTCTTCTTCCTGAACTCATGTCAGTCACCTGAACAGGTAACTCAACAAATTAGATAGACTATATATAATTATATGAAAATACAAATACGCACTCTCAAGATAAATATAACTTAAGAGCCTAGGTACTCGCTCGACCTAGCGCTCTGATACCAACTGTGACGACCTCGCCTTTCTAACCCCAGAAAGACGTTTCATCATTAAGAAAGAAAGGGATAGAAATAGAAAAGAATAGAAAGAAAGAATAACAACATCAGAATCTCACAGCGGAATGGAACAAAATATAATACATCACATAACTATTACATAGTTATACATACATCAGAGTCATACAATATCATATAACAGGACTGACATATACATATATGTCCATACATACATCCAAAATACTGTATATACTAACTACACAGCGGAACTACAAATATAGATACATACGTCTGGTCTTCTTCCCAAAATAGCTCCTCCAGAAAATCAACACTCCCAAATACCTGTCACTTGGCTACTCATAAAAATTTGAGTACCCAAGAGTTTATGAAAAACAAAATATAAACTCTGGGTCAGACATGGGTCTGGTATGAGTAAACAGGTTAAAATTGCTTAACTTTGAAATCATTTGAAAATAAAGGTATCACGTAAGACTCCCCACAAATAAATACAGGTAAGTTTTTACCTTACGCTAACCAAAACATTTTATAGGAAATTCAGTGATATTATAATAGTGTCTAGGGTTTTCAAGTAAATAGAAAATAGACGAAATTGTTACATTCATTAAATTCCAGCTACTAGCCACGAAAGTGGGTAATACAAAACAAATCCGTAGGGTCTCGTAGGGAAAATGGGTTTCCATCAACGGCAGGGCTACTGGGTACTGCCCGTCACAGTACGGGGCCTAGATCACCATACCGAGGATCACTCCCGACCCCCTACAACACAGAGCCAGAACCATTCCTTACTGAACAGTTCCGAACAAGATAACCCCGCAGTTGTGGCCAACAACTGCTCACACGGCCGAAATAAAAAGGGACATCTAGACAGGGGAATATCTTGTGCTTCTTGCACATGACCCACCTAACCTTGCTGCATCTCCCCTATTTTAGCCATTTTCGGTTGATGAGGCTTGAGGCTACGATTACCTTTATTGCACAATATTCTTAGAATGCTCATCGAACGCCTGACGATGTGTTGAAAGCATTCAATCCATACAAGTTCGTTCCGGGTTCGAACGAGACCGAAGGCATTATCTCGTTACACTCATTTTGGAATCACACTAAGAGTCAATGACGATAACCCTTGCATTCTGAAACACCATCGCGATCGCCATTTGATAAGTCACGACCTATTGTTTAATTTGGATCGATGTGGTTTTCGGAGAATCAAAATTAATTCTTCCGATCCCGGTCTCATCGGAATCCAAACGCCATTTTAAGGGTCAAGTTGTCTATTTAACTTAACAGTTCAATTTAATATCAGAATTCACATAACAGGTATAACAGATAAATCATACACAGTTATCACAGATATCCATAATATATCACAACATATCACAGAAATATCATCAACAGATATCAAAGTCAATCAAACAGAATTATCAATGCATACCAAACAGTTTGGTTTTTCTTAACTAAATTATTTGCTTAAGAATAACTACTTTATTCTACTTAATTAATCACTGATTAATTAGCTTATTAATGATCAATCAATTAATTAGTTATCATTAATAATTAATTTATTAATCATCTAATCTTCAATTAATTATTTAATTAATTAACTTCTATTCATTAACTGTTACTTAATTACTCAATTAATTAATTGATTGATTCTTGTTAATTATTAACTTACTTATTAAAGATTAATTAGTTATTCAATTTGTCACAAATTATTTAAACTAATCATCTATTATCAATTTTATTACTATAATCTTCAATTAATCACTTACGTTAATTATCGTTTATGAATTAACTTTTAAATAATTAGCTAACATTTTTAAGCTTTAAATTGTTTTAACATATGATTTATTTCTAATTACAAAATCAATTTAAAGTTATTAATTAAATTTCAAATATAAATTAATTTACATTCTAATTACTTTATATTAGTCAAACCATCTTTACATCACTTACCATTACTAAACTTTTTAAAACAAATATTAACCTAACTAACAAATTATTTAGTTACTTGGTTATAAAAAAAATACTAAAACAGTTCATGCACGTTCAATTGGAAAGGTACCCGAGACACACCCCTACCCTACTCGAGACAGTCTCGAGTTATCCTCGTGTCTCCCCTGCGCCCCTCTCTCTCACTCTCTCTTTCTTCTCCCCAGTTTCTACTCTTCTTCTCATTTTTTTTAAGTAAAATTAAAACAGCAGTAACAACATCACGCGCTCACACCCAAGAAAACCCGAAGCCATGCTCGAAGCAATCACCAAAAGTCACGAGCACGCGACTTACTGACCCTCGAACATCACCTCGCCACCGTGCACGTGCACGGTGGCTCGTCCCCGCTGCGGCGACTCGCAACAACCCCCACAAACCACAAATCACCCCTAGCATCGAAAACAAATCTCAGATTTACAATTACAAGTTGAAAACAAAATTTGACCTGATGCTCGAACATGCGACTACAAACACCCACTGACAAATCCCTCGTGCGGCCACCATCCATCACCGGAGGTGATGAAACTCCACCAATACTTCGATCACACCCCCTCCCCCTAACTCCACCTACAATCTCATTCCACTCGGTTGATCTATGATGCCGAAATTAAAATTTTACAGAGCATAAAAAAAATAGGCATTAAACCCTACTTTTGATTCAAACTCAAAATTTATGCATTTGAAAAATAATTTTACATTTTTCTAGTGTTAATACAACTCCAACCTTGCTTCATTCTGAATTTTAGAAATCAAAATTTATTTAATCAACGGATATTTACAAAAATCAATGTCGGTTTTCTTTAAAAAATTGCACTCATTATTTTTTCTTAAAAATCAAAATTTTTATGTCAAAAATCCTAACTAAGTGTATGAATTCAGAATATGTTATTAAATTTACAAATTGAAACATTTAAATTTTGACCTTTGATTTCTTTACCTGTAACTGGAAATAAACAGTGTTTATAACATGCTGTTTAAACTTTAAAACATGTTTGCAGGCCTTTGTTTAAGATAAACAAACTTGAATTAGCATAATACCAAAGTTCAAACAGTTATTTGAATAGGTATTGTAAATTTATTGGCTTTACTTTGTTCAGATTTCAAAAGTTTTGAAGAACAGCTACCTGTACTACCCCAAACAACAGGAAATACCCAAGGCCAGTTATTCAAACAAATATCAAAGCACTTTCCATTCATAAACTAAAGATACAAGTTTAGATTTAAAATAGGTAAGTTTACTCACCAAGTCACTAGCTTTGAACAAAAAGCAATGTTGAAGAAGACACTGCAGAAAGAAATTCCCTGAAACTCTTCTTTTTCTTTTCTCTGTTTCTCTGTTTTGAATTTTATTTATATTGCAAAGAAATACAATGTTTTTCTCAGGGTTGCTTTTAAGTTTTGATCAAGTTTTATAAATGAACCCAGTATATATTTTGGATATATATAGAAGCTACCTACAGGTTATAACTAGCCAGTTAATATTTGTATTTTTTTTCTTTTTATTAGCTAAGAGTTAATACCCTGTAGTATGAAATGATAAAGATATTTCGGCTATAGTACTTGTTAAACAATATGTTATGCTAATTAATGCTTTTGCTCTTAATTATGACAACATGTATTTAATGGTTTGCTGATAGTTGCAATTTGTACAAAGATACTTATCATATTTCGGCCAGCATATTTTTGTACAAGATATTTTTTTTTCTTTCAGGTTCAACTTGGTTTTGAAAGTATATTTAGCTATACATTTCCTTGTCTTATTGCAGAAGCTTGCTCGTTTATACATATGTTTATTATTCTTATTCATACTTGTTTTGTAAGCATATATATATATGTGTGTGTGTGTGTGTGTGTGTGTGTGTGTATAGCTTGTCTTATTTTCTTTGACAAATAGTTGTATTTTATTTGTTAATTAAATTTTCAAACATTTGATTTACAACATACTTGTATTTATATATTTCAAGTTATCATTTATATTTGTATATTTATACTTTTAGCTACATCTTAAATTTCTAATTATGTTTTATACTAGTTTTGTATGCTTATATCTATAATTATTTATATTGTTTTATACTTCCATGTTTATGTTTAATATTTCTATGTTTGTTTATTTTAAAACATTATTATTTCAATTTCATTTTATAGTTATACTAGATTAAATATCAACCATATAAAATCTTTGATTTCAGTGTTAAAGACAGATTTGTTTTAATGGGTTTGAAGCATTCTATTTTAAGTTTTCAAATCAAAACTTTCTTTTACAAACATATATAACTGTTAAATATCCAAGATCTCATCAATTTAAACATTGACAAGCTTATATTTAATTTAAATTAGATTAAATATTCATTAAAATATGCTGTCAAAAATTCCGGGTTGTTACAGTTCATCTTTCGAAACTGTTGAAAGTCACTCTTCCGAAACCATTGAAAGTCTCCCTTTCGAAACCATTAAAAATTCCCCTTTCGAAACCATTAGAAGTCCCCATTTCGAAATCATTGGTTATTTAAAACAACCATTTGGGTCAAGTGAATAAAAGTAACAGTGTCTCTTTCGAGACCATTCTTATCTCATAAAGGTATTAGGAAAAACTTGATGATGTCGGTACCATCCTTTCGAAAGCATAATACATCTAGGTAAAATGTTTGAAGGTTGGCTTCGAAACCCCTTTCGAAACCATTGCCTTCGAAACCTCTATCCTCTTTCGAAAGCTATAGGAAGTGGCTTATATTTATAAAAACACAAAGGTACCTTTCGACCTTGTAACGACCCGTATTTTACGTGTCGATAAATCATAGGATTTTTAGGTCGTTATTCTAAGTTGTCAAGAGATAGCTCGTAAAGGGATTAACTCGTAGGTGGCTTAGGTCGTGTGAAAGTTAGGATTGGATTGGAGGAACTAACGGGTTGAGAGTAATGACCAACCTAAGAGTTACGAGTTAAGGTAGTTGGGGAGTTAGCGGGTTAGTGGATATAGTTAGCGACCTATAGATAAGCGACTTAGGCTGGTTAGCGACTTAAGGTGTTTATGGTGGTTGCTGACTTAAGGGTTATCGACGTGATGATAAGTCGTTTGGGCGACTCAGTGCATAGCTTAGGTCGGCTATGTCGAGTTATAGGTAAGGCCGTTAGGTAGTTAGGTCGGTGGGATTTTGGCCTAAGGCTTAAGTTATATACGACTTATGGTGGTAGGGTGTGTAGTTGAGTCGTAGACGAGTTATGGCTTAAGTGTAGTTGGGTCGTATGAATGATAGGTCATCTATGCCGAGTTAAGTTTAGGTCGTTTGGGACGACTTACCGACTTAACGAGTTAGGGGTTAGCGTATTGATTGTGTTAGGTCGGCAGTAAGATGGGTCGGTGTCTCTGTTGAGTCGGCTAGGGGTTAGGTCGTATACGAGTTAAGGTGATGAGTCGTAAGTCGTAGCATAGTTGAGTCGTGTGGTAGATGAGTCGTTGGGTCGGCCTTGGGTTAAGTCGCGTAAGCGACTTAGAGTTAGTGTTGCCGTGTGCGTATCTGTGTTGAGCATGCGTCGGTAGGTTAGCTTGAGTCGTGGCCGACTCATGGATAAGTCGGCGGCGAGTCAGAGGGGGACGAGTTAAGAGCGGCCGAGTCATGGAGAATTCAGCCTATAAATAGAGGGCTTTGGCTCACTTTTTGGCATCGGTTTTTGAAGCGACGAAGTGCTGCCATTTTGAGAGCTCGACTACAACATTTCTTCATCTCCTTTTCTCCATTCCAATTTAGTACTAACATCCATCCAAGATCGAAGATTCAAGGGCCAAAGTTGAAGATCTTCATCCGTTCAAGTGAGATTTCATCGATTGAAGCGAGATTTTGCCGGATCAAGCTTGGGTATTTGCTGTCCAGATCTGAAGTGGGTTTCTTTTGAAGTATTTGGGTGATTCGGTGAGTGGTAGTTATCTCTCACGCGGACCCAAAGGAGTATATTGGATTGGTGGCTTGTTTGAGTGTTAAAGTTAGAGATTTCATGCATTTTTCTTAGTTCCAAGACTAGATTCATTACTTTTGAAGATGCTTATCTATGCAAGTTCAATTAACAAGTTATAGAGACAAAACCCATGTTTTATATTTGATAGATCTATGCTAAAATCTATGATTTCATATGTGTTAGACTTATGCTCATTTATTTACGATATTGCCAATATAGTTGATATTGCTTGATTAGATCTTGTTTGCATGCTTGATTGTTTGGATGTATGATTGATTTGATTGTCTCGAGTTAGCTTGTAGTTGATTTGGGACAAGATGGTTGAATATGATTCAAAAGCTAAGTGGAAAGGCTCTTGAATGGTGAAAGCTGCTGTGGCATATGGAGCGGATGATGAAGCTCATATGGATGGGTTCGAGGACTTTGCTATAGTTAGAGGAAGCGAAGTATGATGACGAAATGGACTTTGCCATGATATGTTGAGGCGAAGTATGATGATGAGATGGACTTTGCTAAGATGCGTTGGAGCAAAGCATGATGTGGAAGCCTTGGTTTAATCCTGACGGGATCATCCCAAGCATGTTGATTACTCGATGATGTGATTCGAGTTGGTGGATAATGGTGGCTCGAGAGGTGCTTGAGCTATAATGGGAATAGTCGTCGAGGAGGATGACTAGAAGGCTGAGATCTTATCGTTATTGAAGGTTCTAGCAAGCTCAAAGCAAGAGTACGTTGGGTAGATTCGTTATACCCAGGCGCGGGTCATGATGACGTGCTAGTACTCTGGGTAGATTCGTTATACCTAGGCACGGGTCACGAGGACGTGCGGAGTTATGTCTAGAACCGGGGTTGCCATTAGCCCTCGACGGATGTTTGGAAGATGAGTTGGTCATTCAATTAACGATAAAATCAAGGCAATGATAACAGTGATAGCCGGGGTCATGGATGTTTGGTTGTATCATCATTCGGTCTCAAGAGCGGTGTTTTCTAGGTGCTTATCTGACCTTGGTTTAGGCCTTGGGGGTTCGTATTTGGAAAACATCGACCTTGACTCGAGTGATTATTGCTTTACTTTAATTATCTGCTTTGCTATGCTTGCTTCTCCTTAGTATGTGTCTGGGGGCTATCACTGTAGAAAGAGGTGGAGTGGGATGATTTGGGTTCCTATTCCTTTTATCCCTTATGTTTTTTTTTGGTATGCTTGATAGTTGATTTACTGCTCACTAAGACTCTGTCTGACTCAAGGTTTTATGTCTCTTCTTATTACCTTGGGCTGTTCATCCATGTTTGGGATGGGTAGACTAGGTGACAGGTGACAAGTGCTGATCTTAGTGGCTCACGTTGATGATGACGAAGACGAGCAGGAGGCTTTGCATATTATTTTCATATTCTATGTACTGAATATTCCGCTGTTTGTTGATTACTCTGAGTGCTATGTAGTGAGGCTTCTTGTATTCATGATTCAGACCATGTATAAAGCTATTATGATTAGATGATGATATTCTGTTCTATGGGAGCTTCACTATATTATATTTCTCTATTGTATTTTATCCATGCGCTGTGAGTTTTACGATAGAGTCTGCGATGTTTATTCTACCCTTGACTTGATGGTCACCCATGGCTGCCTATCATACTTTCAGCGCACCTTTCCCTTGTTTCCGTGCGGGAGTCTTGGGCGGTCGTCACATTTGGTATCAGAGCCTTGGTTAATCGATTTTAACCAACGCCCGCTGACGTAACTACGTATGAGAGACGTAATTGTATTTTGATGAATGATTACTATATATAATATAGTAGCTTAGAAGGATTTGAACTCCTTATGCAGTTGTTTCTCAAGGTGTTCTAAGTCATTCCTTTTTGTAGATATTAAGGATGAGTCGAAGAGGGAGACCAGCTGCTAGGGAAGTTGTTGATTATGCTCCTATGTTTTAGGCCATGATGACTTCGATCATGAGAAGGATACCAGCCTCGGGACCATCAGTAGATGTTGGAGTTCAAGTTCAAGCTCCAAGACCAGTGGATTTTGCTAAGCTTTGCAAGGACTATACTTCTCTTGGAGGAAAGGTTTTCTTGGGAACGGAATCAACCATTGAAGTGCAAAGATGGATTGATGCTTGTAGAAGGATCTTTGGTGACTTGGGAGTTGAGGATGCAACTAAGAGGAAGCTTGCATCAAGGCAACTTCAAGGGAGAGCTTCGGATTGGTGGAATTCTATCACCATTGATACTCCGGAGGAGGAGATTACTTGGGAGCAATTCCAAGCTAGATTTGAAGCCAAGTTTATCTCTACAGCTCAGAAGTCTGTTTTGTTTAAAAAGTTTGTTGAGCTCAAGCAAGGTGGGAGATCGGTTCTTGAGTACGTTTCTGAGTTTGAGGCCTTGTCCAAGTATGCTCGGTCGTATATTGAATCTTCTTATCAGAAGAATGAGAAGTTTGTAACAGGCTTGGACAGTTATCTTGGAAGGCAGTTGGTGGATCATCTGGACGATCCATTTGAGAAGCTGGTGGAGAAAGCTCTCAGGCACGAGAGTTTGTTTCCTAAGGAAGTATCTGTTGTTGCTGTGACCAAGGAGGAGTCTAAACCACAGCAGGGTGGAAACAAGAAGAGGAAGCAGCAACAGCAGAAGGGTAAGGATGGTCAGAAGAAGCTGAAGGGGGAAAAGACCTGCTATAATTGTCGACAGAAGGGCCATCTTTCCAAGGATTGCAAGAATCCGAAGGTGTTGTTGAAGTGCTACAACTGTGATAAGCTGGGGCACATTAAGAAGAACTGTCCGGAATCGATAAAGGACAGGCAGGTTGTGCAAGCTTATGCTTTGGGGGCTGTCCCGTCATCTTCGAAAGCTCCTACTGCTGAAGAGAAGGGGAAGAGTGTGGTGGTTCAAGGTACTCTTTCTATTTGTGGTGTTCCAGTTAGAGTGTTGTTTGATACTGGAGCGTCGCATTCTTTTGTTTGTGATGATTTGGTAGGCCGGTTAGGTTTGAAACCGGATATAGTTGATAGGCCATTGGTAGTGACAAATCCAGTTGGGGGTTCGTCATGTCTGTGTATGATGTGCCATGGTCTAGTTGTGTCAAGTCATGATTGCTCGTTTGTTTTTGATTGCTTTGTTCTGAACTTTGCGGGGTTCGGAATTATTTTGGGTATGGACTGGCTTAGGAAGTATGCGGCAAGGATTGATTGTGAGAGGCTGGAAGTGACAGTCGGGAATGTGGAAGGGCGAAAGGTTGTGATACGATGTAAGCATGAAGAAGGCGTCTTCATGAGCTTCATGTATTCGCTGGTTGTTCCACGGAATGGACTGTCATCGGTGCCTATTGTGAATGGATTTGAGGATGTCTTTGACGAAGTCAAAGGGTTACCGCCGCATAGGGAGATCGAGTTTCGTATCGATCTAGTTGAGGGAGCCATACCTGTTGTGATGCCTCTTAGGCGGATGGCACCTAGGGAGCAGCAAGAGTTGAAGGTGCAAGTTGATGACCTTTTGCGGAAAGGATTCATTCGGCGTAGTGTGTCCGAATGGGGTGCACCAGTTGTGTTCGCAACCAAAGCGGATGGATTGTTGAGGTTGTGTGTGGATTATCGTGAGCTGAATAAGGTGACTAAGAAGAATAAGTATCCATTGCCGAGAATAGATGACTTGTTTGATCAGCTTCACGAAGCTAAGGTGTTTTCTCAGATGGATTTGGCAATGGGATTTCACCAGTTGAGAGTGGCGAAGGATAGTGTGCCGAAGACTGCTTTCAGGACACCATCCGGTTTTTATGAGTGGCTGGTAATGCCGTTTGGATTGACTAACGCACCAGCATATTTTGTGGATCTTATGAATAGAGTGTTCAGAGATCAGTTGAATAAGTTCGTGCTTGTGTTCGTGGATGATATTCTGATTTATTCCAGAACTGAGGAGGGACACAAGATACACTTGAGGATTGTTTTGGAAATCTTGCGGAAACATCGGTTGAAGGCTAAGTTTTCAAAGTGTCACTTCTGGAAGGGTGAAGTGAGGTTCTTAGGCCATGTTATCTCTGGAAATGGAATCGCGGTTGATCCCGCTAAGGTAGCAGCAATCCAGGATTGGGTTAGACCTAAGAATGCATCTGATGTGAGAAGTTTTCTTGGATTAGCAGGATATTATCGTCGGTTTATCAAAGATTTTTCCAAGATAGCTGCACCGTTAACAGGATTGACGAAAAAGAACCAAGTGTTCAGTTGGGATGCTAAGTGTGAGCAAGCTTTTGGAATCCTGAAAGAGCGACTGACGAGTGCTCCTGTTTTGACTATTCCAAGTGGGAATGATGAGATGGTGGTTTACACCGATGCATGTGGTACTGGACTTGGAGCAGTGCTGATGCAGAAGGATAAAGTTGTTGCGTATGCGAGTCGACAACTGAAGCCGCATGAAAGGAATTACCCAACTCATGATTTGGAGTTAGCGGCGATTGTTTTTGCTCTAAAGATGTGGAGACATTATCTATTGGGAGTTCGATTCGAGTTGTTTACGGATCATAAGTCGTTGAAGTACCTTTTCTCCCAAAAGGATTTGAATCTTCGGCAGCAGAGGTGGCTAGAATTTTTAGCATCATATGATTTTGGTATAGCCTATACTCCGGGAAAAGGTAACGCAGTGGCTGATGCGTTAAGTCGAAGACATGCCGGATTGGGAGCCATGTTTTCGGAATGGAAGAGTCTCGAGTATTTGGCTGGATTTGACTTCAGGCCTAGATGTGAATTGGAACCTGAGATGTTGGCAAACTTATTGATAAGGCCTACTCTCGTGGAGAGAATTGGCGAGAGCCAAAAGCGAGACGATAAGCTTGTCAATATTATCCGAGATTTGGAATCTGGATTGAATCCAGAAAAGGATAAAGGATTTGAAGTCGATCGAGAGGGTTGGCTTCGAAAGCAAGGACGACTAGTTGTTCCCGATGTAGACGGATTGAGAAATGAAGTTCTTAGGGAAAGTCATCACTCGAAGTTGACAATTCATCCAGGTGGAAATAAGATGTATCGGGATATGAAGAGAACTTATTACTGGGAAGGCATGAAGAAGGACGTTGGAAATTTTATTTCCAAGTGTATGAACTGCCAGTTAGTAAAAGCCGAGCAGAAGAAGCCAAGTGGATTGCTTCAACCATTAGAAGTTCCTACATGGAAGTGGGAGCAGATATCGATGGATTTTATCGATGGTCTACCTAGAACCAGGACAGGGAATGAAGGGATTTAGGTCATAGTAGATCGTTTGACTAAGAGTGCAAGGTTCATTCCTGTTCGATCAACCAGGACTGCATCGAAGTTGGCTGAGTTGTATGTTAAGTGGATTGTTCGATTCCATGGTGTTCCGAAGAGTATAGTGAGCGACCGAGACCCATTGTTCACTAGTGGATTTTGGAAGAGCTTCCAGGAAGTTTTGGGAACCGAGTTGCGTTTGAGTACAGCTTATCATCCCCAAACAGATGGTCAGACTGAGAGAGTCAACCGAGTTTTGGAAGATCTCCTTAGGGCATGTGTTTTGGATTTCGGAGGATCATGGAAAGATCACCTTCATTTGGTGGAATTTGCATATAACAACAGTTACCAGTCAAGCATTGGTATGGCACCGTATGAAGCGCTGTATGGAAGACCGTGTAACTCTCCGACATGTTGGTTGGAAACTGGAGAAAAACTGATACTTGGGCCAGAGATGATTCGACAGGCTTCAGATTGTATAGGGATCATTCAGCAACGAATGAAGGCAGCCCAAGATCGTCAGAAAAGTTATGCCGATAAGCGTCGTAAAGATTTGGAGTTCGACGTAGGTGATGTGGTTTTTGTGAAGATTTCTCCTCTGAAGAATGTTATTCGATTTGGGAAGAAAGGAAAGTTGACCCCGAGGTTTGTTGGACCATTCCAAATCATCGAGCGAATTGGAAAGCTCGCTTATAGATTGGAGTTACCGGAGAAGATGGCGGGTGTGCACAATGTTTTTCATGTATCTTATCTACGGAAGTATGTGCACGACTCGAATATAGTGGTTTCTGCTGATAGCTATGAAGATTTTGAGGTTGATCCAGTGGTTACAAGACCTCGTAAGCCGCTTTGTGTTGTTGATACTGACACGAAACAGCTTAGGAGGAAGACGATTACGTTGCTCAAGATACAATGGAGTGATGATGTTAACGACTGTTCGTGGGAGGAGGAAGAGAGGA
Source organism: Allium cepa (assembly GCA_030765085.1). Lineage (NCBI taxonomy): Eukaryota > Viridiplantae > Streptophyta > Magnoliopsida > Asparagales > Amaryllidaceae > Allium > Allium cepa. The sequence continues at coordinate 626,827,227 of CM060939.1, forward strand.
TGAAGGCAGCTCATCCTGAACTCTTCGAGGTATGGCCCTAAGGTGCCGTGACATCTCATGAATTTGTAACTTGTTCTAATCTTAGAATTCTGCATGCTAGGCTAGAATTGGATGCATGGTTTGTTGATTGCTGTGGATGGTAGGCATGTAGAATAGTTTTGGTTGCTCTTGTTTGATTGGAATTTCGGGGGCGAAATTCCTAAGGGGGAGAGAATGTAACGACCCGTATTTTACGTGTCGATAAATCATAGGATTTTTAGGTCGTTATTCTAAGTTGTCAAGAGATAGCTCGTAAAGGGATTAACTCGTAGGTGGCTTAGGTCGTGTGAAAGTTAGGATTGGATTGGAGGAACTAACGGGTTGAGAGTAATGACCAACCTAAGAGTTACGAGTTAAGGTAGTTGGGGAGTTAGCGGGTTAGTGGATATAGTTAGCGACCTATAGATAAGCGACTTAGGCTGGTTAGCGACTTAAGGTGTTTATGGTGGTTGCTGACTTAAGGGTTATCGACGTGATGATAAGTCGTTTGGGCGACTCAGTGCATAGCTTAGGTCGGCTATGTCGAGTTATAGGTAAGGCCGTTAGGTAGTTAGGTCGGTGGGATTTTGACCTAAGGCTTAAGTTATATACGACTTATGGTGGTAGGGTGTGTAGTTGAGTCGTAGACGAGTTATGGCTTAAGTGTAGTTGGGTCGTATGAATGATAGGTCATCTATGCCGAGTTAAGTTTAGGTCGTTTGGGACGACTTACCGACTTAACGAGTTAGGGGTTAGCGTATTGATTGTGTTAGGTCGGCAGTAAGATGGGTCGGTGTCTCTGTTGAGTCGGCTAGGGGTTAGGTCGTATACGAGTTAAGGTGATGAGTCGTAAGTCGTAGCATAGTTGAGTCGTGTGGTAGATGAGTCGTTGGGTCGGCCTTGGGTTAAGTCGCGTAAGCGACTTAGAGTTAGTGTTGCCGTGTGCGTATCTGTGTTGAGCATGCGTCGGTAGGTTAGCTTGAGTCGTGGCCGACTCATGGATAAGTCGGCGGCGAGTCAGAGGGGGACGACTTAAGAGCGGCCGAGTCATGGAGAATTCAGCCTATAAATAGAGGGCTTTGGCTCACTTTTTGGCACCGGTTTTTGAAGCGACGAAGTGCTGCCATTTTGAGAGCTCGACTACAACATTTCTTCATCTCCTTTTCTCCATTCCAATTTAGTACTAACATCCATCCAAGATCGAAGATTCAAGGGCCAAAGTTGAAGATCTTCATCCGTTCAAGTGAGATTTCATCGATTGAAGCGAGATTTTGCCGGATCAAGCTTGGGTATTTGCTGTCCAGATCTGAAGTGGGTTTCTTTTGAAGTATTTGGGTGATTCGGTGAGTGGTAGTTATCTCTCACGCGGACCCAAAGGAGTATATTGGATTGGTGGCTTGTTTGAGTGTTAAAGTTAGAGATTTCATGCATTTTTCTTAGTTCCAAGACTAGATTCATTACTTTTGAAGATGCTTATCTATGCAAGTTCAATTAACAAGTTATAGAGACAAAACCCATGTTTTATATTTGATAGATCTATGCTAAAATCTATGATTTCATATGTGTTAGACTTATGCTCATTTATTTACGAAATTGCCATTATAGTTGATATTGCTTGATTAGATCTTGTTTGCATGCTTGATTGTTTGGATGTATGATTGATTTGATTGTCTCGAGTTAGCTTGTAGTTGATTTGGGACAAGATGGTTGAAGATGATTCAAAAGCTAAGTGGAAAGGCTCTTGAATGGTGAAAGCTGCTGTGGCATATGGAGCGGATGATGAAGCTCATATGGATGGGTTCGAGGACTTTGCTATAGTTAGAGGAAGCGAAGTATGATGACGAAATGGACTTTGCCATGATATGTTGAGGCGAAGTATGATGATGAGATGGACTTTGCTAAGATGCGTTGGAGCAAAGCATGATGTGGAAGCCTTGGTTTAATCCTGACGGGATCATCCCAAGCATGTTGATTACTCGATGATGTGATTCGAGCTGGTGGATAATGGTGGCTCGAGAGGTGCTTGAGCTATAATGGGAATAGTCGTCGAGGAGGATGACTAGAAGGCTGAGATCTTATCGTTATTGAAGGTTCTAGCAAGCTCAAAGCAAGAGTACGTTGGGTAGATTCGTTATACCCAGGCGCGGGTCATGATGACGTGCTAGTACTCTGGGTAGATTCGTTATACCTAGGCACGGGTCACGAGGACGTGCGGAGTTATGTCTAGAACCGGGGTTGCCATTAGCCCTCGACGGATGTTTGGAAGATGAGTTGGTCATTCAATTAACGATAAAATCAAGGCAATGATAACAGTGATAGCCGGGGTCATGGATGTTTGGTTGTATCATCATTCGGTCTCAAGAGCGGTGTTTTCTAGGTGCTTATCTGATCTTGGTTTAGGCCTTGGGGGTTCGTATTTGGAAAACATCGACCTTGACTCGAGTGATTATTGCTTTACTTTAATTATCTGCTTTGCTATGCTTGCTTCTCCTTAGTATGTGTCTGGGGGCTATCACTGTAGAAAGAGGTGGAGTGGGATGATTTGGGTTCCTATTCCTTTTATCCCTTATGTTTTTTTTTGGTATGCTTGATAGTTGATTTACTGCTCACTAAGACTCTGTCTGACTCAAGGTTTTATGTCTCTTCTTATTACCTTGGGCTGTTCATCCATGTTTGGGATGGGTAGACTAGGTGACAGGTGACAAGTGCTGATCTTAGTGGCTCACGTTGATGATGACGAAGACGAGCAGGAGGCTTTGCATATTATTTTCATATTCTATGTACTGGATATTCCGCTGTTTGTTGATTACTCTGAGTGCTATGTAGTGAGACTTCTTGTATTCATGATTCAGACCATGTATAAAGCTATTATGATTAGATGATGATATTCTGTTCTATGGGAGCTTCACTATATTATATTTCTCTATTGTATTTTATCCATGCGCTGTGAGTTTTACGATAGAGTCTGCGATGTTTATTCTACCCTTGACTTGACGGTCACCCATGGCTGCCTATCATACTTTCAGCGCACCTTTCCCTTGTTTCCGTGCGGGAGTCTTGGGCGGTCGTCACAGACCTCATTGATTTCTTCAATACCATCGAAATACTTAGAGTTATAGAAGGGTTTCGACTTGGCGAAACTACCCCTTCCGACGGCATTAATTTAAAAACTTAGTAACTTCGGAAGTTACTACTTTAAAAAGGCAACAGCTCTCGTTCAAAAGTTTGTTTTAAAATACCATTTCATATGCATTGTTTTCAACTCCTTCGAAACCTCTTTGTAAACAAGCAAGTGCTTTTCTTTAGAAAACTAAACAAAGGTATCATCCCCTTCGGAAGCTATGTTTCGACATCCTACCTTCCGCCTTTCTCCAATCCACTGCATACCAAGTGATACCATGTGTATTGATTTTAGCTTCTTTTGTTTTGACTTGGTCGAAGGCGAAAGCTCTTGGTTGAAAGCTATTACCAAAGGAAGCGGAACCTAATTTTCTAGGTAAAAGACTGTTTTTACCAAATAAAGTGATTTCTTTATTACTAACTTGCCCACGCGTAAACTCATGATTAATTGCCTTAAGCTTTTCAAATTATTTTATAGGAAATTGCCGCATTTTCTCAAGTCTAAAACAAGATTAACTTTTAACAAATAAGCCTTTCCCATTTAACAACAATTAAATCATTTAGGTCCTCCTTTCAAAATAACTTAATTTCTATAATAAATCTCTTAATAAAAATCCTCAAAAATCACATAAATTCTCTTTTAATATGTTATCTAACATATATAAATTTCAGACAAAATTCATTATATAATTACCGGAATTAATTTCTAAATCCAATAATACATATTTTCCTTTAAAATTCATAATTAATTATCCACGGCTTGAAAAATTATAAAATTGAAACTCAACTCCAAAATCATGTTTCTTATAACATGAATTTTTTCCATGGAATTCTGAAATCAAAACATACGATTTACCCTTAAAATCGTGTTTATCAAATGCTAACAACCTTTTTTTAACTCTATCATTCATTTGAAATCCAGCATATCATCGAAAATCATTATATTAGATTTAATCTTAAATACGAAAATCAATGATCATATAAGAATTAAAATAGAGATGTGGTGATTATTATTCACCTTAGTTTGGATAAGAAAATTGGAGATTGTTTGAGGTTGATTCCCCTTAGCTTGATCCTAAACTTTTACTTTGATTCTCTTCTTCTCTTATTAATGGTCGGCTTGCTCTTATCTTTACTTACGTTTAAATTTTTGTGATAAATTGAACGTGAATGATAAGGTAACGTGAGTATAAGATAGCGAACTATGGGTGCGGCAATTACCCTAATGCCCTTATGTTAATTTAATAATCATTTATCCATTTACACGACCCATTAGAGTTATTTAAGCACGGCATCTAGGTTTATTAATCAATCTCAATCTCCTTACCACTTTATATTATTCTATTTAATTTATCTAATTAAAACTTCTGAATAATGTTATTAAAAATTAGGGGTGTTACAGAGTTCCTGTTCCTTCCAACGTTTCCACGCAATCTTTTAGAACATCTCTAACATTTTCGTATAGCTTTTCAATTTTATTAGCTTCAAAATTTTACTTATGTCATCTACTACTACTAATAACAACTAGTACAACAACAATAATCCTATGCAAACTCTCCCAGTCTATGCCAACACTGTCGACTACTTTCTCTCTTGAGGTTTTCATTTTGTTTCGTAAAATTGGTAAAAATGTTATTGATCTTGTTCTACGTTCCCAAACTCTTGCACTGATTTAAATAACTAGTTCATCTTTCAAACCTTCTCTACACCTAATTTTATTTCACAAATTTACAAAGTATGGTATGATGCCATCTTTACATAAGACAAAACATCAATATTATGAATAAAGCAACACCCATCGAAGATATATACATATACATACTTCAACCATCCTGCTCACAAGGAGTTGGGTTAATTTGGCCACTCCCAATCCACCTAACATTGTTGCACCAACTCTTAGCTTTGTTTCCTCCTTCTCTTACTAAGTTAATATCTTGCAGCATTATTCCCTTACACGGAACTCGTTCACTGCAGTCAAATTTTACCGCCACATTAGAAGCACTTGTTCCTGTAATGTTTTTATACACTACACGTTGTACTTCTACAGCTTGTTTCTGCCATGGACACGAACAACCTTTTACAACTCAAGGTTTTTAAGCATGAAATGAAAAAAAAGACATGTATTGAAGTTATTTACTTGGTCATGGCATGGATCTCTGGAGTCGCAGTAGTTTTGATCGATAATGATAGGATTTGTGACATTATGCATCACTATGTTCTGAAACATGATATTTTTAGCATATCCTTGGCCTCCCTGTAATATTTAATTAGATCATTTATACTGGTCCACATAATTATGTAAACATACATAAGTTACCTGCCAGGTTTTAATTCTTACTCCATTTGTTGTACCATGCAATGTAATTGTGTCCATAATCACGTTTTTTACGTGGTCCTTTGAGTTATTTGCTCCTAAACTTCCAATACTACCAATAAAGTATGTTAGCTATGAAGATTTTCAGTTTTATACAGTACAAAAGTTATTTTTCTCGATCATTATACCTTAAAAGAAACAGTTCATAATGGTAAACAATGTGTTGCAAACTTCCAATACAGAGGATTTTCTTGGTTATAACACAAAGTAGGTATAAATTAAGAGAGTAGTTTATACTTTATACCTAATTCCATGACCTGGACCACAAAATATATCCACGCCTTTGACATTTCTCGATCCAACAACGATGGATACACAATCATCACCTGAAATATTTAAAAAAATATCAAAGAACTTCATTATTAATTTAAAATAATTTTGAATTTACAGTTGATCCGATTTACACCTGTTCTGATATCGCATTTGTTTATGACTATATTTCTTGTTCCAGCAATGTGAATTCCATCCGTATTTGGACTGCTCTCCAATGCAGTAATGGACATATTTGAAATATCGACATCTTTACATTTCTCTATTGACATATGAATTTGTTGGCTATTTTTTATCCTCAAATCTTTTATGATCAAGCTTTTGCTTTCAAAAAATGTTAGTGCCTGCAGAATTTACAAATAAATATACAATCCCTTTACATTTGGATATATACATATAAATTAATAAATTTACACATCTGAAATCATGCAAAGTGAACTTGTGTGCATACCGTTGGTGCAACTGTACAAGGCTGAAACATAAAATTGATGTGAATGAGATAGTTAGTAGTTGTTAAGAAGTTATATAAACCAGGTATTGTAAAAGAACATAAAAAGCTGAGGAAGAGATTATTACAAGAGTTTTATTTATCTTGCAAGAATTCTTCCACCAAACATCTCCGTTACCATTAATAGTTCCGCCACCTTCAATAACAAAATTCTTTATGTTGCGGAACATTATCCAATGCCTTCTATTTGTGTTGTTCCAATCTGAAATGTTTGAAGAAGCTTCTATAGTTCCTTTGAGCTAATTCACAATGAACAAAAAGTATGTCAATAAATATTTTTGAACAAAAGAACCAGAAAGGAAGTTTAAACAAAATAAATTGAATTGATGCTCTCAAAGTTTAACTTACAAGGGTTAAATTCAATAGAAACACCAAAACCCTTCATCAATTACTTGAAATATATTGTAAGATTGATACATATATGGATATTTATACAAGTACCAATATTAACAGAAAAAAGAATTAAAAAATGAAGTAATGTACCATCATCCTAATGCTAGATTTGCAAGGACCAGGGAATTTAAGTGGCTTGAGAAGGTAAGTTTTATCTTCGGGTACTACATAAACAACAGGTATACGAGAAGAACAAGCAATGTTCCAGGTTTTCTCAAATGCCTGAAATGAATATAATAAGCATTGTTAGCAGTACTTATTTTTATTTCTACCTTTCTATCTTTCTATCTTTTGGAAAAAAAATTGCACACATATGTATTTGATAGAATAGACATACATGCTTATCATTAGTAACTCCATCGCCTTTTGCACCATGATGATCAACATTGACTACTTTTCTTCCATGATGATCATTGCTACAATATGAAGTATTTTGAATGTAAAGTATGAAAAATGTACATAGCAGAAAGCATGATGGACAAATTTGTTGTCTCATGATAGCAAGACAAGACGAGTAGGTTGTAAATTTTTAAAAAGAATATTCATATTAGTGTTTAGATTTTATGTATATTTATAGAGGAAGATATATATTATCTGTACGCAATTCATAGGTATGGAGTGAAATGAGAATGATACGAAAAGGCTTCTTTTGGTAGGTTGCCAACATAAATCTTACTTATTTTCATCCCATCACAAAAATACTATATTTTTTTTACTAGCAAAACAAAAAGAATATGAGTTCAGACTAGTGATGCACATAAGTCATGCTGAAGGGAAAGTGAAATACATGTGTTCCAATCTTGAATCTTGATTCAGACTTGGTACACGCTATGCTTTTGAAGCATTTTATCCTATTTTTTAATTTGCATCAATAAAAAGTTAGGTTCCATGTAAATCAAGATGAATCATAAAAACTGATAGATAAGGAATGCCTTTTGTCTTCTGTGTAATGTATAGTACTCCTTCCATGCACGACTAATATGATTTACCAAAATAATCAAAATAAAACTTGAGGGTAAAATGATGAAGATATATATAAGCAAATTCTTGGTTTAAATCACACTTCCTCTTATCGATTGAACTTATGTAGAAATAGGTATGAAAAGAAGCTAGTACATTTAACTAACCAACAACAAGAGCAGGAAGAAAACAGTTGAAAGTTTCTTTATATATATTGAGTGTTACCAGAATGGAAGGTTTTTGTTTGGGTAGTGCCCAATTGCAATACTTTTAGTACCTGAATTGACATCTTAATTTAGCAAAAACATGAGAAATATTTTACCTGAATCTTTGTCGAAGATCCTTGTTTTTCACGTTTTATAGCGAAAACGTTAATATTTCACAAACTAAGTTATGGGCTATTTATTTTGCTTCCAAGCTTAGATTTTAACCGTTTACTTCACTGCTTTTTAACTCACCAAGAAATCAAATCCACCTTGTTTGCATTTTGAATTCATCGTTTTTTCCCCTACGTATCCCACTCAGTATTTTAATTTTTAAGTTTTAGGATGCACTGTTAAACACATATTCATTGAGGTGGTTAAATGAAAGATAGTTTAATGAGAGCTGTGGTTCGATAATCATACTTTTTGCACTTTTGAACATTAAGGATTGGGCTTTTACACGTTTGAATGATAAGGATTAAGTTTTGATTGCTTATTTTATTGATTTAATTAGTATAATTGGTTAAATATTTTAATTAATATTAACGATCAATTTCTTGTAATTAATATGGTTTATAATTAAGAGCAATAATAGATAATTAGTAATTAATAGAGAATTTTAGGCTTAAGGAAAAAGTTATAGAAAAATTAAGTTTTACGGACAAGAAGTTTGTTTTTTAGGCTGAAAGACACCTCTTAGTGTAAATCACAGAATGATAGTTGTAACTATCATTTTCTGTTTACACTAACAAATGTCCATGAGACTAAATTTTTTCGCAACTTCTTCCTTACATCTATTTTCTTGTAATTAATAACTATATTTTAATAACTAAGCAATGATCCATAATTAATAATTTAGAGTTAATTTACACATAATAATCAATAATTTATAGTTAACAAATAATTCAAACAATCAGGCAATACACACATTGAGAAGCCGGAATACAACACCAAGAGATTGGAATACAATAAACACGAAAAATATAATGTCCGATGTATTTAGGTCCATTTAGAACATTCCACGGGTATAAGTGTTATACGTCTAGTATACCAAAACAGAGAATAATCAATTATGAACTCGTCGCACAATTTTATAACTCAGATTTCCACTACACTGGAATTCCGTATTAATTATTATAACAATATAAATGTTGTAAATAAGCTACAACAACAGCGTTATACTATTTTGAGTAAATAGTATAGCCAGAATAACGGATAGAATATAGAACAATGTATATAAATATACAAACAGACTAGAATTTTAACCGGATTATGTGTGAGGCTCGTCGTAACGATTTCCTTAAGAATTTTATTTCAAAATTCTCCCAAAATACAACAGACGAAATCTGCACGAGATAGTAATAAGTATGTCAACTCTGTGATATATATAGAGCGGTAGAGAAAAGAAGCAGAGGAAAACAGAATTGAATTGGATTGAGAATGTGATCAGCATTCTGTTCTATTTATAGTTTTGTCCGCATCCCTTCAAGCAGTCGCGTCCGCTCGACGGGTCGCACCCGCTGCCTTTTGAACGCTGCTGTTCGTTAATGGGTCGCACCCACCTGCTGCTCGTATCCATTCGGCCGCGCCTCCTCAGTCGGGCCGCACCCGCTTCTGTTCGTCCGCGCTTCTTCAGTCCGGTCGCTCCCGCTCGCTTCAGTAACCCGCGTCCGCTTATGAACAGTCGTGTCTGTTCATTAGCCTGTAACTGATAAAAAACCCGGCCCAGTTTTAGGATCATATTAGATCCAAACCCGAGCCTGCCCCGGTTCGGTCGGACGGACGGACGGCGGCGGCGCACGCACGTGTGTGGTGGAGATGCATGATCTCCCTCCTCACAACGAAGCATACATTTGGTTGCCCTAGGCCCCAACACCTTCATTGCAAAGCCATATATATATATATATATTGGAATGGCTTTGCAAATTTGACGATGTGGGACAAGTGTATTTCATTTACACTAGGAATTCCAACAATCCTCTAATAAATGATAATATATTTTTCCTCCACACAAAGCGAAATATAACAGAGAAAATATGAAATAATGTTTTATCGTGGATAAGTAGATATTTCACTTTAAACTTTCCCTAGTTAAAACTTATCGGATCTACTTGGCTAATCAGTGAATTATTTCATCTTGAACCGTCGGCCTTTATTGTATATAAAGACAATAAGCTTTACGAAGCATTGATTCCCTTTTCATCCAATCTCTTGGTTGTGTTCATTTTGGTCCTGAACAATTTTTGGTTCTGCGAGTGTTTTAGAGAATAAAAGCCTTTTAATATTCTCATAGAGCCGACCCAGCTCACACTAACATAGGTGATCGCAACCATTAAGAGTATCCTATATATACCCCACTTGTTATTTCCAAGATTTGGTCATCATTAAAAAACATAGTTTTAACCTTTAAATACTTCTGTAGACATGCATTTATGTTGTGCACCATAGGAATGGAGTTGCACTATGTCCATGCAAATGCATTACGTCTTGAGTTATTCAGAACTGGTTTGCCTATTGATCCTAGTCCATGCGATCTCCAGTCGCTAGGATAGGTTTCCGTATAAGATAACTCTTTATGGTTTTGGCTTTTAAACCCATTCCTCTCGATGCGCAGTCAATTTTCTCTCTTGATGAACCTTTAGTAAATTGATCTGCTAGGTTATCATTTGTTCTCACATAATCTATGGAAATAGTTCCATTTGAGAGTAACTGCCTAATTGTGTTGTGGCGTCGACGAATATGTCATGACTTTCCATTATACACAAAGTTGTGCGCACTTCTTAGCAGCTTGATTATCACAGTGTATGCATATGGCCGGTACAGGTTTAGGCCAAAATGGAATATCCTCTAAAAAATGACGAAGACATTCTGCTTCTTTGCCTGCTTTATCTAATGCGATGAACTCTGATTCCATAGTGGTTCGAGCTATGCATGTTTGTTTAGTAGATTTCCATGACACTGCTGCCTCTGCTAAGGTAAAGACATAACCACTTGTTGATTTTGATTCCTCTAAATCTGCAATACAGTTTGCATCACTATATCCTTCTAAGACGGCATAATATTTTCCGTAATGTAAGGAAAAATTAGTGGTATTCTTTAAATATCCCAACACTCTCATTAGTGTTTTCCAGTGTTCCTTCCTGGATTGCTTGTATACCTGCTCAGTCGACTTACTGCATAAGCTACATCTGGTCTTGTGCAATTCATGAGATACATGAGACATCCTATTATACGAGAATATTCCAGTTGCATTACACTTTCATTAGTGTTTTTATGCAGTACTTCTGATGGATTAAAAGGTGTTCTCCCTCCTTTAATTCCATAGCCTTGAAATTTTTCAATCACTTTGTCTACATAGTGTGACTAAGACAATTCAATTCCATTAGGAGTTCTTATTATTTTGATTCCCAAAATAATGTCTGCAACTCCTAAGTCTTTCATATTGAAAATGCTAGTTAACATCTTCTTTATGGTCTCTATTACCTGAGTATTTGGACCAAATATTAACATATCGTCTACATATAAACAAATCATCACATATGATTGTCCAATTTGTTTATAATAAACACACTTATCGCATTCATTTATACGAAAACCATTTCTCATCATGACACTATCAAATTTTGCATGTCATTGTTTTGGAGCTTGTTTTAGTCCGTATAATGATTTTACTAATCTACAGACTTTATTTTCATTTCCTTTAGAAACAAAACCTTCATGTTGCTCCATGTAGATCTCCTCATCGAAATTTCCATTTAAGAATGATATCTTTACATCCATTTGATGAATTTCTAGATCATAGATCGATGCAATTGCTATTAGTATTCTTATATAGGTTATTCGTGTTACTGGCGAATATGTATCAAAGAAGTCTACTCCTTCTTTTGACGATATCATTTGGCTACTAATCTGGCTTGATATTTGTCGATAGAGCCATCTGCTTTCATTTTCTTCTTGAAAATCCATTTGCAGCCAATTGGTTTTATTTCTGGTGGAATATCAATAATTTCTCAAGTTTTATTACTTAGAATTGAATCAATCTCACTTTGGATTGCTTCTTTCCAACATGAGAATTCAAAAGATGACATTGCTTCCTTGTACGTTTGAGGTTCGTGTTCTAATACATATGTAAAAAGTCCAACCAAATGTTTTGGAAGTTCTAACACTTACGCTTCTTCTTGGTTCAGCATCCTCAATTTCATGATGAGTTTCATCTTCATGTGAATCGTTTGATTCTTCCCTTGTCCTTTTTGGGACATTATTTCCTTCATTCCTTTTGTGAGGAAACACATCTTCAAAGAATGATATATCTCTTGATTCCATGATTGTATTTACATGAATATCCGTTATATCAGACTTGAACACCAAAAATCTGTAGGCACTACTATTTTGGGCTGGCCCAAGATAATAACAATCTACTATTTTTGGTCCAAGTTTGACTCTCTTAGGAGGCGGAACTGGAACTTTTGCCAAGCACCCCCATACTTTGAGGTATTTAAAGTTTGGTTCGTGTCCTTTCCATATCTCATATGGAATTGTTCATGTTTTATTATGAGGAACCTTATTTAATATATGATTAGACATATTTAGGGCTTCCCCCCACAAGTTCGTCGGTAGACCAGAAGTTAAAAGCATTGCATTAATCATACCTTTTAACGTTCTATTCTTCCTCTAGGCTATATCATTTTGTTGTGGTGAATATGGAGCTGTTGTTTGATGAATTATTCCATTTTCTTCACAGAATTGTTCAAATGGTGATTCATATTCTCCACCTCGATCAGATCTTAGTATCTTGATCTTTTTATTTAACTGATTTTCCACATCGAACTTGTATTTTATAAATGCTGTTATTGCTTCGTCTTTACTATTTAAAAGATATACATAGCAATATCGCGTATAATCGTCAATAAAAGTAATGAAATACTTTTCCCACCTCTTGTAGGCAGTGTTTTAAAATCACATAAATCTGTATGTACCAAACCTAATGGTTCGGTGCTTCTGTCAACAGATTTAAATGGTTGTTTGACCATTTTTGCTTCTACACATGTCTCACATTTGTAGTTCTTATCTACTTGGAATTTTGGAATTAATCCCAAGTTTGATAATGTTTTCATTTTGCGGAAATTTATGTGTCTCAATCTATCATGCCATAGTAAAATTTCGTGCTCAAGCAAATAGTAAACTTCAATTTTATTAATAGCACAATCAGAATACATATTTTTGTTGCCGACAACACCTACATTTGTCTTAAATAGACCATCTCCCTTGAACGGTTCAGGTCTGTTGTGAGTAGTATTCTTTGAAAATTCTACTGTTGTCATCTCTGTTTTAGTAAGAAAACAGTAAAATTCTTAAGATGTTATACGTCTAGTATACGAAAACAGAGAATAATCAATTATGAATTCGTCGCACAAGTTTATAACTCAGATTTCCACTACACTGGAATTCCGTATTAATTATTATAACAATATGAATGTTGTAAATAAGCTACAACAACAGCGTTATACTATTTTGAGTAAATAGTATAGCAGAATAACGGATTGAATATAGAACAATGTATATAAATATACAAACAGACTAGAATTCTAACCGGATTATGTCTGAGGCTCGTCGTAACGATTTCCTTAAGAATTTTATTTCAAAATTCTCGCAAGATACAACAGACGAAATCTGCACGAGATAGTAATGAGTATGTCAACTATGTGATATATATAGAGCGGTAGAGAAAAGAAGCAGAGGAAAAACAGAACTGAATTGGATTGAGAATGTGATCAACATTCTGTCCTATTTATAGTTTTGTTCGCATCCCTTCAAACAGTCGCGCCCCCTCGACGGGTCGCATCCGCTTCTTCATTTCGGTCGCACCCGCTCGCTTCAGTAACCCGCGTCCGCTTATGAACAGTCGTGTCTGTTCATTAGCCTGTAACTGATAAAAAAAACCCGGCCCAGTTTTAGGATCATATTAGACCCAAACCCAAACCCAAAGCCCAGCCCGGCCCGGTCCGGTTCGTACGGACGGCCGACGATGGCCGCGCGCGATGCATGATCTCCCTCCTCACAACGAAGCATACATTTGGGTGCCCCTAGGCCCCAACACCTTCATTGCAAAGCCATGTATATATTGGAATGGCTTTGCAAATTTGGCGATGTGGGACAAGTGTATTTCATTTACACTAGGAATTCCAACAATAAGAAGATGTATGGTGTGGAGTACGGGTAGTTCACTGAAACCATGGTTCAAAATTGCGGTGATATTCCGGTCATTCCGTTCCGGTTCCGCTCATAATCGGAACGATATCCGGTCTAAATTTCGGTTCCTATCTAAATTCCGGATTTGCTTTTCAAATATTGAAAAAAACCAATACAAAATTAAAAACAATACAACAAACATGTAGTAATTAAAAAAGAAAAACAAATTAATCGAGGCAGTAAATAAACAGAGAAGAGATCATGTAGTTTCATAAAAAATTTTGTTATACTTTTGTTAATTTACATCGAATCATAATAAAAAATTCAAAATTTTCAAAATTGATCAAAGTTTTAAAATTTCAAATGAGCAATACAAAATCTTACACAATGGATTTTCGATTAAAGTGTGTATTTTATATGAAATATAAAAAATGTACTATAAATATATGACAATATTGAATATTTATTAGCGTATATAGCAAATTAAAGAAAAAATTACCGGAATTAGAAAACTGAAAATAAAGCGAAACTTCCGGAATTTTCGAAACGGAACATTAAGTTTTAAAATTACCAATGACCAGAACGAAAACGGAAAACGAAATTTTGAACCTTGATTGAAACTCAATCGGGTGTACTTCAATGGGAGCTTTGAACCTATCATTGTACTCATTTCATAAACACCTCACTATCTTCGTCTTCGTATTTTGAATCATTATACTATACTCGTGTTTTTTAGAATCTTCCATATCACTATCGCTTGCATAATGAAGGATGTAAGAATATTTTATTTTTGACATTTTGTAGAAGGTGATACATATATTTGAAGGTTTGATGTACAAAATATGGATAATAATAACAATTTATAGGAAACAAACAAGATCTAAGCGTTAGGTCCAACAAGCAATGTATTATATCGAACTTCATACTGAACTCTGCTCGTTTGTAAAGTTAGAATGCACCATAACTGATCGTCGACATTAACTTTATGTCGATATTGTTGATTAAAAAGTCAAAGACATTTTTTAAAAGGTAAGTTTTATATGCATCCACGTTTTTAGTCCCTTGATCCATCGACGAAAATATCATTTTTGACCTTTCGAATTATTTTTAAAAACAATCAGTTTATCCACCCATGACGTTTCTTTCTTTCTTCTTAGATTTTTATTATACGTCGTATTTTCTTCTGCTAAAAACTTACAGTAAAATCAAATCTATTATGAACTGCGACAGCAGCCCGATCCATTGAATCAAATGAGATGCTTTTGCAATATCAGGTATGTTCAGTCTTTGATCCAATTGTTGTAGGAAAAGCGGATGAGACCACTTTGATTCGTGCATCATTTTCTGTGATATTAAGATCAATTACTCATTTTTTTACATTAATTTTGAACATATCTTGTTGTAATTTGTTCACTTATGCTACCATGAAGAAACTTGGAGCTTCACTGAAACATTTAATCATCTCACCATCTCCCATTATTATTTATAATGGAAGTCGATGTATGACTGTAGCTAGTTGGTCCACCAAGTATTTCGATTTTAAGTTCCTAAAAAATTTCATGTGAATGTTGCCTTTTGTTGGTTTAATAATGTGATTTGTTTCATTCATTTTTCTTGTTTAAAAATGCTTATGATGCTTTCATTACTGCTGTAAATCTCATTTTATTAGAGGCACATGAAGTGCAGAGAAGTGGGCCTTGCATTGTACATTTCACGAATTGTTGTCCATTTTTCGGCTGTGATCATTTCTTGCAACCCTTGCTATTGTTCACCACATTTGTGATGATGCACCTCTATAAACTGCTACTATTTAGTTCAATTGGCAATTCAGTTTTATCATGTTATATTGGATGCTTCTTATTGTGTAATGTTGATCAATTTGTTTATCTTCTTCTTATATAAGTGGCATATTTACTTTTTTTGTCTCTATCACCATGCATAATAACAAGATGTAGTTCTGAATATCTTCAGCCACTTTATATATGTGTGTTTCATTGAAGCATTGAAGTGACTCATAACTAATCTCAATTATTTGGTTCTCTGTAGCTAAATATTTCCAAATTGGTCAGTAATATGTTATATTTATTGCCCATTTAATTGGATTTGGTAGAAAATACTTTTTGAGGAATGAGATACATGGCTTTGTGTATTAATGAAATATTTGAGTATACATAGCCTAGCTATTACAATTAAGCAAGATCACTACTTTGATGATCAACAAAATAAGAATGGTAAACAAAACAAACAAAAAAATAATTGCAATAATTGTTTTGCCAAAATCAACTAGTGAAACAGATTTTCCAATTTATGTTGAGTGTGCAGCAACAGAGGAAATCACAGCTTGACATGGATATTGCTCGATGAAGTTACGAGATTCTGGAGAATGTGATGTATTCTGGACGAAGCAACAAGATGTGGAGTCAGAGCTCTAATCAGGAATGGGTTCGCCTTGTGTGAAGAATGAGACTGGAGGAGCCGAGGCGGTTGCCAGAGGAAACAAGGTGCCTACAGAGTAAAAAAAATGAATACAAGAAGCCGATATCATGACTCTGGGAGATATTGGACAAAAAGCTTTGGAGGTATTACTCTGGGTATGTAACTGATGGAAATGGATATATGTAGAATCAGACCTCAAATTCCAGATCAAATTGTCGCAGGCCTAATATGGATATTGCTGGAATGGTATGCTGTAAATAATTATAATAACATATTTATTAGTTAATCCACCGTGGATTAGATTAAAAAAAAAAAATTGGTGGATTAACTTATAAAAATCAAATCGTGGATTAACTAACTAATATTGTGGATGTTGATAAATTTTACAATTTAGAAACTTGGCCATGTACTCGTTAAGTAGTGTTGAGAAAAGGCATCAACTATTTTTTAAATAAATTATAAATCTCTTTTGGTTTTACTAATATAAAGTGGTCCCCTTAACAGGGCAAAATGGTGCATTAAATGCATTTCATTGGAGTCTAACTTTAGACTTACTAGAGTGATTTAAGCCATATTTCCAATATTGAGTTACATTTTTTTTAGTACTGGTAGATACCATACCTTATATATGCCATAAAAGAAAATTTGACTCCTCTAGACTATAAAGGTCCTACGTGTCCACATTGGTTCCTTGGGTCAAAGTCATACCGTTTGATCTGATGAGCCACACTATAAGGTAAAATGGTAAACTAAAAAAAGGGCTAATGCCGAACTAGACCTTTTGCATTAATATGAATAAATATTCAATATATACACACACACACACACATATATATAATATTTATTCATAATAATACAAAAGGTACGGTGCAACTTTAATTACATAATCTCATATGCTATATTGAATGCTCGGCTAATGTTTTAATGATATATTTTATATTAATTATATATTACGACATTAAGATAATTAACATACTCAAATTAGTGTGTGTACAAAGAGAATATTTATGTGCAACATTAAATGATGTTTATACACACGCATCCTCTTACGTATGTGCATATGTATATATGTAGATGTATGTTATTTTGATTTATAACTACATAATCACATAAACATGTATGCATATACATTTGATATGGGTATACATGCAGATTAGTATTATTAATACATATATGTATATATCTATACACACACATATTTATATCTATAACATTTTTTATTCAATTATTACATCTAAACATTAATATACATACACACGTACACACACATGTTATATATATAATCTTAATTTAATTTATTTTCAAATTTTACAGCTATGCATAATTTAAAGTTATTATTTATGTATATATTATAATAAGTAAACTATTTTAAATAAGATAGGTTTTTTGAAAATTTGAATTAATAGTAATTGATTTGGTTAAAACTTTAAATTTGAAATTAGTTTCGATATAAAAGATATCCTTTTTGACATAATTTTTATATATAATAAAATAATTTTAATTTTAACTTAATTATACTTAATAGTGTATAATAATAGCTATAAAATCCAAGAAATATACTTCATTAAACTATTATATAAACAAAATTCAAAAAATATATTTTTAATTTCATAATTTAAAGGATAATGATAAGCTACACCTTATATCACTATATCTCAAATCTCCTTGATTTCATGGATATGTTTTGATTTCAATGACTATAGTTTTAATCTCTTGTCACTTTATTTTATTATTTAAATCAGAATATATGGTTGAAATCAAGGGGATCTGAGGTGTTGCAAAAATAAGGTGTAGCCAATCATTGCCCTAATTTGAAACATGTATGTATCGATATATACTTATACACACACAATCATATATGTGTGTGTCTATATATGTATATTCCAAAAGTTTTATGCATACAGAGTTATAAAATATCTGAAATAATATGCATATTGATTTGATATAGTTCAAAATTTATAATACATACTTATGCATATACATACATGCACTTTCACGAGTGAGAAACTCAAGGAAAAAAATAGCACTAAAATTGGGGCATATATAGTTTTAGATCAGTTTACTTCCTTATTGTTTATCAATGTCCACAGATTTGTATAGAGCATATATTTAGAAAGTGAATGAAGATGGGATTGTTGCATTTGTTATGTTTTATTTATGGAAACGAAATTATTGCAAGTTAAAATCTACAACTACTAGATGGATGTTGAAATCAACGACGTTAGATGCTGACGGTTAGGAAGCAGACGACCAACAACGATGAAGCGGTTACCATCGGTTCCAGTTCTGAACCATGGCAATTTCTTAGCGCATGTGACTTGTATTCTTGAAAGATGCAATCACATGAGCGATTATTTAGGTTTTGCTAGAGAAAGTGGTGAACGGGCCTAAGGTTAAAAAGAACAGATTTTTAGTGCCATTTGAAAACTTGATTGGACCGGTTAAAAAAAGGAAAGGTCTAGGAGGCTAATAAAATTTGAATACTCTTAAACAAATTAGATAACTCACTTAGTGTTTTTATTCTATAATTGACTTGCAAGTGTTATTGTTTATTGTCGAGTTACACATGTAGTATACACTAATGTGTTGTACTTTGTATTTTCCTATTTAGAAATCAATAAAAAAAACCAAGTTTCAATATGTGTGTGTTGTGTACATAAGGTTTATATGAAAGCAAATATGAATTAGAGGATCACCTACCGATGATTGTTAAAACAAAATTTGGTTCAATATTCAAAGCGTGTGTACAAAGGAGGCATGTTCGAAGAAATTCCAATAATGCTCCTTGGTTTTATGATTATACATAGATTTGGTTAAAATACAATTCATAAGCTCAAAACATAAAGTAGACAAGTCTAGAAAATAATAGAAAATATTGTCAAGTCGTATCCTTTATTATCAATAGGCCAAAATAGGCAATATGCATAAATCATATTCTTTGTTTCGTTGTGAGGCATGTTGCAAATCAAGTCTAATATGCAAACATCTAATTGTTCATGCTCTTATTTACAAATATATCATCTTCTCCCTCGTTATCTTTTATGCCATTAGTTTGTCCTCGAGCTCCCATGAAGATAACTTGAAGAAGATCCTAACTGAAAAAAGTGATAAGAACGAGAATGAGATTAATGGTCTCTTTCCATGAAGGGGTGCGTCTCTACATATAGTAGTTGAAAGGAGGTAGGCTTGCTCCAATTGGTAATGTAAAACTTTGAATGCTATCTTAGTGATGGCTTCAACATGAATGCTTTTGAAGCTTTATAAAGGGAAATGCACAAAATCATCTTAAATTTACTCTTGTGAATGAATTTAATCTTCTTACATTGCATGGCCTTTGACTTTTCCACGAAACTAATGTTGTGCGACATTGATATTATGCGATATCATGAAATGCAGCATCGATTGATATGTGATGCCTATTATTATGTCGGCTACATGCTTCTTAGTGAATTTCCTTTGTTGATGAAGTACAAAACCAGTAAGATGTGGCATTGGTGATAGGCAGCTTTGAAGAGAGGCGACATTACTTAAAATATGGTATTAAAGTGATGTGATATTGATGAGATGCGACATGGATGAAGTGCGACATTGAAAAGAGGCAATATTAATAAGCAACAGCGTTGGCTTCAGGCGACATCATTCACTATTATTGTACGACATCACTACTGTTATAATATCATACGGCATTGATGAATCAATACGGTATTGATTAAGTGTGACATGCAATAAATGCGGTATTGATTAAGTGTGGCATGGAATCAATGCAGCATCGTTGTAAGCTTTCATAGTGATGAAGTGTGGCAACCTTCTCTTGTTTTTTTATTGATGGAGCATGTCATTAATGATATTCTATATTGAAAGAATGCGGCATGGAATAAATGGGGCATGGAGGTAGTGCGATGTCACTATCAGTTGTAGGCCTTCGATAAGCCTTAGCATCCAGAACCTTGAACTTCGACATAAATCCTTAGTCCCAGCATTGATTCTTTGCTTACCTCCTTTAAAAAATATATGGATAATATTTGCTACACTACTTGTATAAAAGAAGCTTTTTATACTTTAGTGTAAATCCAAGAATTTCACCATCTTTTCTCATTCTTCTACAAGGTTTTCTTTCTAATCCTATTTTTCTGCAGAACACAAAGCAAGCCATATTTTTCATCATTAACTTTAAATTTGATTTAAGGGTAGATCTCTTAGGATTTTGGCAAGATCATAAAGGATCTTTCATTTGTAATCCAATGTTACTTTTCGAATCTTGATATTTACTTGAAGAAGCCAAAAACTATTAGGCACAATTATTTACATGAATAGAATTCCGTAGAATCAGGACTAGAAAACTATATGGAAATAATGATTCTATGAATAAAAAATTAGAAATCTATTTATGTACTATAATTTCTTGAATAGAAAATCAAAAAACCGTCTGGAAATATCATTGGAGAGAGGGCCAGAAACTCTTTCGGTAATATCGTGACTAGAGGATCAGAAATCCATTTGAATAAAAGACAGATCAGTAGGAGGCCAAAAAATCCATCTGGCGGTAATAACTTCTGAATAGAAGACCAGAAAATTAACTGGTAATAATAATAAAGAACTAGAAACTCCTGTTAAGGCTTACCCGACCTCCATCTAGGAGGCGCTTTTAGTAAGGCCTTGAAGACGGTACTAAAGGCTTGTCTGGTACTTTGGATAGTTATTTTAAGCAAAACTAAATACTCGTTCGACCACCCTTTAGGAGGTGCTTTAGTAAGGCCTTATTGATGATACTAAAGGCCGGTCCGATGCTCTGATCAGGCCAAAAGGCTTGCTACGTCCTCCCTCTAGGAAATGTTCTAGCCAGGCTATGTAGGTAGGGGCTTAAGGCTTGCAGATGCTTTGGTCTTGCCTTTTCAGACGGGACCAAAGTCTTACTTTGACCTCCCTCTAGGAGGTGCCTTAGACAGACCATGAATGGTGGGAATAAAGGCTTGTGCTCCGACCAAGCCACATAGGCTAGGGGCGAAGGCATGTAGGTGCTTTGATCAGGCCTTTATAGACGGGACCAAAGGCTTACTCTAACCTCCCTCGAGGTGCTTTGAATATGCATCTTGGCTAGGAAAAAGGCATTTTCCTTTTTTAAGGAGAGTCTTTCTCCTATTTATAGTTGATCTAGTGGATACACTTGAGAAATTTCCCTTTATCCAACATAATTTTTTAAAATACCAAATCTTCTTTTGGAATGGTCTTCTCTAAATCTTATGGTTATTGTATCTCGATATCCTTTGTTGGTATTCAGGTGTTTGCTTGGCCATCTTATTTCTTAGCTTATTGATCGACTTTAGAGATTTTCTTTTATCTCTCAACCCTTTGATGAAATGTCATTCCAACATTGATTAATAACATTGTTTCTCATGCACAGGAAATACATCCTGTTGTGGTTTGATATGCCCACGGTGTGAGTGGTGGTTCTTTTATCCAATTTGCTTTTTATAAAGTATTTATCACTTGGTGTTATCCAATTGTTTTCAGTATGAACGAATCTTTTTTGGTCTTCATCATTTACCATTTCTCCTTTTTAACTGAAAGGTGGTTCTCTTGCAATAATCATTTTGTCGATGTACTGACCATCCCATCATTACTTGTTTTAATGCTGTGTAGTTGATGCCTCGCTATTACCCTGCTATAACCCCGCTATATCTCATAGCGGATTTCTACCGCCACGATTTTTCCATATAGCCTTTCCGCTTTAAGCTCCGCTATTTTCGTTATATTCCATTATTCCTGCCATATTCCGTTATTTCCGCTATATCTTCTTTAAAAGAACTGAATTGAAAAATGACATTTATCCATACAAAAATTATGAAATTAATTTATTTAATTTAAATTTTTAATATATTTTCAAAAATAAAAATACTCTAATATTCTATTAAATTCAATTATGTTATATATAACAGTTTTACGTTTAATTATAGTATATTCCCACATTTTTTTAAATTATTTACGTATTAATTATAATTAAACTAAATGTAAATTTTTCATTTAATTACCATTTATATGTTTGTGAAAACATTAAGTACGAGTTTTATATGTTATTTAAGAGTCATCCGCTATATGCCGCTATATGCTCGATGTATTCCCGCTATGACTTTTTGCACCACCGCCGCATTAAATCTACCAAGCGTTTTAACTACACAGTTTTAGTGCTATTGATTTCTTCTCCCTTACTGTCCTCCAAATGTTTTATACAGAAATCTTTTCATTACTTTGTTTGTTCTTTTTGGCTTTGCTTTTACGAGCTCAAAGTTATTTTAGATATAGGAATTTAAATCCAACATTTCGACTTTTTTGGTGTTCCCTGATCTTAGCTCAATGGCTATTTAGTTTTTCATTACATGCTTTTCCTTGAGTCTTTAAAACAATGCTAGTTTCTTTAATGTTCGTGCGCTGAAATTACAAAGTGATTCATTTATGATCCTTGATTTTTCCTTTATTAACAAATATTGGTTTGATTAATTTTTCCCTTTCGGCTGCTCATGATCATAACTCTTGATGGATGCCTTACCATTCTTTGAAAGTTTCTTAGAACATTCATATGGTCTGGATAAGAGATTCTACTCCCAATGTTTTATGTTTAAAGGAAATTTTTGTAAAACTTATAATCACATAGTAGAAATGTGCATCTCGAATAAGGGAATGAGCGATCATGGTACATAAATCAATAGTCCTTCAATTAATAATAGACCTTCTAAGTAGAGCTTTAGCAGCACAACAGGCTGTGTTAGTTTTAAAAACTTTTTAAATACATAATTTTTGATATAATATACATAATAAAGGCTATAAATTCCTTTTAAAATAGATCCATATGTACTTTACCAAATCCATGGGGTAATTTGCAATAGTTCCTGATTAAAAATATATTTCCCAAAGATTTACTTGGTAAAACTTTTTAAACCACTTGCTTAAAGTAATGCTAGTGTATACTACTCTACTTTGTACCATTTTAGGTTTTACTTATAGAAAAGAAATGTAACGACCCACTTTTTTGTATAATCTAAGCTGATGAATAACCGCACATGTCAACTCAAAATTGAAAAAAAAGGCGGATTGTTAAGGAAAATAAAAGGAAAGTTAGAAGAAGAAATAAAAAAATAACGGAATCTCACGATCGCAATGGAACAATATATAATATATACTAATTGATCTTTATACAAAAGAAACTATAACTGTAATATACATACAATCATCAGAGTACAACAGTCAATAATCAATCTGGATAGTATAGTGACTTGTCCTCACAAATACTAAACATTCATTTTAACACACACAGCAGAATATAATCAAGTATGGGGAATACGCCTGAGACTCCTCAAGTATGTCTCTTGTGCTCCATAGCAACCTAACCTGAATCTGTAATACTCAGTCTGACCCGAGCATTATAATAAAATAACACTCAAGTCAATATGGAAAACCGGAGTAAGAAAACACACTCAATTTGAACTTAGTTATTTTCAAAAATTGTTTGAAAAACAAAGGTATCTCGTAATACCATGCCATACATAAACACGACGGGTTTTTACCTTACGATGACTAAAACACTTTTATATAAATATGCTGTGATATTATAATAGTGTCTAAGTACAAATACTTATTAAAATAGTCAAAATTGTTACATTAATTAAATTCCATCATAGTAGGCTCTACAATCAAAACTATATAGGATGGTAGTGGATATTGGATTCCATATAATGATTGGGCTACTAGGGTACCGCCTGCCATAGTACACCTCTAGGAAAATGTACCGAGGACCTCGCTTGGATCCCTTGCCAACACAGGACCTGCCTACTCCTGACCTGGATAATACCGAATATATTATCATGCCGGGTGTTCCCACCCTAATCGAGCACTCTCTTTTTCATGCACAACCATATCTACAATTATAATATAATATATCTGATGGTATATAGAAGAGCGATAACATACCCTACTTAGGTACGACCCACTTAGCCTTGCTGCATCTCCCCCGTTTTACTCATTCTCGGTTTATGAGGCTTGAGGCTACATTTTACCTTAAGAATAGCATTCATACTTCGAATGCTAACACTGCCTTACAGACTATGATGCAAATGATAGCATTCATCCATACAAGTTGTTCTGGGTTTGAACGAACCGAATCCCCTTCAAATCACCATCTTCATTATCTTCATGATATCATAATTAGTAATGCACAAATCGAATCGAAGTGGTTTTCGAGTAATTAAATACGATCTCGGTCTCTTCGAAACGATCAATGAAATTGACCAGATTTGATAATCGGTTATTTAACTGTCAAATTACACACACAAGCAGTCACTAGGCCCATATTATAAATCTTTCAACATCTATTTAAAAATATCTTTAGAAAGATATATTTATATATATATATATATATTTAATCCCATATTTCAATATTTGAAAACGATTTCAAATTCTTATATCCATAACAGGATTTTTAACCCATATCAACACTTAGGAATATCTCCAAATCCAACTTATAGTTCCTTACCTAAAAAACTATTTCTATATAAATCATTTCGTATTCCAAAACCATTTAGTTCCAATACTTATGAATATTCTGTCTTATTTCACAAATCTCCGAAAATTTTATTAATTCCCCTTTAAAATTTCCAAATATTATCGATTGTACTCATTTATAGTCTTAACTAATGATTTATAACTCCTTTAATGAATTCAGATTCATTTTCAAAGTTTTCGAGTCAAACTATCCTGGAAATTTCCTAAACTTCAATAAATCCCATTATAACATTGCACTTATACAATCACATCTGTTTAACAAATCTAGATTACTGTGACGAACCAAATTTTTAACGTCAGATAATTGGGTAATTAACTGGTTTAAATTATTGGAGTATTAATTTTAATTATTCAAATAAATAAATTTTGATAATTAAAAATATCTGAGTATATATATAAACTGATTTAAAAACTATGATAAATATTGAATTATAAAATATTTGGATATGATAAATCTTATAGAAAGGTATAAAATATATGTAAGCTCCACCATTTAAATTAACGTAAAACATCCATAAACATATGTTTAGCATATACAAGTTAATGATGTTCAATATAAATACATATGTATACATATGAGTACATAAATATGTATAGGTGATTGAAAACACATATACATAAGTATATAAAAATACAAGTATATAAATGTATGCTTCTATGAAATAATATATAAAAAATTATATAAATACAAGTACATAAATATGTATACAAAGGAGAATATACATATATAATTACAAAATGCATACAAGTAAAGGAAGAGTACGTATAAAATGTGTATATATATATATATATATATATGATACTTAAGGATATAGATATGTATGTAAACATACACGGGGACATAGCATTTAATGCATATCATCTCAAGCATACAATACATCAAATCCAAGCATACAAAATCTTAAATCAAAGTCACACAAAATCAAATCAGGTCAAGCGAGTGCTGACCAAAGAAAATTAAATTAAAGAAAAATTAAAATTAAAAGAAAAGTGAAAATAGAAGTTATTGTATACAACACAACAGAATGCCACACTATACCTTCTTATATATATACCTCCACTATCTTCTTTTATTTCCTCCATTCGAACTAAGTAAAACAGATAAACATTACTACCATTTCAAAACTTAAAAGAAAATCAAAAACCCATAGTCAGAGAGGATCAAAGCAAAAGCAAGCAGCATATTGTGTCAAAAACTACTTTGTTCAAAAAGAAAGAATGTGAGTAAACTTGGTCAAACTAAGATTTTCTTTCTACTAATCCATGAGGTATGTTTGAAATAAATAACAGTATTTGACAGAATATATATATATATATATATATATGCCTGGATGCACACATCAAGCATGTACACTATCTTATCTACTCTGTTTGATTTCTCGCATGCTTAGTTTTAAAAAGAAATCCATATATACCTCCCTTTTAAAAACTATTATAGGATATGATGTTAGAAAGTAATCTGTTTTCTTTTGATTCGACTTTGATAAAGATTTAGTTTTTATTAAGTGTTATCAAGTGTAAAATAATAATAATGCATATTACAGTAAGGTGATCAACATTTCAGAAAAATAAATTGTGAGTAAAACTTCATCTTTTAAAAATCAAATCCTTTTTATAAATATGAGTATGTTAAAGACAAAATAGAAATAATAGTTTTTTTTGAATATTTCATTGCATAGAAATGTATATATATAAGCCTGTATATGGATGTATATGAATGCTTGTACATATTCTCTTGCCTCTGTTCCTTGTTTCTGCCATGTTCAAAACTCTTTAAAAATTCAAATCCCTCCCTCTAGATAGTTTTAAACCAGGATGTTTGAAGGGTTTTTGTTTGTCTAGAGTATACTTGATTTTAAAAATGATTTCATAAAATACTACCAAGTAATATGACTAGAAAATGCAGATAACAGGAAGTAGCCAAATCGATCAAGAAATTCAAACATTTCATTTATGTTTTCACCATATAAATGAAATCGATTTTTAGAATAATGAATTTTGGTGGTACTATCTTGATTTTTAGTTGGGTATGGGTCGAGATAGAAAGATATGATCAGAATTTAGGTTCTGTAAAATTAAAGTGGTAGAGGTGATTTTAAGGGTTCGTCGGTTGTTGTGGAGTTTGCCTGGAGAATGGAGGATCGAGGTAAAATGGGGCGAAGGTTTCTGGAGAGGCGTGGCATCGAGACGAGGTCGAAGCAGGATTTAGGGGTAAGTTTTGGGTCGGGGTGGTTCTTTGGTCCTAGCAGCATCGTGGTGAGAAGTTAGGGTTGCGGTCCAGGGAGGAATGCAAAAGGAGATGGTGGCGTATGTTATGGCAAAGTGTGGTGGAGGATAGTGGTACGGGTTGGCGGGACGAAGCGATTTTGGTGGGCAGCTTTTCTTGCCAGGCTTGATTTGAGGATTGAATTCGAGCACGGGTTTTAGTTTGTGTTTTCAGGTAGGGAAACGGAGGGTAAGGATCGGTGATGGCTTGTGGGTTGTTCGGTGATGTAGGCCGGTGGTCGCAGTTGAGTGTACATGGATACGTGCACATGTGCACTTGCTTATTCTAGGTGGTAGGAAGGGAAGAGGAAAGAAATAAAAGAGGAGAGAAAGTAGAGGAGAATTGGGCCGGATTTTGGGCCAAGGGAAAGAAGTGAGAAAAAAAGGAAGAGAAAGAAAAGAAAAGAGAAAAATAAAGGAAGGAAATAAGAAAGGAAAGCGAAAGGAAGTAAGAAAGAAATAAAAAGTAAAAGAAAGGATAAGGAAAAGAAAAGTAAAAGAAAAGGAAGAAAAATAGGAATGAGATTTATATATATATATATATATATATATATATATATAATAACTTATATTTTCTCCTTAACTAAAAGGCTTTTCCCATTTTAAAATCCGTAATTTAAAATTTAATGATATTTTATAATGATAATTAATTATATTTTTATTTGACTTAAAACTTATGGGTAATTAATGGTATTTAATAATTATTATTTGTGAATAAATTATTAAATTTGTAATTAACTTGGGTAAAAACATAAATGAATACGGTCAATCAAATTTAATTAAGAACTGATTTGTGAATCGTTTTTGATATTTGATATCGACCATAAATTGATTAACAATCTATATCTTGACTAAATTTTATCGGTTATTTATTCCAAAATACAGCAATGAGACTAAAATGACGTCACATTTTAATTTAGATAAACATCTGCAATAAACCCCTGTATTTGGAAAGGTTGTCACCCCAAATAATAAATTGTTATTTAAAACAATTTATCCTTTTAAAGTTGTTACTTGGACTCGTAGAGGCTAGGCGTCTGATATAAGTGAATGTCCGGAACCACTTCGATTTAACAAGCACTACAAACCCTTACGGGGTTAACTATAATGTCTAATTGACTCGAATTGAATAAAATAAATAAAATATGATCATTTTTAAATACGTAACTATACTTAGACATTAGTGTAATATCAGATGATTTCTGGGAAAGTGTCTTGGTTAAATCAGATAAGACTCGTCGAGTTGTACGATTTACCTTGGTTTTCCAATTGATTTTTATAGCTTAAGTATTTCATATTTGATGGTTTTACTCACGTTGGTTTCCAGCCTGATTTGAGTGTTACCTTATCGTAATGCTCGGGTCAGACCAAGTATTACAGCTTTTCAGGTTAGGACGTTTGGGCTCAGGAGACGAGCTGGATGGCAGAGACGTATTGATTAGATTCTGCTGTGTATCATGGATTGTGGTAGACAATAGTTGTGGACAAGTTATTATAACTATCCAGATTTGTTGTACTGTGATATCTTGTATGTATTTTGACAATTACAGCTTTTCCTTGTATAAATGCTATTATTTTATATTATATTTTGTTCCGTTGTGTTTGTGAGATTCTATACTATAGTTTTCTGTTTCTTATTCTATCTGCTTTTCTTCTAAACCCTGACAGTCTGATAATTCTGGTACTTGATTGCTCGGCACTCTATACAGTGAACGTATTAGTGTCGATTTTTGGGGTCGAAAATCTTTCGGGCCGTTACACGTAGTATCATAGTTGAAGGTTAAGCGAGAACCTGAGCTCTAGAGGGAATTACTCACTAGAGTTAGGATCAGTAGTACCCTAGAATGAGTTGAGAGTAGTATATGAGGGCGTACTCTTTATTTTCTTATATAATGATTTTTAAAACGGTTTTAAAAATAATTTTTATATAAGCTTATATTTTGATATATAAAGCAATAATTTTTCTAATTATTATAATATATCAGGGTAATTGGTTGTGGTTATTGAAATTAAGTGAGATCATAATAATTAAGCAGTAATATATATATATATATATATATATATATATATATATATATATATATATATATAACCGAATAGAAATTTGGGTAAGGATTAACTATACAAATAAGTTAAGCTAGAAATGGATTCAAATAGGAATTAAAATTCTGAAAATTCGTAGAAGTGTTTTTCAAAGTGTTTTGAAATGAAATAAATTTACCTTGATATATATTTTAGGCATATACAGAGATAATTTTTTAGAAAATTATTGTGTAACATATAGTGTGTTGGGTCCTAGATATGATAATCTGGGTTATTGTCATATATTGGTTGTTGTACCTTAATAAAGGATGTTTAAGGAAGTAAAAATTTATATAAGTATGACTTATAAATTAAAATGGGTTTAAATCGTGAAGTTTTAAGTCTAGACCCAGAGAAATTTGGAATTGTTTCAAAGTGTTAAAAGAAATAATAAATAATATTATTACGGATATTTTTGAATATAGGAATCTTGTTTTAAAACAAGAGTAATTTTGAAAATTTCAAAGGAAATTTTTTTGAATTAAAAACCAAGAATAGTTTAAGATTTAAAGTATGAATTGGTGTGTAAATGGGATAAATATGTCTATGTGAATATATATGATTTCAAGGTTGAGATGAATAACTGTGTGTCTAAATTCTGAAATCCCTCTGAGAATGAGATGTATAACCTAATAAGATAAGTTTTTGAACTTGTAAGTGTGAAAAGATATTGATAAGCAATTTAAATTTGGGATGGAAATTTAAATTGAGTAAGGTTAAATGGATTAAATGAATTGAAATTTAACTTAGGGGAAGTTAAATAAGTTTTGAATGAACAACCTGAATTGGAAATTTCAAGGTGAAATTTCTAATTCAGGTTGTTCATTCAAGGTGAAATTAAGCTTTAACTTAGGGAAGTTAAATTGATAAAATTAAAAAGAGAAGTATGGATTTGATAGGAGATTATGTGTGAATGATTTCAAAATGATTTTGAAATATAAAATGAGTATCGAATTCTGGTAATTTGTGATGGATGCTATTGATTGGTGTTTTATATAATTTGGAAGTTTATTTACCGTGACGTATCCTACTATCATCTTGTTTGTTATTGATAGTATATATAAAACTGTAAATTGGATTATTTTGAATGAATAAATAAGTGGATTGATTCATGAAATTGAATAGAAGTAAAAGTTTATTCCAAAATTTATTTAAATGATTTTGATTCTTTGAAATAAAAAAATTGAATTTATAGAAATGGAAATATTTTGAACTAAAGTTTGAAATGATAAAGTGAACCTGCCAACAGAAATTGTTTAAGAATTGGGTTTCAAAGTTTGAAGTTAAAATTGGGTAATAAATTGAACTTCGAGAATTGATTTGGACTCTTACTCAAACCTCGCATATATTTAAGTAGAAGTAATTTAAATTAATATTTGAATTTGGGCTCGTGATTTAAATTATAAGAGATTTAGAATGTTAAATTAAATATTAGATGTTAATTTGACTAAATCAGTATTTGAACACCGAACTCAAATTTATATAAATCAAGGTGGTTTACAATTTGAGAATGAAATTGGAATTAATTCAAATTTGAAATTGAATTGAATTAATTGGAATAGTAATCGAAGTTGAATAATTTTAAATTCAAAATGGTAATTGATTTAAATTGGAATGGGAATCGAAGTTAATTCAAATTGGCATCTGGATTGAATCAATTTAAATGGGAATGCAAATTGAAATTGGTTGAAGTGTAGTTTGGGAACTGAACCAGTTTGACCTTGAAACAATTTTGAAATAAAATTATTTTAATATAAACTGTCTTGAAAATCTATTTTCTTAAATACTTAAATTATTTTGATCTCCCCAAGCTATTTACTATACAAACTATTCTTTTAAAACTCAAACTATCTTATTTTAACTATTTTACAGCTATTCAAACTATTTTCTAAATTCAAACTAGTCAGATTGGAAACTGTTTATATCTAAATACCAATTGAGATAAAAAGTGAAGTTATAACCCAAATGGAAATAGAAGAAATTGTGAAGTGCAAGCAAAATCGGATATTGAAGCAAAAATGATTTTGAAGTAAAGGAGTATATTTAGGAAATGTATGATGATAAAAATAAAGATTGGATAGTGTTATAACTGAAACTTACTTTGTAAAGAGTAAGAAATGTGGCAAATAACTTTGTAAGGGAAATTAAACTTGAAAATTTGATTTGGCATAAATAAAGTTGTATGTATCTGTTATATATTAAAAACTCCGCTTATTGAGTCTATAACCAGAGGAAATGATCTTTAAAGGATATGTGAAATATAAAGTGGAATTTATATAAGTATGAGAAAATTATTCAAGTTGAAAGAAAAAACTTATATATATGAGAATGAAACTGGAAAAGGTTTTTGGAACCCATTGATTTCGAAAAGCTTTTGGTTTTGGCAAAAAAGCAAATTTTGGAAATTTGGAAAGCCAAGTTTGAGAACTATCGATTTTGAGACATCGATTTTGAAGTTAATACGTGATACGTATAAAGAGTATGATTTCAATGGTACTATATGCATATAGTATGAAATGTTTTGAGAATGCGATGGGGAAAAGGCGCTCCTATTGAGAGTTTAAACTTATAGTAGGAGATTCATGGGGTGGTTCTGCCTCGAGTCCTAAGAGGGGTTCTAAATTTTGGTCACAAAGGACGTCCAGACAAAACATGAGTTCCTGATGATCATTGGTAGCGTAAATCGAGGCCGTTGATGTCTACTGTTACATTAGGTTTTGCCGTGATGGCAACGTTACCTTTGTTGTAACTGTGATCTGTGATATCCCGGAAATTTTGACAATAACAATTTAATAATTTATGTCAAAATTTAATTGATTTGACCATATTGTTAATAATAAATTTGAAATAAATTTAATAACCTTCTTTAAAATAAATATTTAAACTGATAATCTATTTTAAAGGCTAATAAATTGTTTTATATCTAAAATGTATACATATCTGTATATATTATAAATAGGTAATCTTTGTTTTAAATTTAATATACATAGGTATGTTTTCTTATTCTGATATTTTTAATAAATTAAAAATTGGATTCAATTTGATATTAAGCTACTAAATAAATAACCATATAATTTTAATACCCAAACTAAAAACTTAATTATTTAAAATTGATTTTAGTTTAAGTTTAAATTTAAATAAAAAGATTTGTTTGTTTTTAATGTAGCTAATAAAATAAGTAATGTATTGAATAAGAAGACAAATTCATTCATTATTTTAATTTAATCATGAGTTATATTTAACAATATTAATAATGTAATATTCTTACAAAATGGATTTTAATATAGATAGAAATGACTATTTCAAAATTTATTTGAATACATTAACATGAGAAGTAATGATTTGTAAATTAGAAATATCATCTTTCAAAACATGTTTAAAATGAAAACAAGTCTTAAAATATGTTAAACACAAACATAAATTAAATGTATGGTATTAAAATGGGTATAAATACATAAACATGAGAAGCTATGATATTAACATAGGTATAAAAATAGATAATAGATAAATTAAGGGTTTGATAAGTTTAAAGTTTAAAAATAAAAGAGTGATAAAAATAAGCATAAAACTAAATACTTCAAATTAGAACAAATAACTAAAACAGCTTCACATATGTACATGGAGTAAAAAAACAAATCTGGTGAAAATAAGATATGTTCCCTGTAAAGTTAATATGCTAGGCAAGTACAATATGCATGTTACCTATAAAATAGTTTAGACAAGAACAAAATTTAAAAGAAAATATTATATAACCTGTAAGTGAAATGTTTTTAATCTGTGAACAAAATAGGCACGTGAAGAATAATTTTGTGTAGCCTGTAAGATTTTAGGCAGGTGCAAGTAAGATACAGGCAAGAACAAAATGTGAAAGGAAATAAAACAAAGTGCAGAAATTATATCTACATACAAGAATAAGATAAGTATGAAATAGGTAAGAAGCTTATATAGGAAGTCAGATTATCTGCATAATTGAGTTTCAACATGTACTAATTAAATAAAGAGTAAACAAAAAGTACTGAAGCATTTAATGCTTTTCTTTCAGCCAACAACAGAAGTCAATTCGAATATGCCTAAAAATCTCTCAGCCTCCAAAATAAAAAGATCTTGCCAGATAAAACAATAAGTAGATAAGCATGTTCCAGTTGATGCCTCCCTGTACAACCTGTTTCTTTACATATATGCAATGCTTTTGTTCAACATAGCAACCAGGGAGAATAAGTTTATATTTCTTTTCAAACTGGAACAAGAGAACAAACATCATACATTTACAACTCAACTAAACAAAAGCAAGCATACATGTAGTTTTCAAGTTTTCATAGGCAAGAAGATTTGGCATCTCAGTTTCAAGTTTTCAAAAGCTTTCAAAAAAATGGAAATTCTGTCTTCAAACCCAAACTGTGCTCTGTCCATTTTTCTTGATCAAATCTTGGTGAGTAACTTTTATATCCTAAATTATTAATTAGGTTGCATGCTAGTATGTTTTGATAAAAATAAGTATTGTTTGTAGATGGATTATAGTCTGATGTGAAAATGAATTGCGTGCATGCTATCTTATTTGCCTGTTCTGTTTGAATTTCCAGGTTCAAATTGTTTACAAAATTCTTATCTTTTGATCTTGTTATGATAGGATCTAATTCACAAACAAATCCTGTTTGTTTTAACATAGGTTAAGCATTAAATAAAAAAAAAAAGGTTAAAACATTTAGCTTGTTGTCTCTGTAAACCAAAACTGCTCTGTGCATGTTTAAACTTAAGAAAAACTCAACCCTTTTAAATTGTAAATCCAGTATTATAAATTGATTTCTTAAATCAAAATATGATTTTTAAAACAAAAATTATATTTTTTAGTAAAGGGAAATAGGTGCTACTCTGGTTTAAGCATATTATGGAAATATGCGACTTTCTGGTGATCTATGGTTAGTGGGGTCTCTGGGTTCTTCAAAGTGATGGAGGAGACTTAGTTGAAGCTAGGAAAAATACTAGTTTGTGTTGGAAATCGTTGTGGAAGTTGCGGTAGTAAAAATTCTTTTGGAACCCTAGTTTTTCACTGTGACATTAGTCTCGATCTTTTTGGGTAGTGTAGTTGATCGAGTGTTGAGGTGGTTTGGGAATTTATAGGTTGGTCGTGGATGAAGTCGAGGCCGGAGTGGCTGACCTTCAAGTGATGGGAGCAGCGAGCTTTTGGAGTTGACAGGTTTGAGGGAAAACCTGTTATTTCGTTTCCAGGTTTGGGTTTGTGTTCATTTTCGATTTCGAGGCTTGAGCAAATGTTTGGGTGATCGTTGTGGGTTGCTGCGTGATTTGGCGATGAGGTGGAGTGATCGTCGATGATCGGAGAGAGCTCCGGTGAGGGTACACGTGCACGTGCACTGTGGTGCCTGGAAATTGTTGAAGCAAGGGGTACTCGGGGTTTTAGGAATTTGACTCGGGATTTCTGCGCGCAAACTCGAAGCCTGCTTGTTGTTGACTCGGAGTAGTAGGGGAAAGGGAAATCTGGGAAGTTGTACAGGGTAATTAAAAACCTGTAGTGTAATATTCTTTAAAACTGGGTTTTAAAAATGAAATATAAATGTTTGACATAGGTATTTAAACAAAAGAAAAGTTTGGATTCAAAAGAAGTTGAATCTCATTTTAAAATAAAATAAAGTTTAAAATTTTAAAATTTATTTGAAACCGGTTTAAAAAGGATTTCACTCGAGTGATTCGAGTGAAATAAATGAATCTCGGTTTGGATTTGTTGCTCGAGTTTCACTCGAGTGATTCGAGTGTCGGACTCGAAGAAATGCGGTGTTTTGCTCGTAAAAATAATTGTTTAACTCGGGTATTTTTAGCTAGGGGTTTTAAACGTGTAAGTTTATTTCAGTTTTTAAAACCGGGCTTTTAAATAAATAAAAATGTGTAGTTAAAACAAAGTTTAAACCAAGATAAGATTGGATTCAAAACGTAGTTTGAATCTCAGTCTTTGAACAAATAAAGATTTTTTTTAAATTTAAAATTTGTTTTAAACTAATTTGAATGATAAAGTAAATTTTTAAATTAGATTTGAATTTAATATGAAACCGTGTGTAAATTCCTTTAAACTACTAATTTAAGATAACTATTATTTTAGTTGTAAAATAAAAGAAGTTTGGAATTGTTAATATAAATTTGATTTCATTTTAAATCTAAATTTAAAATGAATTTTAAAGTAAATTAAATTTATTAAATACCTTATTAATGATAAATGGATCATTAAATGGGAAAGGTTTAAAACTTAAGAATTGTAATTATCAAATTAACTAAATGAATAATGAGTGACTAGAATTCATTAACTCCGAAATCAAGAGTTAATTTTATTTTAATAAGATGAAAGCTAAAGGTAAGTTAATTGGTAATTAAGGAATCGTTGGAATAATTTTAAATTTACGATTAGTAATCAATTAATGAATTAATAGAGGAAAAATTAATAAGTTATTAAGACTAACTTAAAATGTAAGTTAATTACTTTAGAAAAGTAATTAAAGGATTATAATTAGTTATTGAAGGTCATTAACTAAAATTATGCAATAATAAATTAATGGGCTTATTTTAATAATTAATTAAATTATTTATTTAAGATAAGCAATTGTGAATTGTTAAGTATAATTACTTAACGGAAGTAATTAAGGAATTAATTACTCATTGTAATTAATTCGATTTAATATGAATTGTTTAAGTTAATTAATTAAGTTTAATTAATTTAAATAATCAATTGATGAGGTAATAAGTATAATTACTTAGGGAAGTAATTAATGATAATTACTGGATGTAATTACCCAGGAATGATTTAATAGTGAAAGTAATTGGAAGATAATTACTTGGTATAATTAATCAAGGGGTTAATTGGAGATAATAAATTATGGAGTAATTTATTTATTTATTTGATAAAGTAATTAAGGGTAGTTAATTACTAAATGGGGTTAATCAAGGGTGTTTGACAATTTGGTTTAATTGGAGATTAATTACTTAATGTAATTAATTTAAATAGGAAATATAATTAGAAATCATAAATTATTATAATTTATGATGTAAATTAGAATAAATTATTTGGAAATAATTAATAAATGAATTGATTTACTAATGCAATTAATTGAGAAATAATGTAATTAATGTTAGTAAATTCAAGGTAAATTCCTGTGTTTAGTTAAGGGTAATAAATTTGTGAAAATAATTAAAGAATAATTAATTAAATATAATTAAAAGTACATTAATCAAGGATGATTAATTAAATTGAATAATTGAGTGATGATAAATTAATTGATTGGTAATCGATTATTAGTGATATAAGCAATAGAATGGTTAAGTAATTAATTTAATTCACTTTAAATTAATTAGAGATGTAGGTGATTAATTTAATTCATTTTAAATTAATTATAGCTGATGTGATTGCTTATATATATTGATTGATGATATTGTTTACCCTGAATGGTTTGAAATCTCAATATGAGATTAATGATGCTATGTATGCTTTGTTTTAAATATGATGATAATATGAATTATCTGATATGATGATAATATGCATTATCTGTTTGTAGTGATAATATTGGTTATCTGTTTATGTTGATGTTGACTATCTATTATGATATTGTGATTTATCTATCTGTGTGTATGTTGAATTATTTTGAATTTAACTGGTAAGGCTAAATAGACAACTTGGCCCTAAAAGACACGTTTTGGATTTCGATGAGACCGGGATCGGGTTTTCCGCATTTGGAAGTCCGAAAACCACATCGATTCCAAATTAACGTTAGGTCGTGAATTTGAAGTGAAGATGAAGATTTAGAATGCAAGGGTTATCGTCGTTAACTCTGAGGGTGATTCCAAAATGAGTGTAACGAGATAATGCCTTCGGTTTCGTTCGAACCCGGAACGAACTTGTATGGATTGAATGCTTTCAACACATCGTCAGGTGGACGATGAGCATTCTAAGAAATATGTTCTATAAAGGTAATCGCAGCCTCAAGCCTCATCAACCGGGAATGGCTAAAACAGGGGAGGTGCAGCAAGGTTAGGTGGGTCATGCCCAAGCAGGACAAGATTTTCCCCTGTCTAGATGTCCCTTTTTATTCGGCTGTGTGGACAGTTGTGAGCTCCAACTGTCGGGGTTGTCTTGTTCGGGACTGTTCAGTAAGGAATGGTTCCGGCCTTGTGTTGCAGGGGATGAAGGGAGTAATCCTCGGTACGGTGATCTAGGCCCCGTACTGTGACGGGCGGTACCCCAGTAGCCCTGCCATTGTATGGAATCCACAATCCAATAAGTGCCAACGGTTTTGATTGTATTACCCACTTCGGTGGCTAGTAGCTGGAATTTAATGAATGTAACAATTTCGGCTATTTTCTATTTACTTGAAAACCCTAGACCTATTATAATATCACAGAATTTCCTATCAAATGTTTTGGTTAGCGTAAGGTAAAAACTTACCATATTTATTCGTGGGAAGTCTTACGTGATACCTTTTGTTTTCAAATGTTTTTCAAAGTTAAACAACTTTAACATGTTACTCATACCAGACCCATGTCTGACCCGGAGTTTATTTTTGTTTTTTCCATAAACTCTCGGGTACCCAAATTTTTACGGGTAGCCAAGGGATTCAGGTTGGCTTTGACGAATTCTGGAGGAGCAATGGAGCAGGAGGCTTCAGCGTTGTAGATAGATATTTATAGTATTCCGCTGTGTTGGTATCTTTGGGTTATTTGTTTGAGTGGTGTTGTATTAACTAGACAGGTGTTTATAACTGTCTAGTATGTGATATATTGACTGTATAACTCTGATATATGTAAAATTATGTAATAGTTATGTGATCTATTATATTTTGTTCCATTCCGCTGTGAGATTCTGATGTTGTTGTTCTTTCTTCTCTATCTTTTCTATTTTCTCATCCCTTTCTTTCTTCATGATGATACGTCTTTCTGGGAATAGAAGGGCGGGTCGTCACAGTTGGTATCAGAGCGCTAGGTTGAGTGAATACCTAGGCTCTAGAGCGATTTCTTTCTTGAGAGAGCGTATTTGTAATTTTAATATATAAAAATATATATTTATTTCTACCTACTTGTTGGGTTACCTGTCTGGGTTATCCAATATAAGTTATAAAGGTAGATAGGGTAGTGGTGTGTGTATCACGACTACAAAATGGTTGGAGTATAAATATTTGAGGTTGGAAGTGTATCTGTCGAGACTGTAGACCTAATACCGTCTCGAGTGAGCTTTGGATAGTGTAAGGATTTCATCGATCTCTGAAGGAAACCTGTTAAGGTTCGGAGTTCATTTTTGAAGTGTAAGTTTGGATGAGCTAGAGTTTGGTTGGACCGAAGTGAGTCATGATATCTTACCTCAGGATGTAGTAGCTGTGTGATGAGACACAGTGACTATGGAAGTCTCTGAAGATGTTTCTTTGGAATCAGTTAAGGAAGTGTAGCTGCTTCGGTGTTGTGGCTGAGTTCAGTAGAATGTTTCTGTTTGGTTTGAGGTCTGAGTTTCTCGAAGAGCTCTGGGTTAGAAATTTCTTGGCATTGGTGTGTTGGCAAGGAAGTTTTTAACTTCTGCCTCAGCAGTGTGGTTCCGTTTCTTTGATGGATTGGCTAATTAAGCATAGGCTGTTATGTTTGGTAAAGAGAGAATAGTTTTCTTTGGTAGTGGGCTGGATTGATCGCAAAAGTGACTTGCGATTGTTGCGTTTCTTTTGAGTTATCTGATTTTTCTGGATGTCTTCAGGAAGTTAGAATTTGTCCGTGTCTAGAGATTGAGTTTGGTATCTTCTGGATTCTAGAGTGGTACTAATGGTTCAGCTCAGTAGTAAGATGACTTTTGGAGAATGGGTTGGTGAAGCAGCTCGGATTTTAGAGGAACTTCTGAGTTTCTTTAGTAAATTTGTTGGACCATAGTTCTATGATGTGTTGCCCAGCTAGTATTCAAGATGATCATCAGCATTTCATCTGCTCAGTCAGAGTTGCGCAGTGGAAGCATGGTGGCAGCTGGTTTAAAGTGGAAACAACTGGAATTTGCAGTGTTTTGGATTAGTGAGTTTCTACTGGAAATTTGTTCAGGATCTTAAGACCAGATTGGAATGCATCTGTATTATCTTTCCAGATGGGAAAAGTAAGATCAGTTTGTTTCTAAGAACATCAGTAAGTGTTGAGCTGATCAGGAAGGATGTAGGCAACCCAGGATCGTCCGAAGAGTTGTGGATAAGAGACGAAGAAATTTGGACTCCATAATCGGAGATTTGATTTTGGATAAGTGTTTAGTTTCAGGATTGAATTGTCAGTTTAGATAACTGGAATTCGGAGTGTTTCACGTATCTCTGAGGGAGTACGTGTAAGAGCTATCTTTGATTGTAGAGCCAGCAGTTCAGAGAGTTTTGGTTGTTGAGTTAGACTTATCTGTAGTCTGATATCCTGTCTTGTTGATCTAGATGAGTGAAAGCTCTATAGCATAGTAATATTGATTGTTTGGATTCTGTAGAGAGGGTATCCCAATATTTATACTAGGGGAAACACGTGAAAATTCTATTTAGAATTATATCTGGACAATTAGATTTGTTTGATTGGATGAATTGGTTGCTATGGTTGTTAGCATATGATTGATATATGCTTTTGTTTCAATATTAAATCTGTAATTAAATTATTAAATTACCTTTGTTTTAAATTTCGGGGACGAAATTCTTTTAAGGGGGAAGAATGTGATATCCCGGAAATTTTGACAATAACAATTTAATAATTTATGTCAAAATTTAATTGATTTGACCATATTGTTAATAATAAATTTGAAATAAATTTAATAACCTTCTTTAAAATAAATATTTAAACTGATAATCTATTTTAAAGGCTAATAAATTGTTTTATATCTAAAATGTATACATATCTGTATATATTATAAATAGGTAATCTTTGTTTTAAATTTAATATACATAGGTATGTTTTCTTATTCTGATATTTTTAATAAATTAAAAATTGGATTTAATTTGATATTAAGCTACTAAATAAATAACCATATAATTTTAATACCCAAACTAAAAACTTAATTATTTAAAATTGATTTTAGTTTAAGTTTAAATTTAAATAAAAAGATTTGTTTGTTTTTAATGTAGCTAATAAAATAAGTAATGTATTGAATAAGAAGAAAAATTCATTCATTATTTTAATTTAATCATGAGTTATATTTAACAATATTAATAATGTAATATTCTTACAAAATGGATTTTAATATAGATAGAAATGACTATTTCAAAATTTATTTGAATACATTAACATGAGAAGTAATGATTTGTAAATTAGAAATATCATCTTTCAAAACATGTTTAAAATGAAAACAAGTCTTAAAATATGTTAAACACAAACATAAATTAAATGTATGGTATTAAAATGGGTATAAATACATAAACATGAGAAGCTGTGATATTAACATAGGTATAAAAATAGATAATAGATAAATTAAGGGTTTGATAAGTTTAAAGTTTAAAAATAAAAGAGTGATAAAAATAAGCATAAAACTAAATACTTCAAATTAGAACAAATAACTAAAACAGCTTCACATATGTACATGGAGTAAAAAAACAAATCTGGTGAAAATAAGATATGTTCCCTGTAAAGTTAATATGCTAGGCAAGTACAATATGCATGTTACCTATAAAATAGTTTAGACAAGAACAAAATTTAAAAGAAAATATTATATAACCTGTAAGTGAAATGTTTTTAATCTGTGAACAAAATAGGCATGTGAAGAATAATTTTGTGTAGCCTGTAAGATTTTAGGCAGGTGCAAGTAAGATACAGGCAAGAACAAAATGTGAAAGGAAATAAAACAAAGTGCAGAAATTATATCTACATACAAGAATAAGATAAGTATGAAATAGGTAAGAAGCTTATATAGGAAGTCAGATTATCTGCATAATTGAGTTTCAACATGTACTAATTAAATAAAGAGTAAACAAAAAGTACTGAAGCATTTAATGCTTTTCTTTCAGCCAACAACAGAAGTCAATTCGAATATGCCTAAAAATCTCTCAGCCTCCAAAATAAAAAGATCTTGCCTGATAAAACAATAAGTAGATAAGCATGTTCCAGTTGATGCCTCCCTGTACAACCTGTTTCTTTACATATATGCAATGCTTTTGTTCAACATAGCAACCGGGGAGAATAAGTTTATATTTCTTTTCAAACTGGAACAAGAGAACAAACATCATACATTTACAACTCAACTAAACAAAAGCAAGCATACATGTAGTTTTCAAGTTTTCATAGGCAAGAAGATTTGGCATCTCAGTTTCAAGTTTTCAAAAGCTTTCAAAAAAATGGAAATTCTGTCTTGAAACCCAAACTGTGCTCTGTCCATTTTTCTTGATCAAATCTTGGTGAGTAACTTTTAAATCCTAAATTATTAATTAGGTTGCATGCTAGTATGTTTTGATAAAAATAAGTATTGTTTGTAGATGGATTATAGTCTGATGTGAAAATGAATTGCGTGCATGCTATCTTATTTGCCCGTTCTGTTTGAATTTCCAGGTTCAAATTGTTTACAAAATTCTTATCTTTTGATCTTGTTATGATAGGATCTAATTCACAAACAAATCCTGTTTGTTTTAACATAGGTTAAGCATTAAATAATAAAAAAAGGTTAAAAGATTTAGCTTGTTGTCTCTGTAAACCAAAACTGCTCTGTGCATGTTTAAACTTAAGAAAAACTCAACCCTTTTAAATTGTAAATCCAGTATTATAAATTGATTTCTTAAATCAAAATATGATTTTTAAAACAAAAATTATATTTTTTAGTAAAGGGAAATAGGTGCTACTCTGGTTTAAGCATATTATGGAAATATGCGACTTTCTGGTGATCTATGGTTAGTGGGGTCTCTGGGTTCTTCAAAGTGATGGAGGAGACTTAGTTGAAGCTAGGAAAAATACTAGTTTGTGTTGGAAATCGTTGTGGAAGTTGCGGTAGTAAAAATTCTTTTGGAACCCTAGTTTTTCACTGTGACATTAGTCTCGATCTTTTTGGGTAGTGTAGTTGATCGAGTGTTGAGGTGGTTTGGGAATTTATAGGTTGGTCGTGGATGAAGTCGAGGCCGGAGTGGCTGACCTTCAAGTGATGGGAGCAGCGAGCTTTTGGAGTTGACAGGTTTGAGGGAAAACCTGTTATTTCGTTTCCAGGTTTGGGTTTGTGTTCATTTTCGATTTCGAGGCTTGAGCAAATGTTTGGGTGATCGTTGTGGGTTGCTGCGTGATTTGGCGATGAGGTGGAGTGATCGTCGATGATCGGAGAGAGCTCCGGTGAGGGTACACGTGCACGTGCACTGTGGTGCCTGGAAATTGTTGAAGCAAGGGGTACTCGGGGTTTTAGGAATTTGACTCGGGATTTCTGCGCGCAAACTCGAAGCCTGCTTGTTGTTGACTCGGAGTAGTAGGGGAGAGGGAAATCTGGGAAGTTGTACAGGGTAATTAAAAACCTGTAGTGTAATATTCTTTAAAACTGGGTTTTAAAAATGAAATATAAATGTTTGACATAGGTATTTAAACAAAAGAAAAGTTTGGATTCAAAAGAAGTTGAATCTCATTTTAAAATAAAATAAAGTTTAAAATTTTAAAATTTATTTGAAACCGGTTTAAAAAGGATTTCACTCGAGTGATTCGAGTGAAATAAATGAATCTCGGTTTGGATTTGTTGCTCGAGTTTCACTCGAGTGATTCGAGTGTCGGACTCGAAGAAATGCGGTGTTTTGCTCGTAAAAATAATTGTTTAACTCGGGTATTTTTAGCTAGGGGTTTTAAACGTGTAAGTTTATTTCAGTTTTTAAAACCGGGCTTTTAAATAAATAAATATGTGTAGTTAAAACAAAGTTTAAACCAAGATAAGATTGGATTCAAAACGTAGTTTGAATCTCAGTCTTTGAACAAATAAAGATTTTTTTTAAATTTAAAATTTGTTTTAAACTAATTTGAATGATAAAGTAAAATTTTAAATTAGATTTGAATTTAATATGAAACCGTGTGTAAATTCCTTTAAACTACTAATTTAAGATAACTATTATTTTAGTTGTAAAATTAAAGAAGTTTGGAATTGTTAATATAAATTTGATTTCATTTTAAATCTAAATTTAAAATGAATTTTAAAGTAAATTAAATTTATTAAATACCTTATTAATGATAAATGGATCATTAAATGGGAAAGGTTTAAAACTTAAGAATTGTAATTATCAAATTAACTAAATGAATAATGAGTGACTAGAATTCATTAACTCCGAAATCAAGAGTTAATTTTATTTTAATAAGATGAAAGCTAAAGGTAAGTTAATTGGTAATTAAGGAATCGTTGGAATAATTTTAAATTTACGATTAGTAATCAATTAATGAATTAATAGAGGAAAAATTAATAAGTTATTAAGACTAACTTAAAATGTAAGTTAATTACTTTAGAAAAGTAATTAAAGGATTATAATTAGTTATTGAAGGTCATTAACTAAAATTATGCAATAATAAATTAATGGGCTTATTTTAATAATTAATTAAATTATTTATTTAAGATAAGCAATTGTGAATTGTTAAGTATAATTACTTAACGGAAGTAATTAAGGAATTAATTACTCATTGTAATTAATTCGATTTAATATGAATTGTTTAAGTTAATTAATTAAGTTTAATTAATTTAAATAATCAATTGATGAGGTAATAAGTATAATTACTTAGGGAAGTAATTAATGATAATTACTGGATGTAATTACCCAGGAATGATTTAATAGTGAAAGTAATTGGAAGATAATTACTTGGTATAATTAATCAAGGGGTTAATTGGAGATAATAAATTATGGAGTAATTTATTTATTTATTTGATAGTAATTAAGGGTAGTTAATTACTAAATGGGGTTAATCAAGGGTGTTTGACAATTTGGTTTAATTGGAGATTAATTACTTAATGTAATTAATTTAAATAGGAAATATAATTAGAAATCATAAATTATTATAATTTATGATGTAAATTAGAATAAATTATTTGGAAATAATTAATAAATGAATTGATTTACTAATGCAATTAATTGAGAAATAATGTAATTAATGTTGGTAAATTCAAGGTAAATTCCTGTGTTTAGTTAAGGGTAATAAATTTGTGAAAATAATTAAAGAATAATTACTTAAATATAATTAAAAGTACATTAATCAAGGATGATTAATTAAATTGAATAATTGAGTGATGATAAATTAATTGACTGGTAATCGATTATTAGTGATATAAGCAATAGAATGGTTAAGTAATTAATTTAATTCACTTTAAATTAATTAGAGATGTAGGTGATTAATTTAATTCATTTTAAATTAATTATAGCTGATGTGATTGCTTATATATATTGATTGATGATATTGTTTACCCTGAATGGTTTGAAATCTCAATATGAGATTAATGATGCTATGTATGCTTTGTTTTAAATATGATGATAATATGAATTATCTGATATGATGATAATATGCATTATCTGTTTGTAGTGATAATATTGGTTATCTGTTTATGTTGATGTTGACTATCTATTATGATATTG
This sequence comes from Allium cepa, assembly GCA_030765085.1. Classification (NCBI taxonomy): domain Eukaryota; kingdom Viridiplantae; phylum Streptophyta; class Magnoliopsida; order Asparagales; family Amaryllidaceae; genus Allium; species Allium cepa. Next base: position 626,872,140 of record CM060939.1, read on the forward strand.
TGATTTATCTATCTGTGTGTATGTTGAATTATTTTGAATTTAACTGGTAAGGCTAAATAGACAACTTGGCCCTAAAAGACACGTTTTGGATTTCGATGAGACCGGGATCGGGTTTTCCGCATTTGGAAGTCCGAAAACCACATCGATTCCAAATTAACGTTAGGTCGTGAATCTGAAGTGAAGATGAAGATTTAGAATGCAAGGGTTATCGTCGTTAACTCTGAGGGTGATTCCAAAATGAGTGTAACGAGATAATGCCTTCGGTTTCGTTCGAACCCGGAACGAACTTGTATGGATTGAATGCTTTCAACACATCGTCAGGTGGACGATGAGCATTCTAAGAAATATGTTCTATAAAGGTAATCGCAGCCTCAAGCCTCATCAACCGGGAATGGCTAAAACAGGGGAGGTGCAGCAAGGTTAGGTGGGTCATGCCCAAGCAGGACAAGATTTTCCCCTGTCTAGATGTCCCTTTTTATTCGGCTGTGTGGACAGTTGTGAGCTCCAACTGTCGGGGTTGTCTTGTTCGGGACTGTTCAGTAAGGAATGGTTCCGGCCTTGTGTTGCAGGGGATGAAGGGAGTAATCCTCGGTACGGTGATCTAGGCCCCGTACTGTGACGGGCGGTACCCCAGTAGCCCTGCCATTGTATGGAATCCACAATCCAATAAGTGCCAACGGTTTTGATTGTATTACCCACTTCGGTGGCTAGTAGCTGGAATTTAATGAATGTAACAATTTCGGCTATTTTCAATTTACTTGAAAACCCTAGACCTATTATAATATCACAGAATTTCCTATCAAATGTTTTGGTTAGCGTAAGGTAAAAACTTACCATATTTATTCGTGGGAAGTCTTACGTGATACCTTTTGTTTTCAAAGTTTTTCAAAGTTAAACAACTTTAACCTGTTACTCATACCAGACCCATGTCTGACCCGGAGTTTATTTTTGTTTTTTCCATAAACTCTCGGGTACCCAAATTTTTACGGGTAGCCAAGGGATTCAGGTTGGCTTTGACGAATTCTGGAGGAGCAATGGAGCAGGAGGCTTCAGCGTTGTAGATAGATATTTATAGTATTCCGCTGTGTTGGTATCTTTGGGTTATTTGTTTGAGTGGTGTTGTATTAACTAGACAGGTGTTTATAACTGTCTAGTATGTGATATATTGACTGTATAACTCTGATATATGTAAAATTATGTAATAGTTATGTGATCTATCATATTTTGTTCCATTCCGCTGTGAGATTCTGATGTTGTTGTTCTTTCTTCTCTATCTTTTCTATTTTCTCATCCCTTTCTTTCTTCATGATGATACGTCTTTCTGGGAATAGAAGGGCGGGTCGTCACATGATCTATTGTGTTCCAATGACTGCCTACAATCTATGTTTGATTTTTCTAGGATAGCGATGTAACATTGGTAGATTGCGATCTTTATGGTTTCATAGCAAAATTCATGTGGCGCCGAGTGCCTACAATCTACATTGGGTTTCATTGGGATAGTGACGCAAACTTTGCGTAGTTTGTGATCTAGGTCGGTGAAGTTACATTTGGCAGCGTAATTCGAGGGCGCTGAAACGAGTTTTGCTATGATAGCAACACATTACATTCAAACTGCTATTCATGGGAGGGGGTGATGATTTCCAGAGCATTCTCATAAAAGTTTTTCCAAGTATTTTCACTGGATGATAAAAACAGGTTTACTAAGTACTTATAGATTTTTATTCCTACGTCTGATCAACATATGACTGAATTTCTATGAGAACAAGGATGGACTTGTTGAGACATCAAGTTATAAAAAGTATTTTTATAAAAAAGGTCTGGCAATACTATAAATTTTAAAGTGTTTTAGAATTGTGTAATTAAAATAATAAGAGTTAAAATGATTAAAGAATGATTAAATTGATAATAGACATTAAAATTAAAATCCTCGCTTCATTCAGTTTCGAGGATGAAAAGTTCTAAAGGGAAGGAATGTGACGATCAGGATTTTTAACGTTAGATAATTGGGTAATTAACTGGTTTAAATTATTGGAATATTAGTTTTAATTAGTTAAATAAATAAATTTCTGATAATTAAAAATATTTGGGTATATATATAAATTGGTTTAAAATTTATGTATTGAATTATAAAATATGTGGATATGGTAAATCTTATAGAAAGATATAAAATATATGTAAGCTCCACCGTTTAAATTAAGGTAAAACAACCATAAATATATGTATAGCATATACAAGTTGATGATGTTCAATATAAATACATATATATACATATGAGTACATAAATACGTATATGGTGATTGAAAACATATATACGTATGTATATAAAAATACGAATATATAAATGTATGCTTCTATGAAATAATATATATAAAAGTATACAAAAACAAGTACATAAATATGTATAGAAAGGAGAATATACATTTATAATTACAAAATTCACATAACTAAGTATAGGAAGCATTTGTATAAAATGTATAAATATACATGTATGATACTTAAGTATATAGATATGTATGTAAACATACAAAGGGACATAGCATTTAATGCACATCATCTCAAGCATACAATACATCAAATCCAAGCATACAAAACCTTAAATCAAGGTCACACAAAATCAAATCAAGTCAAGAAAGTGCTGACCAAAGAAAATTAAATGAAAGAAAAATAAAAATTAAAAGAAAGGTGAACAGAAGTTACTGTATACAACACAGCAGAATGCCACACTATACCTTCTTATATATATACCTCCACCGTCTTCTTTTATTTCATCCATTAGAACTAAGTAAAACAGATAAACATTACTACCATTTCAAAACTTAAAAGAAAATCAAAACCCCTAAGTCAGAGGGGATCAAAGCGAAAGCAAGTAGCATATTATGTCAAAAACTGCACTATTCAAAATGAAAGAATGTGAGTAAACTTTGTAAAACTAAGATTTTCTTTCTACTAATCTCATGAGGTATGTTTCAAATAAATAAAAGTATTTGATAGGCTTGCTTGCTTAGAAATGGATGTGAATATACATATGTATGGATGCATACATCAAGCCTGTACATCATCTTCTCTACTTTGTTCAATTTCTGGCATGCTCGGTTTTCTTTAAAAAAAATTCCATACCCCCTCTTTAAAAAATGTAATAGGATATGATGTTAGAAAGTAATCTGTTTGCTTTTGATTCGACTTTGATAAATATTCAGTTTTTATTAAGTGTTATCAAATGAAAAATAATAACAATGCATATTACAGTAAGGTTATCAACATTTTAGAAAAATAAATTGTGAGCAAAACTTCATCTTTTAAAAATCAAATCCTTCTTATAAATATGATTATGTTAAAGATAAAATAGAAATAATATTTTTTTTGAATATGTTGTTGCATAGAAATGTATATATATAAGCCTGTATATGGATGTATATGAATGCCTTTACATATTCCCTTGCCTCTGTTCCTCGTTTCTGCCAAGTTCAAAACTCTTCAATAATTCAGATCCCTCCCTCTAGATAGTTTTAGACAAGAATGTTTGAAGGGTTTTTGTTGGCACTTGAGTATACTTGATTTTTAAAATGATTTCATAAAATACTACCAAGTAATATGACTGGAAAATGCATATAACAGGAAGTAGCCAGATAGATCAAGAAATTCAAACATTTTGATTTATGTTTTCTTCCACATAAATGAAATCAATTTTGAAAATAATGAATTTCAGTGGTATTATCTTGATTTTTAGTTGGGTATAGGTCGAGATAGAAAGAGATGATCAGAATTTGGTATTCTGTAAAAATTCAAGTGGTCGAGGCGATTTGAAGGGATCGCCATTGGTTGTGGATTTTGCCTGGAGGATGGCGGATCGAGGAAAAACTGGGTGGAGGTTTCTAGCGAGACGTGGCATCGAGACGAGGTTGAAGTAGGGTTTAGGGGTAAGTTTTGGGTCGGGGTGGTTCTCTGGTTCTAGCGGCGTCGTTGCGGGAAGTTAGGGTTGCGGTCTGGGGGGGGGGGGGGGGGGGAAGCAAAAGGAGATGGTGGTGCGTGTTCTGGCGAAGTGTGGTGGAGGATAATGGTTTGGGGTGGCGAGACGAAGCGATTTTGATGGGCGACGTTTCGTGCCAGGCTTTGTTTGAGGATCGAATTCGAGCATGGGTTTCAGTTTGTGTTTTCAAGTAGGGAAACAGAGAGTAAGGATTAGCCGTGGCTTATGGGGTGGTCGGTGATGTGGGCCGGTGGTCGCGGTTGAGTGTACATGGATACATGCACATGCGCACTTGCTTGTTCCAAGTGGTAGTAAGGAAGAGGGAAGAAATAAAAGAGGAGAGAAAGTAGAGGAGAATTGAGCCGGGTTTTGGGCCAAGGGAAAGAAGTGAAAAAAAATAAAAGAAAAGAGTGAAGAGAAAGAAAAGAAAAGAGAAAAATAAAGGAAATAAGAAAGGAAAGAGAAAGGAAGTAAGAAAGAAATAAAAAGTAAAACAAAAGACAAGGAAAATAAAATAAAAGAAAATAAAGAAAAATAAGAATGATATATATATATATATATATATATATATATGTAATTTATATTTTCTCCTTAACTAAAAGGCTATTTCCATTTTAAAATTCGTAATTTAAAATTATATGATATTTTATAATGGTAATTAATTATATTTTTTATTTGACTTAAAACTTATGGGTAATTAATGGTATTTAATAATATATTATTAGTTAATAAATTATTAAATTTGTAATTAATTTAGGTAAAAACGTAAATGAATATTGTCAATCAAAGTTAATTAACAATTGATGTGTAAATCATTTTTGATATTTGTTATCGACCGTTGAATTGATTAAAAATCTATATCTTAACTAAATTTTATCGGATATTTATTGCAAAATACACCAATGAGACTAAAATGATGACACGTTTTAATTTAGATAACGGCTGCAACAAACCCCTATATTTGGAAAGGTTGTAACCCTAAATAATAAATTATTATTTAAAACAACTTATCCTTTTAAAGTTGTTACTTGGACTCGAAGAGGCTGGGGTCGGATATCAGTGAATATTTGAAACCACTTCGATTTAACAAGCACTAAAAACCCTTACGGGGCTGAAATTGAATAAAATAAATAAAATCTGATTATTTTAAATAAGCAGCTACACTTAGACATTAGTGTAATATCAAATGATTTCTTGGAAAGTGTTTTGGTTAAATCGGATAAGACTCGTCGAGTTGTACGAGTTACCTTGGTTTTTCAACTGAGTTGTATAACTTAAGTATTTCATATTAGATGGATTTACTCACGTTAGTTTCCAGCCTGACTCGGGTGTTACTTTTTTGTAATGCTTGGGTCAGACTGAGTTGTAACGACCCGGGATTTTGGACATCCCGAGTTGTGAATATTATTTATAATATTCAATAATATTGTATTTTGATATACAATATTTGTAGTAATCAGTGATTTATTATTATGTAAAATTTATTTTTCTAAAAACAATATAACATGGATTTCCAAAACTACATTAAAATTTTGAAGTTGATTTAAATAACTTTCTTAAATATATATATATATATATATATATACATTGTTTCAAAGTAAAAAGTATATGTTGTTTAGATTTAATGTATATTATTATTTCAGGAATAAATATATATTTATTCTAAAAATGGAAATATAATAAGAATTTAAATTTTTTGCGAATTCATTATTTTCATATATAAAATGATAAATTTTTATGTAATGAGATTAAGTAAAATTCTTAGTGAAGTAAAAAGGAAAATTCATAATAGTTAATTGAGAGAATGTTATAAATAATATGTATAAAAATCACATAAATAAATAAGAGAAATTATTTATACATAAATATTAATTAAAACTTAAGTAGCTAGAAGTCATATATTTTTATATTATAAAGAGGAGAGTGACTTGATTTATTTTAAAATTTAATCTATGGTATAGATTTTATTTTTATCAAAGTTTCATTGGTTTAAATGGTATGAAAATATAAATGTTATTTTATTTCATTTTGTTTAAAGTAACAACATATATATAAAAAAAATATTAATAAAAAAGGAGGGGGTTATTTTAATTAAATCATTCCTCATCTTTATTTTAATTAAATAGGAATACATGCTTTAAGTCATATTTAATTAAATTTTTATTTTGTTTAAAATTTAAAGGTGACAACACATTTACACTTGGCATTTAAGATTTTGAAATCCAACATAATCATGAATGTTTCTTTTCAAACATTTTCTTCGTTTTAAAAGAATACTATTTCAAATCTTTAAAGGATATCTTTGTTCAACATTTATATTTAGAAATTACAACTATATAAACATACAACCAGTAGCTTTTGTAAAGAACAATTCATTTTAAAGGGAAATATAAAAACTTATAACAAGAAAAGAAATGGCAGCACTTGTATAAAATCTGCATGATAAGAAAATTCTCTGCAAAAAGCAAATCTGGATATTCAAAGGGAATATTGAAGCAGCTTTTAAGGGATCCATTTCTATAAAAGCAAGTCAAGAATCTCAAGCTCTTTTAAAAACCAAATTACAAGTCAGGGAAGCTCGAATCAGATGTTTAAGGTGAGAGCACAGTGAACTTAAATTTAGAACTGCATGCATACTCTGTTCAGTTAAATTTTGTATAACTTACCTCCAAATCCCAAATCTGTTGAATCTAGCTTGTGTTTGCAAATATTTTGAATTGCAAAAATGTTTTTTTACTAGATTTTCTTAGGTTAAATTTACAATTTAAAATTTTTATGCAGTATTTTTCATATGCGTGGAGCTCGACTGTAGAGATCAATTTTTTATGGAAATTTAAGTTGTTCAAATCAAAGATTCAAACATGCATGTTAGATCACCTGATGAAAATAGGATTTTTGGTGCTTGAATCGTGATTTTTAATCACTTAAATTGTGAGTTAGGTATAGTTGAACTGATTTGGTTCAAAAATTAATTTCTGGTGAACTCTGCATCGAGGGGTGGTGCGGTTTGGTTAAGAAGGTGCTGGAAGGCGTGGGTAAGGGGATGACCGTTGCGGAATTTGCGATTTCGCCTTTGATTGGGCACGCATAGGGATTTTAGGGTTTAAGAGAAGGTGAAGCTTTGACCATGTCGCTGCAGTTTTGAGAAAACAGGGGGTGACCGGAGTTTTTGGGTTTCGGCTCATGGGTGGGTGCATGTGTTAGCATTCGACACTGAAGTTTGAAATTTGTAGTGGTTAGTTGTTGATGAGGTAGATGGATTTGTAGTGGTATGTGGGTTTGTGCCTTGAAACTTCGGCACTGAAGTTTGAAATTTTGATCATCAATGAAATTTGCTTCATCGAGTTGCTTGTTGCATTCGAGCGATGTTGTGGAGTTGGTTTGAGTCGTCGCGACTGTGAGATGGACGGAGTAATGGCCGTACACGTGCACATGTATCTGTGAACGCGTTGTTCCTGGTGGCTTGCAGTAGTGTGTGGATGGTTCGATGACTTATTGGAAGGTGAGAGTGACGATGGGTTCGGTGATCATCAACGTTGATTCGAAGTTTTGTGTTTCAGGTGATGTCACCGTTCGAATTTGGTTCGTGTTCCTGGAAGTGTTTGTGGGTTCAGAAGAATTTTGGGGAAGATGAGTGTGGGAACGGATTTGTGCTGTTGGTCTTGAATTGGGTTTCGGCCCAACTGCCGTGTTTTTTTGTTAACGTCTTAGATTTGGGCTTGTGTTGATTGAGCCTGGTTGCTATGGGCTGATTTGTTTAAGGGTTTGGTTGTTTAAATTAAAATATTTTAAATAAATCTGCATATGGAAAGTTTTCATTTTATACTGATTCTCACATTTAACAATTATGATGATATAAGAATTTTTTTGAACCACATTCTTAATCTTGAATATTATTTAGGATTTAATTAAAAACAATAAGTTTTTAACAATAATAATTTTGTTTATACTAATACTTAATTATAGTTATTAAGTAAAATTGATATCAGTATTTGATTTAATTTAAAGAATAAATTAAGTAAAGTAAAAATGATTTGGAAGATCATTTAAAATTATGTTTTGAATTAATCAAGTGCTTAAAGATTTTAATTTATAATTAATGAAGGAATTAAGGGTTGTTTAGTTAAGGAATAAGTAATCAATATATATGATAATAATTAATTAAGGAATTATGTAAATAATTTAGCAATTAAAGATTAGTTGCTGAAATGGTTAAAATAATTAATTTGTATAATTAATCAAAAGTTAATTGCTTAATGTAATTAGTAATAACTAATCAAGGATGATTAATTTAGCAGGGAATATAATTGAAATAATAAAGGGAAATAATTACTTATAAATTGAAGAGAATTCAAGTCTTAAGTTATATTTTAATTTGATTATTTCATAAATAAATTTTATGAATGAATGGTTTGTATCGACGAATGTTATATCATCGTATGATCCATTGTGAAGTTAGTACGTTAATTTGTATAAGTTTGTTTAGATAGGATCTAATTATCAATCGGGAATGGATGCTAATTAATAATCTTATGGCCAAACTGTTGAAAATGTTCCCAATTGATTAGATGTATTTATTTATATTGTTCAAACTGGATGACATTCGGACAGCGGAAACTGACACCATTTCGCTGTATAATTAATATAATTGTTGTGTAGAGTGTAAGCCATTGACATGATTGTGTTTTGAATAATTGTTCTAGTAAGGATAATCTCTAATCTGTTGTTCTTGCATATATCTGTTATGTGCCTGTTAATTATATTGAGAATGTAATGTGAATCGATCTTTGGAAATAGATTGATTTGAATATCTGAGATTATGAATTATGTATTGCGAATTGATAAGTACCGTTTGGACTGATAAGCCTTGTTCGATTTAAATTGATTTATGAAATCAGTTTTGTTTTAAAATAATATAATAATATTTTAGAAATATTTTCAAATTTGATCAATATTTGGAATATTGAATGTAGATATTTATTATACCTTTGAAATTTATTTTTAAGTTATAAATTCTAAATTGTTTTCAAGTATTAACTCATTTTTTAAAGATTCTTTAAAAACAATTTATGTTAGTATTAATATTTATGTTATTTTCTTAATTGAATTTCCTTTAATAAAGGTAGTTTAAATAATTATAATAATCTTTATAAGGAATACTTTATCTATTTAACTTAAAATAATGTTTGTAAATTTATAAGTATGTTTTGGAAGGAAATAGTCATATATATATATATATATATATATATATATTGAATGAAACAAGTTTTCCTAAATAAATGATAATCTACTTAGATTTTTGAAAGATGGACAAGGTTTAACGGTTGAAATGGGATAGAAATTTGTGTATTGGTTGATTACTTTGATAGTTAAATAACCGACTATCAAAAATTGGACAAAACCTGACTCTGGAAATATCTAGAGAAGACTCGAGAATTATATGGTACAGTTACCGATCGAGGTGCTATACCGTACGTATAAACTTGTTTGTTTTCTAGGATGAATTATAAGGAGACACGTATGGTAACGGTTAGGAGGTGAACTCCGATCTTGTATTTCGTCGGAGTATTTCCTCAAGAACCGGGGTTGAGTTTACCGAGAAAATAGCGAATGTTGTTTCGAAGAGACCAGGATCGGATTTGTAATCCGAAAACCACTTCGATCCAACGATACATTTCGGGATGAAGACAAGAGTTTGGAGTCGAAGATGGAGCAGTGAAGTGCAAGGGCTACTCGCTACTAATCCTGAGGGTGATTCCAAATTGGATGTAGTAGGAATAGCGCCTTCGGTTCCGTCCGAACCCGGAATGGACTTGTATGGATGAATGCTTTCAGAACATCGTCAGGTGGACGATGAGCATTCTAAGGGATATGTCCTATAAAGGTAACGCTTAGCTTCGAGCCTCATCAACCGGGAATGACTGAAAATCAGGGGTTATGCAGCAAGGTTTCGTGGGTAGCCACCACTTGAGAGTAAGGTCATCCCTGTCTAGATGTCCCTTTTTATTTTCGGCTTAGTGGTGCGGTTGCTGATCCCAACCGTGGGGTGATCTTATTCGAAACTATCCAGTAAGGGATGGGTCCGGCTTTGTGTTGCAGGGGATCGGGAGTGGTCCTCGGTACGCTGATCTAGACCGGGTACTGTGACAGGTGGTACCCCGGTGCCTAGTCATTAGTTGGAAATCCATTTTCCCTACGTGCCTTGTACGAGTTTTGTTTGTATTACCCACTTTTGTGGCTAGTAGCTGGAATTTAATAAATGTAACAATTTCGGCTATTTTAATAAGTATTTGTATATAGACCCTATTATAATATCAGAGGATTTCATAAAAATGTTTTAGCTATCGTAAGGTAAAAACCCGACATGTTTATTTGTGGCGTGGTCTTACGAGATGCTTTTGTTTTCAAAAGGAATTTCCAAAATTTAATAATTAAGTTGATTATGTTTTCTCACGCTGGTATACCAGACTGACCCGGGCTTTGGTGTTTTCCTATATGCTCGGGTCAGACCGAGCATATTTCCAGGTTTAACTGGAAGGGTGGAAGCTTCAGGAGAAGGAGCTGGATCAAGAGACGTATTCTCGTAAATGTTTATAAGTAATCCTTTAGTCAAGTGATCATTGTTGTAAGAACAGGGTTGATATAACTGTCCCAGTTGTATGGTTGTAACTCTGATGTAAACTAGTATATGTTATATAAAGGGTAACTGTTTTGGTTTCATGTAAAGTTTTGTTATATTATAATTTATTCGTTCCGCTGTGAGATTCTGATTCGTTCTCTTTTCTTCTATCTTCTTTCTATTTCTATCTTCTTTCTTGCTTTCATTATCCATCTTTCCGTATGATTTAACTGACAAGAGTGGTTCGATGTCGGTTTAAATTGATATGGAAAAATGGGTTGTGACATGAGTATTACACCTTTTCATGTTATGACGGTTGGAGCTCAGGAGACAAGCTGAATGGCAGAGACGTATTGATTAGATTCCGCCGTGTATTATGAACTATGTAGACAGTAGTTGTGGACGAGTAATTATAACTGTCCAGATTTGTTGTACTTTGATATCTTCTATGTATTTTGATTACAGCTTTTGTGATAGAAATGCTATTATTTTATATTACACTTTGTTCCGCTGCGTTGAGATTCTGTGCCGTAGTTTTCTATTTCTTGTTCTATCTCTTTTCTTCTAAACCCTAATAGTCTGATATTTTCGGCACTCAATTGCTCGGCACTCTATACAGTGAACGTATTAGTGTCGATTTTCGAGGTCGAAAATCTTCCGGGCCGTTACAATTGCAATCTTTAGAATATTTATGAAAATATTCCAATTACTACTTTTAAACTATATACATAATAATAATAAATTCCGAAGAAATGGTTAAACAATTCTTTAAAATATCAAAGCATTTTTTTATAACAAACTTAACTTCTCGAGGAAAATATATTTTCAATATTCTAATATAACCCATTCCAATTTATAAATATCTCTCTCTCTCTCTCTCTCTCTCTCTCTCTTGATTCCGAACACATCAATCACATTTCCCATTTCATATCCTTTTAACATTCTAAAAATAGAATCTACCATTTCTTTCTAAACCGATTACCCTATCTCATTATAAATTCCCACCGTGAATTTATATCTCCAATTTATCCACTGATAATCATTTCGCTTTATTTATAAACCTTGTTTATAAATTTTATAATCTCATTCCCCAGCTTATAACAGGTTTATATTACGAAAAATCTATTTATAAATCTTTCTAACTTTAATTCCATTTATAAATCAATTTCTTAAATAACCCAACTATATTCCAAAACCAATCAAATCTCGATTTCTACTTCCATTTCGTAATTTAAAAATCTTGTTTAAAATTTAGTATAACTAATTTTATGTTTATTTCCAAATTCCCTTTATCCTCCAAATCTATTTAATCTCGATTTTTAAACCCTTTTATATTTAAACAAATATCACTTAATTTTAAAAAAAATCTTTTATATACATTATTTTAAAATCTCTATTTAAATTATTTTACAAAATAATTAAGTACAGATTTAAAATCAAATCATTTGTTTTATCCAAAACAATACCTTTTTAAATAGTCCAAAACTCAATATAAATATTTCACTTCCAAAATCTCCTTTTAATTTCCTTTCAAATTCAAAATAATATTGTTGATATTTCAAAATACCAAAATCTAGGCCAATGCTGCAGTAGCATCCAATAGATCAAATCATTTCATAATCTATCACAGATTATTCAAACACATCATATATCACTACATATGAAATTAAAATCAACATTTTGAGGTATCCAATCGGATCCCTCCAACTTGTTCCCCTACATTCACAGATGTTAGATAACATAAAATACCAATCCTGCTTCTAGACGGGATATCACAGTAATATAAGGTCATCCGCTATTATGCAGGGCGCATAAGGTCTCATCTGCTCCAGTAGCCAGGAATATATCCACCTACTAATATATATTAATATATATATAATATAACATCCAACTAATAATAAAATTTTATCAATCCATCCAATCTGCCAATAAATAATCCATAACACTTTAAAATAAAGCTAGCTATCCATATGAGCGAGATTTATTCACTTTGACTTCTATTGTTGCTTTCGCATTTTAGTTCCGAGCGTTCGAATTTAACTGAAAATTATGCAAACCCTAAATTCTTCCAATTTGATTCCATAGCAAAGAGTTCTTTAATACGAACATAATGGGACTAATCATGTTGGATTCTGACCTAAAACAATCGGGTTATGAAAATTTAGAAGAACTTGAATTTATTAAAACCAATAATTATATAACCATTTTTTAAAATTCAATTACCCTAATCTTGGCCTAAGGCCCACCACAAACAAACCCGAAAACAACAGTTCCTTCTACCTAAACTTTATTCCTTCCTTCAGTAAACTCATGTACGCAGCACGATCGTGCATGTGCACAAGCCTCCCAAACTACCATCTACAAATTCGACATTACCTCCGCGACCTCCTCATCGATCGCCATGCGCCCCACCCAAACACCATGCCCCGAGACCCCTCCTTCAATCCACGACCGAGCGTCCGTGAACCTATCCCTTATCCTGACGCAACTTGCAAGAGGCAACCGAGCATCATCAAAACACATTCAGAAATGCCACTTTCCACGACGAACTCGAATACGCCATTAAATTCCCAAATGAAAGTCCAAACTTCTATATACCATGAACCTTAGTTTCCCATACCCAAACTGTTGAGCTGCAGAACGACGTCGCACCGCACAATCAATGTAGCAGATCAAAGTCCTTGATGAATCATGGTTTTTAAAATTTGTTTAGGAATTTTTTGTTGGGTATATTTCAAGATATAAAATTTTGAATTCCGGCATTTCTTTTTATTTTTATTTTTACTTATCAGCGTGTGCTTGTTTATATAAGAGATAAAGAAATAAAGATGGTGGCTGCATGGTGGCTTGCACAGATAGGTAGGGTTGTTGAGGGAATGGCTGAGATGAAAGAATGGAGGCTATCTAGTCCAATCAATGAAAATATATTTAAAATGTCAAAATATCTATCTATTAATTCCAAACCCCGATCGGGGCTTGCTGCCAAATATTACAACTTCCAAATATTAATAAAATTTAGAAAACAACTATCATTATCTTTTTATATTAATCTCAAGCTTTTAGTTCCTATTTTTATTTTTGATACATTATATTTTTCTAAATCCAATCTTTATTTGTAAGCCACTTATACTTAAATTTCTAATCAAATTTTCTATTTATAATAAAAAATTATTCATTTATTCTAGGAATCTTTAATTAATTCACAATTTATCTTCAAAAATTAATTTAATTTCCAAATTAAACTAGATAAAATTCCAGGAATGTTACAGATTTCCCCCCTTAAAAAAAAATTCGTCCTCGAAATTTGCAAGGAAGACGAGAAAGAATAGACGATAGATACAGAAATGATTGATTAAATCAGATCGAAATATTTATTCTGCATTCGGTTTACTCAAATCAGAATATCAATAATATGAGAACGAACTCATACAATATTGCACAAGATATTTGGGTCCATCGGTCTACGAATATGCAAGGGCATTGATTAGTTCGAAGGGATAACCAATCGTTCGTAGAATATACCGGATCCCAGAGAATAGACAGATAGATTCAATCTTCTACAATTCCTCAAACACTAGATATGGATTCCAAATTTAGGTCGGAATACCCCAAAGTATATATAACTTGTCCCTCTTCGGACTTTGTTCAACACAATAAATTACAACAGAATTTTCAAATTTGGTTTTAATTGGTATCATTTTATTGATACAACTCAAATTTAGCCTTATATTTGTTAATCAATTTTACTAAATTTAAAATTTCCAATTTTTTTAATTTAAATTTCCAGATTCATTAAAGTTTAGAACGAAAAGCAGATAAGAAACCGATGAGGATACGAAGTAAGAATTCTCTACGACGATACGTAGGGCCACCATCGCACCGAAACTTCTTCCTGGAGCTGATACAAAGCAATCAAAAGAATTTCGAAATCGAATCAAAGGAGATTTATAGAGAAAGTAGTTTCCGCTGTTGTAGGGTATTGACCATTTATAGTGGTACTCACCTGTCCCCTATCTCGTCCTCTTCTCGCCCTCATACTTACTATCAGCGGATAGTAAGAGAATTTACTAAGGCATGCGAACGGATATCTTAGGGATTACTCATTCTAGGGTGTACTTCACCCTATCTCTAATGAGCTACTTAATGTGTTATACTCCTGAGCTAAAGTTTTAACCCTCAGCTCTGATACCAAAATGTCACGATCCAAATTCCAGCGTTCGAGAATCGACATCCATACTCCATTGTACTTGAATGCCGCAGACTCAAACGTTGAAATTCGAGTCGTGCCGGAGCTTATAACACATTAAGTACAACACAGCAGAAGAAAAGAATAGCATACAATATACAACATGTGATACAATATTTGATACAACAGAATGATGTAATAAATATACATCAGAGATATGATACAAGACAAAAGCAGCGGAAAGAAAAAGACAACACTAACAGCGGAACAAAAAATCTTCAATATAGTCTTCAAGAAAGAACTCCATCTTCAAAACACCAATCCAGTAATAGCTCGAACTCCCAATCACGATGAACAAAGATAAGCAAGTCTCGTCCGCAAAGGATTGCCAAATCCTAGGCTGAAAGCTATCGAATCTACACCTACTATTGATTATCAGAAAACCCCAACTCTAGACTGCCCGTGTGGGGGAATAGTGGGCACCCAGAGTTTAGGAAAGGAACAATAAACTCCAGGTCAGTCATAGGACTGGTATGAGCAAACAAAAATATTTGGTTTTTTAAAACAGACAACAAGAGAATTTAAAATAAATCCGTAATGCTTTTTAGAAAATGAAACTACCATAAGGCCTCCCGCCACACACACAATGCAAACACAGAATTGGAGGAGATTTCTTCTTATGATAGTCAAACATGCTTGATACGAGAAAATTTCTTTGATATTATTATTATAAGTGCACAGTGAAAAAAAACCTTTTCGAAAGTACAATATAAATCATAGCCAGCATAGACATTCCGAACTATGCCTACTATAGCTACCATCTAAACAGTGGTGACCACCATAAGTAGATGACAGGTAATACAACTAAAACCGTACAAGGCGCGTATTGAAGAATGGATTTCCAACAAATGGTCAGGCTAAGGAACTTCCTACTGCCACATGGGATCGCCTCTGGCGGGACGTCCCGAGAACCTAACCGGATCTCTGCCAACACAAGGCCGGGTTACCTCTGTAACTAGGTAACTACTACTCGAGCATGCCATCCCCCGGTCCTTTGGGACCTTTATCCGAGGTACCTCTAATCCAACAACCACAAAGCAATCACAAAGTAATAGATCTGCAGTATCCACATGAGTAAGCATCTGGGCTCCATACCATGATACCACCCTTTACCAGAAGGGAATGACACACCCTAAACGGCGCGACCCTCATAACCTTGCCGCATCTTTCCTGTTTCGACCATTTCCGGGGTGTGAGGTCCTGATGCAGTCTCGTCCACAAAGCTTCGCTTTATACAAAAGCCATGCTTTGATCACAAATGATCATCAACACACAGCAGCACTTAGCATGCCACACTACCAAATTTGAGAGTATATCACTGATAAATATCAACTACATAACCTCTGAGCTCGTACGTCTCAGAGAAGGGTGTTAAGCTAAGAGAATAAATTCTCCGCCACCAAGCAGAAATGTATTTGATAGGAATCAGTTTAATATCTCAAAGTGTAGTGTCAGACATACAACCATACAAGTCTATTCCGGGTTCGAACAGAACCGAAGGCACTTCCGAAGAAGCCCTTGCCAATCCGGGTGTCCACAATCCCGATCGGACTTCCCATCACATAGGGAGAACTCTATACCGGAGCAACTCAGTGCAGAGTCAAATCGACAGGTTATCCTACCATTCTCGAAGACACCCGGTCTTCAACACCGGTCTTCAATTGCAATCCATAACGTCGTATCACTATTCGGAATGGGTTATATGACTCAAGGACCTCTCCCGGTTCAACCGAATAGCGAGCGCGATATTTAAAAACATATGGATATGGGATTTCAGTTAAGTCACAACTTATAAAACCCAAAACCTTCTTTTAAACGGTTAAACAAATTACCATTCTAAATCTTTAAACAAAAAGATTTATTCCACAAAGTTCACTCAGTTTCACAAAGATCTATTTATAGATTTCCAAAACAATTTCCATTTAAATTTGGATTAACTCAATGAAATCTTTAAATTAAAGATTTATAGCTTTCAAAACATGTTCCCAAAGATTTATTCATAATTTGGAAAACTATTTTCCATTTTAGACTTGGATACCTTTTACACAAACTGGAAGTTCATTTCTTATGTGAAAGCTTTTATTATTTGAAAACAATATAGTTTTCGTTTTGGAAAAATCCGATTTCATTCATACAAGTTAAATCTTTGGGTTAAATTTAAAGTCCCAAAACAACACTTTTAAAATGGTTTAAAAACCCATATAATCATATCTATAAGTTGAATAACCTTTTTGAACCATAGTTTCCAAGCCATAGAATTCAATCTCAAATATTGAATTCAAATTTAAATCAAATTATTTAAATTTCAAAACTCAATCAAGTTATTCAAAATAACTTTTATTTTCAAAAGCTTCAATTCTAATTCCAAAACTATTTTGGATTCAAAAATACAAATTTAAATATATTTCAAAAATCTGTGACTTAACCCGTTTCCTCGTGCAATCCATATTTGTGTGTGTATAAGTGTGGTCCAGGGGTTCAACACAATAGTGCACAACATCATCATCACAGATTCAATCATATCGATAAGCGATATAACCCATAACGCTTATCTTTATTCACAGATTCATAGATAAGATGAATTTATCAATCACAAAGATTCACTAATATGATTCGATGTGGGTTTCGGATAACCAATTGGAATCCGACTCCCTGTCGCATCGAAATTCAAATGTCGTTCTACGGGTCAAGGGTTTGCATATTCATATAACAATATATACATCACAGATCTAACAGCTTAGCATAAAACATTACATAACATCACGTCACAAAACAAATATAACAATCCATCACAAAGCATTCAATAGCAATCAAACATCTACAATTAAGATGAATAAATGTGGTGGTTTTAAATTTATTACCTACATAATTACTTTCATTAGTAATCTTTAACCAATGATTAACTATCATGAACTTCAGTTGATTAAGTTTTAATCACCTTCATAATTAATCATTTCTTTAATTAATTATCTTAATTAATTGACCCTTAATTGTAATTAATTTAAATCTTAATCACCTTTATTAATTAATTATTCCTTAATTGATTACAAAATTAATTACTCCTTAATTTATAATGATTTCTTAATCATTTTAAGTTAATTAACCTTAATTAATTATTCTTGATTTAATTACCTTAATTAGTTAACCACATTAATGAATTACTCTTGAAGTAATTAACCTTTAATATTTGATTATCAAATCTTAAATCTTTGATCTCTACTCTAAATTACTTTCACTAAGTAATTATTATTTTTATTTAACCATTCATTAATTACCTGATTAATTAACTTAATGAATACTAATCATTCAATTCTATTTATCTTTAAGATAAAACATCTCTTACTTAATCAAAGCTTTTGAAAACAATTAGCTTTCAAATTTATTTTTAACTGATTAATTATTTTCAAATTAATTACCTTTATTAATTTATCACATTAATTATTTTATTTAATTCATTAGCCTTTAAATACTTGATTATAAATCTTTAAAACATCAATTATTCATTCTTAATCACCTTCATTAAGTTTATTATCTTAAAGTAAACTTATTTAAAACCATTAGTTAATCCCAAGGTTAAATAAGAATTTGTTATATTGAAAGGAAGTGGTTTTTAAGAAAATTATTAAGTAAAAATTTGATTTATTCTAAAAGTTCAAAACTGTTTTATAGTGAAACCAACAGACCCGAGCCAACATCGATACTTCCCCGAGCAATATCACCATCTGCTTCGAGTTTCCCACCAAAACAACCCGTATGCTTAAATTTTTTAAACTCAATTTGTTTTCTAAGTGTTAACCCGATATGCTCCCAAAATTCCCCGGACTCATGCTCGAGTCAGAACACGATCTCCCCCGAGACACGCTTCGAGTTCGAATTCCTTTCTTCCCCAACTCATCGCGACTGACACCCACTCCTCCATGTGCACGTGCACCACCACCAAAGCCACCTCCGGCCTCCAATCATCTCGCTGGCACATCAGCAATCGATGCAGCAACCCAACTCAATCACCAGAACGCAAGCCCACGTTCCCAATCAAAATCGAGGTTCTCAGTCGAAACTGGAGCCAATACCATGGCCAAAAACCCTCCTCGAACTCACGCCCCCGACCACCAGACGATGCGCCACCTCGACCAATCAACCTCCGACCATCCACGAAGCTATTCCCCCTGGTCCCATTGAACTCGAAATCACCTAGAGGAAGCGGTGATCATGTTACCAGGCTCGAACTATTTAGGTTTTAAAACCTAAATCCTCATCGTTCACATGCCTTGACCATTCGTAAATTCAACTTGTATTTTTCCAACAATCTATGATCACCCTAGAATTTTCATGCTAAAACTCGATTCCCAAAAATTAGCCGATCATCAAAAATCGACAAAAAACCAAATTTCAGTCAAATTTAGAATTCACATTCAATGCTTTACTAAAAATCGTGATTTTGATTTCAAAAACCATAACTTCCCAAGCTAATTCAAGTTATGTAATTAAATTAAAGGATTGTATCAATTGGTTTTTAATAGATTTATAAGTTTTTACTGTATTTGCTTGAATTCAGAGGACTTAAAGCTTAAAATACTTGAATTTATTTTTAAAACTTAAATCATGCTGAAAATAAACATCTTTTGTTTAAATCTTAAAGTTTAACAATGGACAAAGAAGAAGAGATCAAATTCCAAAACAAATTTTGGAAATCTGGAACAGCAAAGGCAAATTTTGCCTGGTACTTAAACATGCACAGTTATGTCACATACATGTATCATTGAATTTTCACCTAAATATTCCTGTAAACTATGTATATTAAATCACTGTTGCATGCATCAAGGTCTAATCATTCATTCATCACCAGATTTAAAATTTTAAAACAATGATTTACTTATAGTTGTATATGAACAGAGCCTAGCATCTAGGATTGATCTGATTTTTTTTTTAAAAAATTTATTTATTTATTTATTTGACCTGGGTTGAAGAAATTTTACTGAAAATAATTTTAATAGTGTGTTACATTGCTATCATTGTTTATTTTCTTAGGAATCTAAGCCTAAAACAGACTTAGGAAGGATTATTACACTTTTAGTAGGTTTATAACCTGTTGATTTTGGAACATCAGCATGTTTCTTCATGCATACATACATTTGCTCATATATATACAAACATGCAAACAAAATCAGCAACCAAACAAACATTTTCCACAATACACTTCAAGTACAAATTCAGATGTCAAAACACACAGACAGGTTCAAGTTTGCTCACCGAGATGGACTTTGAAACAGAGACCTGGAAGTTTGCATTTTGAATTTGCTCTGCCCCCTGACCTTTTCTTTGATCTGTTTGATTTGATTTTCTTTTTGTTTATGGCCTTTGATTTTTCCTTATTTTGATTTTTGATTTGTCTTGCCTGAGGCTGGAGTCTGGAACTCGTGGATAAAAACTTTTGTTTAATCACTGTTGTATTTGTTCATTTAATTCATCAAACCCAACAATTTTAATTCTACTTACTTACAGTTTGAATTTGTTCTAAAGCTTCAAACTTGATTTATTTTCCAAGCTGCAGACTTCAATTTACATTTGCTTTCAAGTTGAATCTACATTTTTTTGATTTTGTTTCAACTGTCTTAAACTTATGATTTATCATTGATTAACAATATTAAATTCAAAGCTTTAAGGAAATCTACTTATCTTTATTTAAATCCCAGGGAGAACTGCACTGCTCTAATGCATTTCAGGTTGAAGCCTTTGCATTCTTGGATTTTTTCTTTTCACTGCAAATTTTATCTTCTGGTTAATAGCTTCCTGACTTTTGATTTCCAGCTTGAATATACTATCAGGCCTGGAGCATTGACATTGATATTTCCTGGTTACAGGCATTTGCATGCTTCAGATTGAAGTTGCTTTGTTGAAGCTTTTGCATTCTTGAAAATTTTTAACTGCAATTCTTATTTTCTGGTTGAACTTTTGCTTGCTCAAATCCTTTTTGAACAAATTTTTTTCTGATCTGTTGCCGCCTACAGGTTTGAGATTTTTGAATCTTTGTTTCAGAATTATTTGCTTTGAGATTTTGAGAAGAGAAGAGAATGGAAATCTTTTCTTATTGATTTTTTTTTTCTTGGGGTTTTAGATTTGAGATACCCAAATCTTTGTCACTGTTGTTTCAGATTTGCTAAGATATTTAACAATCTCATATGGGAAACTGAAAAGTTTTTCATAATTTTAAATTCCATTTTTTTTATTCAATTAAATAATTTGAATGCCATTTGTAAAGAGGAATTGATTATGGAATATATGCATGTTGATTTGCTTTCTTGTCTACTTTTATGTATGTTTACATTTGTTTACTCCATCCCCTTATGTATATATTTATCATTTGCAATTTTACAAGACAAAGGATTCTTTCTTTTTATTTTATAAATTTTTACATTTATATTTACACAACAAAATTTTATTTCAATTATTTTCTTCATTTAATTTTTGTTCATAATGTTTATATACTTATATATTTTTACAATTTTTATTCATACATTTTTTTAATTATCTATTTATTTTTGTACAACTTTTAAAAGAAAAGAAGAACGTAAAAATTTCATATTAACAATCAACCACCTTTGTTCATGTATGAAAATTTAACATAAAAATAACATTTTTGAAAATGAGTACACTAATTTTTTTCTTTTTATCACAACTTCGAAATATTAATAAAATTTAGAAAACAACTATCATTATCTTTTTATATGAATCTCAAGCTTTTAATTTCTATTTTTATTTTTGATACATTATATTTTTCTAAATCCAGTCTTTATTTGTAAGCCACTTATACTTAAATTTCTAATCAAATTTTCTATTTATAATCAAAAATTATTCATTTATTCTAGGAATCTTTAATTAATTCACAATTTATCTTCAAAAATTAATTTAATTTCCAAATTAAGCTTGATAAAATTCCAGGAATGTTACAATTCGAGGTGGAAGAAGATCCCGATTCTGAAGTTGATGATGGTGACTTCCTTTGGAATTTAGTTGAAGCTGCTAGGGGACCAGTTGCTGGTGGACCTAATCCGGAAGTGGTTCAGGATCCTGATAATGGTAGAGAGGTTAGAGAGTTATCGGGACCCGAGAGGGAGGGCTCCGATGGAGAGAGTCCGTAGTAGGGGTTTGATTGCTTTCTTCTTTTTGTGTTTATAGTTTTTGGTGGTGTTCTGACCTTTGTAACCCACGGATGATTAAGTGTTTGGTAGGGTGGTACTTGTCTGTGTGTTTATATGGATGGTGGTGATAACATTTGTAGGAATGTTTGAATAGTGCTTAATATAATGTATATTTTGATGTACTATGTGGGTCGTTGTGTTTACCACTTTAGTTGGGTTGTTATTGATCTGTTTATTGTGAGCAAAATATTTTTACTAGCATAACTGTGGAATTTCGAGGACGAAATTCTTTTTATGGGGGAAGGTATGTAACGACCCGGGATTTTGGACATCCCGAGTTGTGAATATTATTTATAATATTCAATAATATTGTATTTTGATATAAAATATTTGTAGTAATCAGTGATTTATTATTATGTAAAATTTATTTTTCTAAAAACAATATAACATGGATTTCCAAGACTACATTAAAATTTTGAAGTTGATTTAAATAAATTTCTTAAATATATATATATACATTGTTTCAAAGTAAAAAGTATATGTTATTTAGATTTAATGTATATTATTATTTCAGGAATAGATATATATTTATTCTAAAAATGGAAATATAATAAGAATTTAAAATTTTTGTGAATTCATTATTTTCATATATAAAATGATAAATTTTTATGTAATGAAATTAAGTAAAATTCTTAGTGAAGTAAAAAGGAAAATTCATAATAGTTAATTGAGAGAATGTTATAAATAATATGTATAAAAATAGCACAAATAAATAAGAGAAATTATTTATACATAAATATTAATAAAAACTTAAGTAGCTATAAGTCATATATTTTTATATTATAAAGAGGAGAGTGACTTGATTTATTTTAAAAATTTAATCTATGGTATAGATTTTATTTTTATCAAAGTCTCATTAGTTTAAATGGTATGAAAATATAAATGTTTTTTTATTTCATTTTGTTTAAAGTAGCAGCATATATATATAAAAAAAATATTAATCAAAAAGGAGGGGGTTATTTTAATTAAATCATTCCTCATCTTTATTTTAATTAAATAGGAATACATGCTTTAAGTCATATTTAATTAAATTTTTATTTTGTTTAAAATTTAAAGGTGACAACACATTTACACTTGGCATTTAAGATTTTGAAATCCAACATAATCATGAATGTTTCTTTTCAAACATTTTCTTCGTTTTAAAAGAATACTATTTCAAATCTTTAAAGGATATCTTTGTTCAACGTTTATATTTAGAAATTACAACTATATAAACATACAACCAGTAGCTTTTGTAAAGAACAATTCATTTTAAAGGGAAATATAAAAACTTATAATAAGAAAAGAAATGGCAGCACTTGTATAAAATCTGCATGATAAGAAAATTCTCTGCAAAAAGCAAATCTGGATATTCAAAGGGAATATTGAAGCATGTTTTGAGGGATCCATTTCTATAAAAGCAAGTCAAGAATCTCAAGCTCTTTTAAAAACCAAATTACAAGTCAGGGAAGCTCGAATCAGATGTTTAAGGTGAGAGCACAGTGAACTTAAATTTAGAACTGCATGCATACTCTGTTCAGTTAAATTTTGTTTAACTTACCTCTAAATCCCAAATCTGTTGAATCTAGCTTGTGTTTGCAAATATTTTGAATTGCAAAAATGTTTGTTTACTAGATTTTCTTAGGTTAAATTTACTATTTAAAATTTTTATGCTGTATTTTCATATGCGTGGAGCTCGACTGTAGAGATCAATTTTTTATGGAAATTTAAGTTGTTCGAATCAAAGATTCAAACATGCATGTTAGATCACCTGACGAAAATAGGATTTTTGGTGCTTGAATCGTGATTTTTAATCACTTAAATTGTGAGTTAGGTATAGTTGAACTGATTTGGTTCAAAAATTAATTTCTGGTGAACTCTACATCGAGGGGTGGTGCGGTTTGGTTAAGAAGGTGCTAGAAGGCGTGGGTAAGGGGATGACCGTGGCGCAATTTGCGATTTCGCCTTTGATTGGGCACGCATAGGGATTTTAGGGTTTAAGAGAAGGTGAAGCTTTGACCATGTCGCTGCAGTTTTGAGAAAACAGGGGGTGACCAGAGTTTTTGGGTTTCGGCTCATGGGTGGGTGCATGTGTTAGCATTCGACAATGGTGGAAGAGATGCGAGATGGTGGTTAGTTGTTGATGAGGTAGATGGATTTGTAGTGGTATGTGGGTTTGTGCCTTGAAACTTCGGCACTGAAGCTTGAAATTTTGATCATCAGTGAAATTTGCTTCATCGAGTTGCTTGTTGCATTCGAGCGATGTTGTGGAGTTGGTTTGAGTCGTCGCGACTGTGAGATGGACGGAGTTATGGCCGTACACGTGCACATGTATCTGTGAACACGTTGTTCCTGGTGGCTTGCAGTGGTGTGTGGATGGTTCGATGACTTATTGGAAGGTGAGAGTGACGATGGGTTCGGTGATCATCAACATTGATTCGAAGTTTTGTGTTTCAGGCGATGTCACCGTTCGAATTTGGTTGGTGTTCCTGGAAGTGTTTGTGGGTTCAGAAGAATTTTAGGGAAGATGAGTGTGGGAACGGATTTGTGCTGTTGGTCTTGAAATGGGTTTCGGCCCAACTGCCGTGTTTTTTTGTTAACGTCTTAGATTTGGGCTTGTGTTGATCGAGCCTGGTTGCTATGGGCTGATTTGTTTAGGGGTTTGGTTGTTTAAATTAAAATATTTTAAATAAATCTGTATATGGAAAGTTTTCAATTTATACAGATTCTCACATTTAACAATTATGATGATATAAGAATTTTTTTTAACCACATTCTTAATCTTGAATATTATTTAGGATTTAATTAAAAACAATGAGTTTTTAATAATAATAAATTTGTTTATACTAATACTTAATTATAGTTATTAAGTAAAGTTGATATCAGTATTTGATTTAATTTAAAGAATAAATTAAGTAAAGTAAAAATGATTTGGAAGATCATCTAAAATTAAGTTTTGAATTAATCAAGTGCTTAAAGATTTTAATTTATATTTAATGAGGGAATTAGGGGTTGTTTAGTTAAGGAATAAGTAATCAATATATATGATAATAATTAATTAAGGAATTATGTAAATAATTTAGCAATTAAAGGTTAGTTGCTGAAATGGTTAAAATAATTAATTTGTATAATTAATCAAAAGTTAATTGCTTAATGTAATTAGTAATAATTAATCAAGGATGATTAATTTAGAAGGGAATATAATTGAAATAATAAAGGGAAATAATTACTTATAAATTGAAGAGAATTCAAGTCTTAAGTTATATTTTAATTTGATTATTTCATAATAAATTTTATGAATGAATGGTTTGTATCGATGAATGTTATATCATCGTATGATCCATTGTGAAGTTAGTACGTTAATTTGTATAAGTTTGTTTAGATAGGATCTAATTATCAATCGGGAATGGATGCTAATTAATAATCTTATGGCCAAACTGTTGAAAATGTTCCCAATTGATTAGATGTATTTATTTATATTGTTCAAACTGGATGACATTCGGACAGCGGAAACTGACACCATTTCGCTGTATAATTAATATAATTGTTGTGTAGAGTGTAAGCCATTGACATGATTGTGTTTTGAATAATTGTTCTAGTAAGGATAATCTCTAATGTGTTGTTCTTGCATATATCTGTTATGTGCCTGTTAATTATATTGAGAGTGTAATGTGAATCGATCTTTGGAAATAGATTGATTTGAATATCTGAGATTGTGAATTATGTATTGCGAATTGATAAGTACCGTTTGGACTGATAAGCCTTGTTCGATTTAAATTGATTTATGAAATCAGTTTTGTTTTAAAATAATATAATAATATTTTAGAAATGTTTTCAAATTTGATCAATATTTGGAATATTGAATGTAGATATTTATTATACCTTTGAAATTTATTTTTAAGTTATAAATTCTAAATTGTTTTCAAGTATTAACTCATTTTGTAAAGATTCTTTAAAAACAATTTATATTAGTATTAACATTTATGTTATTTTCTTAATTGAATTTCCTTTAATAAAGGTAGTTTAAATAATTATAATAATCTTTATAAGGAATACTTTATCTATTTAACTTAAAATAATGTTTGTAAATTTATAAGTATGTTTTGGAAGGAAATAGTTATATATATATATATTTTGAATGAAACAAGTTTTCCTAAATAAATGATAATCTACTTAGATTTTTTAAAGATGGACAAGGTTTAACGGTTGAAATGGGATAGAACTTTGTGTATTAGTTGATTACTTTGATAGTTAAATAACCGAGTATCAAAAATTGGACAAAACCTGACTCTGGAAATATCTAGAGAAGACTCAAGAATTATATGGTACGGTTATCGATCGAGGTGCTATACCGTACGTATAAACTCGTTTGTTTTCTAGGATGAATTATAAGGAGACCCGTATAGTAACGGTTAGGAGGTGAACTCCGATCTTGTATTTCGTCGGAGTATTTCCTAAAAAACCGGGGTTGAGTTTACCGGGAAAATAGCGAATGTTGTTTCGAAGAGACCGGGATCGGATTTGTAATCCGAAAACCACTTCGATCCAACGATACGTTTCGGGATGAAGACAAGAGTTTGGAGTCGAAGATGGAGCAGTGAAGTGCAAGGGCTACTCGCTACTAATCCTGAGGGTGATTCCAAATTGGATGTAGTAGGAATAGTGCCTTCGGTTCCGTTCGAACCCGGAACGGACTTGCATGGATGAATGCTTTCAGAACATCGTCAGGTGGACGATGAGCATTCTAAGGGATATGTCCTATAAAGGTAACGCTTAGCTTCGAGCCTCATCAACCGGGAATGATTGAAAATCAGGGGTTATGCAGCAAGGTTTCATGGGTAGCCACCACTTGAGAGTAAGGTCATCCCTGTCTAGATGTCCCATTTTATTTTCGGCTTAGTGGTGTGGTTGCTGATCCCAACCGTGGGGTGATGTTATTCGGAACTATCCAGTAAGGGATGGGTCCGGCCTTGTGTTGCAGGAGATCGGGAGTGGTCCTCGATACGCTGATCTAGACCAGGTACTGTGACAGGTGGTACCCCAGTGCCTAGTCATTAGTTGGAAATCCATTTTCCCTACGTGCCTTGTACGAGTTTTGTTTGTATTACCCACTTTTGTGGCTAGTAGCTGGAATTTAATAAATGTAACAATTTCGGCTATTTTAATAAGTATTTGTATATAGACCCTATTATAATATCAGAGGATTTCATAAAAATATTTTAGCTATCGTAAGGTAAAAACCCGACATGTTTATTTGTGGCGTGGTCTTACGAGATGCTTTTGTTTTCAAAAGGAATTTCCAAAATTTAATAATTAAGTTGATTGTGTTTTCTCACGCTGGTATACCAGACTGACCCGGGCTTTGGTGTTTTCCTATATGCTCGTGTCAGACCGAGCATATTTCCAGGTTTAACTGGAAGGGTGGAAGCTTCAGGAGAAGGAGCCGGATCAAGAGACGTATTCTCATAAATGTTTATAAGTAATCCTTTAGTCAAGTGATCATTGTTGTAAGAACAGGGTTGATATAACTGTCCCAGTTGTATGGTTGTAACTCTGATGTAAACTAGTATATGTTATATAAAGGGTAACTGTTTTGGTTTCATGTAAAGTTTTGTTATATTATAACTTATTCGTTCCGCTGTGAGATTCTGATTCGTTCTCTTTTCTTCTATCTTCTTTCTATTTCTATCTTCTTTCTTGCTTTCATTATCCGTCTTTCCGTATGATTTAACTGACAAGAGTGGTTCGATGTCGGTTTAAATTGATATGGAAACATGGGTTATGACATGAGTATTACAGCTTTTCATGTTATGACGTTTGGAGCTCAGGAGACAAGCTGAATGGCAGAGACATATTGATTAGATTCCGCTGTGTATTATGAACTATGTAGACAGTAGTTGTGGACGAGTAATTATAGCTGTCCAGATTTGTTGTACTTTGATATCTTCTATGTATTTTGATTACAGCTTTTGTGATAGATATGCTATTATTTTATATTACACTTTGTTCCGCTGCGTTGAGATTCTGTGCGGTAGTTTTCTATTTCTTGTTCTATCTCTTTTCTTCTAAACCCTAATAGTCTGATATTTTCGGCACTCAATTGCTCGGCACTCTATACAGTGAACATATTAGTGTCGATTTTCGAGGTCGAAAATCTTCTGGGTCATTACAATTGCAATCTTTAGAATATTTATGAAAATAGTCCAATTACTACTTTTAAACTATATACATAATAATAATAAATTCCGAAGAAATGGTTAAACAATTATTTAAAATATCAAAGCATTTTTTTATAACAAACTTAACTTCTCGAGGAAAATATATTTTCAATATTCTAATATAATCCATTCCAGTTTATAAATCTCTCTCTCTCTCTCTCTCTCTCTCTCTCTCTTCATTCAGAACACATCAATCACATTTCCCATTTCATATCCTTTTAACATTCTAAAAATAGAATCTACCATTTCTTTCTAAACTGATTACCCTATCTCATTATAAATTCCCACCGTGAATTTATATCTCCAATTTATCCAATGATAATCATTTCTCTTTATTTATAAACCTTGTTTATAAATTTTATAATCTCATTCCCCAGCTTATAACAGGTTTATATTACGAAAAATCTATTTATAAATCTTTCTAACTTTAATTCCATTTATAAATCAATTTCTTAAATAACCCAACTATATTCCAAAACCAATCAAATCTCGATTTCTACTTCCATTTCGTAATTTAAAAATCTTGTTTAAAATTCAGTATAACTAATTTTATGTTTATTTCCAAATTCCCTTTATCCTCTAAATCTATTTAATCTCGATTTTTAAACCCTTTTATATTTAAACAAATATCACTTAATTTTAAAAAAAAATGTTTTATATACATTATTTTAAAATCTCTATTTAAATTATTTTACAAAATAATTAAGTACAGATTTAAAATCAAATCATTTGTTTTATCCAAAACAATACCTTTTTAAATAGTCCAAAACTCAATATAAATATTTCACTTCCAAAATCTCCTTTTAATTTCCTTTCAAATTCAAAATAATATTGATGATATTTCACTCCTTTGGCCACCTGGCTACTGCCTGCTTGCATTCGGAAGCCGTCGCGGATGCTCCGAAGATCCCTTTGCCTCGCCCCCCTCGTAGGATTTGGGTCCCCAAGGCTACATCCCCTGGTTCTCTGATTTCCCCTTCATCGGCTGTTCCATCTGCTGACTTGCCTCCGTCGCCGATGGTTAGGCCTGATTCTGTGGTTGTTGTTCCTGATCCTGGTTCGACGCCGTTGCCTGTCGCTTGGGATGAGCCCGAGGGGTGTTGGATTGATCCCATCTCTGATATGAGATTTAACCCGGTCAATGGATCTTTCTTCCGGTTTGTTTCTGATGATCAGCAGGACCTTCGTTGCCTTCGCTACAAACCTTCAGGTGATTCCTTAGTTCTTGATTTGGATGGGTTATATGCAAGTTCGAATTCTGCGATGCTAGCTGATATTACCTGGGATCGTTCTTTTATCTACTCCTCTGATGCTATGGGTTATGATCCACGTCTTGCTCTTCTTTTCCGACCTTTTGCTGGTTTTTGTGGATCCATTCCTCTAGTCGCTTCTCTGGTGGATGGATCTGATGTGATATCTTCCTCTTCGGAGGAGTGCTAGTTTTTTTTTTTTTTTTTTTTTTTTTTTTTTTTTTTTTTTTTTTTTTTTTTTTTTTTTTCTTCTTCCTAGTTTTAGTTACGGTGACATATTTGTCTCGTACCTGTGCTGTATTTTCTGTATTATCTCTTAGTAGTTAAGGTGCTTTACCTTACTCCTGTACTTCAACTTTATTACTTACGTAATAAATAGTGGACGGTCCACTATAAAACCGGCTTGCTTTGCAAAAAAAAAAAAAAAAAAAAAAAAAAAAATACCAAAATCTAGGCCAATGCTGTTGTAGCATCCAATAGATCAAATTATTTCATAATCTATCACAGATTATTCAAACACATCATATATCACTATATATGAAATTAAAATCAACATTTTGAGGTATCCAATCGGATCCCTCCAACTTGTTCCCCTACATTCATAGATGTTAGATAACATAAAATACCAATCCTGCTTCTAGACGGGATATCACAGTAATATAAGGTCATCCGTTATTATGCAGGGCACATAAGGTCTCATCTGCTCCAGTAGCCAGGAATATATCCACCTACTAATATATTAATATATATATAATATAACATCCAACTGATAATAAAATTTTATCAATCCATCCAATCTGCCAATAAATAATCCATAACACTTTAAAATAAAGCTAGCTATCCATATGAGCGAGATTTATTCACTTTGACTTCTATTGTTGCTTTCGCATTTTAGTTCCGAGCGTTCGAATTTAACTGAAAATTATGCAAACCCTAAATTCTTCCAATTTGATTCCATAGCAAAGATTTCTTTAATACGAACATAATGGGACTAATCATGTTGGATTCTGACCTAAAACAATCGAGTTATGAAAATTTAGAAGAACATGAATTTATTAAAACCAATAATTATATAACCATTTTTTAAAATTCAATTACCCTAATCTTGGCCTAAGGCCCACCACAAACAAACCCGAAAGCAACAGTTCCTTCTACCTAAACTTTATTCCTTCCTTCAGTAAACTCATGTACGCAGCACGATCGTGCATGTGCACAAGCCTCCCAAACTACCATCTACCAATTTGACATTACCTCCGCGACCTCCTCATCGATCGCCATGCGCCCCACCCAAACACCATGCCCCGAGACCCCTCCTTCAATCCACGACTGAGCATCCGTGAACCTATCCCTTGTCCTGACACAACTTGCAAGAGGCCACCGAGCATCATCAAAACACATTCAGAAATGCCACTTTCCACGACGAACTCGAATACGCCATTAAATTCCCAAATCAAAGTCCAAACTTCTATATACCATGAACCTTAGTTTCCCATACCCAAACTGTTGAGCTGCAGAACGACGTCGTACCCCACAATCAATGTAGCATATCAAAGTCCTTGATGAATCATGGTTTTTAAAATTTGTTTAGGAATTTTTTGTTTGGTATATTTCAAGATATAAAATTTTGAATTCCGGCATTTCTTTTTATTTTTATTTTTACTTCTCAGCGCGTGCTTGTTTATATAAGAGATAAAGAAATAAAGATGTTGGCTGCATGGTGGCTTGCACAGATAGGTAGGGTTGTTGAGGGAATGGCTGAGATGAAAGAATGGAGGCTATCTAGTCCAATCAATGAAAATATATTTAAAATGTCAAAATATCTATCTATTAATTCCAAACCCCGATCGAGGCATGCTGCCAGGTGTGATGATCCGCCATTTCGACCCTCGAAAATCGACATAAATATGCTCATTTGTATAACATGTCGGGCGATCGAGTGCTGGAAAGATAGATTGTCGAGGGGAAAGAAAGTAGGTAGTAGAAAGAAGAAACTAAACAAACAGAATCCCACGGCAGACTGAATAACATACAATATAAATAGTAATTTACACAAATCAAAATCGTAACATACATATCTCACATCAGAGTGCACAAATCAGTAATTACCAGCCTAGGCAGTTATAACAACCTTCCCTCACAATTGCTGGCAAATTTCAAAAAAACAATGCAGCGGAATAAACTAGTACGAGAATACATCTCGGTCTCCAGCTCGTCTCCTGAACTCCATAGCATCCTACCCTAAACCTTTAATACTCGGCCTGACCCAAGCATTATAATAAAATAACACCTAAGTCAGTCTAGTAAACCAGCATGAGCAAACACACTCAATTTGAATTATTAAAATTATCAAAATCCATTAATAATCAAAGGTATCTCGTAAGACCACACCACACATAAACACGATGGGGTTTTACCTTACGATAACCAAAACACTTTGTACCAATATCCTCTGATATTATAATAGTGTTTAAGTAAAAGTACTTATTCAAATAACTGAAATTCTTGCATCTCACATTTCAACATAATTGGGCTCAAACAAAACCGTACGACACTTATTGGAGAATGGACTCCATACGAGTGATTAAGTACTGGAGTATCACCTGCCATAGTACACGTTAAGAAATAGTGTACCGAGGACCACATCGGGATCCTCTGCTATACAAGACTTGACTATCCCTAACCTGGATAGATGAATATGCCATCACCTCAGGTGTTCCCACCCTTTCCAAACTCCTTCCATAAATCGTAGTAATAATATCCAAGGGTATCTAGAAAGGTGATAAACATACCATAATTGGGTGCTACCCACTAAGCCTTGCCGTATCTCCCTTGCTTTTCAGTCATACCTGGTTAATGAGGCTAGAATCTACGATTACCTTTTAAGGAATTTCACTTAGAATGCTCATTGTCCTCCAATGATAATGCACTGATAGCATTCATCCATACAAGTCCGTTCTAGTTCCGAACCGAACCGAATGCACTATTCCCGCTACATCCATTTTGAAATCATCCTAAGGATTAGTAGCGATTAGCCCTTGCACTTCACTGCTCCATCTTCGACTCCATGCTCTTGTTTTTCATTTTGAAAACGTACTCGTTAGATCGGAGTCGTTTTCGGTTAACTTACCCGATTGCGGTCTCTTCAAAACAATGTTCGCTAATTTCGGTAAACTCAACCCCGGTTCTTTAGGAAATAAACATATGAAGTAAGATCAAATATCACCTCCTAACCATTAGTGGATGGATTTGCTTATCAACGTCCTAGAAGAACGAAATGAGTTTATATGTACAGTATAGCACCTCCAACAGCAATAGTACCACATAATTTCCGTGTTTCCCCTAGATATTTCCAAAGTTATATTTTGGATACAGATTTTGATAATCGGTTATTTAACTATCAAATAAACAATCATTCAACCAAATATTTCATTTTACATTGAAAACTCTATGTCTCTTTGTAATTTAATTTTAAATAATTTTAATCTCTTTATCCAAATTGTACATACTTAACTTATTGAATTTAGTAAATTTACAAACTATCTTTTTAAAAATATTTGAGAACCCTTTAAATTAATGTGGGAAGTACCACTGCAGTATCAAACCATGGATTCACAGCTCAATGGTTACTTCTTTATCCCAAAGAAATCCAAAACTTAACTGTAGGCACTCATTGCCTCTTAATTATGCAATGCGAGTATACCACTACTTCCCGAAAACTTTATTTAAAAATCATCTCAAAATAATGAATATAAATTTCTAAAATAATTTTCAAGTTTGATTAAGGCGAATATACTTATATAAAAGTTATTATACAAAGCCATATTAATATTGAATAATTATCTTTTAAAAACAAAAATGCTGACTAGTTCTTAAATAATAATAAATCTTTAACAATCATTAAAAAGTAACTAATTAATAATTAAATATGCTCTAAATAATTTAAAATAATTAAATACTAGTTTCTAGAATAATGTTAATACTTTTAAAAGTTACGTACTTAATAACTAAAAATTCCCTTTTTGAAACAAGCCTAGTTTTCTCGATTCTAATTCCATTCCGTAAATTTGGAAATCTTTCTTGAGTTCCAATATAACCAATTTTATACTTATTTCCAAATTCACTTCTATCCTTCCAATCTATTAAAAATCTCGTTTTTTAAACCTTTTATATTTAAACAAGTAACACTTATAATTTTATTATTTAAAAATCCTTTTTATATACTTTTCTTCCAAAATCCACTTTTACATTATCCTGAATTTGTTAAGTAAAATTTTAAACATTTAATTCATCATATCAATTACCTAAATTTCTAGATTAATATTTTACTTCCTAAATCCCTTTAAATTTCTTTTCTAATTCAAAATATATATTATTGGTATTTAAAAATACCAAAATCTAGGTCAAAACCTGCCATAGCATCCAATCAGTTGAAATCACACAATAATTTATCACCGATTATTCCAACAAAACATATATCACTATATGAATTTAATTTCAACATTTTTGAGCAATCTAGTTAGATCCCTCCAACCCGTTTTTCTGCATCCAGATATGTTAACACAAAACAAAATATCAATTTCACTTCGGGGTAGAATATCGTGGTATATAGGGTCATCCGCTATTATGCGGGGAGCATATGGTCTCATCCACTATATATATATGCGGGAATATCATGCACTCCAATACATATACTACTATATATTATATCACATCCAACTGATAGTAATTTATCAATTTTATCATTCAATCGGTACTTTATTTTAGCTATTTAAAATTCATACCAGCAGTCCAAAATTAAGTGAGATTAACTCACCTTGATTTTTCAATTCGCCAAACATTCCAATTTTAAATTAAACCGAAAACGTTCGATTTAACCAAAAATTTTAACTGTCTCTAATCGTCTGCACACCAGTTCTAGCACGTAGTGCTTGTTGCCATGATTTCTCGCTGCTTGTTGTGTCTAATTCTGACAATGTATGTACAAGATATGCAAAGTTTGCATACAAATTATATAAATAATTTTTGTTATTATACCATCAGAAATCTGGCCGTTCATCTCTATAACTAGAAATCATGGCCATTCCCTTCATCTCCTCCCTCACATCCATTAACAAACGTCACGAACGTGTTAAAACCTATCACTGCCTTCGTTCCCTTGATCGCTGCAACCTCCGCGACGCTCTAGTAGACGATCGGCGATTGCCATTCGAACGGCCTACCCGAGCTCCACCTTCGCCTCTGACCCCGGCGAACTCAAGCTCCCCATCGCCTCGTATTTTGCGCTCAAACGTTTGGACTTCACAATGAAAAGTATGGTGATCTATCTTATGATTTTCGATCATGACCGTTCACGTGGAAGATTGTGTTGAGTTCATCAATATTGCAATTGAAAATTTTCCTTAATTATTGATTGAATTCGAGAAATTTGAGGCGAAACGAGATCAAATTTCGGCCATTAAACGTTAAAGAGGCGACAGGTGTGATGTAACAACCCGCATATTTATCGAGTTTGTATTTAAATATTTTATTTAAATATTAACTCGTTAATCGGATTTTGGTCCGAAAAGCTACTTTTTGCAAACGGTCAAATTAGGACTCGAGACCACTTCCATTGAGCTCGAAATGTCGTTTACAACTTTTTTAAGTATAAACATCGATAGGTTTGGAGTTATAGCAATTTCACTAACTTTTCCCGCTTTGGACTTTGGGTTAGTTTAGCCTATTAAGCCCAAGTTCCAACCCTCTTCTCCTCACTCTTCATAAATTTCCTAACTAACTCAAGCTTGGGCATTAATGGTGAAAAGAATGGGAAATTAAAACTCCAAGCACAAATTCAATTGCAAATCCAACATTCAACTCCAAATTCAAGTAGAAGATATTGGATTCAAGCTTTGGATTGCTTCTCCTTGCTTTCAAGCTTCATCTTCATAAACTTTAGTGCAAAGGTGAGATTTTATCTCACAATTTTAGCCTATAACCATATTGGACTGTTGGGAATGATTCCCTATCACTTTTGCATGCATATTAGCATTTGGTTTGGATTGGATTGGCGAAAAACTCCAATTTTTAGTGTTTTTGGTGAAAAACTGCTCTTAGGTCGTTCTGTCTTCATTAGGTCGCTCGGGGTGGAAAAGTCACGCCTTCGTATTTGATTCACTCGGTTTTAGATCGTAGGTCGCAAGCCTTTTAGGTCGTAGGTCGCGAGCCCTATAGGTCGTAGGTCACGAGCCCTATAGGTCGTTCGGCCTTGTTCCTTCATTAGGTCGCTCTGCCTTATTAAACCGATAACTCACGAACCTCTTAGGTCGCTCAACCTGTTCGTCCACTAGGTCGCGTAAACCACTTAAGTCGCTTGCCCCTTATTTTCTTTAGGTCGTTTGAGTGTTAGGTCGCATAACCTTAGACCCTTAGGTCGCGAGCAGTTAGGTCGTTAGACCTCGGTTGCCTTATCCCCTTAGGTCGCTAGGTCGCGACGTTTTAGGTCGCCAGGTCGCGACGTTTTAGGTCGCTGCATCCTATGCCTCTATAGGTCGCTCGACCTCATTTATGACCATAGGTCGCTCACCCCCTCTTCGTTAGGTCGCTCGGCCTTGCCTTCCATTTTTAGGTCGCTAGGTCGCGACGTTTTAGGTCGTTAGGTCGCGACGTTTTAGGTCGCTTGACCTTGTTTTCCTCTAGGTTGCATGGCCTTTAGACCGTTAGGTCACGAGCGTTAGGTCGTTAGACCTTACCTTCCTTAGGTCGCTTGACCGGTTAAACCTTTAGGTCGCTCAACCCTACTACCATTACTAGGTCGTTTGGCCATAGCTCGTTAGGTCTCATGACCTTATAAACCGATAGGTCACATGACATTATAACCCTATAGGTCGTTGGACCTTTGACTCGTAGGTCGTTGGACCTTATCCCGATAGGTCGCTTGACCCCTTGGACTCCTAGGTCGCAACCCTTAGGTCGCTCGACCCAATTCCCCTTAGGTCGTTAGACCTCATTTTGTCTTCACTAGGTCGTACCGTTTGGTCGGGGCGCTGCCCCGCACCCCACCGGGGGCGCTGCCCCCTGGACCCCCGCGACCTGACCGGGCAGGTCGAACCCCGTAAGCGGTGGCGTTGCCCCCGCACCCCCACCTTGGGGGGTTGTCACCCCCCCGGACCCCCCCTCCGTAGGGGATCTTATCTGAAAAATATTGAGCTGATTTCCTTGGATTTTATTCACATCTCCGTATGTGATTTTTGTGACTGATTGTTTCTATAATTGCTTCTATGTTTTGTCACTTTATAATATAAAGGTTTCAATACTAGTAGTAAATATCAAAACTCTTTTAACAAACAATTTCAGCTCTATTTTTAATAACAAAGCTCTTTTCTTAAACCGTTTTCCAATCTATTAGTATATACAAGCCTTTACCTCACTCGGATGAGAAATCTAATTAAACGACTTAGTAAAACAAGTGGTATGAAACGCTTGCGTTCACTTCGTCGGTTAATTCTTGGACTTGTTCGATTGAACCTCTTGTGACAATTTTATTAGTGAAGATTTACAGTTTGTTCGTAAATATTTAAGTTAAGCAAGTGGTTATGGGACATGAAGCTAAACTTCTATATTTACTAGCTTAGTGTAATTGACACTTCTCGTTGATCTTGATGATCGCTTTATGAATTAGACTAGCAATTGCGCGATGTCTCTTTCATTGCAAGGTTAGACTAGACACCACTTGTGTGATTCCATTCACACATACCTTTCTGCTTTTTGGTTAGTCTTGACCTCATTCTGTGTGATTCCACTCACACATGTGGGGTAGCTCCCCATGGTCTTCGGACCGTCATGTGATAGGCCTCTTTCCCTTTTTATGATTTCTGGATTTCTCGTGTTGATTTCTGGAATTTATGTCATTGACTTGTTATGAGTACAAGTTTAGGGTATGATGCCCTCTTTGGATCTTTGAGAAGATTCTTGTGATATTGATTTACCTCTTATCGATTGATCTTCTGTTGATCATCATTTGCATACTTATAGTAGTATGTCAGTATGGATATTTTATGTTTATACCATATCTTTTATTTTATATCATGTCATCTGATATTTATAGCTAGACTGATCCGTTTATTATTTTCTCAAATAATACTCGGGTCAGACCGAGATGTTACAGGTGCTTCTGCTTGACTTCTTCCCAGGGATTCATCACTCTGACTTTTGGCTAACTGTTTAGATTAGCAGTTTTTGTTGTATACACTTGAGATATAGACTCATAGTTGTATTCTTTTGTATAGCACGTGTTGCTATTCTTTTGTATTGTCGTGGATCTTACTAACCACTACTCTGATGTACACTTTCATGTGTTAGTTATATATTCATATCTTCTTCCGCCTTTGTGATATGGATATCTGTGACTGATTTGTGATATGATTATTTCTATGTTTGTTTCCGAAGATTATTTATAGCCACCGTGTGATAAGCAATTACATGGATGGTCGCTCCTCAACAGCCTTATTCTCCGTGCTAGTTGACACCACTACTCCAGAGTGTTCTTGGCTAGCGTGGGTATAGAGGTGGGGCGTCACATGTGAATACACCAGGTTTTACTTTTCACCAGTGTATATATAGGATTATATATTATTTCATTATTATTTTCACCATTAACGTGCTTTTTCGAACGAACTCAAAACGAGACGTGCCGCCAGGTGTTTATAATGTTTTACTCCTATTCCGAATATAATGGAACATATTTCAAGGCCTAATTCGATCGTATGTGGAAGATAGCCTTTTGAATTGAATTAAAATATTAATTTTTCGATATTTATTTCAACGTGTTTCTATTCCGTACGACCAAATGATAAATCCAAACGCTACGAAATTTAAAATCTGATAATATTACACTATTACGGATCCAATGGAACTGTTTTCGTCGAATTTCGAGATTGTGCAGGAAGGTTGTTTTAACGCATCGATTAAATCGAGCGATTTTGAAAATTGACAAAATTACTTAAAACTTCAGTTTTAAAAACTTATTAGGTCCATGATAATTCAAATGGAATTTATATCCATATTAGACATCATTCTGATTTATATTAAATCAAAATTCAATTACTCACACTATTTCCATATATTGAATTTCACTATTAAATATATATATATATATACATCCAATTATAAATTTATCGACTTTTAATCCCATGCAAAAATCCAACATCAAAATTCCAATCCAAATGGAATTTTAAATCAACTTAGAAATCATTTCCATTTCCATTTAACTCTAGATTCACATATTTACCAAATTTCAAATATTAAATTACCATTTACCAAACCCGTTAATCACTTATTTGAAATTATAAACAACTTCACCGATTATTCCATTTTCAAAATCAATTAGTAATTCAAATTCAACATTTAAAAATAAATTAAATGTTCAAAATCGAACGACCAAAATTTCGGATCCTTACATTCCTCCTCCTTTATAAGAATTTCGTCCCCGAAATTGCTAAGGTAGGAAAAATGCTCCCAAACACATTAACTTTTCTAAAACCCACTTAATTAAAATCCTACATTCACTTCCCTAAACCCTTTTTGTTTTATCCAAAACAATTAGCTTTCATTTCTAACTCAAAACTCTTGATTTCTAATACAATTCAAAAATCAACCTTTCTAGTTAACAAAAAATTTCCAAAAAATTTCTAAATTTTTCTAACACCCTAAATTTTCAAAAATTTTGACAGAGTCTCCTTTGTATTGAGAGCCCTTTGCAATATTATAATATAATAAAAATAATATGCATCGACCCACACGGTCGGAAAACAAAATATGTAGCAATATATATTATCATTTCTTTATTTTATTGCGTAGGCGTACCTCATATTAGCGGTTTTGAGCGAGCGGCTTATGTAAAATGCATTTACGTAACCAAAGTCTACCCAAACAGCTCCATGTACCTGTACTTACTCAAAATAAGCACATAAGTTTCATAAACATGAAATTTTATGACATTTCATTCCTTTAACTAACTAAATATAAAAATTTCATAACTCAAACATACCAAACTTATATTACAAGCAATTTTTTGATTCCAACACTAATTTAATTTCCTTCCATGGATCCATGTAACATTTCATTAAATTCGAAATGATTTACAACCAAATTTATTGCATTCATTTCATATTTACAACAGACGAACTCATATTTATTCCAAATTGATTTATATGTGCTTTAATTGCATAAATTCACTTCTATTCAATTTTCAAATTGATTCACAATCAATTTATTTGTATTCCATTCATTATTGGCTTTCATTATATGCAAATCCATTTTACTAAACTTTAATTCATTCCTATATATCGACTCTAAATCAATTTTTCTATTTTCTGTTTGATTTCCCTTTATGTTATTCGCCAAGCTTTGTTTGCTTCATGTTGTATTATACAACATTCCAATCCATGTTAATATATTGATGAGTCATTTCTTAAGAATCACTTAAGTTAAGTTTCCATTGCAATCAATTCCCATATCATTTTTAAATTGATTCTTATTCAATTTATTCGCCCCCATTTATTTAGTATGTTCAATTTATACTATCACTTGGGAATCATGTCATGTAAATCGATTTTCGAACAGAATTTATATTGCACATGGTACATGCACTTGCATTCATATTAATTCCATTACCACTTATTTTACATCTTTCCCATTCACTTTCCTTTAATTCACATAGTGCTATTTAATTCATTTTATAGTGAACGGCATTTCATTATAAGCTAATTTTTTTAATAACCCATTTCGTAAAATTATTTCTAAGGTTATTATAAATATTCTGTACCGCACTTAAGTTTATATTCAGCATATAACTTAAGTTCATATCCATCTTATCCAATCCATATTTCAAAATCATATTACATTCATTTACTCTTAAATTGAATTCATTTCTTGTTATCAAATACTTAACCATTTTAACTTGGTCATACTGTAACAACCCGCTTTTTTGGACGTTTTAAGCAGACACACCTGTCAGACTCAAACCATTTAAAAGGGCATATTTTTATAGGATAAAAAGAAAAGGAGAAAGAAATAAAACAAATACAGAATCTCGCAGCGGAATGACAAAATATAATAATCAAATAATAGTTCATGAAGCTGCTTAATAAATACATTTGATTATTCTCTACAACACAAACATCATAGTTACATAAACAGGAAGAAATAAATAAATGCAGTAGAATAATATGATGCGGTGGAATAAATATTTTAAATAATAATAGGACAAATCTTCGTCTTCATCCTCTAGAAATAAGGTCTTCAACCCTGAAATGCTCAGGCTGACCCGACCTAATTGAAAAGACAGAACACACGAGTCAGAACTAAAATATCTTATGTAAGCTAAATCAACGGTCAATATGAGTGGAATGACATCAGAGATGTTTACGGGGTTTGACATCTTCTATCCAGTATCTAACGTGAATGCAATAACTTAAGAGATGTTTGGGATTCACATCTCCTAACGATTCATTAAACTATATATTACGTAGTATAACACGCTATTATAATACGTCTAAATTAAAGTAAAGGTATTCAAATAGTATTAAGGCGTTACTCATATCCCCCTTAACACATTTTATATATTCCCATGGTATATACAGTACCATACGATCCTCCGTAAACTGGAGATTTACACAGATGGCACCCCATAGGTATAGTACAAAACAAACTCGTAGAAGGCGCGCTAGGGCATGAGAACACGGCACTCGAGGCAATGCCAGGGTAGATATACTAATTGCGTATATGGACTGGTGGTAACACATAGAGCTACTACCACCAACCTCGAAACACCCTCCTAAATCAAAATCAAGGGGCGGCCACCAAATCAGTCATAAAGCAACAAATATGGTATCGAAGAAATGTGTCTGATAGGAGGAATGACATCACTTGGCCCGGCGCGGCTCTTGTTTTAGTCACATCTAAGCTGACTCACGGGAGTCAGTGTCAAGTCATACCTCATACATAAATCGTTCATCAAATCATCCTACTTCATTTCTGGTATCTTCACCACATACACAATTGTTAAAGTGGTTTTTAGTATTGGCAGAGAGTATGATAATATCCGATCCCGGTCTCTTTAACAACTAAATGCTTATTTCACATCGGATGGTCCTTTTTACATATCAAAATACCATATTCAGTTTCAAATCATATTTATTTCCAAACTATATTCACTTTCAAATCATATTCACTTTGAAATCATGTTCACCTTTGAAATCATATCGTTTTTGAAATCATAATTTGTTTCAAAAATCATATTTCCAATCAGGTTAAATTCTCACTTCAAAATCATCATATTTAATTAATTATAACATTTAAATTCCAACATAGGTTATAATATCATTTAATCGTATTTGCTTTTAAACCAGTGTATTTGAATATAAACACTTCCCTCTACTTAGTCTGAAAGTTTAAAAAATATTTTAAATAATTTTAAATAGTCAAAATATTTATAACTAGTTAAAATACTCTAAATAGCTTAGTTATAGATTAAAGATACTGTTAAATTGATTTAAGATTGTATTTTTTTTCAAAATAGATCAAACATAATTAAAATACCTTAAATAGCTTTAAAATAGATTCATTAGATTTAAAATAAGTTAAAATGGGTTAAATAGTTTAAAATAATTAAATGGTTTAAAATAGGTTAAAATGATTTAAT
This sequence comes from Allium cepa, assembly GCA_030765085.1. Lineage (NCBI taxonomy): Eukaryota > Viridiplantae > Streptophyta > Magnoliopsida > Asparagales > Amaryllidaceae > Allium > Allium cepa. The sequence goes on from CM060939.1 coordinate 626,914,300, forward strand.
ATAGTTAATATAAGTTAAAATAGTTTAATAGTTTGAAAATCTTAATAATTAAAAATAATATATTTTTGAAATAGCTTATATTAAAATATGAGTTCGAAATTAATACCAATTTAACTATTTATTTTATTCCAACATATCCGTACCATTACAATTCCAAATCAACAAAACCGAATTTCGAATCTTCAATTCAAATTCTTTCCAATTCACGTTTGAATTTCGATACAATTCAAAGTTGTATTTCAAACCAGTTCAATAACTCAATTCCGATAGAATTTCATTTATCCTTAAAAGTTCAACTTTAAGCTTTTAATTTAATTTCTTAAAGCAGTTCTTTTAAACCAATCCACATTTCAACATAAAACTTGATTTTTCGATAATAATTCAATTAATATAAATCAAATTTTATTTCAAAATGTCATTTAACTGGATTCGAAATCAAGGATTTAGAATTATTTAATTTAACCAATCCGTTGTTCGTATATAATTCTCTACCCTAGGGTCAAGTGGTACGGATATTTATCATTTCAATCCGCAATTTAAAATTTTATGGTTATATATCATTCCAAACCGCAATCCCAAATTTAATATTAAAATCCATAAAATCGCTTGAGTCTATCAATTCAAGCCATAACGATTTTTTCCTAATATATAAATCGTTCGGGTATATATCATTTCAACCTATAGTGATTTTCAAAATAATAACTAAAGGAACTTGCAGAGTGATAGCATTTTATAAATCAAACATAACATCCAATCAACCCATATCAACAACCAAACATTCATCATAATCATCATTTAATTCAATCAACATCAGCAATTAATTAATTATCAATAACTGGTATTTAGATCGCAAATTTAAATTCAAAAATAAATCAAATAGCGATTTAATTCAAATAAATTCAAATTAAGTGAGATGATAATTTAAAATATACCAAACAGCAATAAATAAATTCAATTTAACAAATATAAGAAATTTTAGAAGTTGTGAGTGGGTCAAAATACTCACCTCTGAATTTAAATCGAATTTAGATCCAAATTAAGGCCCAAGTTCAAACGATCTCAGAATTTGACCAAACCAACGTCAAAATGTCCAGAATTTCAATACGATCCCAGTGGAACAAACCGAGCATGAATTGTACCTTGTATGTAAAAGTTATCAAGGTTAGAACATTACAAAATTTTTAATTTAAATTAAACTAAAATAAAACAAATAATAATTGCTTACTTACACATCACTGCTTCTCTCCTGCCCTAGCTCACGCGTTTTGACCTGAGACCGAAAAGCAGCAGCCACCTACATGCAAATATCGCCGCCTCCTCGCCCAGCTTCAACACGATATGTCATTCCCGATGACTCCTCGCTCTAGGCCAACCTTAACCACCCTGACCTCGTCACCTTCGACGTTCTCTAGTCGCTCACCGTCATCGAGATTTCTCAGGCAACCATGGCAATTTCGACGACTTCCGAGGTGAACTAACCCTATGGATCGACTTCCTACAACCTCCTCTACACGTTGCCACCACTATGTCGTCGTATAATCGACGATCCACCGCACAATCCAACGACCACCAACGAACGGCTAAAACTGAATCATCAAATTATGACCATACAGAAATCCAAATCGAAAAATTGGCAGCAGATTTGACTTGCGCTCGTCGAGAGCTTCAAATCGATTTAAAATTTGTCATATTTTAAGGAGTTTTACTTTTTTGTTTTGATTTTGATTTGCAATTGAATTTGCAATTTATTTTTCTGCCATTGGAAAGTGAGAAACAAACGAAATTATACGTATAGACAAACTGAGTTGAGAAACACTAGGGTTTATAACAGGCTATATATAGGTAGATCAGAAAATAGAAAAAACGGATAAGATTTGATTTAGATTTAAACGATAAATGACCCGAAAAGCCCATTCTATCTCCGGAATGAAAATGGGTCATCCCATATATCAAAATAGATGTTTTCGACAATTTTAAAATCAAAGGAACAGGTTTCAAGTCCTAATTCTATCGTATGAAGAAGTTATGTTAATATCAGTTTATTTCAAATTGATTTCAATTAAATTGACTTCTAGGCATTTCGAGCTCGTACGATTAAACGAGAAGTCCGATCGTTATAGAACTTGAAATCCTACAGTAATTCACTCTTACAGATTCGATGAAATTGGTTTCGTCAAAATCCGAGATAGCAGCCAAAATGGTTATTTTTACAAGTTAATTGAGTAAATAAATATTAAATTAATTAAATCACCTTTTCAATTCAAATTTAATAACTGACAATTTTTATCATTTTTGGTTTCATAAACATTTAAAATAAGTTATAACAAGTTTACATATAATTCATGTTAAATATTTCACAAACTATAATGTTCAGTTACACTATAATTTAATCCAGTTAATATATGAATTTATTAAATTTGGTTTCAATCTTTTATTTAATCAATTATTATTCTATAGACAAAGTTACGTTGGTCTATATCTTATTACATTAACATGCTCCAATTTTCATCTTTACCATATTAGTTGCAGTATTTCAATTACATTGAAATTTTTTCAATTTTATTATAATCTAAAATCTTATAAATTTATTTATCTTTGGTTTACACTTCTATAAATTCAATTATTGCCTTGTGATTATAATTAACATTTCTACACATTATATTGCATTCCCAATTTGCAGTTATTGTATGAACTCATACTAATGTAACATTTATTTACATTTATTTGTAATGGATTAGTTAAATTGGTAACAAATAACAATTGTCACCATTTCTACATTTAATAATAATAGTAAGTTTACTATTTACAAAAAAAAGTTATAACCACTTACACTATACGAATACTAATTCTATCCAATTCCTATTTATTACACATTATTTAATTAATTAATACATCCTTTTAAATTGTCAATTTCTCTTTTTAATCCAATTATCAATTAATACAAAATATTACAATTAATTTACAATCTATAAATAGTTATACCACTTTTAATCATTTCAATCAATTAGAATTTACATTTAAAGCAGTTATCAACTACCTTAATTAATAGTATTACACTTTTATTCCAATTATATTCTTATTATTATCATAAATTTTTATTTCTTCCAACTTTAAATCACAACGTCTTATTAAATTAACAATTTTATTATTATTGAAAATTACGGGTTGTTACATATATTTTTCCATTTTCTCATTTTAATAAGTTATACAACTTAATTTATTTACAATTCCCTGAATTTCCTACTTAAGTTTACTCGCATTCAATATTTATAACATACAACTATATAAACACTTCATAATTCATGTTTATATTTAATTTTCCCCTTTTTAATTCACTCTCCATTTAAAATTCAATTTTTTGAATTTCCATTCTTCTACCATAATATCAAACCATTTTCATTTTACGTTTACTATCCTATTCTCAATTCATAAATTCAAAAACTTATTTACTTAAAATTTCATATTGCTTAATTGAGTCCATTTACATTTATAATCATAACTTTAGGTTATATATATCTATCACTTTATAAATTAAGTGTATCTATTCCATTCAATAATTAATACTTATAATTATATAGTTAGTCCACATTTCAACTTTATATTCCATTCAAATCAATCCCATACAATTTTTATTTAACTTATCTTAAGTTAAATTTCAACCCATATTACTCATTTTAACTTACTCAAGTTAAACTTTAATTCTAGGATTAAAATTCAAACTATCCTTTCTTGTCTATATCAACTTCAAGTTACTAGCTCCACAATTGATTCTTCTTAACTTTACTAATCATTTATATATAAATCCCAGAACTCAATCACCCGGTTTTATTTTCAAAACATTTTGAAATTATAACCATACATATATCCGCTTTTGTATATCAAATCATACTTCTAGATTTTCAAACAACTTGGTTTTTCCCAAAACAATTTCTCTTTGGACTTGTAAAACAAAACTTATCTGTCAAACAAGTCCAAAGAAAATAATCTTAGTCAACCACCACGGTAGCAATCCATCATTCAGAAATACGAAAATGAATACTTAATGATGTGGCCATCAACACCATGATTATTTTCCAACGACTGAAGTGAATTCAGTGCTTCCTTGCTTCCAAAATTCATCTTAAAATAATTTCTATTCACTAATTATCTTCAAAGTAATATTACTATCCTCTCTTACAAACACTTTAGAAGACATTTCAAAAATCTCTAAGATCTAAAAATTTCTCAAATCTTAGTTCAAATCCAATTTAAAACATTTTCCAAAAATCTCAATATTTTAAAATTCCAAACACTTGATTCAAATTCATTTAATCCATTTTCCAAAATTTCTGGGGTTTAATTTCTTGTTTGAATCCAATTTTAGTCATACTCCTTTGTATAAATCATTCTTATACAATTTCTATTTAGTTATATAAAAACCATTTCAAATTTTTATAATTTTATTTGATTACAATATTAACAACCAAACACTTCAATTATATACACTATAATAATTTCGAAAAATTACTTCATTTATATCTAAGATATAGTTTTGAGTAAAATTATTTCATTTATCCACTTCAAAACAATGCAATGTCGGTTTACCTTGCTTAAGAGTTTAGAAACTCCTATCGATATGGTTGTACTTCCCGTACCGACCAGAATTCATAAACACTCAACCGATAAGTCAACATAATATAAAAACGTTTTATATCCACTAACAAATATGCACTCATAGCTATTAATACAATCAAACTCATTCTAGAGTACTTCTGACTCTATCTCTAATGAGTAATCCCCATCAAAGCCTAGGTATATCGCCAACCTAAGCTTTGATACCAACTGTGAGACTCGCACTTTCGACCCTTGAAAATCGACATAAATACGCTCAATTGTATAACACACCAGACGATTGAGTGCCGGAAAGACAGAATATTGAGGGGAAAAAAGTAGGTAGAAGAAAGAAGAAACTAAACAAACAGAATCTCACAGCGGATTGAATAACATACAATATATATAGTTATTTACACAAATCAAAACTGTAATATACATATCTCACATCAGAGTACACAAATAAATAATTACCAGCTTAGGCAGTTATAACAACCTGCCCTCACAATTGCTGGTAAATTTCAATAAACACTACAAACGGAATTAACAAGTATGAGAATACATCTCGATCTCTAGCTCGTCTCCTAAGCTCCATAACATCCTACCCTAAACCTGTAATACTCGGTCTGACTCGGGAATTATAATAAAATAACACCCGAGTCAGTCTGGAAAAACAGTGTGAGAAAACACACTCAACTTGAATTACTAAAGTTATCAAAATCCTTAGAAAATCAAAGGTATCTCGTAAGACCACGCCACACATAAACACGACAAGTTTTAACCTTATGATGACCAAAACACTTCATATCAAAAATTCTCTGATATTATAATAGTGTCTATATACAAATACTTATTCAAATAGCTAAAATGCTTGCATCTCACATTTCAACATAGTTGAGCAGAATCAAAAGTGTATGATACTTATTGGAGAATGAGTTTCCATATGAATGACTAAGTACTGGGGTATCATCTGTCATAGTACACGACTAGAAAAAGTGTACCGATGACCACGTTTGGATCCTCTACTACACAAGACCGATTATCCATAACCTGGATAGACCAAATATGCTATCACCCTAGGTGTTCCTACCCTTTCCGAGCTCCTTCCATAAATCGTAGTAATAATATCCGAGGGTATCTAGAAAGGGGATAAACATACCCTAATTGGGTGCTGCTCACTTAGCCTTGCTACATCTCCCTTGCCTTTCAGTCATTCCCGATTGATGAGGCTAGAGGCTACTTGATTACATTTTAAGGAATTTCATTTAGAATGCTCACTGTCTTCCAATGACAATGCACTAATAGCATTCATCCATACAAGTCCATTCTGGGTCCGAACGGAACCGAAAGCACTATTCCTACTACATTCATTTTGGAATCACCCTCAGAATTAGTAGCGATTAGCCCTTGTACTTCACTGCTCCATCTTCGACTCCATGCTCTTGTTTTTCATTTCGAAAACATACTCATTGTATCGAAGTGGTTTTCAGATAATTTATCCGACCTCGGTCTCTTCGAAACAATGTTCGCAATTTTCGGTAAACTCAACACCGGTTCTTTAGGAAATAAACAGATGAAGTAAGATCGGAGATCACCTTGTAAATGTTAATGGATGGATTTCCTTATCAACATCCTAGAAGATCGAAACGAATTTATACGTACAGTATAGCACCTCAAACGATAACTGTACTATATAATTCTCGTATTTCCCCTAGATATTCTCAAAGTTATATTTTGGATCCAGATTTTGATAGTTGGTTATTTAACTATCAAATAAACAATCATTCAACCAAATATTCAATTTTACACTAAAAATACTAAGTCGCTTTTTAATTTAATTTTAAATAATTTCAATCTCTTTCTCCAAATTATACATACTTATCTTATCGAATTTAGTAAATTTACAAACTATCTTTTCAAAATTATTTGAAAACCATTTAAATTAATGTGGAAAGTACCACTGTAGGCACCCACTGCCTCCGAATTCCAAAGAAATCCAAAACTTAACTATGGGCACCCACTGCCTTCGAATTACGCCATGCGAGTATACCATTACTTCCAGAAAACTTTATTTAAAAATTATCTCAAAATAAATTTATAAAATAATTTCCAAGTTTAATCTAGTCAAATATACTTAAATAAAAGTTATTATACAAAGCCATATTAATATTTAATAATTATCTTTTAAAAACAAAAATGCTGACTAGTTCTTAAATAATAATAAATCTTTAACAATCATTATAAAGTAACTAATTAATAACTAAATATGCTTTAAACAATTTAAAATAACTAAATAACTAGTTTCTAGAATATTTTTAACACTTTTAAAAGTTACCTAGTTAATAATTAAAAATCCTCTTTTTAAAAAAGCCCAATTTTCTCGATTCTAATTTCATTCCGTAAATTTGAAAATCTTACTTGTGTTCCAGCATAACCAATTTTATATTTGTTTCTAATTCACTTGTATCCTTCCAATCTATTAAAAATCTCGGTCTTTAAACCTTTTATATTTAAACAAGTACTACATAAGATTTTATTATTTAAAAATAATTTTTATATATTTTATTCCAAATCCCTGTTTACAATATCCTGAATATGCTAATTACAAATTTCAAACCCTTATTTCATTAGATCAATTGACCCAAATTTCTAGATAAATATTTTACTTCCTAAATCCTTTTAAAATTATTTCCCAATTCAATACATATATTTGTGGTATTTAAAAATACCAAAATCTAGGTTTAAACCTGCAATAGCATCCAATCAATTCAAATCATACAATAATCTATCACCGATTATTCCAAAAAAACATATATAACTATATTTGAATTTAATTTAATTTTTTTTGAGAAATCCAGTTGGATCCTTTCAACTTGTTTCCCTGCATCCACCGATGTTAACACAACATAAGAATACCAATTTCGCTTTGAGGCGGAATATCGCGGTATATAGGGTCATCCCCTATTATGCGAAGCGCATAGGGCCTCATCCAATTATATATATATATGGGAGTATCAATCACTCCAATACATATACTACTATATATATATATATCACATCCAACTGATAATAATTTATCAATTCTATCAATCAATCACTAATTTATTTTAAGTATTTAAAATTAATACCAACAGTCCAAAATTGAATGATATTAACTCACCTTGATTTTTCAATTCGTTAAACGTTTCAATTTTAAATTAAATCAAACACATTCGATTTAATCTAAAATTTTAAGTAGCTCCGTTCGTCTCTAGACCTGTTCCAGCACGTAGTGCCCGTTGCCATGATTCCGCCGACGCCTGTTTTGTCCAATTCTGGCAATGTATGTACAAGATATGCTATTTTAAAATTTGCATACAGATTATGTAAATAAATTTCTTTTTTTTATTATACCATAAGGAAAATATGGTCGTTCATCTTTGTAACTGGAAATCACGGTCGTTCCCTTCATCTCCTCCCTTACATCCATTTACAGACTTCAAAAACGCGCTAAAACCCATCACCGCCTTTGTACCCTTAATCGTCGTCCGCGACGCTCTAGTAGACGATCGACGACTACCATTCTAACGGCCTACGCGAGCTCCACCTTTGGCTCTGATCTCAACGAACTCCAGCTCACCATCGCCTTGTATTTCGTGCTCGAATGTCAGGATTTCACGATGAAAATTCTGGCGATCTATCATATGATTTTCGATCACAACCGTTCACATGGAAGATCGTGTTGAGTACTTCGATATTGCAGTTGAAAATTTTCTCTAGTTGTTGATGGATTTCGAGAAATTTAAGGTGGAACGAGATCAAATTTTGACCATTAAACGCTAAAGAGGTGTCGGCTATGAATGCGCTAGGTTTTACTATTCATGAGAGTATATATAGGATTATATATATTATTTTATTATTATTTTTCACCATTAACGTGCTTTTTCGAACGAACTCCAAACGAGATGTGCTGCTTGGCGTTTATAATGTTTCACCCATATTCGGAACACAATGGAACATGTTTCGAGGCCTAATTCGATCGTATGTGGAAGATAGCTTTTTGAATCGTATTGAAATATTAAATTTTTGATATTTATTTCAACGAATTTCAATTCTATATGACCAAACGATAATTCCAAACGCTACGAAATTTGAAACCCGATAATAATACACTATTACGGATCCAATGGAACTAGTTTCGTCGAATTCCGAGACTATGCCTTGGAAGACTATTTTAACGTGTCGATTAAATCAAACGATTTTCAAAATCGACAAAATTACTTAAAACTTTAGTTTTATAAACTTACTAACTCCATCATAATTCAAGTAGAATTTATATCCATATAAGAAATCATTCTGATTTATACTACATCAAAATTCAATATTCGCACTCTTTCCATATATTGAATTTATATATATATATATATATAATAGTTATATATGAGAGAATTAGGAAAAATGACAAACTTTGATAAAAAATTTGTCTCAAGAACACAAAGATTCATTTTTTGGCTGAAGGACAAATTTTGAAAAAAAATTAGGCTGAAGGACAATGCGAGTTCTAACTAGCTTTATATTCAGTTTTTACACTGTACAAAATGCTAGTTCTAACTAGCATTTAATTCAGTTGTTACACTATACAAAATGCCGGTTCTAACTAGCATTGTCCTTCAGCCTAATTATTTTCAAAGTTTGTCCTTCAGTCTAAAAATGAAACTTGTTGTCCTTCAGCCTAATTTGTTTTTTCAAAGTTTGTCCTTATGCCTATTTTCCACTATATATATAATTCCGATTATAAATTTATCGACTTTTAATTTCATTCAAAAATCCAACATCAAAATTCTAATCCAAATGGAATTTCAAATCAACTTAGAAATCATTTTCATTTCCATTTAACTCCAGATTCACATATTTACCCAATTTCAAATATTAAATTATCATAACCCGTTAATCACTATATTTGAAATTACATACCACTTCATTGATTCTTTCATATTCAAAATCAATTAATAATTTAAATTCCACATTTAAAAATAAATTAAACGTTCAAAATCGAACGACCAAAATTCCGGATCGTTACACCAAGCATTTCTAATGTTATACCCTTATACTAAACGCAATGGAACAAGCTTTGAGTCCAAATTCGATCGTATGTGGATGATAGTTTTTTGAACCCAATTATTATATTAAATTTCGATATTGATTTCAACGCATTCTTATCTCTTATGACCAAATAGTGAATCCATTCGCTATAAAATTTGAAATCCGATAATAATACACTATTATAGATCCAACGGAATGAGTTTAGTCGAAATCTGAAACTATGTCCCGAAAGGCTATTTTTATATGTCAATTTAAACGAGTTTTTTTTTTTTTAAATCGAGTAAACCACTTATAAATCCAATTTAAACATTTTATTATCTTCGTTCTTATAAATAGAAATTAAATAAGCTTTGAAATTATTTTTATCCAACTTAAAACTCAAGAATCATTATTTAACCAATTTTAAGTATTAAATGTAACAGTTAAGTTATCCGATAAACCTTTATATTTGAAATTAAAGCTATTTAACTTATAAAATTAACTTTTAAATATCTAAAATTAATTAAATAGTCCAATTTCAAACAATTAAAATTCTGGATCGTTACAAGAAGTATCATGTTTGTAAGTCTGAAAAGTCATGATTGATGAACTAATAGACTTTATGGACAGGAACACACTTTTTTTTAAGAGTCCATTCTTCTAAGAGGACTTTGAAGACTTATCTTTTTTCGAAAACCGGCATGTGATAGAGGATTGATAACGAACAAGAAGCCCATTAAGAAATCCATTATATTATATAGATTCTGGCCTCGAGATAGAGAACCATTTATTTCAAGTACTTAAATTATCCTCTTCCATAGAGAACTATCAACCTGCTTAATATGTAGAAAACCAAAAAACCATCTAGTAATAAGAAGACCGGATATTCATCTGATCATGAGAAGTTCAGAATATCATCATTTGATTATAAGAAGACCGGAATCTCATTTGATAATAAGAAATCCAAAAATTCCTCTAAAATGAGAAGACTAGAAAATAACAAGTCCAGAATACTATCTGGCAATAAGAAATCCATAAATCCCTCTGGTAATAAATAGAAGATCAGAATATCATCTGATAACTGATAATGAAGATTCATGCTATGTTTTGATAAGAAACTTTAGAGCTTCTCGGATGTTTACTCACAGAAGATTAGGCTTCAGTTTATAGAGAAGCTTGAATTCCACGTTAGCATGTGATGAATTTTATGCATGAAAATAAGTTAAAATTTCAATGAATAGAGTTGGTTCTTGGTGGATAATAGCCACAATATTTCACGGTTGAACACATTGAATTGCAAACTTATATATAGCATGCTTGTAAAACGTTAGCTTTTATATCTTAAAAGCAATGATAATAATTAGAATTAAAAGTGCAATAACAATACTATAATATTGTTACGTTTGCTAAGTATACCGATAACTAAGTACACAGGCGAGTAATAAATTAATAGTTTGAATACATGTTCATTCATGCTTATGTGGTATGTGCACTTGAAATGTTCCACATCGCTTGGATATACTTTCAAGCTTAGACCATCACTGTTTTTAAAACGTTGATGCTTATTCAATCCTATAATAAGAGGCATAGGGAAATATACTATACAAAGTATGGTTCGTGCACAAAATTCAATAATTTGGTTCCTACGTGAACGCGTCCTACTGATGAATGATGACATATACTAACGTTTGCCCAAACAAAATCCATGTTCATTTTATTTATACATGCGTCTATTATACATAACCATATTATGCTAAGTACAAGGCCACATAAGCTATGAGTTGATGACTTGTCCAAGTTTCAATGCAAAATATTGACTTATGTGATCTAAACTTACATAATCAGCTTATTCATGTACTATATGCTGGTCTAGCTTGCACCATTTTATACTTATCTTGTCGCTCTATTTCAATGTCTATACTGATAATGAGCATGTGGTTTTGTACTACAAGGTATTGTATATGTGTACTAGAAACTTTTATCTATCATTCAAAACTTAATATGTACAAGTCCAACTTTATACATTTCTATGCCTAACACATTTTCCTTAAATTGCATATATTTGGAATCTTATACATTTTCAGAATCAATCTTATACATTTTGAACTCACACACACACGCTACAGGGAAATGGGCATTTTTTGATGGCTAGCAGCTGTCAACGGCAGTTGCTAGTCGTCGAAAATGCCGTCTGAATAGGGATTACGACTTGCATCCATTTTCAACGGATTTGACGGCATCATAACGACGGCTTCCGACGGTTGTTCCAACGGTTTTTTTGACGAAAATTCCAATGACCTCAATGTACACGGGGGGTCTTATTTCCCCATTAAGCCGTCGGGAGCCAATGCTAACCGTCGCAATGACGCCTTCGGAAAACGTCGCATGCCGTCGGAATTGTTGCTAATAAGCCACCGAACGCTGTCGTTTGCCATCAGAATTGACGGCCTGTAGGTCGTCGGTGACCGTCGATAATCCGGGCAATTTTTTTCTCCTACTGCCTACTTTGCTTTCATACCACGACCAATACATAACTCAGCAAAATCAATATATATGCCTCATATATTATTACCCGACACCTAGGGCCGGCTGCAAAACGACAGGTGAAAATATTATTATTAGCACTAGACAAGATTCTGATCAAGAAAATCCTGGAGGTATAAGGGTTTTATGCAATCGACATGTTTCGGCATCCCTAGCACGGTGCAGACTGGAGGGGTTAGCAAGTTGTCAGGCCCAAGGCAAAGCAAGAGCGTTTGGCCTATTTGGCCCGGTGCACAGAAGTCACCTACTATGGGCCGAGGTACCTTGTTCCTAAGCCCATGAGGGAAGTCCAACCCATCTTCGTCTATAAATAGAAGGGTAGGGGCACAGTGAAAGTGGCTTTTTTTCGAGAACACCGGGGAAACTCTGCCGCATTCAAGACTCATTTAAGACTTATCTTTTTTGTTTAGCAATTGTATTCAATATAATTGGTATACGGATTATATCTGTAATCAATTATCGAGAAAAGCAATAAAGATTAACCTCAAAATGGACGTAGGCAATTACGCCGAACCACTATAAATCTGGTGTTCGCATTTTCTGCATTTAAATCTACATATTATCCTCGGTTTAACTTACTTTCTTCATTAATCTCTCTACACAATCTCTCTTAAGGGTGTTAGTCACCAATTCTGGTGCTAACATTTTTGGTGCTTTCACTGAGAATTGAATTCTTAGCTTGATTGGATCTCATCGTCTACTGGTGGATTTCCATTTTCGCGAGATAGATCCAGTTGTCTACTAGAAAACTTCATATTCTACTCAGATTTGAAAGAAATCTAAAGGAAGCTGATAGCCGTAGATTGGTTTACTGATGTATGCAAGATCTGGGGATTGGACGTTGAAGTTTGCACTCGAGTTGAATAAAGGCCGACCCTCCTCTGAAGGCAATTCGGCCGATTGTTCCAGAAAAGGCATATGCTGATCGCCCCAGAAAAGGCGTATGCCGACCACTCCAGAAAAGACGTATGCCGATCGTTCCAGAAAAGGCATATGCCGATCGCCCCAGAAAAGGCGTATGTCGATCGCCCTAGAAAAGGCGTATGCCGATCCATACCTCCAGGTCAATCCATACTTCCAGGCCGAGCGACATCCGATGCCGATCCATACCTCCAGGCCGATCCATACCTCCAGGCCGAGCGACATCCGAATGCTGATCCATACCTCCAGGCCGAGCGACATCCAAATGCTGATCCATGCATTCAGGCCGATCCATACCTCCAGGCCGAGCGGCATCCGAATGTCGATCTATACCTCCAGGCCGAGCGACATCCGAATGTCGATCCATACCTCTAGGTCGAGCGACATCCGATGTCGAACCATACCTCCAGGCCGATCCATACCTCCAAGCTGAGCGACATCCGAATGCCGATCCATACCTCTAGGCCGAGCGACATCCGAATGTCGATCCACACTTCTAGGCCGAGTGACACTTCCAGGCCGAGCCACACGTCTTATACGACCCCTCTTTTCAAAAAAAAAAAAATTCGGGTACGACCTAAATTTTCAAAAAAGTGGCTAATTTTTTTTTTTTGGGGGGGGAGGGGGAATTCAAAACTCAACTTAATAAAGGAATATTCTATCTACATCCCATGATCGACCAGAGCATAGAGGATCTAGCGACCACTTTTGAAAGGCAACAAGGGAACGAACAAACAACCGCTACTAAACGATACTCTCAAAGGGATATCATACTGATCACCCTTGAGGAGAATCGATCTCTATATATATTTTGGCAGCCAGTTAGCTGAAGAGTATCCTACGACCATGGATCATTTCAACGACCAAAATGAATCTAAACCAAAGTGTGGAGGAGCGGAACAGACTAAGAAAAATAACAATGAAGGCCCGTTGGCTAAGGATGCATATCCCGGTAGTCAAAACAAGACCTCAAAATTCGGCTCATATGCTTTTTGAAAGATTTAATTGACAACCTCTACTTGAAGACTCGCGACACAAAGTGGTATTGGAAACCAACCTCGAGAGAGTACACCAAAGTCTAAAGAAGAACAGGGGAATGTTGTATATTCCCAGATGCTTACTGATCCTAACACGGACGATTACAAACACCTCCGAGGTGTGATTGAAAAGCCTATCTAGAAAGGAAAGCTTCAATAGTATGTACAAGTCCTGCGGAATGGCGGGCAGCGAACATCCGATGCCTATTAATAAAGGGCTATGATTATCAATTGGACTGCTAACGGCCGACATCCCTTTGAAAGGAGCCAGGGCCAAAATCGAATAGCAAGCACACGATGTTGCTTCACTTATCAATGAGATTTATCATAATCTTCTTTTAATTATTTCCAAATCTATTTCTATTTCAATTGTGCTATTGAACTACGACTAGCTTGAACTAAACTACTTTCAAAACGATGCAGGTGACCAGGTACTCAGATTTGGTCGCCAACCAATCCACGCAGACCATGATCGGATGTGTGGAGTTACATCTAGACGAGCATAATTCAATCACTCATCATCAACCATATGCCTTTGATTTGGGGCTATGGACTAGATATTGAAAAGCTCATCACGATCAGAGCCCAATACAAAGTGAACACGACTGAGCTCACATTCATCGACCTCCATATTTGACTTGGAGACGTAAGCAAGGCTTGGAATGAGCATGATCCGATCATCCACTCAAATTGAGTCACAGAAAAGTTCGACAAAATACAGATGCCCCTCTTGAAGCTCAGCGATGTCGGGATCTGTCTAGAGTGGACGCGATTTGATTGTCTACACATCAAATCCTACCTTGAACACAAAAGGTTATTCGAAAGCCCGACTTGGAGTAGTTGTGATGGACTATCTACTCGTCAACCATCGCTCTTAATACATGGATACGACTGCACCTTGAAACATATGCAACTTACTGTGTCTACTCATTAACCCATTATTCTTAGTTTCTAGAAAGAGATACGAAAAAATTGTGTGAGATTTGACTATCTAACCCAGCATGGATGTGATCCAACCATCTGTCATATACCTCCTTCCTTGACTTGATTGGAAGAGCTATAATCACCAAGCGGACGAGAATCGGCAGTCCATTCTTCAAGTTTCATCCTCCATGCTGGGGGCAGAGTCCCATTCCATGAGAAAACGTGGTCCGATCATTCATTCGACAGCATTAGCCTCGATACGGTAAATGAAATACAAATTAAATGGGTGGAAATACGACTGCTCTCGATAAAAACCTCTAAGTCCTCTGAGCGCAGATTGGAGTACTCTAAGCCCCCAAAGTGCGGACTACAGTATAAACGAATTCAATCTCCAAGTCCCCTGAGTGCAGACTGGAGTACTCTAAGTCCCCAGAGTGCGGAATAGAGTATAAACGACTTAAATCTCCAAGTCCCCTGAGCACGGATTGGAGTACTCTAAGTTCCCATAGTGTGGACTAGAGTATAAACGACTTAAATCTTCAAGTCCCCTGAGTGCGGACTGAAGTACTCTAAGTCCTCAGAGTGTGGACTAGAGTATAAACGACTTAAATCTTCAAGTCCCTTAAGCGCGGACTGGAGTACTCTATGTCCCCAGAGTGCGGACTAGAGTATAAACGACTTAAATCTCCAAGTCCCCTGAGCGCCGATTCGAGTACTCTAAGTCCCCAGAGCGCGGATTGGAGTATAAACAATTTCAATCTCCAAGTCCCCTGAGCTTAGACTGGAGTACTCTAAGTCCCCAGAGTGCGGACTAGAGTATAAACGACTTCGATCTCTAAGTCCGCAGAGTGCAGACTAAGTATAAACGACTTCGATCTCTAAGTCCCCAGAGTGCGGACTGGAGTAGTCTAAGTCCCCAGAGTGCGGACTAGAGTATAAACGACTTAAATCTCCAAGTCCCCTTAGCGCGGACTGGAGTACTCTAAGTCCCCAGAGTACGGACTAGAGTATAAATGACTTAAAACCTCCAAGTCCTCTGAGCGCGGACTGGAGTACTCTAAGTCCCCAGAGTGCGGACTAGAGTATAAACGACTTCAATCTCCAAGTCCACTGAGTGCGCACTAGAGTACTCTAAGTCCCCAAAGTGCGGACTAGAGTATAAACGACTTAAATATCCAAGTCCTATGAGCACAGACTGGAGTACTCTAAGTCCCTAGAGTGCGGACTAGAGTATAAACGACTTAAATCTCTAAGTCCCCTAAGCGCGGACTGGAGTACTCTAAGTCTCCAGAGTGTGAACTAGAGTATAAACGACCTAAATCTCCATGCCTCCTGACCGCGGACTGGAGTACTCTAAGTCCCTAGAGTGCGGACTAAAGTATAAATGACTTAAAACCTCTAAGTCCTCTGAGCGCGGACTAGAGTACTCTAAGTCCCCAGAGTGCGGATCAGAGTATGAACGACTTTAATCTCCAAGTCCCCTGAGTACAGACCGGGGTACTCTAAGTCCCCATAGTGCAGACTAGAGTATAAACGACTTAAATCTCCAAGTCCCCAGAGTGCGGACTGGAGTACTCTAAATCCCCAGAGTGCGGACTAGAGTATAAACGACTTAAATCTCCAAGTCCCCTAAGCGTGGACTGGAGTACTCTCAGTCCCCAGAGTGCAGACTAGAGTATAAACGACTTAAATCTCCAAGTCCCCTGAACGCGTACTGGAGTACATTAAGTCCCCAGAGTGCAGACTAGAGTATAAACGACTTTAATCTCCAAGTCCCCTGAGCACAAACTGGAGTACTCTAAGTCCCTAGAGTGCAGACTAGAGTATAAACGACTTCAATCTCGAAGTCCCCTGAGTGCAGACTAGAGTATAAACGACTTAAATCTCCAAGTCTCCTGAGCGCGGACTGGAGTACTCTAAGTCCCCAGAGTACGGACTAGAGTATAAACGAATTAAATCTCTAAGTCCCCTAAGTGCGGACTGGAGTACTCTAAGTCCCCAGAGTGCGGACTAGAGTATAAATGACTTCAATCTCTAAGTCCTCTAAGCGTGGACTGGAGTACTCTAAGTTCCCAGAGTGCGGACTAGAGTATAAAGGACTTCAATCTCCAAGTCCCCTGAGTGCGGACTGGGTTACTTTGTGTCCCCAGAGTGCGGAATAGTGTATAAACGACTTAAATCTCCAAGTTACCTGAGCGCAGACTGGAGTGCTCTAAGTCCCCAGAGTGCGGATTAGAGTATAAACGACTTAAATCTCCAAGTCCCCTGAGTGCGGACTGGAGTAGTCTAAATCCCCAGAGTGCGGACTGGAGTATAAACGACTTCAATCTCCAAGTCCCCTGAGCGCGAACTGGAGTACTCTATGTCCCCAGAGTGCGGATTAGAGTATAAACGACTTAAATCTCCAAGTCAACTGAGCGTGGACTGGAGTACTCTAAGTCCCCAGAGTGCGGACTAGAGTATAAATGACTTAAATCTCCAAGTCCCCTGAGTGTGGACTGGAGTACTCTAAGTCCCCTAAGTGCGGACTACAATATAAACGATTTAACTCTCCAAGTCCCCTGAGTGTGGACTGGAGTACTCTCAGTCGTCAGAGTACGAAATGGAGTATAAATGACTTAAAAACCTCTAAGTCCCTAGAGTGCGGACTAGAGCACTCTATGTCCCCTGAATGCAGACTAGATTATAAACGAATTGAGAAAAATCTCTAAGTCCCAAAAGCGAATTAGAGTACTCTAAGTCCCCAGAATGTGGATTGGAGTATAAACGAATTAACGAAAATCTCTGCATCCCGAACGGTGGACTATAGCATAAATCGTTCGACAAATATTTAAGTCAACAAAGCGTGGACCAAGCATGAACACAAATTGGGCGCGAGTCGAACGAGGGGAGAATAACACTAAGTCACCAGAATGCAAAGTGGTGCATAAAAATCGACAAATAGATGAGTGGATTCCGACCATTCTCTATTCCGCAAATTTCGGGCTAAAATCAACAGGAGGATTATTAACTCGCTAAGGATAGGCTCGACCATCCAACTAGTGGCCTGGCTAAATCAATGCTGGGAGCAGGGGTACAAATCACTAAAATCTGAATACGATAGCTTACTGTAGCTCTAGCTTGGCGTTCTTTATAACCTAAGGCAATGACTACATGGAGGCCTCAATATAGAACTAATCGAAATGGCATCCTAAGCTACAAGCAACCGACTATATCATACCTCAAATTGAGGGTCAATACCGATCCGCACTAAGCATATACGAATGTGACTGGGATGTTCCTTGAAAAACTATGACCTCTAGAGTGTGGAAAGGAGAGTAAACCATGAAGACTTGGTCAAAAGTTCTCCAACACCCTCCTTCGGTCCATTAGGAGGAGTACGAAACTGGATGGGCATGATCCGACTGCATTTGTAGCCAACATTACCTCGAGATCTGATTACAGAACATGAACCAAAGTGGATGTGGATGACCATCCAGTGTTGAAATTACGCCCTAAAACTGACGAGGCATCGAAGTATTCCTCTTGGAATGAAAAACCACGATAAAATCAAAGATAGGCGAGAACCCATCTCCCATCGACTGTCTTGATCCCTAATTCAACGGGAAAGATAGTAATGCTAAAGTGGGCATGGCTGACCTTCCTACTTAATGGTATATATGCCCCATACATGGGGGCATGAGCTAGAAGCAACAGGAATGTGAACCGACTATTCATCGATCAACTCTATGTTTTCGAATTTTAGGTGGGAATGTAAACATAGCTGGGACGAGACTCAACCGTCCATGCAGTACATTTATCGAACCGAGACTGGGAGCAGACGTGTGGCCATCCAAAGACTGGCTGTGATAGCTCAATATTGAAACTTATATATAATGTTTACAACTACTCAAGGCTACGACCGAAAGAATGCCTAGGGATAGAATCATTAAATCGATACCTAAGCTAGTGGGCAACTAACTGTCACTCCAACCCGAGGCATGCGGATCATGAATGTTGCTCGAATGTGGAAGATGGAACCCCTGCAAAACAACAACGCATAATGACAGATGATATATTGTTTAGAAGTCGAGATGCAGACAAGGTGGACAGCTCTGTCCGCATCAAAAACACTGACAATTGGCAAGTAGTGCCCGAGCCCTGGCTCGGGCAGCATTCTTGGATCTATAGAGACATAGATCCGAGAGATGATGATGGGGGACTTAGGGAAACGAATGCAGCACCGGCTGAGCTGACGATTGACATACTAGTCAGTCGGGATGACCCGTCACGAGTCCTTAAGATTGGATCGCAACTCGACCCTTCATTGGCCGAAGATCTTACTGATTTCCTCCGAGCGAACCTAGACGTTTTCACTTGGACACATTCTAATATGTGCAGGATTTCTCCCGATATTGCGAGTCATATATTGAACATAGACCCAAAATACGTCCCTGTAAAACAAAAAAGGAGAGGCATGGACCCGGAGAGGTCCGCTGCTCTCAGAGAGGAGTTGGACAAACTCAAAGCCAATGGGTTCGTCCACGATGCCCTCTACCTTGAATGGGTTTCTAACCCTGTGCTTGTGAGGAAAGCAAACGGGAAGTGGAGAACTTGTGTTGATTACTCTGATCTGAATAAAGCATGCCTGAATGATAGTTTCCCTTTACCTAGTATCGACTAGCTCGTCGACTCTACGGCCGGACATGAATTATTGTCTTTTATGGATGCGTATTCGGGATACAATCAGATCCCGATGCACATTCCAGACCAAGAACACACAAGTTTTATCACAGACGTGGGGCTATATTACTATGTCGTAATTCCTTTTGATTGAAAAACGCGGGAGCAGCTTATCTGCGTCTGGTGAATCGAATGTTTAAAAACCAGATTGGTAGAATGATGGAAGTCTATATGGATGACATGCTCGTGAAGTCACGGCAGTCAAACGACCACATCCGAGACCTAGCGGATATGTTTGATATACTCAGGCATTATGAAATGAAAATCAATCCTTTGAAGTATTCATTTGGCGTAGCGTCGGGAAAGTTTTTGGGTTCCATTGTGAATGCGCGGGGAATCGAAGCTAACCCGGAGAAGATTCAAGCTATCTGAGACAATACAAGTGCCTAGAACTATGAAGTTAGTACAAATCTTGAATGGAAAGGTGGCTGCGCTGAGTCGATTCATATCCAGAGCTACAGACAAGTGTATTCCTTTTTCGATGTGGTAAAGAAAGGAAAGAGGAATTTCGAGTGGACATTCGATTGTGAGGAAGCATTCCGAGCTCAGGTAAGGCATTTGGAAAGTTCCCCAGTGCTATCGAGACCAATAGACCACAAAATGTTGTATGTGTACTTGGAAGTATCCCAGCATGCTATCAGTACGGCTTTGGTTCGCGAAGAGGACCGAGCTCAAAAGCCAGTTTACTACGTTAGTAAACGTCTGACGGGGGCAGAAAGAAATTAGCCCAAGATCAAGAAATTATCCTATTGCTTGGTGGTTGCATCATGCAAGCTTCGCCAATATTTTCAGGCACACTCATTCAACATTTACATTGATCAACCCTTGCGAAAGATACTCCAACGACCAGAAACTTCTGGAAGGATGTTAAAATGGAATATCGAGTTGAGTCAGCTTGATATTACCTACCTGCCACGAAGGGCCATACATGGGCAAACACTAGCAGACTTCATTGCTGAATTCACCATGTCAGATGACTCAAACGGCCACAATGTCATACCTCCCGTTCGATGGAAGACGAATACCGATGGGGCATCTAACGACCGTTGTTCGGGGGCTGGCGTAGTTCTTGTGACTCCTGAAAATCGATCAGTTTGTTATGCTTTGAAGCTTGAATTCCCAGCAACAAATAACAAAGCCAAGTATGAAGCATTGATTACCGGCTTAAGACTCATCAAAGAACTGGGAGTAAGATCGGTTGAAATCTTTTGCGACTCGCAACTGGTAGTGTACCAAGTGCGGGGAGGCTACCAAGCAAGGGGCAGTGACTTGCCCCGTATTTGGTCCGAGTTCAGGAGCTGCTAGCGAATCTCGAGTATTATGATATTTCACATGTCCCGCGTGAGCAAAACATAGTAGCTGATTCATTGGCAAAATTTGCAAGCACTGGCGATGTGCAACATATGGGATTGTTTCCCGTTGAAACCTTACATACTCCGAGTATAAATATGGTGGAGATAGATTTCGTGTTAGAAACCGAAATCGATAAGGAATCATGGATGACCCCATTTAAGTAATACCTACTACATGGGGTCTTACCCGAAAGAAGGAGCAAAAGACGACAAGTCATTCGTAAGGCTTCGCGATATGTAATAGAGAACGGAATAATGTATCAAAGGGGATTCTCGACCCTTACTCCGGTGCATAGCCCATGATGAGATAAAATGAGTCCTGAAGGAAGTCTATGAAGAAGAACGCGGTGATAACATTAGGGGGAAAACCATGATAAAGAAAATACTCTGCTACAAGTATTACTGGCCAACTATCAATCCAGATGCATTTGATCATGCTAGACAATGCGACGAGTGCAAGATGTTTGCAAAAAACTCAAGAAGCCCGCCGATGGAAATTACTCAAATGGCTAGTCTATAGCCATTTGCCACTTTGGGGCATTGAAATCATCTTCTTGCTGATCCTAAAGGTGGTGAGAAGTACACCATCATAGCAGTTGTTTACTTCACCAAATAGGCAGACAAAGAACTTTGAGCCGCAACCAAAAAAAATAAAATAAAAATAAAAAATAAAGTCAACCTCACTGTCTGTAACGTCATCTATCCTTATGACTTCTATGATCTATTATTACTGCAAATGGACAGGTTGAAGATGTGAACAAAACCATAAAGCATGTTCTGAAGAGAAGTTTGGAAAAGGCTAGAGGTAAATGGGTGGATGAACTTCCTACAACACTATGGGCTTATAAAACTACCCACGGGTTCCTGACTGGCCATACTCATTTCACTCTTGCTTACTGCTTTGAGAAAATACAAAAAAGTAATCACAATTGAAATGCAATTAAGCAAGATGGAAGTGGCGACGACTTATGAGCATATAAAATGCATCCAATAGCCAATGACAAGAACATGTACCTGAACATGCATGTGTACATCCGAAAAAAGTTTGACTTTTTGAAATCAACAAGGAATTGAATTCTCACTTAAGGTTACTAAGAAAAGACTGGACCAAATAGCCGAAGCTTATTGGCCCTGTAGAACCGGACATGGATGGCCACTGATGAACTACAACCCTGGATTTATAATTTTAGGAATCGACCAAGTGTCATGACGACCAAAGAAGGTTATGAAACCTGGGAGGATAAAATTGAAGAATAATGACTATTCAGGAAACATGATGGATTTCTTTCTGTAAACAAGGAATACTAGCTGATTCAAAGCGTGTCATGTTGCTTCACACGACACACTTTGGGGGGCAAGTGTTACCCGGCACCTTGGGCCGACTACAAAACAACAAGTGAAGATATTATTATTTGACCTAGACAAGATTATGACCCAAAAGAACCTGGAGGTATAAGGGTTTGATGCAATCGACATGTTTCGGCATCCCTGGCACAGTGCAGACTGGAGGTGTTAGCAAGTTGTCAGGCCCAAGGCAAAGCAAGAGCGTTTGCCCTGCCTGGACCGGTGCACAGAAGTCACCTACTATGGGCCGAGGTACCTTGTTCCTAAGCTCATGAGGGAAGTCCAACCCATCTTCGTCTATAAATAGAAGAGTAGGGGCACAGTGAAAGGGACCTTTTTTCGAGAACACCGAGGAGACTCGGCCGCATTCAAGACTCGTTTAAGACTTATCTTTTTTGCTTAGCAATTGTATTCAATATAATTGGTATACGGATTGTATTTGTAATCGATTATCGAGAAAAGCAATAAAGATTAACATCAAGTAGACGTAGGCAATTACGACGAACCACTATAAATCTCGTGTTCGCATTTTCTGCATTTAAATATGCATATTATCCTCTGTTTAACTTACTTTCTTCAGTAATCTCTCTACACAATCTCTCTTAAGGGTGTTAGTGACTAATTCTGGTGCTAACATATATAAACTAAAACAAATATCAATATCAATATAAAATAAAACTCAAACATCATAATATCAAACACAAACATATTTACATCCAAATCAAACTCCATTATTTACAAAACAAACCTTCTATCATCATTTTCAACCATCCAACTTGAACATTTATATCCAATATGTACATTCAATGTCAAACTCCACATATCAACTCCACAAATCAAGTACCACATCAATATCAAACACCACATGTCCATAAATTAACCTCACCATCACTTAATATTAATATACACAAAACTACATCCAACACCACATGCCCATAAATTAAACTTACCATCACTCAATGTTAATATACACAAAATTACATCCAACACCCCATGTCTATAAAATAAACTGCAAATTGTACCTTAAGACTCATCATCGACCCAGGAACCACCGGACGAAGGGAATGAACCATGATGCTCCACATACTCCGCCAAACACTGGTTGAGTTACTCCATTTGCACTGCTCGGAGGCCGTTTTACTCCTGCAGCTGCATAATCTGCTGTCTAAGCTTATTAATCTATGCGTTGTCCTGAGGCTTTTGGTAAGCCCTTTGTGATGTCAGAGTCTATAAAAAAGTAGAAATACATTTAAGTTATTACGTAAATTTTATAAAAATTAAGCAATTTTACAACGTAGTTAATTTTTTAAATTACCGATTGATTGCCGTAACCATAGCGCCTGTTTCTTTGGGTCGGGCCCTTAATAGAGTCAAATATCGCATCCTCCACGTCAGAGGTCAACTGCTCCCGTTCGAAATGCTCGAGCATCTGTGCATGTGCCTGCATAAATTTTCCTACAATGCAAAATTAAATAAAAATAGATATTACATGATATTATTATAATATTTTATGACTAGTTAATTAAATGATAATTATTAATAACTTATAACTTAAAATATATTTACATGTGCGGCGTTTGCTCTATCATCCTCATGCCAGGCATATGACACTGATCCCTCATCGTATGCCTACCTAACGACATGAGTATGCTCAAACACATCCATATATAAGACCAGACCCCCCTCCATGCTATTTTCTGCAATAACTGGTGTATATTATTGTTGTTTATATAAATTTATATTAAAAATGTAATAGTTATTCGTAATTCCAATTAATTAATTTACAAATCCTCATGATGGTGTTGAAATGATTTTGATCCACCACGGTGTGTGATAGGATTTTTCTATCTATTCGCAGAGTTCCTATTCGATTCCGTCTGCAAATTAAATATTAAGATTATATTTTATAGGTATAAATTATGTATTCTGTACTGAATAAATTAAGGTGATATCTTATTGCTCTTATCTTGAATTTGTCGCTATCCCACCATGCGACCTAAGCATCCCAAACGTTGGCGCCCATCCACTATGGCTTCTTCCCTGTTTTTCTTCTGCTAGATATTGTATCCCTATAATTCTTTGCCACTTTTGAATTCTAGTGGCATGGCAAAGGGACACGTCTTCCTCTTCTAAGTCTACTACACACTGTATAAATGTTGAAAAAATAATAAGTTATACATTTATACTTAGTCAGCAAATTGTAAAGTGATTATATATAATGGTATATAATTTTACACATACTGAGAAGTCTTGCCATATACTCTTCCATACATGGTCCGGGATCCTACTCCCTTTGGTCAGCATGCAGACATGCGACTCATGTACACCTGCTTGGATATGCTGAGCACAATGTTAGAAGGCTCAAGCTTAAAACCCCTGCGATAAATACAATACAGACAAATCATGACTAATATGTCGTAAAAAATATTTTAAAAGTTGAAGTAAATTTAATACTTTTAAGCCATCGGCTTTTGGTAGTACTCTAACTACCGTACGTGGCACCTCCTATGAAGGTCCACTGTGATGTCCCGGAAATTTGAGACAACATTCATTTAATAATTTCATTGTTAATTATTTTTAAAATGAGAAATATTGATTTAATAATTTAGTTCAAACTGGAATTCTCCTTTGAAAATTTTAATTATTTAGTTTGTTAATGATATTCTTTTCAAAATTGAAAAATATTTAAGTAATAAATTTATCTTTCTAAACTGATTTAAAAATATTTTATTTATAATGTATAAATGTTTATACATTGTAAATAGAGGATTTGGTTTTAATTTTAATTTATATTGAATAAAAGATATTTTCTAATTTTATATATAATTGTATAAATTGTAAATTGACTTAAATTAATTTAAATTAGTATTGTAAACTTTTTAAAAGTTTGTTTTAAAAAAATCTATCTTATATTTTCATTGAAATGTAAGTAAGTATTTATTTGTTTATAAGAATAAATATAGTTTAAATTTTATTTCATAATAAAAGTTATTTTGTTTTGTTTTATTTTAAAATTGTTTTTCTCTTTGAAATAAGATTTAAATCATTCTTGTTTAAGTATAACATTTGATTTAAACCTTTTGAAATAAAATTGAATTCAACCTTTCTTTTTCTTCTTAAAATCTTTTCTTTTGAAATTTAGTTTCATAAAGAATATTATTTTAAAAATAATTAAACAAACATTTAAATGTAAGTGTATGATTTTATAAAGAAGTTTATATGTTATTATTTAAGACTAATGTTAATACAACATTTAAATCTTGCTAAAATAAGTTTGAACTAGTTTAAGATAAATTCAAATATATTTATAAATTTAAAATTTTCTTTTAAATACTGAAATGAACATGTGTTAGCTTCTTAAACATAAAGAGACACTTGTAAATTATCTACACCTAACATAACAAGTGGCATTGATTTAATTTTTTTATATTTAAAATATATTAACAAGACAATAAAACATGGCAATGCATTTGTTAAAACATTTTCTCACTTAAAAACCTGAAAATCAAATTTCAGTAAAGATAAAAACCAAATTTCAATTAAAAATCTGCATATCAATTTCTTCAAAACAAATCAAATCTGCTGATATCCTCAACATCAATTTGCAAGATCAATGTCATACTCTAGCAAATGAAGATAAAGGTTTGCATGCATACAAATACAAGATAAAAGCAACTTCGTCTTCAAATTTGCACCCAGATTTCTGTATGCAGTTACAACAAGTTCCTGGAATGAATCTGCACCTAAATTGTTTTCTGCATCTTCAAATTTTAAATGTGAGTAAACCTTTATTTTTAAAAACAGTTTTTCTTTTTAAATTAATGCTTTAGCAAGAATAATATCTAAAGACTAATGCATACTGTTAAAAAAAGAAGAAATCAAACTGCAGAACTATTATTATTATGTTTAGTGAGTAAGCTCACTATTGAAAAGTTATTTAGAATTTTCTGTTGCATGTGTATAAATTTGAACTAAGTTGCTTAAATGGTTTCTACTGTGATGGATATTCTGTGAGGTTATACATACAAACACATATATGTGGTTACAGGTATTTTATTACCTGATTTTGTTTTTAGATTCTTGGATTGATTCTCTGTGGTATTTGTTATGAATTGAGGGATGTTTGTTTAGTATAGATTAAGACTATAAATCATAATTAAGATTTAAATTTAAAATCTGTTTTCACTGTAAACAGTAAAGGACAGTTAACAATAAAAATCAAAAATCAAATCAAGAAATCTTAAACTTCTTAAATCATTGAAACAAGTTTATAACCTGAATACATGGATGAAGTCATGATATCTGAAACAAAAACCCATTTTTTTGAAAGTAACTGTGGGATTTGAAAATTCTGTTTTGAACAGGATTAGAAATTTTGGGTTTTGACTGTTAGGATAGTTAATGTTAGGTGTTAAGATGCTTCATGTTAGTGGAGTGTGGATGTGAGAAATGATGGAATTAGGTGATAAATGATCAGAAGTTGTTTCAGAGGAGATGGTGATTGAAATTGAGATTTCCAGGTTTTCAAAAGCCTGATTTTTAAAGTGTTACAGTTCTTAGCATTTGCACATGCTCTATGTTGCATCGAGTGGATTGGGGATTTGAGAAGTTGTAGAAGGAGTGTAAAGGAAGCTATATCCAAGGTCGTGTCGATGATGGTGGCTGGAGGTGGTTTTTCTGGGTGTTGACAGGTTGGTCTTGGTTGCAGTGGTAACTCAGGTGAACTATTGGGGTGTGCAGGGTTTTGACCCGAAGTAGAACTCGGGTATTTTTGCTTTCGACTCGAAGCAGGGGGTTTGGAACTCGAAGTAAAAGAGGGGGTTGCTCGGGTATAGGTTTACAGAGTTGAAACAGAGAGTTTGCAGTTTTTACATGTTGAATGAAATTTAAATTTTAGTGTGGGAATTTGATTTTAGGTGGAAGTAGAAACTGAATCCAAATAAAGTTTGAAATCCAAAGTTTTTAAAAATGAAATTTTAGATTTAAACAAGTTTTAATTCTGTTTTAAATCAAAATTTAAAATAGTTTCTGGTTTAAGCCAGAGAAGTTTTGCAGTTTTAAATTTTTGAATAAATTCATATTTTAAGTTGAAACTTGATTCAGGTAATACTTGAATCTGAATTCAAATGTAGTTTTGAATTCAAAAGTTTTAAAAATGGAAATCTTAAATTTAAACAAGATTTAAATACGGGTTTAAGTCAAGATTTAAACAGTTTCAGGTTTATTCTTTAAAACCCAGATTTCTATTCAAACTGTTTTGTAAAAAAATTTAAATTTTGAAACAGATTTAAATGGTTTAAGGAAGATTTAAATTTGTTTTTGAAATTAAGATAAAACTGTTTCAAGTTTCTTTGAAAACCAGTTTTAAATTTCAAAACAGTTTATAAATTTAAAAATGATGAACATATTCAAATGTTTTAAAGATAGATTTGAAAATGAAAAATTGATTTCAAGTGAGTTTTAAAACTTGAAAGAATTTGTTTCCTTTAGTATTTGAATTAAAATATGAAGTGTTTAATTTAAATTTGGAAATTGAAATAATCAATTTAAATCTTTCTTTATATTTAGGTAATGAATGTTCTTTAACATTCATTTTGTTGTAAGGTTTATAATTATTTTAATTTGAATTAACGTTCAATGATTAAACATTTTAAATATCAAATTTTTAAATAGAAATTGAATTTAAATTTAGAAATGTATTGTTTTAATACATTTTGAATTTAAATGAGTCATTTAATAAGTAATTAAATTATTTTGAAAATATTTAAAATAATTAAGGATTTTACTTAATTATTTTACTTTTAAATAATGGTTTAGATTAATATTAATTAGAAATGATTTATTAATCTAATTCAAATTTTCTTAAGTATAAAATTAATGGAATGTTGTTAATAATGGGTGATAATTATCTAGGGATAATTTAGTAATTAATTAATGTAATTAATTTTGATAATTAACTAGATTAATTAATTGAATATAATTAACTGAAATTTGTTAAGTATAATTAATTGTTAATGTAATTAAGGAATTAATTACTTTTTGTAATTAATTTTGATATATGATTTAATTAAGTTAATTAATTTAGTTTAATTAATTTTAATAAATCATTTAATGATTTTTAAGAGAGTAATTACTTAATGTAATTAATGGAGCAAGATTACTTAGAGAAGTAATACTGATAATTACTGGAATGTAATTCGTAATTTGGATAACTACTTTTGGAATTAATTAAGGAATTGATTAATGATTAATTATTGGATAATTAATTTATAAATGAGTAATTAAAGATAGTTAAATACTTAATTAATATTAATCAAGGTGATTAATAATTAGATTAATTACTAAATGTAATTAATTTTAATTAAGTAATTTATTTAAATATTAGAGATCATTAATTGTTATAATTAATGATGTAATTAAGGATTGATTGATTAAGTAATAATTAATTGAATGATTAATTAATTTTAATTAATTAAGGATAAATATAATTAATTATAATTAATTAATAAATGAGTAATTAAATGTTAATAACTTATGATTAAGGTTAATTAATTTATGAAATTAATTAAAGAATAATTACTTATTGTAATTAGTGAATGATTAGTCAAAGTTGTTTAATCAAGTTAAATACTTAGTGAATAATTGATTAACTGGGTTAATTAATTAATGGATGTTAAGCAGGATTTAAATGTGTTAATTAATTTAATTTAATATTAATTAATTAGAGATGGTTGTAATTAATTTAATTCATTTTAAATTAATTATAAGTGTTGGTTAGTAAATCATTGCTTATGGATGTTATTGATTGAATGATTTTGATCTCAATAATGAGATTAGTCGTATCTATATGATATGGATGCTTGGTTTAAGTATGATGGTTTATGATGGATTATTTGGTTGTGATGATTATCTGTTTATGGATGATACAGATTATCTGTTTATGATATGAATGTGATTATCTATTGTGAGATGTAATTTATCTATCTATGTGAATTAGATGATAATGAAATGAGTTAATTGTTTAAAACCCTTAAGTACAACTTGGACATTAAAATGGCGTTTGGTTTCGGTAAGACCGAGATCGGGTTTCCATATTTGGAATTTCGAAAACCATATCGATTCCAATTAAACGTTAGGTCGTTAATCCAAGTGGAGCAAGTGAAGACTCGAGGTGTAAGGGCTATATGTCAGTATAACTCTGTGGGTGATTCCGTAATGAGTTGATGAAATAGTGCTTATAGATTCGAGATGGTGATTTAGAGTGCAAGGGTTATCATCGTTAACTCTGAGGGTGATTCCAATACGAATGTAACGAGATAATGCCTTCGGTTTCGTTCGAACCCGGAATGAACTTGTATGGATTGAATGCTTTTAGAACATCGTCAGGTGGACGATGAGCATTCTAAGATTGATATGTCCTATAAAGGTAATCGTAACCTCAAGCCTCATCAACCGGGAATGGCTAAAACAGGGGAGGTGCAGCAAAGCTTCGTGGGTAGCACCCACTTGAGAGCAAGATTTACTCCTGTCTAGAGGTCCCTTTATATTCGGCTGTGTGGCAGTTGGTGACGACCAATCTACGGGGTGGTCTTGTTCGGAACTGTTCAGTAAGGAACGGGTCCGCTTTGTGTTGTAGGGGAGTGGGAGTACTCCTCGGTACGGTGATATAGGCCACGTACTGTGACGGGCGGTACCCCAGTAGCCCTGCCATTGATGGAATCCAAAATCCAATAAGTGCCTGTACGATTTTGATTGTGCCCAACTATGTTGGAACGTGAGATGTAAGCATTCCAGCTATTTCTGTATTTTTTTTTGAAAACCCTAGACACTATTATAATATCACTGGATTTCCTATCAAATGTTTTGGTTAGCATAAGGTAAAAACTTTTCCATGTTTATGTGTGGGAAGTCTTACGTGATACCTTTTGTTTCAAAGGATTTTCTAAAAGTTAAGCAACTTTTATCCCCGTTTACTCACACCAGACCCCTGTCTGACCTGAGTGTTTATTTTCTATTTTATTAAACTCTTGGGTACTCATATTATGTATGAGTAGTCAAGTGTTTTAGGGTTGCTTTGACGAGTTCTGGAGGAGATAATGGAGCAGGGGGCTTCAGCGTGTAGATATATTTAGTAGTTCCGCTGTGTTTGAGTTTAATCTGTTTTTTCTCTGAGATACTTGGATTGTAATTGCTAGACAGATGTTTATAACTGTCTAGTTTGTGTTGTATTAGCTGTATTACTCTGATGTATATGATACTATGTAAGTTTTATGTTATATATTATAATTTATTCGATTCCGCTGTGAGATTCTGATGTTGTCTGTTTCTTTCTTTCCTTTCTTTTCTCTTTTCTATCCCTTTCTTTCTTCTTAGCGATGCGACTTCCTGGAGTTTGGAAGTTGGGTCGTTACATTGTGGTATCAGAGCTCTCTAGGTTGAGCGAATGCCTAGACTCTGTAGTGGTGTCCTTCTTGAGAGAGCGTATTTGTAATTTTGAATATATATATATATATATATATATATATATATATATATATATATTTCTACATATTTGATTGGGTCACCTGTTCAGGTTTTCCAATAAGTAATAAAGGTAGATAGGGTAGTGATGTGTGTAACACAACTACCAATGGTTAGAGTTCGAGTGTTTGAAGTCCGAAGTGATCTGCTAGGGCAGTATTGGGCATCTTGAGTGGTTCTGCAGTTGGTGAAGGATTTCACCGATCTCTGAAGGAAATCTTTTTAAGATTCGGAATTCATATTTGGATTTGTAAGCTGGATTTCACTCGTGTGAGTGGACTCTCTTGAGTTTGGATTAGTTGGGAGTTCTGAAGCCAGCAATGGTATCTTGGAAACCTTAGGAAGGAGTTCTGTCTATATTTGAGTATGAGACTCAGTTTGGCAGAGTGTTTTGAGCTTGGTTTGGGAGCGAGTTTCCTGAGAGATATCTGTCTATCTGGAAGGCTCTATTGTGAAGAGGCAGGTGTAGCTTTGAGGTTCGATGAGCTTTTGGATAAGTTTTGGCAGCAGTAGCAGCAGTGAGTGGCATGTTCATCGATGGTTGGAAATCTCTATGATTCTTCTGTCAGTAGTCCGGGCATATGGTGTAGCTTGTCCATTTCTTCTGGAAGCTCAGTTGGGTGTGATGTTTGTGGTTAGAGGTAGACCACTAGTTTTTTCTTTGATTTGAAGGCTTTAGCTATTCTGATTTTGTAAGAGAGAACGATTTCTTGGAATCTGAACTGAGTGGGATCGCAAAAGTGACTTGCGATGGTTCGGAAAATTCTCTGAGTGATCTTTGTTTGGATTGAAGCAACTTTAGTGGATGTTTTAGTTTTCGAAGTGGTATTTTCTGAATATCTTCGAAGAGGTTAAGTTTTGCATCCATCAAGAGTTTGAGTTCTGTTTCGACTTGGTTCTTGGAGCTTTACCGATGGTTCAGCATTGTAGGAGATTCTTTGAGAATGAGATCTGTTTAAGTTGGTAGGATTTATTGGATCCAGTTTTCTGGTTGAATCTTTGCTGTGTGTTTGTGACTGAATCGGATAGGTCACTGAGATTTTATGGAATTTAATGAACAGTGTTTCCGGGATAAGTTGATCAAGTTTATACTTGTGTTCATCAACAGCATTCTCGAATCAGAGATGCGCAGTGGAAGCATGGTGGCAGCTATTCCAGAATAGGAGCACCCGATTCTTTGGGAATTTGAGTTTTGTCTTGGATCAGAGGATTTCTACAGGAAATTCATTTTGGATCTGGAGACTTGATTGTTTTGTATCTGTTTGTTTTCCAGATAGAGTAGTTTGTCTGAAGACTTCTGATATTTGTGTAGTAGAGTTTGTGTGGTAGATTTGATTGATCTAGACGGTTGGAGGCAGCTCAGGATCGATATGAGTGATTTATGGATAGGAGATTGGATCTTTCTGTCTTCTCTTAAGGATTAAGTGTTTGATCTACGGGATTGAATTGCCAGTTCGGATGGCTGGAATTTGTTTTGTTTTTCACGTATCTCTGAGGGAGTACGTGTATGGTTTATCTTCGGTTTTAGAATCAGTAATTCTGAGAGGTTTGGAAGTTGATCAGGACTTGTCTGTGGTCCAGTTTTCTGTTTAGATTTGTAGATCTAGATATATAGGAGCTCTAGATCTGAGTGGTGTAGCTAGTTTAGATTCTGTAGGGCGAGTGTCCCGGGTTTTTAAACCTGGGAAACTCTAGGGAATTCTATCCAGAATTTTGTCTGGATAATTAGAATTGTTTGTTTGGATTGGTTGCTAATATTTGGTTGATAGTATGATTGCTCTTTTTAAAATTTAAAATCTGTATGGGATTATTAAATTACCTTTGCTTTTAAATTTCGGGGACGAAATTCTTTTAAGGGGGGAGGAATGTGATGTCCCGGAAATTTGAGGCAATATTTATTTAATAATTTCATTGATAATTATTTTTAAAATGAGAAATATTGATTTAATAATTTAATTCAAACTGGAATTCTCTTTTGAAAATTTTAATTATTTAGTTTGTTAATGATATTCTTTTCAAAATTGAAAAATATTTAAGTAATAAATTTATCTTTCTAAACTGATTTAAAAATATTTTATTGATAATGTATAAATGTTTATATATTGTAAATAGAGGATTTGGTTTTAGTTTTAATTTATATTAAATAAAAGATATTTTCTAATTTTATGTATAATTGTATAAATTGTAAATTGACTTAAATTAATTTAAATTAGTATTGTAAACTTTTTAAAAGTTTGTTTAAAAAAAATCTATCTTATATTTTCATTGAAATGTAAGTAAGTATTTATTTGTTTATAAGAATAAATATAGTTTAAATTTTATTTCATAATAAAAGTTATTTTGTTTTGTTTTATTTTAAAATTGTTTTTCTCTTTGAAATAAGATTTAAATCATTCTTGTTTAAGTATAACATTTGATTTAAACCTTTTGAAATAAAATTGAATTCAACCTTTCTTTTTCTTCTTAAAATCTTTTCTTTTGAAATTTAGTTTCATAAAGAATATTATTTTAAAAATAATTAAACAAACATTTAAATGTAAGTGTATAATTTTATAAAGAAGTTTGTATGTTATTATTTAAGACTAATGTTAATACAACATTTAAATCTTGCTAAAATAAGTTTGAAATAGTTTAAGATAAATTCAAATATATTTATAAATTTAAAATTTTCTTTTAAATATTGAAATGAACATGTGTTAGCTTCTTAAACATAAAGGGACACTTGTAAATTATCTACACCTAACATAACAAGTGGCATTGATTTAAATTTTTTTTTTAAAATATATTAACAAGACAATAAAACATGGCAATGCATTTGTTAAAACATTTTCTCATTTAAAAACCTGAAAATCAAATTATAGTAAAGATAAAAACCAAACTTCAATTAAAAATCTGCAAATGAATTTCTTCAAAACAAATCAAATCTGCTGCAATCCTCAACATCAATTCGCAAGATCAATGTCATACTCTAGCAAATGAAGATAAAGGTCTGCATGCATACAATACAAGATAAAAGCAACTTCATCTTCAAATTTGCACCCAGATTTCTGCATGCAGTTTCAACAAGTTCCTGGAATGAATCTGCACCTAAATTGTTTTCTGCATCTTCAAATTTTAAATGTGAATAAACCTTTATTTTTAAAAACAGTTTTTCTTTTTAAATTAATGCTTTAGCAAGAATAATATCTAAAGACTAATGCATACTGTTAAAAAAAAAATCAAACTGCAGTACCATTATTATTATGTTTAGTGAGTAAGCTCGCTATTGAAAAGTTATTTAGAATTTTCTGTTGCATGTGTATAAATTTGAACTAAGTTGCTTAAATGGTTTCTATTGTGATGGATATTCTGTGAGGTTATATATACAAACACATATATATATGGTTACAGGTATTTTATTACCTGATTTTGTTTTTAGATTCTTGGATTGATTCTCTGTGGTATTTGTTATGAATTGAGGGATGTTTGTTTAGTATAGATTAAGCTTATAAATCATAATTAAGATTTAAATTTAAAATCTGTTTTCACTGTAAACAGTAAAGGACAGTTAACAATAAAAATCAAAATTCAAATCAAGAAATCTTAAAATTCTTAAATCAATGAAACAAGTTTATAACCTGAATACATGGATGAAGTCATGATATCTGAAACAAAAACCCATTTTATTGAAAATAACCGTGGGATTTGAAAATTCTGTTTTGAACAGGATTAGAAATTTTGGGTTTTGACTGTTAGGATAGTTAATGTTAGGTGTTAAGATGCTTCATGTTAGTGGAGTGTGGATGTGAGGAATGATGGAATTAGGTGATAAATGATCAGAAGTTGCTTCAGAGGAGATGGTGATTGAAATTGAGATTTCCAGGTTTTCAAAAACCTGATTTTTAAAGTGTTACAGCTCTTAGCATTTGCACATGCTCTATGTTGCATCAAGTGGAGTGGGGATTTGAGAAGTTGTAGAAGGAGTGTAAAGGAAGCTATATCTAAGGTCGTGTCGATGATGGTGGCTAGAGGTGGTTTTTCTGGGTGTTGACAGGTTGGTCTTGGTTGCAATGGTAACTCAGGTGAACTATTGGGGTGTGCAGGGTTTTGACCCGAAGTAGAACTCGGGTGTTTTTGCTTTTGACTCGAAGCAGGGGGTTTGGAACTCGAAGTAAAAGAGGGGGTTGCTCGGTTATAGGTTTACAGAGTTGAAACAGAGAGTTTGCAGTTTTTACATGTTGAATGAAATTTAAATTTTAATGTGGGAATTTGATTTTATGTGGAAGTAGAAACTGAATTCAAATAAAGTTTGAAATCCAAAGTTTTTAAAAATGAAATTTTTAGATTTAAACAAGTTTTAATTCTGTTTTAAATCAAATTTTAAAACAGTTTCAGGTTTAAGCCTGAGAAGTTTTGCAGTTTTAAATTTTTGAATAAATTCATATTTTAAGTTGAAACTTGATTTAGGTAATACTTGAATCTGAATTCAAATGTAGTTTTGAATTCAAAAGTTTTAAAAATGGAAATCTTAAATTTAAACAAGATTTAAATATGGGTTTAAGTCAAGATTTAAACAGTTTCAGGTTTATTTTTTAAAACCCAGATTTCTATTCAAACTGTTTTGTAAAATTTTTTAAATTTTGAAACAGATTTAAATGGTTTAAGGAAGATTTAAATTTGTTTTTGAAATTAAGTTAAAACTGTTTCAAGTTTCTTTGAAAACCAGTTTTAAATTTCAAAACAGTTTATAAATTTAAAAATGATGAACATATTCAAATGTTTTAAAGATGGATTTGAAAATGAAAAATTGATTTCAAGTGAGTTTTAAAACCTGAAAGAATTTGTTTCCTTTAGTATTTGAATTAAAATATGAAGTGTTTAATTTAAATTTGGAAATTGAAATAATCAATTTAAATCTTTCTTTATATTTAGGTAATGAATGTTCTTTAACATTCATTTTGTTGTAAGGTTTATAATTATTTTAATTTGAATTAATGTTCAATGATTAAACATTTTAAATATCAAATTTTTAAATAGAATTTGAATTTAAATTTAAAAATGTATTGTTTTAATACATTTTGAATTTAAATGAGTCATTTAATAAGTAATTAAATTATTTTGAAAATATTTAAAATAATTAAGGATTTTACTTAATTATTTGACTTTTAAATAATGGTTTAGATTAATATTAATTAGAAATGATTTATTAATCTAATTCAAATTTTCTTAAGTATAAAATTAATGGAATGTTGTTAATAATGGGTGATAATTATCAAGGGATAATTTAGTAATTAATTAATGTAATTAATTTTGATAATTAACTAGATTAATTAATTGAATATAATTAATTGAAATTTGTTAAGTATAATTAATTGTTAAAGTAATTAAGGAATTAATTACTTTTTGTAATTAATTTTGATATATGATTTAATTAAGTTAATTAATTTAGTTTAATTAATTTTAATAAATCATTTAATGATTTCTAAGAGAGTAATTACTTAATGTAATTAATGGAGCAGGATTACTTAGAGAAGTAATACTGATAATTACTGGAATGTAATTAGTAATTAGGATAATTACTTTTGGAATTAATTAAGGAATTAATTAATGATTAATTATTGGATAATTAATTTATAAATGAGTAATTAAAGATAGTTAATTACTTAATTAATATTAATCAAGGTGATTAATAATTAGATTAATTACTAAATGTAATTAATTTTAATTAAGTAATTTATTTAAATATTAGAGATCATTAATTGTTATAATTAATGATGTAATTAAGGATTGATTGATTAAGTAATAATTAATTGAATGATTAATTAATTTTAATTAATTAAGGATAAATATAATTAATTATAATTAATTAATAAATGAGTAATTAAATGTTAATTACTTATTTGGAGTTTCCCCCCTTGCCTGCTAAAAACCATGAGGTATCATCTTCGGTTGATAGCCTAAACACGAACCAGGTTAGGGTAATATCTCGCGATGGAATGAATTCTTGTAATCCTGTGGGTTTGGTGGACGTTACAATGAATGACTGTGTTTTCTGTCCATCTGTTGGTGATGTATCGACCTTAAATTTTACTGATAATATTGGTGTAGTTAGTTGCCCACAAACTGTTCGGCATAATGTCGATGATACTGTCCCAGTGCTCAATGTCTCTAATACTGGTGCTAGCTTGTGTGAAGTCTCTTCTCTAGATGTTGGTCGTTGCCCCATTCTTTTGGCCTCTACTGGTGATATGGCGGGTTGCCCTGCTGCTCCTTGCCCATCAATGCCCAAATCATGGTCTTCACTTTTTACAACCATGCCATGCAATGCAGGTGTTTATGAACCAGTTGAGTTCGAAGTCGTTGAGGAAAACAGAGTGATGATCCCTCCCCCCTGTGTTATGCAAGCCGGATTGGATTTTTGGTCCGAATACGTTGTTGGATTCTTTTTAGACCCTAAACATCGAATTCATGATGTGGCTGCTGTTTGTCGTATGGCCTGGAGACTTCAAGGTGGCCTCAGAGTAAGGTTAGTTGATTCCTTGTACTTCCTATTGTTCTCCTCCCTTGAGGAACGTAGACGTGTTCTTGAGTCTGAGCTTTCCTTCTTTGATGGTCAACCTTTTATTATTACCCCCTGGTCCCCGATGACTGCTAGTGCTCGTGAACAAGTTTTTTCCATCCCTGTTTGGGTTTATTTCTCTCATATTCCTTCTGCACTTCAGCCGCTGCTTGGTTTGAATTGGCTTGCTTGCAATGTCGGAAAATTGAAATGTTTTGATTCAAATACTATTGCGCGTGATAAGCTTGTATACGCCAAAGCCCTGATTGAAATTACTCCACTTAGGTCCAGCTAGCTGTTGGTCACATGGTGGATGTTCGTGTTCGTTATGGCTGGGTCCCTGACATTTGTTCCTCCTGTCAGTCTTTTGGCCATTTAGCCTCTGCCTGTGAGCACTCTGTTGATTCTGCTGCTGTTCTTAAGATCCCTTTGCCTCGGCCTCCGCTAAGGAAATGGGTTCCCAAAGTCTCTTCTGACCCTGGTCCTTCCCACTCCTTAGCTCGGCCTGTTTCCCCACTGCCTGGTGCTGTTCTTGCGGTCCACCCTGCTGAGCCGGTTCTCTCTCCGCCTCTCGTTGTTTGGGCTGAGACCGAACATTGTTGGGTTGAACGTCGTTCTGCTATGAGGTTCAACCCTGTGGTTGGCTCCTATTTTAGATATGTATCTGACGATCTACTTGACCTTCGATGCCTATATTACAGTATTTCAGGTGATTCCTTGGTCCTCGACATGGATGGTACGTATGTTGAGATTAATTCGGTAATTCTTGCTGATTCTGCCTGGGATCGATCGTTTATCTACTCTTCTGGTGCTGACTTTTATGATCCTTCTCTTGCTGATCATTTTCGCCCTTATTTTGGAATTCATGGTTCTCTGGATTCTTCCCAGGTTGAAGAAAGTGATGGTGATTCTTCCTCCGCGGAGGAGAACTAGTCTGGTTATTTATATCTAGTAGTTGTGACTTGTCTGTCATACTCCTGTGCTGTATATTTCATTTCTTTCTTTCATAGTAGCAAAGG
This sequence comes from Allium cepa, assembly GCA_030765085.1. Taxonomy (NCBI): domain Eukaryota; kingdom Viridiplantae; phylum Streptophyta; class Magnoliopsida; order Asparagales; family Amaryllidaceae; genus Allium; species Allium cepa. The sequence goes on from CM060939.1 coordinate 626,952,872, forward strand.
TGCCTCTACCTTTCTCCTGCACTTCAACCGTTATTACGTTCGTAATAAAAAGTGGTCGGTCCACTATAAAAACGTCGGCCTGGCCAAGATTAAGGTTAATTAATTTATGAAATGAATTAAAGAATAATTACTTATTGTAATTAGTGAATGATTAGTCAAAGTTGTTTAATCAAGTTAAATACTTAGTGAATAATTGATTAACTGGGTTAATTAATTAATGGATGTTAAGCAGGATTTAAATGTGTTAATTAATTTAATTTAATATTAATTAATTAGAGATAGTTGTAATTAATTTAATTCATTTTAAATTAATTATAATTGTTGGTTAGTAAATCATTGCTTATGGATGTTATTGATTGAATGGTTGTGATCTCAATAATGAGATTAGTCGTATCTATATGATATGGATGCTTGGTTTAAGTATGATGGTTTGTGATGGATTATTTGGTTGTGACGATTATCTGTTTATGGATGATACAGATTATCTGTTTATGATATGAATGTGATTATCTATTGTGAGATGTAGTTTATCTATCTATGTGAATTAGATGATAATGAAATGAGTTAATTGTTTAAAACCCTTAAGTACAACTTGGACATAAAAATGGAGTTTGGTTTCGGTGAGACCGGGATCGGGTTTCCATATTTGGAATTCCGAAAACCACATCGATTCCAATTAAACGTTAGGTCGTTAATCCAAGTGGAGCAAGTGAAGACTCGAGGTGTAAGGGCTATACGTCAGTATAACTCTGTGGGTGATTCCGTAATGAGTTGACGGAATAGTGCTTATAGATTCGAGATGGTGATTTAGAGTGCAAGGGTTATTGTCGTTAACTCTGAGGGTGATTCCAATACGAGTGTGACGAGATAATGCCTTCGGTTTCGTTCGAACCCGGAACGAACTTGTATGGATTGAATGCTTTCAGAACATCGTCAGGTGGACGATGAGCATTCTAAGATTGATATGTCCTATAAAGGTAATCGTAACCTCAAGCCTCATCAACCGGGAATGGCTAAAAGAGGGGAGGTGCAGCAAAGCTTCATGGTTAGCACCCACTTGAGAGCACGATTTACTCCTGTCTAGAGGTCCCTTTATATTCGGCTGTGTGGCAGTTGGTGACGACTAATCTGCGGGGTGGTCTTGTTCGGAACTGTTCAGTAAGGAACGGGTCCGGCTTTGTGTTGTAGGGGAGTGGCAGAGCTCCTCGGTACGGTGATCTAGGCCACGTACTGTGACGGGCAGTACCCCAGTAGCCCTGCCGTTGATGGAATCCAAAATCCAATAAGTGACTGTACGGTTTTGATTGTGCCCAACTATGTTGGAACGTGAGATGTAAGCATTCCAGGTATTTCTGTATTTTATTTTGAAAACCCTAAACACTATTATAATATTACTGTATTTCCTATCAAATTGTTATCCCGCTTTTTGGCAAAGCCGTGATACCAAAAGATTGGTCTAAAGCAAAAGACAATTCGCCTCAGAGATCGGTTGCATTCCACTTCACTATGGATATCGATGAATTTTGTCCGAGCCCGGATCAGTCTATAATTGATGGGACATGACAAGCAAGACCGTGAAAGCCAGTGTTTCAAATTTCAGGTTAATCGGAGTTCGTATGGACAAGATATGATCGATGCAAGTTAGCCAAAGTTCACAGTGTTCGAAACCATCGGTTTGCTGAGTAGATGGCCATTTCGAACCGATAGGGTTCAAACCCATCAAACCCTGTTCGAACCCATTAGGCTCCACGCGTTTCGAATCGAACGCATTCGAAATGATCAGCAGTATTGTTCGCTTCGAATCGATCGAGTACAAATCGATGAGATGGACATCCACTCAGCATGACGACGCCTCGTTCACTTCGAATCCATAAGGTTCGAACCCATCACCGCTTGTCAAGTTCGAACCCATCACCGCTTGTCAAGTTCGAACCCATCACCGCTTGTACTTCGAATCCATCACCATCGGTAACTTCGAATCGATTGGTCCCACGACCAAGCACTGCTTCGTATCGATCGCCTCCATCAGGTTCGAATCCATGAACAATCGCTCATTCGAAACCACCCAGTCAACTAGCGACGTGTCACCCATCGGTTTGAATGCGCCGATATACATGGATTCGAAGCGGTCAACACGGAGAAGAAATAGGATCGATGCGAGGAGTGCGCGCCACGTCACTACAGTACCACGTGCTTCCATCGATTTGAATGCATGGGTTCGAAGTCATGGGTTCGAACTAAACAGCCGGGCGAGATTCATCAACTCGTATCGATCATATCTCCTAAACTACTGATCCAAATGCAACGAAATTTTCACAGTAGCTTCCATACAAGGTAAAGATTGTTCCTGCCAAGTTTCAGCTCGATTGGACCATTTCTTGATGGGTTCGAAATCACTTCGAATCGATGTCAGATCGAGTCGAAACTTGGTGGGATCGGTCGCGGGGGCCCACTCACGTGCCAGAAGAAGTCTCCCGAAGTTTGAGCGAGATCTGGGCCTTCTACGCCTATAAATAGCACCCTGCAGCCTTCAGAAAAGGGGATCTTTGGGAGCTTCCACCATTGAACGTCCAGACTCTGCTGGATTAAATTCCATACTTCATTATCGCTGTTGTATTCAGATTTCAAAGTTATCATCTACTGTAATCGATTAATATCATCAAGTGAATCAATAAAGAGAGAAACCTTCAAAATGGACGTACGCAAGATCGCCGAACCACTATAAATCTTGTGTTTGTGATTGTTATCTGCAAGTTATTGTGATTGTTGTTGCTTAGATCTGAATTTTATATTGATTGTTGTTGATTTGTGTTGATAAACGGGTGCTTTCACGACTATTGGGTGTTTGCGACCAATTTAGGCGCAAACATTTTGGTGCTTTCACTGAGAACTGAACTCAGGAGTTCTACCAATTGATAGTTGATTCAGATAAAATTTGAAAGTTTAGATCTGAGAAATTATGACGAGACAATCGAGTAGAAGGCCAAGGCCAGAGAGAAGCGAACAACAAGGAAGTCAAGAGGCTTCCTCAGGAGCAAATCAACCATCGATCTTCATCACTAGGGACAAGATGGAGACTATGATGAAGAAGCAAGAGGAGTTGATTCAGAGTTTATTTAAACAGATAGGACAGCTTGGAGCACAGAATAGAGGAGCCAATGGAGTCCAGAACGAAGCAGGACCATCCGGCGTCGCACCCGGGTTAGGGGGCACAACCATGGAGAACGTTGATCCAGTTTTGGAGAGAGAAAGAGGAGCATCTGCGCAACCCGGTAGTAGTAAAGGGGTGAACGCTCAGTCAAGGGGCAGATCCCAGAGTTCCCTCATGAACTCGGGGGGCAGGTTGAAAGTAGTGAACGAAGATTACATCTTCGAGACAACGACAGGTTGGCGGAGATGGTTAGGCGAGCTTTGAGAGGCGGTTTGGTGAACAAAGATTTGGAGGATGTTAATAGGAGTCCTTTTACTTCAGCAATCAGGCAAGCTAGGAACCCACCAGATTTCAAATTACCATCTTTGGATATGTATGACGGGAGAACGGACCCCAAGGTCCATCTGACGAAATATATGAGGCATATGGAAGTGCTGGGGGCATCAGAGGAGGTTATGGCCCGTTGCTTCCCATTGTACTTGGCGGATATTGCGGCGTTATGGTTCAGGCAACTGGAGAGTGGATCCATCGAAACATGGAATGATTTAACTGAGAGATTTATGAGGCAATTCAGGGTTCACATTACAAGACCCAAGAATGTGATGACGTTGGCAACTTTAAAACAGAAGGCTGGAGAAACATTGAGAAGTTTCCTGACACGGTTCAATGCGGCAGCAGCTTCGGTGGATCGACCGGATCCATCCATGGTTATGATGGCGGCCGTGTCTGGAATAGCTGATGGAACGGAGTTCAAAAATTCATTAACTAAGGATCCACCTATGGATCTGGGAGAATTCTATCATGAGGCAGAAAAGTTTTTACGATTGGAGGATGCGAATGCAGAAAGAGAAGAAGGAGATGGGATAGAAGTTTATGCACTTAAAGATGAAAAGCCTCCTAAAAGGGACTCGGACAAGAATAAAGGTAAAAGAAAGACTGAGAATGACAGAGACAAATCAAAGCGGCAAAGGAGGGAGCCGCGATTCACCACCTACACTGAGCTGAATGAGAGCCTGGAACGAATTTATCAGGATACCAAAGATCAGATCCCGTATCGTAGGCCAATGCGAAGGGATCCAACCTCTGACGAAAGGAAATCAGATAAGTTTTGTGTATTCCATGAATTAAACGGTCATAACACTAATGATTGCAGGCACCTGAAGGACGAGGTGGAAGGGCATATCAGGAACAGTATGCTCCTTCAATATGTAAGGAGGCGAGCTCCTGCGGCGGAACCAGAGCGACTACCATCCACTTCAGCTAGAGGCGACCCTGAATCAAGGCACCGTTTGGTTATCAATTGAGTGAAATAACGATGAACAGGTTGTAAGCTTCCACTAACGCAATTAAATCATTTACACATGTGCGAGATCGCGAACGATCTCCAGGCATGCTCTGAGTGATCATTAACCGTTTCGTAGTGGGAACTTACACTTTGACATCCATGCTTTGCTTTCGTTTCATTTTGATTTGAACATTTAGACTTTGCTTGTTTGGACATTTTTGTTTTGAAACTCATCCGTTTAATAGATATTTGATTCTGATAACTCTGGAATGGCTAAGCTACTTACACATGTATGGGGTCGCGAACGATCCTTAGGCATGCTTTGAGATGGCGATGAACCGCCCTTACAAACGATCCAGGAACTCACCCGAACGTGACCCTGGCATCGATAACATCAAGCCCTCCCGGGCACACTTGATCGCCTTGAACGGCATCCGACCTCGAACGGTCACAATCCGACCTCGAACGGTCACAACTCACCTCGCCTCAAATGGCTCGATCGCGAACGGTCGTCACTTGAGGTCCAACACCTGGCCACGAAACGGTCACAAATTCGCCTCGAACGGCACACGATCGCGAACGATCACTCTCTGCCTTGAACGGCACCGACCGCGAACGGCCATGGTTCACTAATTATGAAATCCGACCTCGAACGGTCACCATTCGCCTTGAACGGCACTTGGTCGCGAACGATCACCAATTGCCACGAACGACAATCGACCGCGAACGGTCCCATCTCATCATTTGCCGCGAACGGCATCGACCGCGAACGGTCCTATTCCATCCTATGCCACGAATGGCGCAGACCGTGAACGGTCCCGATTCACCTCAAGCAGCATGTGATCCCGAACGATCGACGCATGGATTTATACGCTCGACCGCGCACGGTCGCACTTCACCTCGAATGACTCAATCACGAACGATCGTCATTTGAAGTTAAGTGCTTGACCACGAACGACCGTGCTTTATCTCAAATAGCTCGATCTCGAACGATCGTCATTTGAGGCCATATAAAACTATCAAGTTCTTTGCAGGTTGATAATAGGATACGAACATCCAACTCAAGGCATTACAAAACACACCTTCCTACCGCAAGGCATGTTTTGGGGGGCAAGATGTTATCCCACTTTTTGGCAAAGCCGTGATACCAAAAGATTGGTCAAAAGCAAAAGACACTTCGCCTCAGAGATCGGTTGCATTCCACTTCACTATGGATATCGATGAATTTTGTCCGAGCCCGGATCAGGCTATAATTGATGGGACATGACAAGCAAGACCGTGAAAGCCAGTGTTTCAAATTTCAGGTTAATCGGAGTTCGTATGGAGAAGATATGATCGATGCAAGTTAGCCAAAATTCACAGTGTTCGAAACCATCGGTTTGCTGAGTAGATGGCCATTTCAAACCGATAGGGTTCGAACCCATCAAGCCCTGTTCGAACCCATTAGGCTCCACGCGTTTCGAATCGAACGCATTCGAAATAACCAGCAGTATTGTTCGCTTCGAATCGATCGAGTACGAATCGATGAGATGGACATCCACTCAGCATGACGACGCCTCGCTCACTTCGAATCCATAAGGTTCGAACCCATCACCGCTTGTCAAGTTCGAACCCATCACCGCTTGTCAAGTTCGAACCCATCACCGCTTGTACTTCGAATCCATCACCATCGGTAACTTCGAATTGATCGGTCCCACGACCAAGCACTGCTTCGTATCGATCGCCTCCATCAGGTTCGAATCCATGAACAATCGCTCATTCGAAACCACCCAGTCAACTAGCGACGTGTCACCCATCGGTTTGAATGCGCCGATATACATGGATTCGAAGCGGTCAACACGGAGAAAAAATAGGATCGATGCGAGGAGTGTGCGCCACGTCACTACAGTACCACGTGCTTCCATCGATTCGAATGCATGGGTTCGAAGTCATGGGTTCGAACTAAACAGCCGGGCGAGATTCATCAACTCGAATCGATCATATCTCCTAAACTACTGATCCAAATGCAACGAAATTTTCACAGTAGCTTCCATACAAGGTAAAGATTGTTCCTGCCAAGTTTCAGCTCGATTGGACCATTTCTTGATGGGTTCGAAATCACTTCGAATCGATGTCAGATCGAGTCGAAACTTGGTGGGATCGGTCGCGGGGGCCCACTCACGTGCCAGAAGAAGTCTCCCGAAGTTTGAGCGAGATCTGGGCCTCCTATGCCTATAAATATCACCCTGAAGCCTTCAGAAAAGGGGATCTTTGGGAGCTTCCACCATTGAACATCCAGACTCTGCCGGATTGAATTCCATACTTCATTATCGCTGTTGTATTCAGATTTCAAAGTTATCATCTACTGTAATCGATTAATATCATCAAGTGAATCAATAAAGAGAGAAACCTTCAAAGTGGACGTAGGCAAGATCGCCGAACCACTATAAATCTTGTGTTTGTGATTGTTATCTGCAAGTTATTGTGATTGTTGTTGCTTAGATCTGAATTTTATATTGATTGTTGTTGATTTGTGTTGATAAACGGGTGCTTTCACGACTATTGGGTGTTTGCGACCAATTTTGGCGCAAACACAAATGTTTTGGTTAGCGTAGGTAAAAACTTTTCCATGTTTATGTGTGGGAAGTCTTACGTGATACCTTTTGTTTCAAAGGATTTTCTAAAAGTTAAGCAACTTTTATCCCCGTTTACTCACACCAGACCCCTGTCTGACCTGAGTATTTATTTTTTGTTTTGTTAAACTCTTGGATACTCATATTATGTATGAGTAGTCAAGTGTTTCAGGGTTGCTTTGACGAGTTCTGAAGGAGATAATGGAGCAGGAGGCTTCAGCGTGTAGATATATTTAGTAGTTCCGCTGTGTTTGAGTTGTATCTGTTTTTTCTCTGAGATACTTGGATTGTAATTGCTAGACAGATTTTTATAACTGTCTAGTTTGTGTTGTATTAGCTGTATTACTCTGATGTATATGATACTATGTAAGTTTTATGTGATATATTATAATTTATTCGATTCCGCTGTGAGATTCTGATGTTGTCTGTTTCTTTCCTTTCTTTTCTCTTTTCTATCCCTTTCTTTCTTCTTAGCGATGCGACTTCCTGGAGTTTGAAAGTTGGGTCGTTACATCCACTTTCATTGCCACCACCGTGACCAGCCCCTCTCTGAGAACTAAAGGGAGAACCAGTCTGTGAAGAACTCCGATGTTTAAAAAATAACATCTGTAATACCTGTAACATATATATTATTTTATTATGGGAGAATATATTATTCAATTATGTGTAAACATATCAAGATTTAGCAGCAATAATCGCACGTAACAAAAAAAAATATAAACATAAATACTCCCATAAATTACCTTTTTTCAACATGTATACTATTAAATTCACCCTCGTCGTTTTTTGATTTAGACTCTATCTCGTACTCTATATTGTTTTCATCTATGGTCTCAAATGCTTCCACTATTTAATTTGTCATTTAGAGGTCCTATATCAGTTTGATCTTATGTTATTACAAATTCGTCATTTTTCTCGATATTTGCTTGGTACGCTTGTTCGTCCGGAACATTCTTTCTATCAAACGTAAATCTTTCCTTCATTTTAAAAGCCGCCGACCAATATGCTTTATCTCTTTTAGAGATGGACAAAGAGCATAATAAACTTGTAGGACCTATTTGCTAGTATAAACGGATGGCACTTATGATAATGTGATGTATGCTTTATTCAGTAATATTATATTTTTGGTGCACGCTGATTCCAGAATCTAGAACATTACTGAACCAGTTGCATCTAAAAAATAAACTTCTCCGCAGGTTTGGTGAAATATGTTAATTGCAAAACCTGAGTTAACACGCCGTAAAAATCATTTATGTGATCATTTGGATCATCGCTACCTTTAACATATACATAGGTATTGTTAGTTAACTTTTCAGCTCTGTATTCTTTGGTGTTGAATTTGTATCCATTAACAAAAAATATTGGCTTTCTTATTGGTCCCATCGCGAGATGTTTCAATCCTGTCGATCACATAATTTACTGGATCATATAGGTGGTTCGAAAACCAAGTAGCAATTTTTTTTCTTATATCCCCACTTGGATGCTGTGATTCATAAATACTGCATATATAGATAATATATTGCTTTATAATTAGTACATACATGTATTACTCAAGTAAATAATTTTAGATGTGTTATTTATTAGTACCTAACAAATGGTGCAACTTCTGCACAGTTAAGAAGAACATATGTGTGGGCTACATGGTAATCTTTGTCATCTAACCATACTTCCACACATCTTCCAATAGGGCGTACCTGCCATTGATTTCGAAGAATCTTGTTCAATGCCCTCATCATTTTGCATAGCACTTTCAAAAGATAAGTTCACATGGTCACCGAAATAACGAGAGAAAAAGAACGAAGCTTTTTATTCGATATATGATTTTCATATCGAACCTTCAATTTGTGCTTTTTTTCTTACTTTTTTTTAGATGATTCAAGTACCTGTTAAGAATAATTATAATTAAATTTTATTACAAGTGGCTAAACTAAAATTTAACAACCTAATACTTATATATTTCAAACGGATACATCCTTCCATATTGCACGGGACCTCGAAGAAGTTTTTCAAATGGAAGATGAACAGGTAAATTCTCCATTACATTGACGAAAGCAGAAGGAAATATTTTCTCCAGTTTGTAGAGCAGTATAGGAATTTCTTCCTCAAATTTACGTAAAATATCCTTAAGGTAGTTGAACAAAGGTCCTTATAAACAAACTAAGTTCTGTTAAAATCGTCCGCATTTTTGTGGGCAATAGTTCTTTGAACGAAATGGGTAACAAATGTTCCATCATTACATGACAATCATGACTTTTCATCCCGCTCAGTTTACCGTCCTTATAGTCTACACATCTACGAAGATTACGGAAAATCCCATCAGGAAATTTTAATCCTTCCACCCACTTTAACAGTACTTTAACTTGGTTACTGTTTAGGTCGTAGCATGCTTTGGGCTTTTTTGTGTCAATTGACTTAATATGAAGCTTAGGATGATTGCATATTACTTCTATATCACAACTTGATTTCAAGCCGTCTTTTAGCCTTTCCTTTAACATTCAAAACTGCGTTAAATACATTATCGAACACGTTTTCCTCGTTGTGCATCACGTCGATATTAGGATGAATTAGGATATTTTTCCAACAAAAGCAACTCCTAAAATATTATTTATTTGCACCAATTATGAATCATTGATTTACCTAGTATTTCACTATGTTCATCGGTTTCATGTATCTTTAGATAATCATTTATATCTTCACTTGACCAAATTTTTGGTGGTCGTAAAGTCTCAACTCTATTGCTTGCAATATTCTTTTTATCTTTTCTAAAAGGATGATTAATATGCAGAATACCGATGACAGTCACTACGAAATTTCCTCCCATGCGGTAAAGAAATTGCTCGTGTTTCTTCGATGCAAGAAGGGAAAGCTAGACGACCAACCATACTCCAACCCGATACCATTGCATACGTAAGAAAATCGCTTATAATCCACAGTAGAGAAGCGAACATAGGATTTTGAAATGTCGTATGTTTCAACTCATACCACAGTGTTTTGAACTCTTCAATCAACGGTTGTAAATATACGTCAATTCCTTATGTCCAATTATCAGGGCCAGAGATGACAATAACGAGAAACATATACGAAGTTTTCATACACATTTAGGGAGATAAATTGTATGGTATAACGATTATAGGTCAAGATGAATATTTTGAACCAAACCGAGAGAAGGTGAAAATCTATCGGTACATAAACCAAGTTTAACATTACGGCTCTCCGCTGTGAAAGCTGGGTATGTCTTATCAAAATGCTTCCACGCTTCTCCATCAACTGGGTGTGTTAACGTACATTCTTTCTGTGTTCTTACACAGTGTCATCTCATATAATGCGCGGTTGAAGAAAATGCATATAACCTTTGAAGCCTAGGAGTGATGGGTAAGTAATGTATACGCTTATACCGTTCCCTTCTTTTTTCTTAGTTTGTATCTTTCTTGATTACATGTTTTACAATTCCTAAGACTAATGTTTTTTCAAAACAACATGCAACCTTTTAAACATGGATCTATTTTCTGATACGACAAACCAATAGCAGACATAAATTTTTTCAGTTCATAATGATTTTTGCACATTAAATTATCATGTGGCATATGCCGTTTTGGAGCTTGTACTATAGCTGTAAACCCAACTTCTGTGAAGTTGTATTTTGATTTCATCGCAATGTATTCTGCGGTTACTGATAGTTTTGTGCTGCTTGTACAACCATCCCAAAGGGATTTCTTAGAAGCATCCAATAAATCATAATTATTTTGCTCAAATACTTGGTTTTTCTTCGACATTAACATCGTTACCATCAACTTCAACAGTAAGGAACATTGAACATGTTGCACCTTCAACTATATCTTCTATAAAGTTCATCGGAACAAGCTCATTATCCACCTCATCCACTGAATTTATGGGATTAAATGCTATAAGTTTTCTATGATGATCCCACACTAAATAATTTGGCATGAAACCATATTAGCGCAAATGAACTTTTACCATATCCAGTATCAAATGCTTCAATAGTTTACATCTACTACCTGGACAACGAATTTACTTGTCGTTTCTATTATAACCTAAAGCGAATTCAATAAAGATGTGTACACCATTTTGAAAATGTTCACTTATGGAGCCTTCAATTTCTCTTCTTTGTTGGTACATTCAGCACCGATTGATAAATAATTGACCAATTTTTCCTACTTTAAAACCTAAAAGCGCATTAATCATTTACGTCTTGACATTTTATTTTTCAAATAAATCATATATTTAAATTTTCGTAAATATATAATGTTATTCTATTTAATTTTATTTTCAAATTTTTTTACTTAAATTATTATATGAATATAATCTAAAAATTTTAAGGTATAAAGTTGTAAAGAAGAATGCAAAGAGAGCGGTGAGTGAAGCAAGGGGTCGGACGTATGAAGACCTGTATAATAAGCTCAGTACGAAGGAGGGTGAAAAAGACGTCTATAGGATAACTAAGCTCCGTGAGAGGAAGAGAAGAGACTTCAATCAAGTTAAATGCATCAAAGATGATAATAATAGACTTTTGGTGAAGGATGATGAGATAAAAAATAGATGGAGAGATTACCTCAACAAGTTAATTGATGAAGAAGGTGATGGCACTTCGATCAAGATAGAAGACACTTTTGATGACAACAATAGGCATTTTTCTCGAAGAATTCAAGAATCCGAGGTAAAGGAGGCGCTAAAACGAATGAAAGTAGGCAAGACATTAGGGCCTGATGGCATCCCCATTGAGGTGTGGAGATGCCTTGGAGATGCGGGGATAGCCTGGTTAACTGAGTTGTTCAATAATATTTTCAAATCAAACAAGATTCCAAATGAGTGGAGAAGAAGCATATTAGTTCCAATTTTTACGAATAAAGGAGATATACAAAGTTGCACAAACTACAGAGGAATTAAGCTTGTGAGTCATACGATGAAGCTTTGGGAGAGAGTCATCGAACATCGATTAAGAAGAATGACAAGCATTTCAAAAAAACAATTTGGTTTCATGCTTGGGAGGTCAGCCACGGAGGCTATTTTCTTAATAAGATAACTTATGGAGAGGTTTAAGGAGAAAAAGAAGGATTTATACATTGTTTTTTTATCGATTTGGAGAAAGCTTATGACCAAATACCACGAAAGGTGATGTGGTGGGCTCTGGAAAAGAAAAGAGTCCCAACAAAGTACATTACTCTTATCAAGGATATGTACGATGATGTTGTGACTAGTGTCAGAGCATGCGATGGTACAACCAGTGACTTTCCCATTAACATAGAATTACATCAAGGATTAGCTTTGAGCCCCTACATTTTTGCCCTAGTGATGGATGAGGTTATGAAGAGTATACAAGGAGAGATTCCTTAGTGTATGCTATTTGCCGATAATGTTGTGCTAATTGATGATAGTAGGTTGGGGTTGATAGACAACTCGAGCTGTGGATAAAAACTTTAGAATTTAATGGATTTAGGCTTAGTAGAACTAAAACAAAGTATGTGAAGTGCGAGTTCAGCGGTGTCAGGTCAGAGGATGGAGATATTAATCTGACCGGACAAATAGTTCCTAAAAAGGAATCCTTTCGATAAGTAGGATCAATGTTGCAGTGTAATAGTGAGATTGATGAAGATGTTATTTTTCGAATTCGAGCGGGATGGGTGAAGTGGAGACAAGCTTCTGGCATTCTCTGTGACAAGAAAGTCCCACGGAAGCTTAAAGAAAAGTTCTATAGAACGACAATTAGGCCTGCGATGTTGTACGGTGCAGAGTGTTGGCCTACTAAAAACCAACAAGTTCAAAAGATAAGCATAGCAGAGATGCGTATGCTGCGATGGAGTTGCGGTCATATAAGAAGAGACCGAATTAGGAATGATGATATATGTGAAAAAACTTGGAGTAGCACTAATTGATGAAAATCTAATTCAACATCGCTTGAGATGGTCTAGACATCTCTAACGAAGGTCAACCGAGGCATCTGTGCACGTTGGAATTATAGGTCGTGTCGTTTCTCAAAGTGAGGTAGATGTCGACCAAAGTTGACATGAGAGGAAGTTGTTAAAATGGATTTGAAGGGTTGGAATATAGCCGAAGAGCTGGTAATGGATATGAGCGTGTGGAAGTTAGTGATCCATGTATCAGAACCATGAGCTATGAGTCTTATTAGTTTTAGATTATAGGATTAGAGAAAAAGAGCCTAAGGCGTAGTGTTTGGTCTTTGACCAATGTTACTATCAACACCGTTATTACTATTTGTACTATTATCATCATTTTATTTTATTTTTTATTTTTTTTACATACATATTTATTTCTATCTTTATTTTACTTAGTTACTACTATTATTAATTTAACTATTTGACTTAATTTTATTATTGTTATTGTTATTGTTATTGTTATTGTTATTGTTATTGTTATTGTTATTGTTATAACCTTTAAATTACTTTTGTCATTTAGTTTTGGGTTTCATCTCTAACCGACCCCAACTTGTTTGAGAGTAATGGCTCTGTTGTTTTGGTTGTTGTTGTTGTGTTTTATACTCCGACAGTTGGTCATCCTACTTCTCATTACAACTACAGTAGTAATTATATTTTGCAATCATTTTATTTTAAACGATCCAAAAAAATTTCGGCAGCATTTCTTCTTTGTTCCCTTTATCGTACACTTATGTCTGTACATAGGGAACAAAAAGAAAGTATTGTCAAAATTTTATGAACCGTTTAAGATAAAATGATTTGCAAAATATAATTACTACTGTGTTTGTAACTTGTCCATTACAGGGACAAATCCGATAAATATTGTATCGGATGAATATAAATATCCATTCAGTGATAAAAACGAGTATCCATACAATGATCATATACAATATGTGTCAGATGGGGACAAAAACTCTCTAAGAGATTTACAAAAAGTAAACTGTGTTATAGGATTTACAAAAAATAAAGTGTGTTATACAACAATTTTTACTGTAATTTATTTACATTCTAAAAACACATACACTAAATCGTCGTTTTCGTCATTTTGAAAACGAATACATCAAATTTTGAGCATCGACTCTACTTAATCCAAAGTAGCTCTAACATGCGTATGTAGTAATTAATCAACGCATATACATGAATTAACGCACATTTGCACTAAACAAAAATTTTCTCACAATATTTCAATAATTAACAATTGTAGTAACAACCTAATTAGCATTTAATAGGGTATACCAAATAATTAATAGGGTATTATACAATTATAACAACAAATTAAACATAACTTAACAAATCAAACTTAAAATACAGGGTTTAGAAATTCAACCTTCTTACCAAGAAATATGTGACAGAGCTAGCTGAAAATCGAAGATTCCGACGTGCTGGAGGCGTGGAAGGCTGTCGACAGCGTGGAGGAGGGGTTGGAGAAGAGTTTGGGGGATTGGAGGCAAAACTTGGGAAGAAGAGGAATGAATGAAACCGTTGGCCTGAGTTTTAGCTATTCGCAATTTTTTGACGACTATCGACGGCCGCCAACGGCATTATTAGCGACGGCTGCCAACGACTTCTAACGGTTATGTTATTTTAATTTTAGTTATGCCACGGTGATTTTTTGTCGTCGCCAGCCATCGCTAAATGGAGGATGCGCCGTCGGCTGCCCTCAGAAACTGCCATCATTGTTTACTGTGCTTCTAGTAGTGATATGATACTCGATATATTTTTCGAAATCGTAGATATTTAAAATATGAAACTTCCATGTGCACGAAATTTACTTACATATATTCGGAACTGATGTGCGTTTGAGACCGTAAATTTTCGAATCTCATGCGAAATTGTACATTTCAAAATCCATACGTATATATCTGAAACTAGATAATATATATTGGATATTTCTATATTTAAAACCATTATTTTTTTTAAATCTATGTATACGAGACTTTACAAATTTAAAATTATACATGCATGACACCTGACGTACTTGAAACCGCAAATGCTTGAAGCCATATACATGTAAAACTTTATGTATTCAAAACTTAAAGGATATGCACATATATTGAAAGCTTTTATGTTTGAAATATCTTGTTTGAAACTTCATGCGTGCTCAAAGTTATTTACCTGAAATCCGATGTATATACTAACCCATGTATATTTGAAAACTTGGAACAACTTATATATGAGCATTACATACATATACACACACACATACATACATACATATTTGAAATTATGAGCATATACATAGTAACATACATAAATAGATATATATTATAATCATATGCATACATACGTATATGTATGTATGTATACGTATATATGAAATTTTCTGAGATGAACTTAATTAGTTCTTGAAAACCATGTATATTCAAAATCCTTATATGTATATGTATATGTGTGTGTATATATATATTCAATGCTTCATATGTTTGAAATCTAAAATATACTCTTGAACCTGACTCGCACTCGAAACTTACTCATATACAAAACCATATAGAGATACAAGTGTGTGTATGCATATACTAGACTTGTATATTTGAAACCCTGTTTAATTAAAAAAACTTATACATAAATGGAACTGTATACATATTTTTTTAAAGTTTAGTTTGTTCTATACTGTTATATTTTCGAAAACCAATACATGCAGATGTCTGAAGCTAAGCTTATATATACATAACTTTATATATGCTAGAAAATCTTTGTATATATGACGCCTGTATATCAACAATTCCTGTATATATTTGAAAACCCTTATATCCATAATCTAATATGTTTGATACTGCTATATTCAAAAACTCTTACTTGTATACAAACCTCTATACTTCGAAGGTTCCTCACCTTCGTGTATCTAATATCTACGTTTATGGAAGCTGCTTAACAATAGTACGTGACACGCTTTCAAAACAACAGGTATATGAAATCTTTTGCGTATACCTTAACAATAGAATATATTTCCTGTTTTAATATTTTTTTTCCGTTTTCATGTATTCTGTGTTTGTAACGTTGCCTTGGGATAGTTTTGTATATTTTGACTTTTGTACATATATTCTGGGTGACTCTGTATTTTTGTTTTTTTTTGAGATAGAAACATTTTATTTTCCCTCTTTAGTTTTATCGTTCATGGTATCGGAGCCATGCGATTTTCTCCACAAATCTAAACCCTAGTTCCTTATGGGTCAATCGAGTGATATCTCGAGTTCTAATCCAGAAAACCTAGGGAATTCTGCGATTAATTACAATGATCCCTATTTTCTTTCTCATGGCGATAACCCTAATTCTCAATTAGGTCAAATCGTCTTTAATGGTGACAATTATCTTAACTGGAGTCGCAGTGTTCGATTAGCTCTTGGAGCAAAGAATAAAACCGGATTCGTTGATGGATCTATTCTTCGACCAGCAGATGAATCTCCAGATTTGCCGAAATGGATTCGAAATGACTATATGGTGACAGCTTGGATTCTTTATTCAATGGAGAAGAAGATTTCAGAGAGCTTTATTTTTAATTCTTCTGCTAGACAACTTTGGATTGAGATTTAAGAGAGGTATGGACATTCTAATGCTCCTCAGATCTATGAAATTCATAAGAAATTGATGAATATACAGCAAAATGATGATAATATTAATACATATTATACGAATCTTAAGCAAGTTTGGGATCAATTGCAAATCATAGAACCCTACCCTGATTGTACATGTGGAGCAATTCTTCAATGTTCTTGCAGGTTTCTTAAGAAAATTCTTGAACTTCATCAGTTGAGAAATCTTATTCAATTTATCTCTGGTCTAAACAAATCATTATGATCAAGCAAAGATTAATCTTCTTAGTATGGATCCTTTACCAAATGTAAACAGGGCTTATCATGTGTTGCAACAAATTGAAAGACAAAATAATCTTAACATTGCTATTCAGTCAACTGAAGTAAGTGCTCTTTATTCTGCAATGAAAGATTTTAAGAAGGCTAAGCTTGATAAGTTTTGTGATCATTGAAAATCCAAAGGGCATATCAAGGAACAATGCTTCAAAATTGTTGGTTATCCTTATTGGTGGAAAGGCAAAAACAATCAGAAACATAAGAGATTTGTTGCAAATATGCAAGAAAATTCTGTTGCCAATGGAATTCTTGGATCTGCACCTGCCATGTCACCTTTAGAACTTAATATCGATGCTATTAATAGCTCCACTCCAGTTAATTCTCAGGTGGTTTCTTTTTTTTAAGAAATTTGTCAAGATGGTGCAATCGAATGAAAGGTCTTCTTCTTCATCTGATGCTTATAATGCTACAGTAAACTTTGTAGGTATTGTTTCTGCATTTAATGTGAATTTTTCATTTAAGCATGCAAGTGTTTATACATGGATAATTGATACAGGAGCTAGTGATCATATGGCATTTGACATAAATATGTTTGATAAAGTTCATACTCTTAAACAGCCTATTCAAATTGTTCTTCCTGATGGAATTTTAAAAACGGTTTCTACTATTGGCATCATTTCTATCAATCCTCATATCACTCTTAATAATGTTTTCTATGTTCCATATTTTAAGCATAACCTTTTATCTGTTGGAAGGTTATTGGACCAAAATAATTTAATTGCCAAATTTGAGCAAAACTCTTGTTCTTTTCAGGACCTTACAACTAATCAAGTGAAGGCTGTTGGTTTGAGAGAAGGGGGTTTGTATAGATTTGTTAAATACTTACCTTCTGTTTCTGTTTCTCCGAATAATGTTGTATTTGATCATTATCCAGTTGCTCTTGTTTCTAATACACAAAATTCAATTGACTTGTTTCATGCTAAACTTGGTCATGCCTCTGTAGGAAAACTGAAACATGTACCTTGTTTTTCATCTTCATTCCAAAATAATAATAATAATTTTCATTGTGAAGCATGTATTTGTGCAAAACATCATAGATTACCTTTTCCTGTATCAAGTTCCATTGCAAATGCATGTTTTGAATTAATTTACATTGATTTGTAGGGGCCATATCGTGTCCCTTTTATATCTGGTGCAAGATATTTTTTAACTATTTTAGATGATCATTCAAGAACTACATGGACTCATTTAATTCATCATAAAGATCAAGTTCCTCAAGTTATAACTGGATTCTTGGCATATGTTGAAAATCAGTTTCAAAAATCTATTAAAATCATTAGGTCAGATAATGGAACTGAAATTGTTCAACAGTATTGCACGCTATTGTTTACATCGAAAGGAATTATTCATCAAAGAAGTATTGTAGGAGTTCCACAACAAAATGGAAGGGTTGAACGTAAACACAAGCACTTGGCTGAAACTGCTAGAGCTTTAAAATTGCATGCTAATTTACCTAGTAAGTTTTTGGGAGATTGTTTTCTTACAGCAACTTATTTGATAAATCTTATGCCTTCCTTTGTTCTTAATTGGAAAATTCCATATGAGGTCTTGATGAATAAGTTTCCAGATTATTCACATTTGCGAGTTATGGGATGTTTAGCTTATCCAGCTGTTAAAACTCAAGACAAAATGGCTTCTAGATCAAGAAAATATATTTTTCTTGGATATCCTTATGCTCAAAAAGGATATAAACTCTATGATTTAGAAGATCATAAAGTATTGTTGAGTAGAGATGTTATTTTTAAGGAAAATGTTTTTCCTTTTCAATCTTCATCACTTGTTTCCTCATATTCAGATCAAAATGCTGATTTTCCTCTTGTTAATCCTGCCATTTATTCCGATTCTACTCACAACATTTCAAATTCAAATATTGATCAATCACCACAAGATAATTTTGAAAATATTCCTTCTTTTCCTCAAATGTCCTCTTCATCTAATTCTTCTCCACATGATCAATCTATTTCCTCTTCATCTAATTCTTCTCCACAACAATGCTCACCTTCAACTACATGTCCACCAATTAGAAAATCTGCTCGAGCTACTCATTTCCTAAAAGATTTGATCATTTCATTCTAGATAAGCATATCAAACCTCCTGCTACCTGTTCATTTGTTCAGCAGATTCTTCCCAGTTCAGATCTGAATTATTTAAGCTCAAAGTACATTAGCAGTTTAGCTAATGCTTTATTTGTTCATGAGCCAAGTTCATATGCTCAAGCTAAAGATGATCCTCAATGGGTTGACGCTATGGAGAAAGAATTACAGGCTCTTGAGAATAATAATACTTGGGAGATGACTACTCTTCCTTCGAATAAAACTGCTATTGGGAGTAAGTGGGTGTTTAAGGCCAAATTCAATCCAGATGGAAGTCTAAATAAATGCAAAGCAAGAGTTGTGGCTAGAGGTGATAAGAAAATTAAAGGTAAAGATTTTAAATATACTTTCAGTCCAGTTGCAAAGTTTACAACTGTTCGGATTCTTATAGCTTTAGCTGCTGCAAAAAATTGGGAGCTTCACCAATTAGACATAAACAATGCATTTTTACATGGATATATTGAAGAATAATTGTATATGCAGCCACCACCTGGCTATTCAAAGGCTGGACCTGGGCAAGTATGCAAATTCAAGAAGTCTTTGTATGGTTTGAGGCAGGCTGCAAGGCAATGGAATGTGGAGCTAAGCAGACATCTAATTAATTCAGGTTACAAACAATCGAAACAAGATTATTCTCTTTTCATTAAATCTAATGATAATTCTTTTACTGCCGTGGTTGCTTATGTTGATGATTTATTGATTACTGGGAATCCCATTTCTGAAATTCAAGCTGTTAAACACTCTCTACATTCAGTGTTTACAATCAAAGATTTAGGTCCTTTAAGATATTTTTGGGAATAGAAGTTTTCAGAACCGAATTGGGGATTCTTCTTAATCAAAGAAAATACATTTTGGATTTATTAAAGGACACAAACGTGCTAGAATGTAAACCTGTTCCTGTTCCTGTTCCTTTACAAAGAAATTTGAAACTTAGCAGTGAAGATGCACCTTTGATTGAAGATCCTAAAGTTTATAGAAGACTTATTGGTAAACTATTGTATCTCAATATGACTAGACCTGATATTTCATATGCTGTTCAACAACTTAGTCAATTTTTGAGTGCACCTGCACAAACACACTTAAATGTTGCGCTGCATGTGCTTAAATATCTGAAAGCTACTCTAGATTTGGGTCTGTTTTACTCTGCAAAGTCTGATTTTCATCTCACAGCATATTGTGATGCTGATTAGGGAAGTTGTCCTTTTTCTGCTAAGTCCCTTTCTGGTTATACTGTGTTTTTGGGTAATTCTTTGATATCTTGGAAAACAAAGAAACAGAAGACAACATCTAAGAGTACTTGTGAGGCTGAATATCGAAGCATGAGTTATGCTACAAGTGAATTAATCTGGCTTGGGTTGTTAGCTGATTTGAAGATAAAAGTGCCTCTTCCTATTAATTTGTTTTGTGACAATATTTCAGCCAAATATATTGCAGAGAACAAAGTATTTCAAGAAAGAACAAAACATTTGCGAGTTGATTGTCATTTTATTCGAGATTATGTGGATTCAAATTTCATCAATATTCTTCATGTTAGATCAGCACCAACTTGCAGATTTACTTACCAAGCCTTTGGGAGCAGATCAATATGGTTTTCTGTCGACCAAGCTTGGACTTGTCTATAAACCACCAAGTCTAGCTTGAAGGGGAAATGTCGAATATATTTCCTATTTTAGTATTTTTTCGGTTTTCATGTATTCTGTGTTTGTAACGTTGCCTTGGGCTAGTTTTGTATATTTTGACTTTTGTACATATATTCTGGGTGACTCTGTATTTTTGTTTTTCTTTTGAGATAGAAACATTTTATTTTCCCTCTTCAGTTTTATCGTTCAAATATCTACGTTTATGGAAGTTGCTTAACAATAGTACGTGACACGCTTTCAAAACAACAGGTATACGAAATATTTTGCATTTTCAAAATTATTTACTTTCAAAATTAACTTTATATGTTTTCGAAATCATATATATATAAAACATATGTATCACATACTGATGCATAGACCCACTGAAAGGTATATGAGATCCTTGGTGGTCGATATCACCTGTTATGGCGGATACCTTTGATACTTTTTTTTTGAATAAAGGTTAAATGGGCCAAGCCCAAATACTTACAAGCAAACGGGTTGAAAAATCATACCCGATCCTAACAAAACATTACACTAAAACCCTAACAGGGCAACGCCGACATAATTCACAAACTCAACAAAGATCAGAAAAAGATCAAAAATGGCTGATCTCCAAAGCCATTTCTCCTTCGTTCTTCACACCGCGTTACTTGTGTGACGGAATATTAATTTATGTTTACGCCATCATTATATCACTTATCATAGCCGTTATTACCTGAGGTGGCTGATACTTGTTGCATAGGAAGCTTGCATGTACTTGAAGCTCATATATTAAAAACATATTTTGTATATGCAAAACTTAGACCCCGTTTGGTTTCGTTTTGAGTTTTGTGTTTTCAACATACACTACAAAATACAAGAAATTGCAAAAAAAATTCACAGTTCTTAGCCATCGCGACGATGGACGGAAAATGGAGGAGATTAATTGTTTTTCATCCTTTTGTTATGTCTCAAAACACGAAAAATCAAATAAACTTGTTTCAATTTTCTATGTTAGTTTTATTTTTTAAAATTGTGTGTTTTTCAATCATACGTAATAAATGCCCATAAAGCTACAAATAGTAAACCAAACGGGACCTTATATTTTAAAAGCTCGATCTATTCAAAGTTTACAAAACTATATATTCGAGAAACCCATATATATACGAAACTGGATACTCAAAAGCTAGTGTATGATTTACTTTTGAAACCACAGATATATATTCGAAACTTTTATGTATCCCACATCTTGTAATTTTCCAATTTTCATTACTTTGGAACATAATATATTTTTAACACTTATTAGTGTAAAATCCTCCACATGCAAAATCAATTCATATTAAACTTTTGTGCAAGTATCTGAAACTTTCACCCTCAAAGTATTTGTACGTAAACTATAAATTTTCTAAGATAACTTTGAATTCTCCCTCTTTTTTTTCCCTGTATGTGTATATAAACTATAAATTTTCGAAGATAAGTTTGAATTTTTTTGTTTAAAATGACTAAGTTTGACATCTTTTATTTTCAAAATCTTTTGCTTTCGAAATTGTTAATTTACGAAATCAATGTATATCTTCTTGGAACTCTGCAAATTCCTGAAAGCAAATGCTTTGAAGTCCTATAGATTTTGAGATGAAATCTGATAATCTTTGAAATGGACTTCGGCTACCTTCAAAATGAAGCTTCAGCAGGAAGACATGGCTTAGGAGTTCTCTATTTTAATATGAATCTAAACTTCATTGTAGATCTAAGTTTTAATATGGATCTGAGCTTCGCTACAAAACTTTGGACATGACCTAATTGCAACATCAGATTCTCACGGCATCAAATACAACAACGTCGCCCAGGCATCAGCTATGCGGCATTGTTTTCTCGCAACATCCGTAATCTCGACAATCCAGTGTCAGTGTCACATACTTCAACATAAAACCAAGTGGAATTGATAAGTCTATGGTATCGAATAACTTGCGGCATTGAACAACTTATGATATGCGTCATCGGATACCATTGGCACCACTAACTTGGGACATAAGTACCTCTTCGATATTGAATACTGCGGCATTAAATAACCCACACCATTAACTTCTTACAGCATCAATATTCACGACATTGGGTGACTTACGATATTGATTAACTTGTGGTATCATCAGATTAGTGGCACCAAAATGACCTGCGCTATCATTAAATACCTCAAACTTGTTTCCTTCGACATCAATTGCTTTCTGAAACCTTACAGCATTAGATGTTAGAATTCTCAAAAAGGGTGAATGAGATATATTCCACGTCGTCGAAGATATGTTAATTTTCTGGTTTACACAGTATAATCTCAATTCCTATATTGACCATTAGGGTCGGGTAATTTTGTGCGAGTGGGCCATCTATATTGCCATGGACTAACACGCATGCGTTGCAGCCCGCCCGTCCGACCGACCGAAGCGGGTCAGATGCGAGTGTTACTCCATGGTCCTAGGTGGGTGGAGAAGGGAAGGAGGAGGGCCCGCGGACTCCCATCCGGTCGTCCTAAAGCGACTATGACGGCTTCCACGGGCTTCCGGACGCGCTACTTTATCCACGGGTCTAACCATAAGGAGGAAAATTGATCACTTTCCTCACTCAATTTTAACTTCGATTTTTCTCTTCTTCCTCTTCGTTTCTTAATATTTACAATCTGTGCGTTTTTGCATATCACACATAAGATCATACACATCACAATCTCGAGCAGATCACTTCCGTTGTATCTTGTGAGACTTTGAATAAAGTCTTAAAGAAATTGTTACGACAAGACTCGGACGTAATTTCCTTCTTCAACCGGTTAGATTTCTTATAACAACCCTGTATTTTGTGATTATTTTAATTGTGTATTTTAATTTCTTTAATTGAATTCCTGATTTAAAACTTTATTTTATTTATTTAAATAAATATTTCTATTGTAAATATAATTTTTTATTTTTATGTGAATTATAATTTCAAACATGAATAAATAGAATATTTTACAGAAAAGGAAAATTTTGGTCAATGTGGTCAAACTTTGACTTTTAAATTTAAAATTTACATATTTGAATTTTTGAATTTTATCTTTTATTATGAAAATAAATTAAATTTCAAGAATACTGCTTTTTGTTTCCTTGAAATCCGATTTATATTGTGAAAGTTATGTTTTTTACAATATTGTGCGTAAATTGTTTACTTAACCAAAATTGTTTATTTTAATTTATATAAATAATATTTTTTGTTTTTCATATCTTATATATATTTGCGTAACATGTCAAGTTATGTATATATTTTATTTTCAAAATTTTTTAAAGGATAGTTATAATTTTCCAAAGTTAATTGTATTTTGTTTGTAATTTTTAAGTCTAGTTTCAATTTAATAAAAAAATTCTTTATTTTTTTCTCTATTTTTCTTAAATTATTTATTTATTTTCATTTTATTTTACTTTGTCTTCATTTTCTAATTCATTTACTAATTTTCATTTGTTTTTGTTTGATTTAAGAAATGGAAATTCTAAGAGACTAAAACTCTTCATTTTCTTATGACTTTTCAATGCTTGCCTTTTCATTTCTTTTGGCCGTTCCTTTTCTTTTCTCATAGCCGTGTATTTTTTAATTTTACGTGAAAGAAAACATCTCATTTCATCACAGGTTTCGACCGAAAATTTTGGTAATGTCTTCTTCTTCTTTTGCTTCTTTTTCTTCATTTTATTGATTTTCCTTTGATTTTGCCTTGCTTTTTCCACAGCCTTCCTCGGCCATAGCTCCTCCACCACCTCCACAGACTAGCACCACCACCGTCCACGGCCACACCACCATCTCCCCCTCTGACCAATGCAAGCTGTAACCTCCTCATGATGATTGCACCACAAAAATTGCAAAACAACCTTTGAGACATGCAAGCCGAGCCACATATCTCCATCCTACCCTCCATATCTTGCTTCGGCCACCTCTTTAGCCGCCACCACCTGATCTACACCACCTCTTACCTTCAACTTGAGATATGTTCAAATCTGTACTAAGCATGAGCCGAGCCCACAAGCCCATACGCCGAGCCTTGTTTGCCCAAAATTCCACCTACTTGCCTTGTCCGTTGATATTCTTCATGTTGCATCTACTACCACTTCACAACCTCTTGTCGCCGTGCCATATTGAAGCCATAACCCAAATCTATGACCAGTTATGGCTGAGAAAAAATCCCCTTGGTCAAGCATTTGAATGATAAAAGAAACATCAAATCATTTTGTCCTTTGTTAATTTCAATTTCCAATTGTTTCTATATTGTTTTGGTTGTATATTCATATGTATATTGTTTTGTTTATTTGGTTGTTTACAAGATAATATCTTGGCTCTCTCCACTCACTTGAATCATAGTCGTGTTGTGTCGTGCTATCGTGCTTTTTGGAATTTATTCGGTGTGTTTTGATTTGCTATCTCCAACGTAAAAAGGTTAGTATTTCACACATGACATCCATATTTATATAATTAGTGAATTAATAGCATGTGAATCTGTAGGATTATATTATCATGTTATACCTGCCTGTGATATGATTCATATGATGTTAACCCTGTTAATAAACCTGTCATATCATCGGTTACTGTTATATGATGCTTTATTGTTATTTATATCTGTTTCTTACACTGCAAGTTCCCTGTAGAATAGAATCACTATGGGTTGAAATGATACATACCCGAACGGACTTTAGAATAAGAAAAAATCGTTATTGGCTGGAATGATAGGCCTGAGCGATTTTTATTTATTTTATTTGACTTGGGATTGCGGGATTGAAATGATAGAACTCGGATTTTTATTTGTAAATTACGGATTGTAATGATATATTATCCGTATCACTTAACCTAGGTTAGGAAATACTATACAGAGCCATGGTTATTATATATATTTTTTCGAAAATTTTTAAGTATTTTAAAAATGTAAATTTTTGATATTTTGATTTAAATTGGATTAAAAATGATTTTTTATAAAGTATTAATGAATTTTCTACAAGTTAAATATGTTAATAAATGAATGGTTAAGTTGAAATTTGAAATATAAATTAGTTTTGAAATTTGAAATTTTTGCTTAAAATGGAGTTTAAGTTAAGTAAATAAAATATGATAATTTGATTTAAATTTGAATTTAAAATGACTTAATAAAGTGTTATTAGTTTTATATGAATTACAATGGTTAATTAAATGAATGCTTAAAAGTGTAATTTGAAATATAACTTGACATGGAAATGTGGAATTTGTTTTAAAGATAAAAGTTGAGTTAAGAAAATAAAATGAAAAATTAAGTTATATTTTGAAATGGTAATTTAAACTTAATTGTTAAGTAAGTTTCTAAAATGCAATGAATAGAAAATTGTATGCTTGAATTTAATATGTGAATTATTAAGAAAATTTGATGTTTATTTATAAAATTTACTTCATAAAAATCATAAGTTAAAAGGTATTTAAATGAATATTTTTGAGTTTAAAAATATGAATTTTATAAGTTTAAATGATTTAAGTCAAAGTTTATATGTTGCTGAAATTGTATTGTAAATCTGGAAATTTAATTTAACAGCATTCAAAAATGCTATCATTTCTAAAGTTATCATAAAATCCGTTGTAAAGGATATTGCAGCACATTGTAAGTGTTGTGGTTGATACAAATAAACTACTCAGGGCTATTGCAGCACTTGGTAAGTGCTGTAGTTGCAGAATTAAAACTAAAATATAAAATAAATAAAAAGGCTATCGTAGCGGTTGATAAGTGTTGTAGTTGGCCGAAATGAAATTTTTGAATACAAAACTGAACTATTACAGTAGTTTTTCTAATGCTGTATCTGCTGAAATGAATTGTTTTCAAATGTAACTTACCCCATCATTTTCTAAGTGCCGTGGAAAGCTAAAATTTCACTATTTTAATGTATTTAAGTGAATAAATGAACTCTGAAAAGAGCAAGTTTTTGAGAATTGAATATTTGATTTATAAGTATAATAACTTCACTTTTAAATAGTTTAAATGGAGCATTTTGATTTGAATTATAAACTATTTTGAAAGGTGATTTGGAATGATATATAAAATAAA
Organism: Allium cepa; assembly: GCA_030765085.1. Taxonomy (NCBI): domain Eukaryota; kingdom Viridiplantae; phylum Streptophyta; class Magnoliopsida; order Asparagales; family Amaryllidaceae; genus Allium; species Allium cepa. The sequence goes on from CM060939.1 coordinate 626,979,495, forward strand.
ATATAAATTGATATTTTGAATGGATATGATTAATTGATATTTAGAAAGGATATGATAATTGATATTTTGAAAAGATAGGATATTTGAATTTTGAAATGGTTTGTTGAGAAACTGAATTGAATTGAAACTGATGGTTTGAATGAACTAAGTTGGAAATTTGAAAATTTGGGTTTAATTGAATAAATTTATAAAATGTAGAAGAATTAAAGGAAGGTATCAAATGTATGATTTCGAAATATTATGATTTTCAAAATGTAATGATTTTAAGCATTTTGGTTTCCAAAAGTTATAACTTTGAAAGTATTATGATTTTTGAAAGGTGAATATATGTTTGAAATGTGAATGATAAACTATTTGATTTGAATATGGTTTTAAATAAAGTGGTTTTGGTATCGAAGTATAAACTATTTCATTTGAATATAGTTTTGAAATAAAAATGGTTTATGTTTCGAAATATAAATTACTATTTTTGAAATGTATAACCACCGGTTATAATAACGATTGGTTGTTAAAGAGATTGGGATCAGATATGGACATACTCTCTGTCGATACCGAAAACCACTTTAACAACTGTGTACGCGGTAGAGAATCCAGAACGAAGTAGGATGGTGCGACGATCCTATTGAGGTATGAACGTGGACCCGACTCCCATGAGTTGGCTTAAGGTGGCTAAAACAGGAGCGATCGACGGGCCAAGTGAGGTAGCTCCTCCTATCGGATGCACTTCTTCGATACTATACTCTTTCTTGTGGTTGATTTGATGGCCATCCTCCAATTTTGATTTGGGAGTGTGTTCCAAGGTGGACGGTAGTGGCTGCTATGCGTTACCACCAGCCTGGAAGCATAATTAGTATATCCACCCTGGCATTGCCTAGTTGCGCCGGGTCACCTACCATATCGAGCCTTACGAAGAGTTTGTTTTTCTCTTGTAGCCCATGGAGAATTTAGGGTAGTCTCCTGATCTGGAGATATGCTGATACTGGATGCACTACTAGAACTATTACGTGTTGGGGGCTATATGGGTAACCCTTCAACGCTATTTTATAGTAAGTTTATTTTACTGTAGACATTATTATAATAACGCAATATTACTACATAGTAAATAGTTTAACGGATCTTTAGAGGATGGGCGGTCCCAAGCATCCTTTAAGTTACTTTTACTTTATTACAGTTCACTTGAGTGGTTTTACATTATATAAGTATGTATGTCCTGACTCGAGCGTTTTGTATTTTGCTTTACGCTCGGGTCAGCCTGAGTATTCACAACTTAGCTTTGGATTTCTCTTCCTGGAGCTAGGAACCGCTGGAGATTCTGCTTATCTAGTTATCTATATCTTTCAGTTTCAATTGTTCTATTTCAGCTCTTGTACTAGTGAACTTCTATGTATTTTTGATTTCTATTATATTTGTTTTCAGATTGATGTTATGTATTTTTTTCGAGACTTTGTAATAGTAGCCTCATGAACTACTATGGTATTTTTATTTCTACTTCGAGTTATTCTGGTATTTCCGTGTCTGTGATTCTGTGATTGCTTTCATTTGCTCCGAATTTTATTACTATGCGGTATTTTGAGCAATTCAAGTCTGACATGTGCGGATGCAAATGGCTGAAATATCGGGTTGTTACAGTTGGTATCAGAGCTTTAGTTTTTAGGCAAACCATAGCCTGCGGAGCAAAAACCCATTAGAGATAGGGTAGGAATATTCTAGAATGATTGAAATCAACCTCATAATGATTTCTTTGTGAGAGAACGTATTTTAAAGTATAAAATAATTTTAAAATGATTTTTAAAGGAATTTTCAAAGATTATTTTGATATAAACTTTTCTTGTTTTAAAGGAAAATAATTTTTCTAAACTTCCTTCCTTTCGTATCTACCTTATTATTATTTCTCTCATTTGGATATTCATCCAAGTGAATTTTATCTTATCTATCTTTGCCTTCTCTTTACCTTTGTCCTAGATCTATATTTATCTTCTCCTTCTCCGAGGTGCCCTGAAGAGTATCTGAAGAGTACCTTTTCTTGAATATGCTTCTATGACTTTATGTGTTTCAAATCCAATTGAGGCCCCGCTAACCTTAATCGGATTTGTAATCAAGTGAAACTTCTCTATTCTGATCATCGCTTCTGTGATGATTTCTATATTCTTGGCTTCGATTCTTTTGATCTATTGCTTGGGACAGATTTCTTGGTGGGCATGATGCCCATATCTCTTGTAAAGTCCGGTCTATTTATCTTGTTGATGATCAAGGGAATCCTTTGATTATTCAGTGCCGTACGTCTCAAGATTTTGCTGGAAGTTTTATTTATTCTCTGGATTCTTCCCCTAGTGATCTTTATTCGACCCGTTTGGTTAGAATTTTTCCGATTATTGGGTGAAGTCACCGCTTTACATCCTAAGTGGGAAATTGTTTTCCATATTGATATTTCTGGAACTCGATCTGTAGTTCTTCTTCCTAGAAGAATGGCACTCTGCGAGAAGGTTGAGTTGGGAAAGCAAATTGAGGACTTGTTCTCCAAAGGTCTGATCAGACCTAGCCATTCACAATGGGGAGCAACGGTGATTTTTGTCACCAAGTCCGATGGATCTTTGAGGATGTGTGTTGATTATAGGGAACTGAACAGGCTCACTATAAAAAACAGATATCCAATGCCTTGTATCAATGATTTGTTTGATCAGCTTTATCGCGCCTTTGTTTTCTCTCAGTTTGATTTTGCCTCAGGTTTCCACTAGCTTAGGGTTGCTGAGGAAAGTATTCCCAAGACCTCATTTCGTACTGAGAATGGGTACTATGAATGGTTAGTCATGCCTTTTGGTTTGGCCAATTCTCCTGCTTTCTTTGTTGATTTGATGAATCACGTTTTTCATGCCGTGCTTAATTAAATTTGTTCTAGTCTTTGTTGATGACATCCTTATCTTTTCTAAGACTAAGGAAGAGCATGATTCGCATTTGAACTCTGTTCTGGGATTCTTAGAAATCATCAGTTGAGGCTAAATTTTCTAAATTCCTTTTCTGGAAGGATGAAGTCCGATTCCTTGGACAGATTGTTTCCAGTAATGGAGTTTCTGTTGATCCAGTCATGATCGCTGTGATCAATGTAATCTTTCTTTATTTCTATTTTTCCTTCATCATTTTATTATTCTATCTTTTCTGCCATTCTTATTTCTCCCTATTCTGTTTAGGATTGGGAAACTCCTAAGACTCCTTTTGAGATTTCGTAGTTTTTTGAGCCTTGCCGGTTATTACCGGAGTTTCATTGAGAATTTTGCTCGGATTGCTGCACCTCTCACTGCTTTGACTCATAATAAATGCTTAGTTTATCTAGATTATTTTGGATAGACTGACCAAGTCTGCTCATTTCATTCCGGTCAAGTCTATCATTCCGTTTCTACTTATCTGAGATCTACATGGGAGAGATTGTTCGTCTCCATGGTATTCCTCTCAGTATTGTTTATGATCGTGATCTTATTTTTGCTAGTCAGTTTTGGAAAGCTTTTCTGGAATCTTTGGGTACTCATCTGAATTTGAGCACTGCTTACCATCCACAGACCGACGGTCAAACGGAAAGAGTGAATCAGATTTCTCGAAGACCCTCTTCGTGTTTGTGATTATCTACACTTTGTTAAACGTACCTATAAAAATAGTTATCAGGTAAAATTTCGATCTTCTTATCATCTTTTCTTAATCCTATTTCATTCTATTTTTTTGTTTTCCGTGCCTCATTCCTTTTCGGGGACGAAAAGTTTTGAGGGAGGGAGAGTATAACAACCCTGTATTTTGTGATTATTTTAATTGCATATTTTAATTTCTTTAATTGAATGCTTGATTTAAAAAATTTATTTTATTTATTTAAATGAATAAATATTTTTATTGTAAATATAAATTTTGATTTTTATGTGAATTATAATTTCAAACATGAATAAATAGAATATTTTCCAGAAAATGTAAATTTTGGTCAATGTGGTCAAACTTTGACTTTTAAATTTAAAATTTAAATATTTTAATTTTTGAATTTCATCTTTTATTATGAAAATAAATTAAATTTCAAGAATACTGATTTTCGTTTCGTTGAAATCCGATTTATATTGTGAAAGTTATGCTTTTTGCAATAGTGTGTAAATTGTTTATTTAACCAAAATTGCTTATTTTAATTTATATAAATAATATTTTTGTTTGTCATATCTTGTATATATTTGTGTAACATGTCATGTTATGTATATATTTTATTTTTAAAACATTTTAAAGGTATAGTTATAATTTTCCAAAGTTACTTGTATTTTGTTTGTAATTTTTAAGTCTAGTTTCAATTTAATAAACTATTTCTTTATTTTTTTTCTCCATTTTTATTAAATTATTTATTTATTTTCATTTTATTTTACTTTTTCTTCATTTTCTAATTCATTTACTAATTTTCATTTGTTTTTATTTGATTTAAAGAAATAGAAATTCTAAGAGACTAAAACTCTTCATTTTCTTATGACTTTTCAATTCTTGCCTTTTCATTTCTTCTAGCCGTTCCTTTTCTTTTCTCATAGCCGATTTTTGTATTTTACATAAAAGAAAACATCTCATTTCACCACAGGTTTCGGCCATTATCATTTTTGAAAATTTTGGTAATGTCTTCTTCTTCTTTTTCTCTTTATTTTATTGATCTTTCCTTTGATTTTGCCATGCTTTCTCCATAGCCTTGCTCGGCCATAGCTCCTCCACCACCTCCACTGACCAGCACCACCACCATCCATGGCCGCACCACCATATCCCCCTCTGACCAATGCAAGCCGTGACCTCCTCATGATGATTGCACCACAAAAATTGCAAAACAACCTTTGAAACATGCAAGCCGAGCAACATATGTCCACCCTTCCCTCCATATCTTGCTTCGGCCACCTCCTTAGCCCCCACCACCTAATCTACACCACCTCTTACCTTCAACTTGAGATATGTTCAAATCTGTACTAAGCATGAGCCGAGCCCACTAGCCCATAGGCCGAGCCTTGTTTCCCCAAAATTCCACCTATTAGCCTTGTCCATTGATATTCTTCATGTTGCATCTACTACCACTTCACAACCTCTTGTTGTCGTGCCATATTGAAGCCATAATCCGAACCTATGACCAGCTATGGTTGAGCAAAAGATCCCCTTGGTCAAGCATTTGAATGATAAAAGAAAGGTCAAATTATTTTGTCCTTTGTTAATTTCAATTTCCAATTGTTTCTATATTGTTTTTGTTGTATATTCATATGTATATTGTTTTGTTTATTTGGTCGTTTACACGATAATATCTTGGATCTCTCCACTCACTTGAATCATAGTCGTGCGGTGTCGTGCTATCTGTTTTCTTGAATTTATTCGGTGTGTTTTGATTTTCTATCTCTAGCGTAAAATGGTGAGTATTTAACACTTGGCATCCATACTTATATAATTAGTGAATTGATAGCATGTGAATATGTAGAATTATATTATCATGTTATATCTGCCTGTGATATGATTCATATGATGTTAACCCTGTTAATAAACCTGTCATATCATCGGTTATTGTTATATGATGCTATAATGTTATTTATATCTGTTTCTCACACTACAAGTTCCCTGTAGAATAGAATCACTATGAGTTGAAATGATACATACTCGAACAGACCTTAGAATAAGGAAAAATAATTATAGGCTGAAATGATAGGCCTGAGCGATTTTTATTTGTTTTATTTGACTTGGGATTATGGGTTTGAAATGATAGAACCGGGTTTTATCTTTGTAAATTACGGATTGAAATGATATATTATCCATATCACTTGACCTAGGTTAGAAAACACTATACAGACCCATGGTTATTATATATATTTTTATGGAAACTTTTAAGTATTTTAAAAATGTAAATTTATGATATTTTGATTTAAATTGGATTAAAAATGATTTTTTATAAAGTATTAATGATTTTTCTACAAGTTAAATATGTTAATAAATGAACGGTTAAGTTGAAATTTGAAATATAAATTAATTTTGAAATTTGAGATTTTTGCTTAAAATGGAGTTAAGTAAAGTAAATAAAATATGATAATTTGATTTAAATATGAATTTAAAATGACTTAATAAAGTGTTATTGGGTTTCTATGAATTAAAATGGTTAATTAAATGAATGCTTAAAAGTGTAATTTGAAATATAACTTGACTTGTAAAAGTGGAATTTGTTTTAAAGATAAAAGTTGAGTTAAGAAAATAAAATGGAAATTTAAGTTATATTTTGAAATGGTAATTAAAAATTAATTGTTAACTGAATTTCTAAAATGCAAAGAATAGAAAATTGTATGCTTGAATTTAATATGTGAATTACTAAGAAAATTTGATATTTATTTGTGAAATTTACTTTATAAAAATCATCAGTTGAAAGGTATTTAAATGAATATTTTTGAGTGTAAAAATATGATTTTTATAAGTTTAAATGGTTTAAATCGAAGTTTATTTGTTGCTGAAATTGTATTGTTAATCTGAAAATTTAATTTAACAGCATTCAGAAATGCTATCATTTCTAAAGTTATCTTAAAATCTGTTGTAAAGGATATTGCAGCACTTTGTAAGTGCTGTGGTTGATGCAAATGAACTAAAGGCTAAAATTAACTCAAGGTCATTGCAGCACTTGGTAAGTGTTGTAGTTGCAGAATTAAAACTAAAATCTAAAATAAATAGAAAGGCTATCATAGCACTTGATAAGTGCTGCAATTGGCTGAAATGAGATTTTTGAATATAAAACGTACTACTACAGTAGTTTTTTTTAATGCTGTCTTTGCTGAAATGAATTGTTTTCAAATGTAACTTACCGCAGTATTTTCTAAGTGCTGTGAAAAGCTGAAATTTCACTGTTTTAATGTATTTAAGTGAATAAATGAACTCTGAAAAGAGTAAATTTTTGGGAATTGAATATTTGACTTATAAGTATAATAACTTCACTTTTAAATAGTTTAAATAGAGTATTTTTATATGAATTATAAACTATTTTGAAAGGTAATTTGGAATGATATATAAAATAAAATATAAATTGATATTTTGAATGGATATGATAAATTGATATTTTGAATGGATAAGATAAATTGATATTTTGAAAGGATACGATAATTGATATTTTGAAAAGATACGATATTTGAATTTTGAAATTGTTTGTTGAGAAACTGAATTGAAAATGATGGTTTGAATTGAACTAAATTGTAAATTTGAAAATTTGGGTTTAATTGAATAAATTTATATAATGTAAATGAATTAAACGAAGGTATCAAATGTATGATTTCGAAATATTATGATTTTCAAAGTGTAACGATTTCAAGCATTTGATTTTGAAAAGTTATAACTTTGAAAGTATTATGATTTTTGAAAGGTGAATATATGTTTGAAATGGGAATGATAAACTATTTGATTTGAATGTGGTTTTGAAATAAAATGGTTTTTGTATCGAAGTATAAACTATTTCATTTGAATATAGTTTTGAAATAAAAATGGTTTTGGTTTTGAAGTATAAATTACTGTTTTTGAAATGTATAACCATCGGTTGTAATAATGATTAAAGAGACCGGGATCAGATATGGACATACTCTCTGTCGATACCGAAAGCCACTTTAACATCTGTGTACGCGGTGGAGATTGCAGAACGAAGTAGGATGGTGCGACGCTCCTATTGAGGTATGAATGTGGACCCGACTTCCATGAGTTGGCTTAAGGCGGCTAAAAGAGGAGCGATCGACGGGCCAAGTGAGGTAGCTCCTCGTATCGGACGCACTTCTTCGATACTATACTCTTTCTTATGGTTGATTTGATGGCCATCCTCTGAATTTGATTTAGTAGTGTATTCCGAGGTGGGCGGTAGTGGCTACTATGCGTTACCACCAGCCCGGAAGCGTAGTTGGTACATCTACCCTGGCATTGCCTAGTTGTGCTATGTCACCTACCATATCGAGCCTTACTACGAGTTTTTTTTTCTCCCGTTGCCCATGGAGTATTTAGGGTAGTCTCCTGATCTTGAGATATGTTGATACTGGATGGACTATTTGGACTATTACGTGTTGGGTCCTATATGGGTAACCCTTCAACGCTATTTTAAAGTAAGTTTATTTTACTGTAGACATTATTGTAATAGTGCAATATTACTACATAGTAAATAGTTTAATGGATCCTTCAATGATGGGCGGTCTCGAGCATCCTTTAAGTTACTTGTACTTTATTATAGTTCACTTGAGTTGGTTTACATTATATAAGTATGTATGTCCTGACTCGAGTGTTTTGTATTTTGATTTACGCTCGGGTCAGCCTGAGTATTCACAGCTTAACTTTGGATTTCTCTTTTTAGAGCTAGGAATCACTGGAGATTCTGCTTATCTAGTTATCTATATCTTTCAGTTTCAGTTGTTCTATTAAAGCTCTTGTATTAGTGGACTTCTATGTATTTGGGATTTCTATTGTATTTGTTTTCAGATTGATATTATGTATTTGTTTTGATACTTTGTAATAGTAGCTTCATGAACTACTATGGTATTTTTATTTCCGCTGCGAGCCATTCTGATGTTTCTGTGTCTGTGATTCTGTGATGGCTTTCATTTGCTCTAAATTTTATTACAATGCAATATTTTGGGCAATTCAAGTCCGACATGTGCAGATGTGAATGGTTGAAATATCGGGTTGTTACATTTCTGATTGGTTTATATATATGTATGTATGTATATGTGTATATAAATATCATTTTCTTTCTGCATTGTACTATTTATTTAAATATATCACATTTGATTTAGCACTATGTTATTATTGCTATAGTTGTTACTTTGTTATTGTAATTATTTGCAACATACTTAGTGTTAAAATGACTAATATAGAATTCCAAAGTAGTAGAAATCTGAGTTGTAAACTTGTGAGAAAAGTTTATTATTGATTCGTCTCTGTTTTGGTATACTAGACATATAACATCTTAAGACTTTCCTGTTTTCGCTAAAACAGAGATGACAACAGTTGAACGATCAACGAAAACAGTTGAACTATCAACAAAGGCTACTACTCACAACAGGCCCGATCCGTTCAAAGGAGACGATCATGACTTCATAACATGGCAAAATCAAATGCTACTTTATCTCACCACACTCGGTCTGCAAGGGTATCTCGATGAGGAGGAACCGATTCCTACAACCAAGTAAGGAATCAGATGTTGACATGCAGAAACATTCCAATTTTCTATGCAGAAACTATGTTCTGAATTGTCTTGACAAGGTGCTATACAAAGTATATCAGCCTCTAAAGACAGAAAAAGCACTCTGGAATGCTCTTTCCATGAAGTACAAGACGTAGAATATCAGTCTTAAGAAATTCATTGTAGACAAATTCATGGGTTACAAGATAGTTGGCTCCAAACTGGTGACTGCTCAATTGCATGAACTGTAAATCATCATTCATGAACTCGAAGTGGAAGGTCATAAGGTTGAAGAATCATTTTTGTTTGAAGCCATCACGGAAAAACTACCGCTGTCATAGAGGTATTACAGCAAATATCTAAAGCATAAAAAAAAAGAAATCTCTTTACAAGATCTCATATTCCGATTAAAAATTGAGGCAGATAATCGTGGAGTTACAAAACCTAGCGATGAGGCATTTGTGGCTGAATGGTCAAAGACCAAAAACAAAATGAAGAATTTTCAGAAGAAAAGGAAAGCTTCAGACAACAAACCAAAAGACAACAAACGAACCAAAAAATTTAATGGGGAGTGTTGGGTTTTTGGAAAGGTTGGACATGCCGCTAGAGATTGCAAACACAAAAAGGAACGCAACAAAAAGGCAAATATAGTAGACAACATGGAAGTAGATGAGTCCAACTTCTCGGCAGCTGTATCTGAATGCAATTTGGTTCAGAATCCTAACCAACGGTGGGAAGACATAGGTGCTACTCGTCATATCTGCTCTGACAAATCCATGTTTTCTACATACCAGAAATTCGATCACAAAGAAAAACTCTATATGGGTAATTCTGCAGTATCCATGATCTAAGCAGTGGCATAGTAATCCTCAAGTTTACTTTTGGAAAACTGTCAAGTTGAATGACGTGCTCCACGTTCCATACATACGCAAGAATCTCATCTCTGGCGCAGTACTATCGAAGAAAGGATTCAAAATGGTGTTTGAATCAGACAAGATGGTTCTGTCCAAAGCTGGAATGTATATCGGAAGGGGATATTTATGTTATATCCTATTTAAGGCAAATGTGGCCGTTATCGGCAATAAAACTATGTATCTTGATTGTGCTATTAATAAAAATTAAAGTTTCTTACTTGCTTAAGCACGAAATTTTACTATGGCATGATAGATTGGGACACATAAATTTTTGAAAAATGAAAATATTATCAAACTTGGGATTAATTTCGAAATTTCAAGTAGATAAGAACTACAAATGTGAGACATGTGTAGAAGAAAAAATGTTAAAAAACCATTTCAATCTGTTGATAGAAGCACCGAACCACTTGGTTTGGTTCATACAGATTTATGTGATTTTAAATCGTTAAATACAATTGGTGGGAAAAAGTAATTTATCACGTTTATTGACGATTATACGTGATATCATTACGTATATCTTTTGAATAGTAAAGATGAAGTAATTACATCATTTATAAAGTACAAGGCTGAAGTAGAAAACCAGTTAAACAAAAAGATCAAGATATTGAGATCTGATCGAGGTGGAAAATATGAATCACCGTTTGAACAGTTCTGTGTCGAAAATGGTATTATTCATTAAACAATAGCTCCATATTAACCACAATAAAATGGTATAGCCGAGAGGAAGAACAGAACGTTAAAAGACATGATTAATGTCATGCTTTTAACCTCTGGTCTACCGACGAACTTGTGGAGGGAAGCCTTAAATATGTCTAATCATATATTAAAAAAAGTCCCTCAAATAAAACAGGAACAATTCCATATGATATTTGGAAAGAACACGAAACAAGCTTTAAATACGTCAAAGTGTGGGGGTGCTTGGTAAAAGCTCTAGTTCCTCCTCCCAAGAGAGTCAAACTTGGACCAAAAACAGTAGATTGTTACTATCTAGGGCCAGCCCAAAATAGTAAGGCCTGTATATTTTTGGTATTCAGTCTGATATAGCTGATATTCATGTCAATACAATCATGGAATCTAGAGATGCCTCATTCTTTGAAGACGTGTTTCCGCACAATAGGAATGAAGGGAGCCCTAAAAGGACAAGAGAAGAATCAAGCAATTCACATGAAGATGAAACTCATCATGAGATTGAGGAAGTTGAACCAAGAAGAAGCGTAAGGGCTAGGACTTCCAAGATATTTTGGTTTGGATTTTTTCACATATGTGTTTGAACACGAACCTCAAATGTACAAGGAAGCAATGTCATCTTCTGGATCTTCATGTTAGAAAGAAGCAATCCAAAGTGAGATTGATTCAATTCTAAATAATAAAACTTGGGATATTGTTGATATTCCATCCGGAATAAAACCTATTGGCTGTAAATGGATTTTCAAGAAGAAAATGAAAGCAGACGGCTCTATTGACAAGTATAAAGCCAAATTAGTAGCCAAAGGATATCGTCAAAAAGAAGGATTATACTTCTTTGATACCTATTCATGGTAACATGAATAACCTCTGTAAGAATGCTAATAGCAATTGCATCGATCTATAATCTAGAAATTCATCAAATGGATGTAAAGACGGCATTCTTAAATGGAGATCTCGATGAGGAGATCTACATAGAGCGACCTGAAGGTTTTGTTTTCAAAGGAAATGAAAACAAAGTCTGTAGATTAGTAAAATCACTATATGGACTAAAACAAGCTCCAAAACAATGGCACGCAAAATTTGATAGTGTCATGATGAGAAATGGTTTTTGTATATATGAATGCGATAAGTGTGTTTGTTATACACAAATTGGACAATCATATATGATGATTTGTTTATATGTAGATGATAAGTAAATATCTGGTCCAAATACTCAGGTAATAGAGATCATAAAGAAGATGTTAATTAGCAATTTCGATATTAAAGACTTAGGAGTTGCAGACGTTGTTTTGGGAATCAAAATAATAAGAGCACCTATTGGAATTGAATTATCTCAGTCACATTATGTACACAAAGTGATTGAAAAATTTCTAAATTTTGGAATTAAAGGAGTAAGAACACCTTTTAGTCCATCAGAAGACCACATAAAAATACTTATGAGAGTGTAATGCAACTGGAATACTCTCGTGTAATAGAATGTCTCATGTATCTCATGAATTGCACAAGACCAGATACAGCTTATGCAGTGAGTCGACTGAGCAGGTATACAAGCAATCCAGGAAAGGAATACTGGAAAGCACTAATGAGAGTGCTTGGATATTTGAAAAATAACACAAATTACATCATGGAAAATATCATGCCATCTTAGAAGGATATATGATGCAAACTGGATTGCTGATTCAGAGGAATCAAAATCAACGAATGGTTATGTATTTACCTTAGCAGGGGCAGCAGTGTCATGGAAATCTACTAAACAAACATGCATAGCTCGATCCACTATGAAATCAGAGTTCATCGCTTTAGATAAAGCAGATGAAGAAGCATAATGGCTTTGTCATTTTTAGAAGATATTCCATTTTGGCCTAAACCTATACCGGCCATATGCATACATTGTGATAACCAAGCTGCGCTAAGCATAGCGCACAACTATGTGTATAATGCAAAGTCAGGACACATTCGTCAATGCCATAACACAGTTAGGCAGTTACTCTTAAATGAGACTATTTCCATAGATTATGTGAGAACAAATGATAACCTAGCAGATCCATTTACTAAAGGTTTATCAAGAGAGAAAATTGACTACGCATCAAGGGGAGTGGATTTAAAATCCTAAACCACTAAGAGTTATCTTATATGGAAACCTATCCTATCAACTGGAGATCCCATGGACTAGGATCAATAGGCAAACCAGTTCTTAGTAACTCAAGATGTAATGTATTTGCTTGGACATAGTCCGACTCCATTCCTATGGTGCACAATATAAATGCATGGCTACAGAAGTATTTAAAGGTTAAAACTATGTTTTTTAATGATGACCATATCTTGAATATAACAAGTGAGGTATATGTAGGATACTCTTAATGGTTGCGATCACCTATGTTAGTGAGTTGGGTCGGCTCTATGAGAATATTAAAGGCTTTAATTCTCTAAAAACACTCACAGAACCAAAAATTCTCCAGGACCAAAATGATCACAACCATGAGATCTGATGTGAAGGGAAATAATGCTTTGTAAAGCTTATTGTTTAGTTATACAATAATGACTGACAGTTCAAGATGAAATAATTCACCGATTAGCCAAGTATATCCGATAAGTTTTAACTAGGGAAAGCTCAAAGTGAAATATCCACTTATCTTCAATATAGCATTATTTTCATATGAACTGTGTGGTATTACACTTTGTGTGGGGACACATATATCGTCGTTCATGTGGGGGATTGTTAGAATTCTAAAAAATGGTGAATGAGATATGTCCCACATCACCAAAAATATGTTAATTTTCTAGTTTATATATTATACTCTCAATCCCTATATTGGCCCTTAGGGTCAGGTAATTTTGTGTGAGGGGGAGGATCTATATGGCCATGGACTAACACACGCACGTGCACCACCGCCTGTCCGACCGACCGAACCGGGCCGGGTCGAGTGCGGGTGCAGGTCCAATAAGGGTGGACCGTGTTGTAATTTTGCTATATAGAAGTGAACGGTTTTCTACTGTTTAAATTCAAAAGGAAGCGACTACTGGATTGGACATGGCTGTTGCAAACCGCAACATTTTCTGGCCGTTGCAAACGAAGAGACACGACAATTACAAACCGCAACAGTGTTTGGCCCTTGCAAATGAAGAGATGTGACTGTTGCGAATAGCAATAGTTTTCGGCTGTTGTAAAAGAAGAGGCATGACTGTTGTGAACAATAACATTTTTCGGCCATTGTAAAAGAATAGGCGCGACTGTTGTGAACAACAACATTTTTCTGCCGTTGTAAAACAAAGAGGCGTGACTGTTGCGAACAGTAACGCTTTTTGGCACTGCAAATGAAGGGATGTTACTTTTCTCAACGGGTGTAGCCATTGGTGATTCGACTATAAAAAAGGAGGAAACCTGATCATTTCCTCAATCAATTTTAATTTCGAATTTTCTCTTCTTCCTCTTCATTTCTTAATATCTACAATTCTTGCGCTTTTGCATATCACACATAAGATCATGCACATCACAATCTCGAGCAGATCACGCCAGTTGTATCTTGGAAGACTTTGAATAAAGTCTTTAGGAATACGACAAGCCTCAAACGTAATTTCCTTCTTCGACCGGCTAGATTTCTGGTTGATTTATATATATATTTATATATCATTTTAGCACTATAGTTATTATTGCTATATTTGTCACTTTGTTGTTGTAATTAATTACAACATACTTAGTGCTAAAATAACTAATACAGAATTCCAGAGTAGTGGAAATCTGAGTTGTAAACTTGTGAGAAAAGTTTATTATTGATTCGTCTCTGTTTTGGTACACTAGACATATAACATTAAATACCTCGCGATATTGCCTACTTGTGATATCAAATAATCTACGATGTCAACTTCCCAATGCCATCGAGTACTCTATGACATTGATTCAAGATCCGATACTGCCTATAAAGAGGCCCTTCAGATCCATAATTTTAAAATCAGTTGGATCCATAATCTCAATTTTCATCTGGATCTAAAACTGGTTGAAATAGTAGAGAGTGAATTCTTTACTTGAGATCTTGATGCCGAATAAGTAGAGTTGATGCCGATTTAGGTGGAATTAATGTTGAAATGGATGGAATGAAAAAATGATGTCGAACTGAATGGATAAAAATTAAGGTCCAATAACTTTAGAGTCTGAAGATGGTTTTAGCAAGTAGTAGGGATAATGTCCAAGGGATTAAATCAACATCGCTTAGTTACCATCTGATCTATGCTGTTTGCTCTTTACACCTGAAAAAAATAAAAAGAAAAATTATTTTTTAGATTTTGAATTCAATAGGGATTATATTTGAATTATTTTTTCAAAAGTACGAAATTTAGATCCTTTAATGGTATTTTAGTCATTTCGAAGACGTGGAGGTTCGAGTTCTCCTTCTAGCTGCAAAATGCTAAACCGAAATTTGGTTCAATGTTCAAAGTGTGTGTACAAGGAGACATATTCAAAGAAATTATAATATTACCACTTGGTTTTATGAATACTGATAGATTTTTTTGAAATACAATTAATAAGTTCAAAAGATAAAATAGGCAAGTTCAAATCATAATATGCAATAGGTTCAAGTCATGTCCTTTATTATTAGTGGGCCAGAATATGCAATATATGTAAGTCATATTCTTTATTACATTATAAGGCATGTTGCAAATCAAGTCAAATATGAAAATATCTAATTGTTCAAGCCCTTGTTTATAAATATGTCATCTTCTCCCTCGTTATCCTTTATGCCATTAGTTTGTTCTCGAGCTCTCAATGAAAGAACTTGAAGAGGATCTTAATTGGAAAAGGTGATAAGGGTAAGAAAGAGGTTAAGAGCCTCTTTCCATAAAGAAGTGCATCTCTATCTATAGTAGTTGGAAGGAGGTAGACTTGCTTAAATTGACGATGTTGGACTTTAATTGCTATCTTGGTGATGGTTTCAACATGAATGCCTTTAAAACTTTATGAAGGGAAATATACTAAATCCTCTCCGATTTGCTCTTGTAAACGATTTTAATCTTCTTTCTTTGCACGACCTTTGATATTTCCATATTATCGATGTCGTGCGACATCGATAATATGCGATATTCATAAAATGTAGCATCGATTGATATGTGATGCCTATTATTATGTCAACGGCATGCTTCTTACTGAATTGCCTTGGTTGATGAAGTTAAAACCAGTAAGATGCAGCATTGGTGATATGCAGCTTTGAAGAGAGGCGACATTACTTGAAATGCGGTATTGAAGTGATGTGATATTGATGAGATGCGACGTGGATGAGGTGTGACATTAAAGAAATGTGGTATTAATAAGAAACAACGTTTACTTCATGCAACATAGTTCATTGCTATTGTATGACATCATTACTGCTCTAATTTCGTACGACATTGATGAATTATTGCAGCATTAATTGAGTGCGACATGTAATCAATATGTTATTGATTGAGTGTGTTATGGGGATCAATGCGGCATCGTTGTAGGCTTCTATAATGATGAAGTAAGGAAACCTTCTCTTGCTTTTATATTGATGGAGAATGGCATGGATGGTATGTGATGTTGATAGAATGCGACATGGAATTTATGGGGCATGGAAGTCGCGCAATGCCATTATCAGTTGTAGGCCTTCGATAAGCCTTAGCATCCAGAGTGTTGAACTCAGAGATAAATCCTTAGTCTTGATATTGATTAATTTGCTTGCCTCCTTTAGAAAATACGTGGATAATAATGATATCAAAGTTACTCACATTAGAATTTCAATTGACTACATTAAATTATATTTGTAACTAAAAAACTAATCTATTGGTTTTCTTTAGAGAACTTAATTAATGGGAGATAATGAAGTGAAGAATTGTTTACATTATAATACTAGTAATGTGGAGCTGATTGTCAGTTCAAGTATGCCACACGGTGAGGTAATAGGATTAATTAAAAAAACAATCTACTATTAAAGTTTCACAAGATCTTCTGTTTGTTACTATGAATAAATGTGTTAAATTCCTCATTCAAAAACCCAAAAATGAAACCCCAATATGCTACAGTCTCTTTAAATTATCTTTTGTTGACGGAAATGATTTTAGTTATATAATACATTCTTAAGTAAAAAAAAATATAATTAGAATAAGCACATCATTATTAATTAACTCGATAATATTTACATCCTAAAGTCATGCATTTGTGGGGTTAAAAATGTTGTACAACATGGCTATTAGTGCCATGCACCACATACGAAGATGCGATCATGAACACTTAATATAGTGGAATCAAAACAACGTAGATATAACCGTTAAGCTTCCTACTTCGTCTTCTGCTTGCATTATTTGGCCTTTCCCAAAAGCTACCCATCTAGGCCCATAAACTCAACCTACTTGAATATGTACTCATGAGTATATGGAGAAAACAAAAATAAAACATGAGTCGTACATTAAATCTTATATCAATAATGTATTACCCTAAGCATAAAAAATAGTAAGACTATGCTGCCAAGATGTGGAACAAGTATTCTCCTTACTGTACCAAAGCAATAATTATTGGACTGAATAACAAACCTTGGCTTTATGTTTATTATTAATTGGGGAACAAGCTTTCACCTTACTATACCAAAGCAATAATTATCAAATTAAATAAAAAACCTGGGCTTTAGGTATATTGTTAAGTATCAAAACAGAATAATAGGTCCTAACCGAAAGTAGCCCTTTGATTCGATTCATAGAAATATAACGGTATTTCAACTAAACCGAGATACGCTACCCTTAACCATTCCTTAGCCTTTACATACTTTTACGGTAGATATAGATATCATTAAATCTTAATCATTCGACTTCCACTTAGACGTTATGTCTTTGTGTACTATGTACATTTGCACTATTAATCGGCAACCACTAAGGGCCTGTGCCTATAGTTTCGGTCCTTGAACGCCATATAAGCCTTACTCCTTTTTTTTTCTTATTATGATTACCACGAAGGCCTAACATTTTCGTATTTCAGATGCCACATTGGCCTTACTCCTACTTTTCTTTGTTTCTAAGACTACCAGTGCCGACCTTATGTATTATAAATTTCCTTGGTTGCCACTTAGTCCTTACACCAACCTCTTTCATTCTCTGAACTGCTGCCCATCTAAGCCTTATGATTGTTTTTTCAATTATGGACGCCACACATGTCTTACTCCTTCGCTTTTGATTCCTTGACTTCCATAAAGCCTTATGCTAACTATCGAGCCTACTACTTAACCATTCATTTTTCAGGCTTTCACTTAGCTATTTACTAAGCTAACATTTTAACTAATCATTTGATGATTATTAATATTGATTATCATTAATGTCTTGGTTACTTATCTCAGCCATTGCAAGGACCCGATTCTTCGACTTTCGAAAATTCAACATCGATACTCACTTTATCGACTGCCGAGCAATCGAACGACGGAAAACCGAACACTTAGGGTTTTAGAAAAAGAAAAAGGATAGAAGAAGAGATAAAAAGATAGAAAATAGAGAGAAAAGAAAATAGAAAATAGAACGGAACAGAAGAAAACAATAGAACAACATCAGAATCTCACAATCGCAGCGGAACAACATATAGTAATAAATGAATAATCTTTAAACAAAGAACTATATCAGTTATTACATTATATTACATTTCATTTCACCATATCATCAGAGTGTATAACAACAACAACAAACAGCGGAAAAAGAAATACTATATACTAGTAATACGCCATGCCATCCAGCTTGCCTCCCGCAATTCCAGAATATCCAGAATATCCTGATAAACCTTTACTCTTAACTGCCCGTGTGGAAATTTGTGGGCACCCAGAGTTTAGGAAGGAAAACAATAAACTCCGAGTCAGTCATGTGACTGGAGTGAGAACTCAAAACAGTTTATTTATCTTTGAAAACAAAATAGAAGAATATTTTTAAAGTCAATTCGCAATGCTTTTAAAAATGAGACTACCATAAGGCCTCCCGCACACACACACAATGCAAACGCAGAATCGGAGGAGATTTCTCCTTATGATAGTCAAAGATGCTTGATACGCATTTAAAAGAACATTTGATATTATTACTAGTGCATAGTGTAGGAAAATATTTCGAAAGTAGAACATAAATCTTAGCCAACATACGACCATTATCGTATGCCTACTATAGCTACCATCTAAACAGTGGTGACCACCATAAGTAAATGGCAGGTTCTACAACTAATATCGTACAAGGTTTCGTATTGGGAATTGGATTTCCAACGAATGATCAGGTCAAGGAACTTCCCATTGCCACATGAGAACGCCTATGGATGGACGTCCCCGAGAACCAAACCGGATCTCTGCCAACACAAGGCCGGGTTAGCCCTAACTGAGTAACAACTGACCGAATATGCCATCCCCCGGTCCTTTGGGACCTTTCAACCGAGCGTTCGTAATCAATTCACACAATCATAAAGTGTTTTCAACATGAGTAAGTATCTGGGCTCCATACCATGATACCACCCTTTTCCAGAAGGAAATGCACATATCCTAAAGGGGGCTACCCCTCATAACCTTGCCGCATCTTTCCTGTTTTGACTATTCCCGAGGTGTGAGGCTCGACGAAGTCACGTCCACAAAAACATACTTTATACAAAAGCCATGCTTTGGGTCAACAAATGATCATAGAAATGATCACCAGGATAGACGATCAAATAAATGATCCTATCACAAATAATCAACACAATGATCATTTCACAGCAACACTCAACATGTCACATTACCAAATTGGGAATATATCGCTGATAACATTCAACTACATAACCTCTGAATTCGTACGTCTCAGAGAAGGGTGTTAAGCTAAAAGAATAAATTCTCCGCCACCAACAGAAATATATTTGAAAGAAATCTGCTTTATATCTCAGTTTGTAATGTCAGACATACAATCCATACAAGTCTGTTCCGGGCTCGAACAGAACCGAAGGCACTTCTCACGAAGCCCTTGCAATCCGGGTATTCACAATCCCGATCGAATTTCCCATCACTTAGGGAATCTCTATACCAGGAGCTACCCAGTGCAGAGACAATCGATAGGTCATCCTATCGCTTTCGCAAATACCCGGTCTTCAACACCGGTCATCAATGCTATCATTACGTCGTATCACTATTCGGAATGGGTAATCCGAATAACGAGCGCAATAATTTAAAAATAAGTGTGCATTCAAATTCAACAAATCACAACAAATACCTTTCAAAGGTAAATATTGATAGTCGGTTATTGAACTATCAATGGATATGCACAACATCACCAGATTCCAAATAATTTTCCAAATTATTTATTTCCCAAAAATATCTTTACAAGATATATAATTTCAATATGTCAAAAATAAATCAATATTTATTTTTAAACAAATTCCCCTTTCTTTTATAAATTCCATAGTGAATTTACATTCCAAAATTATCTATGAATATACGATTTCAATTATTCATTTCAATTTATCTTCAAAAAGATAAATTCTCTAATATTCACTTTTATATTGGAAAACATTTCCATACTTATTTATTCATAAGTAATTCACAAATTTTATTTATTTTCAACACTTGGAAATATTCAATATACTTAAATCGAAATTAAGTATATATTTCATTCTTTAAGGAAATCATTCTCTTAACCATATTTATTTGGGTCAAAACGAATGTTGCGTAAAACATCGTTACGACAACCCAAAATCACTAGTATAGGGATTCGAAATTAAAATAGATATATAAATCCCAATACTATACAAAACATTTCCTTTCGGAAATCATTTACTATAACAACAGTGTTATAGTCCACCATTTCCTTCTATTTCTCGAAAACGTCTATTTCAACAATGAATGTTGAAATCTATGGTTTCGAATCTCAACACATTTTAAACATCGTTAGATCGTTTTAATTCAATTTAAAATATCACATCCTAAACATTTTCTTTAACACATTATTCACTATTCAAAAACGTGAATATACTTGTTAACAAACTTCATCCTTTTATTCATTTTATTTCAAAGGATTATTCACAGTCAAAAACGTGAATATAACTCCATTAATAGGTTTCAACAATTTACTTATCAAAATAAGTCGTTTGCGAATTTATAAAACAACGTTTATAAATTCCTTTATTAACCTACTCAATTCATAACTCAATTATAAACCAAAGATCTATATTTTAAGTTAAACACTTATAATTTATTTGTTTGCACAATCGTTCCTTTAAACTTCATAATTATCAATCTTATAACTTATAAGATTCAATTATTTATCCAAATATATTCTTTAATAACTTCACAAAATTTATAAATCTTACTACTTATAAATTTCATTTATAACTTCACCGTTTATAATTCTAGAAACTTCATTTATTTATGAAATTCATTCACTTCATTCAAACACTTATAAAACTCGTTTTATAATTCAAATGTTTTAATTTATAAATATCAATTTATAAATCCTTTAAAAAAATCAATTTATACTATTATTTTAAAAGATCTTTAACATCCTTTATAATTTCGCCATTCTCTTGATTTATAAAATAATCAAATTTTATAAATCCTATATTTAAACTTTTTATAATAAATTCAAAAATCCAATTTAATTATTTTATAAAAACATTAACCCATATTTCTCAAAAATCAATCTTTAACCGTATTTCTCAAAATCATAATTTTTATAACTTTAAAAATTATAACGTTTATTTATTTAAAAATGGATCAATTCCAAAATATTTTATAAACGTATACTTTCAAAAATCACTTTGAAATCTTTTAAAATTCCAAAATTTGGTCCAATGATGCTACATACCAAATAGCCAATCACGACAACAACGATATCATATATCGATATGATAATCAATCAAATATCAAAATATCTGAAATCAAATAAATACTGTTGAGGAACCCAGTTGGATCCCCCAACCTGTTTTCCTGCATCCACAAACATTAGCACAATACCAATTCCGCTCCAGTACGGAATTATCGCGGTATATGGGATTTAAATATTATCCGCTTAATAGACGGCGCAATAGGGTCTCATCCGCTAAAAAATACAGGAAATCAACAACTCCAATATATACATATGCCAATATATATATTGCTATTATATATAATACCAATTTCACTGTTTATGAAATATTCGCGGTATATGTTTTTAATAAATAACATCCGCTTACTAACGGCGCATAATGTATATTTTAACAATCAATAGATAACAATCATCATTCAAACTTGCATTCAAATATTTTAATTCTAACTATTTAAAATAAAATCGAAACTGATTCGATTGAGTGAGAAGTTCTCACCTTGATTTTAATTTCGATTTAGCGATTTATTTCGAATAAAATTAAACGGACGTTTAATTTTACCCGAAATTCTCACTAACTCCAAACGACTCCAATCTAATTCCATCACGTAGTGCTCGTCCATACGAATCCAACGCAACTGGTTTCGCGCATTTTCGACCTCGTATGAAAAAGTTATGAATTTTTGAAGTTACACGATTTATAACTTATAAATTTACAATTAAACTTTTATTTTTATAAACCTAACATTTTTGGGCCGTTGGATCCAACCTTCAGCAAATCAGGACCGTGTGCTCCTTCTCCCTCACTCACGTTCGTTCCCTGTAACAACTCACGCACGGCCAACCCATGAAGATCAAACTAGGGTTAGAAAATTCGGCCTCCACGTTGAACTATAACACGATCAGGAACTTGCATCTCGACCCCCCTCGCAAGAGCCACACACGGCCCAAAGAGCATGAAGCTCGGCCCCCTCCTCTGCATGAAAAGTCGTGCGCAACCCAAGGCCGACGGCCCCCCATATCTCCCTCCATGTTGCTTCGTTTTACATCACAACCGTTCAGATTGTAGCTCTCACTTCCCTCTCCAACTTTCATGTTGAAAGATTGTTGAATTAATGCTTGGATTTGAAGAGATTTGGGGATGAAGATCGTGATTTTCTGGCCGTAGATAATAGGGGTGGCGGCTGGCTTGTTAGATTAGGGTTTTGATATTTTTTTTTTATTTGTGAAGGGTGTTGGTCTATTTATAGGAAATAAAACGACACTATTCATTCCGGAAATTCCGAACACCGATTCACGCATCGTATCCAGCATTTCTAGGGTTTACCCCGCGTTCCGGACACAATGGAACAAGTTTCGGAAGCTAATTCGGACATCTGTGCGAGTTATGGCAATAAACGTTCAATTTAAATTAAACCGATTTAAACGATTTTCTAGGCGTTTTAATTTGTACCGGACAAATGGTAAATCCGATTGACACGAAATTTGAAACCTTACAATAATATCACATTACGGATCCGATGAAACTAGTTTCGTCGAAATCCGAGACTTTTTGAAAAATGGCTATTTTAACTCGCCAAATTAATATTAAAAATAATTCGATGCGTTTCGAGCTGCTACGATCAAACGATAACTCCGATTGACACGAAAATTGAAATCCGGTAATAAATAACTATTACGGATCCAATGGAACTGGTCTCGTCCAATTCTGAGACTGTTCAAAAATTAACTATTTTCACTAGTCGATTTAATATTAAAATATTCAATTTTCACAAATTAACTTTTAATTCCATTTTAAAAGTTCTAAAATATCATTCTAACCCCAACATGATAAAATAAAATTTTACAAATCATTTTCAATCATATTTAACTCAATTTTCAATTATTTCCATAATTTAACATATTAAATTATCGATTTAATTATCCAATTAAATCCAATTAGTCAATATAAAATTTATTTGACTTATAAATTCACTTATTAATATTTGAAATTAATTAAATATTAAATTTTTAATTACTAAAAATCCTGGGTCGTTACAATCTTCCCCCCTTAAAAGAATTTCGTCCTTGAAATTATTAAGTAAGAAAAGTTACAGAATTTATTAACTTTCCCAAAATCCATAGTTAAATTTCTTACAATAACTTTACTAAGTTTTCAAATCATACTTAGTTATCTTTTCAAAAACAAACTATATCATTTAACTTTCAACTCCAAATCAAAGTCTAAGTTTTCAAAATTTTCCAATTTTCTCAATTTTTTTCTAACGCCTTAAATTTTCGGAAAAATTCGCCATAGTCTCCTTTGCGCGGCTCGATCCGAAAAAAATTGACAGTATATATATCACAAATATACATCTCATCAAGTAATGAGGCATCCCGAAGGGAAAAAATTGTAAAAGTACGGTATGTAATCCGAGATATGTACCTTATATTTTATTAGCGAGCATATACGGCTAATATAGCGCGAAAGCGAGCTCCAAATGCGAAGCAAACGCGATCCGCACCTACTAAACACTCAACAAACAACATGAGAATATGCATGTAGACAATAGTATCAATATACAACATATAGTAACATAATAACTATATATGTCAACATAGCAATTGAAACAAAAGCAATATACTCAACCATCAACCAACTAGCATTCATAACCAATAAATATTCATTCATATTCTCATTAATATTCAATTAAATAGGGTTTCAATTTAATCACATTTGATTTACTAACAGTGGATGTTCTTACTAACATTCATTTTCAATTAGTTAATATTCACTAATTCATATTCAAGTTGGTTCACTTCCAAATCAAATTCAATTCTATTTAAGATTCACTTAACTTCCAATTGGATTTCAATTACTTTAGCTTCCAATTTCATTAACACTTAATGAATTATATACAATCAATCAACTAACAACCGTATAACAATCAATGTATATTAATTACAACCAAATTCCTTTGCTTTCAATTGGTTTAATTAAATGATTTTTATTCAACTATTCAATTTCCCATAACATATGGATTTTAATGAATTAACACTTATATTCATTATTTCATATCAACTTAATTCACATTCAATTGATTTACATTCAATTCATTAGTTCAATTCAATTGCTATTTCCTTTAACAATATAAAGTTGGATTTCATTCATATAACTCAAGTTCACATTTATCACTTCACTTTATTATTTTACTTTGATACTAATATCAACTTCATTCAACATCTCTTAAGTTATACTTCCATTTAAACATCACTTGGTTTTTTTTTACTTAACTTGAATTCCAACTTATAAATCAATTCAGCTTCTAAATTCTAAAGTAAATTTCCATTTAACTTTAAATTCATTTTTATATACAACTCATATTCATAAATATATTCATATAGTTTCACTTCTTATATATAAGTTTATTTCACAATTGTAATCACTTTAATTATAATTCAATTCTTATAATTCTTTTGCTTATACAATTATTCTTTTATTTAGATTATTCAAACAACTAAACAATCAATTTATATATACTTTAATAATTCTGAAAATTTATTGCGTCATATATAAAATATACTCAAGGTAAAATTATTTCATTTACCCAATTTAAAACAATACTGTGTCGAATTGTTCTATTCAAGTGTTTATAAAACCCCTTCGGCATAGTTTTGCAGACCGCGCTGACGAAAGTTCATATGCCACTCAATAAACCAATCATCACAATATAAAACAATTTTATATTTTCACTAACAAATACGCTCTCATAGCTATTATTACACTCAACTCATTCTAGAGTACGACTGACTCTATCTCTAATGAGTAATACCCAATAGAACCATGGTTGTCGCTTAACCATATGCTCTGATACCAGATGTAAGGACCCGATTCTTCGACTTTCGAAAATTCAACATCGATACTCACTTTATCGACTGCCGTGCAATCGAACGACGGAAAACCGAAAACTTAGGGTTTTAAGAAAAAGAAAAAGGATAGAAGAAGAGATAAAAAGATAGAAAATAGAGAGAAAAGAAAATAGAAAATAGAACGGAACAGAAGAAAACAACAGAACAACATCAGAATCTCACAACCGCAGCGGAACAACATATAATAATAAATGAATAATCTTTAAACAAAGAACTATATCAGTTATTACATTATATTACATTTCATTTCACCATATCATCAGAGTGTATAACAACAACAACAAACAGCGAAAAAAGAAATACTATATACTAGTAATACGCCATGCCATCCAGCTTGCCTCCCGCAATTCCAGAATATCCAGAATATCCTGATAAACCTTTACTCTTAACTGTCCGTGTGGAAATTTGTGGGCACCCAGAGTTTAGGAAGGAAAACAATAAACTTCGAGTCAGTCATGTGACTGGTGTGAGAACTCAAAACAGTTTATTTATCTTTGAAAACAAAATAGAAGAATATTTTTAAAGTCAATTCGCAATGCTTTTAAAAATGAGACTACCATAAGGCCTCCCGCACACACACACAATGCAAACGCAGAATCAGAGGAGATTTCTCCTTATGATAGTCAAAGATGCTTGATACGCAATTAAAAGAACATTTGATATTATTACTAGTGCATAGTGTAGGAAAATATTTCGAAAGTAGAATATAAATCTTAGCCAACATACGACCATTATCGTATGCCTACTATAGCTACCATCTAAACAGTGGTGACCACAATAAGTAAATGGCAGGTTCTACAACTAATACCGTACAAGGTTTCGTATTGGGAATTGGATTTCCAAGGAATGACCAGGCCAAGGAACTTCCCGTTGCCACATGAGAACGCCTCTGGATGGACGTCCCCGAGAACCAAACCGGATCTCTGCCAACACAAGGCCGAGTTACCCCTAACTGAGTAACAACTGACCGAATATGCCATCCCCCGGTCCTTTGGGACCTTTCAACCGAGCGCTCATAATCAATTCACACAATCATAAAGTGTTTTCAACATGAGTAAGTATCTGGGCTCCATACCATGATACCACCCTTTTCCAGAAGGAAATGCACATATCCTAAAGGGCGCTACCCCTCATAACCTTGCCGCATCTTTCCTGTTTTGACCATTCCCGAGGTGTGAGGCTCGACGAAGTCACGTCCACAAAAACATACTTTATACAAAAGCCATGCTTTGGGTCAACAAATGATCATAGAAATGATCACCAGGATAGACGATCAAATAAATGATCCTATCACAAATAATCAACACAATAATCATTTCACAGCAACACTCAGCATGTCACATTACCAAATTGGGAATATATCGCTGATAACATTCAACTACATAACCTCTAAGCTCGTACGTCTCAGAGAAGTGTGTTAAGCTAAAAGAATAAATTCTCCGCCACCAACAGAAATATATTTGAAAGAAATCTTCTTTATATCTCAGTTTGTAATGTCAGACATACAATCCATACAAGTCTGTTCCGGGCTCGAACAGAACCGAAGGCACTTCTCACGAAGCCCTTGCAATCCGGGTATTCACAATCCCGATCGAATTTCCCATCACTTAGGGAATCTCTATACCAGGAGCTACCCAGTGCAGAGACAATCGATAGGTCATCCTATCGCTTTCGCAAATACCCGGTCTTCAACACCGGTCATCAATGCTATCATTACGTCGTATCACTATTCGGAACGGGTAATCCGAATAACGAGCGCAATAATTTAAAAATAAGTGTGCATTCAAATTCAACAAATCACAACAAATACCTTTCAAAGGTAAATATTGATAGTCGGTTATTGAACTATCAATGGATATGCACAACATCACCAGATTCCAAATAATTTTCCAAATTATTTATTTCCCAAAAATATCTTTACAAGATATATAATTTCAATATGTCAAAAATAAATCAATATTTATTTTTAAACAAATTCCCCTTTCTTTTATAAATTCCATAGTGAATTTACATTCCAAAATTATCTATGAATATACGATTTCAATTATTCATTTCAATTTATCTTCAAAAAGATAAATTCTCTAATATACACTTTTATATTGGAAAACATTTCCATACTTATTTATTCATAAGTAATTCACAAATTTTATTTATTTTCAACACTTGGAAAATATTCAATGTACTTAAATCGAAATTAAGTATATATTTCATTCTTTAAGGAAATCATTCTCTTAACCATATTTATTTGGGTCAAAACGAATGTTGCGTAAAACATCGTTACGACAACCCAAAATCACTAGTATAGGGATTCAAAATTAAATTAGATATATAAATCCCAATACTATACAAAACATTTCCTTTCGGAAATCATTTACTATAACAACAGTGTTATAGTCCACCATTTCCTTCTATTTCTCGAAAACGTCTATTTCAACAATGAATGTTGAAATCTATGGTTTCGAATCTCAACACATTTTAAACATCGTTAGATCGTTTTAATTCAATTTAAAATATCACATCCTAAACATTTTATTTAACACATTATTCACTATTCAAAAACGTGAATATACTTGTTAACAAATTTCATCCTTTTATTCATTTTATTTCAAAGGATTATTCACAGTCAAAAACGTGAATATAACTCCATTAATAGGTTTCAACAATTTACTTATCAAAATAAGTCGCTTGCGAATTTATAAAACAACGTTTATAAATTCCTTTATTAACCTACTCAATTCATAACTCAATTATAAACCAAAGATCTATATTTTAAGTTAAACACTTATAATTTATTTGTTTGCACAATCGTTCCTTTAAACTTCATAATTATCAATCTTATAACTTATAAGATTCAATTATTTATCCAAATATATTCTTTAATAACTTCGCAAAATTTATAAATCTTACTATTTATAAATTTCATTTATAACTTCACCGTTTATAATTCTAGAAACTTCATTTATTTATGAAATTCATTCACTTCATTCAAACACTTATAAAACTCGTTTTATAATTCAAATGTTTTAATTTATAAATATCAATTTATAAATCCTTTAAAAAAATCAATTTATGCTATTATTTTAAAAGATCTTTAATCTTCTTTATAATTTCACCATTCTCTTGATTTATAAAATAATCAAATTTTATAAATCCTATATTTAAACTTTTTATAATAAATTCAAAAATCCAATTTAATTATTTTATAAAAACATTAACCCATATTTCTCAAAAATCAATCTTTAACCGTATTTCTCAAAATCATAATTTTTATAACTTTAAAAATTATAACGTTTATTTATTTAAAAATTGATCAATTCCAAAATATTTTATAAACGTATACTTTCAAAAATCACTTTGAAATCCTTTTAAAATTCCAAAATTTGGTCCAATGATGCTACATACCAAATAGCCAATCACGACAACAACGATATCATATATCGATATGATAATCAATCAAATATCAAAATATCTGAAATCAAATAAATACTGTTGAGGAACCCAGTTGGATCCCCCAACCTGTTTTCCTGCATCCACAAACATTAGCACAATACCAGTTCCGCTCCAGTACGGAATTATCGTGGTATATGGGATTTAAATATTATCCGCTTAATAGATGGCGCAATAGGGTCTCATCCGCTAAAAAATACGGGAAATCAACAACTCCAATATATACATATGCCAATATATATATATATATTACTATTATATATAATACCAATTTCACTGTTTATGAAATATTCGCGGTATATGTTTTTAATAAATAACATCCGCTTACTAACGGCGCATAATGTCTATTTTAACAATCAATAGATAACAATCATCATTCAAACTTGCATTCAAATATTTTAAATCTAACTATTTAAAATAAAATCGAAACTGATTCGATTGAGTGAGAAGTTCTCACCTTGATTTTAATTTCGATTTAGCGATTTATTTCGAATAAAATTAAACGGACATTTAATTTTACCCGAAATTCTCACTAACTCCAAACGACTCCAATCCAATTCCATCGCGTAGTGCTCGTCCATACGATTTCAACGCAACTGGTTTCGCGCGTTTTCGACCTCGTATGAAAAAGTTATGAATTTTTGAAGTTACACGATTTATAACTTATAAATTTACAATTAAACTTTTATTTTTATAAACCTAACATTTCTGGGCCGTTGGATCCAACCTTCAGCAAATCAGGACCGTTTGCTCCTTCTCCCTCACTCACGTTCGTTCCCTGTAACAACTCACGCACGACCAACCCATGAAGATTAAACTAGGGTTAGAAAATTCGGCCTCCACGTTGAACTATAGCACGATCAGGAACTTGCATCTCGACCCCCCTCGCAAGAGCCACACATGGCCCAAAGAGCATGAAGCTCGGCCCACTCCTCTGCATGAAAAGTCGTGCGCAACCCAAGGCCGACGGCCCCCCATATCTCCCTCCACGTTGCTTCGTTTTACATCACAAACGTTCAGATTGTAGCTCTCACTTCCCTCTCCAACTTACATGTTGAAAGATTGTTGAATTAATGCTTGGATTTGAAGAGATTTGGGGATGAAGATCGTGATTTTCTGGCCGTAGATAACAGGGGTGGCGGCTGGCTTGTTAGATTAGGGTTTTGATATTTCTTTTTATTTTTTTTATTTGTGAAGGGTGTTGGTCTATTTATAGGAAATAAAACGACACTATTCATTCCGGAAATTCCGAACTCCGATTCACGCGTCGTAACCAGCGTTTCTAGGGTTTACCCTGCGTTCCGGACACAATGGAATAGGTTTCGGAAGCTAATTCGGACATCTGTGCGAGTTATGGCAATAAACGTTCAATTTAAATTAAACCGATTTGTACGATTTTCTAGGCGTTTTAATTTGTACCGGACAAACGGTAAATCCGATTGACATGAAATTTGAAACCTTACAATAATATCACATTACGGATCCGTTGAAACTGGTTTCGTCGAAATCCGAGACTTTTTGAAAAATGGCTATTTTAACTCGCCAAATTAATATTAAAAATAATTCGATGCGTTTCGAGCTGCTACGATCAAACGATAACTCCGATTGACACGAAAATTGAAATCCGGTAATAACTAACTATTATGGATCCAATGGAACTGGTCTCGTCCAATTCTGAGACTGTTCAAAAATTGACTATTTTCACTAGTCGATTTAATATTAAAATATTCAATTTTCACAAATTAACTTTTAATTCGATTTTAAAAGTTCTAAAATATCATTCTAACCCCAACATGATAAAATAAAATTTTACAAATCATTTTCAATCATATTTAACTCAATTTTCAATTATTTCCATAATTTAACATATTAAATTATCGATTTAATTATCCAATTAAATCCAATTAGTCAATATAAAATTTATTTGACTTATAAATTTACTTATTAATATTTGAAATTAATTAAATATTAAATTTTTAATTACTAAAAATCCTGGGTCATTACAGCCATCTTAAGGCTTATCATATCTTACTTTCTTCGCAAGTTACTAGTTCCAATTTAATACAATTTCGGAGAGTACACTACACTTGGCAGTCGTCATTCTGTACTTCATCACTAAAGAAGCCTGCCTTCGTCTATCTTGACTAATTTATGAAGTTTAATCTTTAAATTAATGAGATCCCTTCCTTTTTCTACAATTCCTACTTAACCATTGATTGCCTTTTGCCCTCAGTTAATACCTTTGGGTTATCAAACCTTAGTTTCCAGACTTGGGTTTTTGCTTTTAAGATTTCTGTTTATTTACTATAACATCCCTAATTTTCACATAATAGCATATAATTTAAATATCTAATGATGGGATAATTAAATATGAAGTTAAGAAAAGTGGGATTTACCATACAAATCAATTAGTTATTTTGGCTTTAAAATAATAAAATGAAGAGAATGTTTTAATAGGAAATATAAAAACATGCATGGGGATGGGTAAATGAGAAAAGGAAAATAACATATCATATGTAAAAACCCATATTTTTCTACTTCGAAAATGAGAGATTTTGGTTATTTTAAATTTAAAAGGGTTTAAAACTAAATAAATATGTTATATATAGTAGATAATGATGCAAAGTTATTTATTCTTACCGCTAATGATTAAAAAGTATAAAATTTGGATATTGTCACAAATCAGCAAAGTTAAGTTTTGTAGAAAATAAATAAATGCTTAAATAAATAGGTTAAAATATTTGTTTGAAAAGTAAAACTATATCAAAATCCCTTAATTAGGATAATACACGTATATTAAAGGATTTGAAAATATGTTTATAATCGTTTTACAAAGATATTCTAATTTTATCACATTTGTTAATGCAACTTCAAAATTCAATATTTTGATTTTAACCCTAATGATATAGGATTTTAACCCAGATAGACTTGTTTTAATTCATTTAATATAATAGGAAATAAATTTTTAAGTTTGGTTTACTTTAATATACAGTTTAGCCAAAACGTCAAATTTTGACTATAAAATTTGATAATAACAATGTTATTTTCAACTGTAACAAGTCATCGCAACATTGTATGGACATATGCACTTTATAACATGCATAATGTATCTTTACAAACTATAACAAACTATATTACATTACATTTATATCATATAAAACAAATATCAATTTTTTTGTAAAGGAAATTAAATAAAACATAAAAGAATGTGTAAAGACATGATTTGACAAAAGAGAGTTGAATTTTGCTTAAGGAACAACATTATTACACTTTGCATCTTATCTCATTAATGAGATGTTATTAATATACATGGAAAAGGAGCAAAAGTTATTTTAACAATTTAAAGTTTAAGAAAATAAGGCAAACATCATTTCTTAAGTACAAATCACAACTTAACATCCTTTCCACCATTAACTCACTTCACATCATGCTTAAGAAAAATTCAAAAAGTATGGTAAGGTATTTAAGTCATTTACCATTCAAAACTCAAGTATAAATAAGCATGCATACCTTCCATTCTTTCATAAACAAATTCACTTCTCATTCTTTACGTTTCTCTTCACTTTCTCCACCTTCTTCCTCTTTTCCATGGCCTTTAACCTCTCCAAAGTCCACGCCTCATTTAAAAAAAAAAGAAAACGAAAAAATAAAAGAAAGAAAGGAAGGAAAGAGAAGAAAGGAACTGGCGTTAGTTCGTAAGAGTAAGCACGCCGGAGTGAAAATAATGGTGAGAAATTCTCATCGCCATTTGAATTATACTGATTATCAAGTTTAATTGTTATGTTATATAATCACCATTTGATGATATGGGCGTTAGAATAATTATTTGAATATGTTGGATGAATAGTAGAGTTATGCTAATATACTCACTTATTGATATTACTATGCTATGAGAATGGACGTCATGTTAATGATGAATATTGGAAGTGATTAGGCTCATTATTGGAAGTGATTAGGCTCATTTTTGATTAAGTAATCCCTTTGTCCAATATGACCAATTTTATAAATATGGTATATGTTGGAATTGTTAAGCCTCTTGGTGAATAGTGAAAAAAAAAATCAAATTTGGATTTTGAAAATAAATTCAAAATGGAATTGACATATAATTGAAATTGAAATCGGAATCAGAATTGGATTTGAAATGGAATACGAAATTGAAATTGAGATGAATTGTAAAATTGAAATTAAAATCAATTTTTAATATTGAAATTGAGATTAAGAATGAAGTTTAAATTAAAATTGAAATTAGATTTGAAATCTAAGTTTTAATTAAGTTTAATTTGAAGTTAGAATTGAAATTTAATTGAAATTTAATTGAAATTGGATCTAAAAATTTAATATTAAAATAATAGGAATATAATAATATTATACTATTATATGGAAATAGTAAAAATATACTTTAAATACTTCAAAAAGTTAAAAAAACGAATCAAAATGATTAATAATTCTTTTATAAGTAATTATATTAAATTGAGAGAATTTATTTCAAATATTATAAATCAAGTTAAAACCAGGCGCGTCGCGTAACGAAAGTTCGCGATTTCGCGCCAAACGTTCAAATGAGTGTATAGAGTGAAGTATAGCTCGGATTTCTTCGAAATAAGAAATGTCCGGACTATTATAACCATTTTTGGAAAAAGAAAATCAAGATAACGTCTTGTAGATTTTGAATTATATCCAAATCAATTTTTTAGAAAAATCACGCTTATGCAGTTACGTGGCCATAACGTGAAATCATTATAAATAACCATATTTAATTATTGAAAAATATGAAATAAATTTGATAAATCTATTTAAATAGTTTAGAATATATTTTCATTGGAAAATATGAATTTTAAATTAATAAAACTCGAAGAAATTGAATAAATCATATATAACACTTCCCACAACAATTTTTCTACTGCGAATTCTATAACTTTTGAAATATGAGTTTAAATTTAATGATTCTTTCAATAATCGCTTATGTAGTTATATAACTAAGGGTTACAAATATGATTTAGGAGACTTACCACTTATTTCATAGTTAGTTAAATAAATGATTAAGGAAAAGCCGTTAAAAGTAATTGTTTTAATTGTTTTAATCTTGGCTCTAATAAGCTGATGAGTAAACCAGATTTTTCTATTTCTGATATTCCTATGGAGGTATTTAAACTAAGGAGATGTTCAGGAGCAACTAGTGCCCTGGCTCTCCTGGCCTCCTCTCGGAAGAGGAATGGATAAGGTTGAAATATCGAAAACGAGTTAAGTATAAAAGATTGACCTATCAAAATTTAACTACATTGAGTTGCATAGAAATTTTCTTTTATACTTGATGTTAAAGTCCGATAAGGGAACTCGTCCTATATGTGGAATTTAAAAGGTGATTTCACCATTATTCCGCTCATATCACTTGTTGAATAGGGAAAATGATATTAAGTAGAATTATAATGGTTTCCATGATCCTATTTACTCAATAATGTTTGCTAGGATTGATTTTAGGGTTTATAGTAAACAATGTCTTAATAACATTGTTTTTGACCTACCTAAAAGTCAAGGAATGTGGATCGAGTGTTAAGTAAGGAAATTGAAAATATTATCCAAAGCAAAAGAATGAATTAACTTAAAATTACTCTAAGAAAAAAAAGAATAGATTTTGTAATCAACCAAACGAAATGAATGGAAAAGAAGTTTAATAATTCCTGTATACTCATATTTATTTGTGTTTATCGATAATTGGATTTTGGAGGAACCGAGATCAGATTTGGATGATTTCTATTCGAAAACAACTTCGAACCAATCCACGTGTTCGAAGAATAAAGTTGTGTTGAAAAGGGAGATACTGTGAAAAATAATAACAAAAGACTACTTGTTGATTAATTGGGGATAAATTCTCAATTTATTTATTGTAGCAATGGTCTCGTTGTTATGGAAAATCTCAGAACCATAAGGATTTCTTGCTTAGTAATGGGAGAGATACCTCCGGTTTGATTCGGTCCTAGAACGAACTTGTATAGATGGGTGTCTAACCTTGCATTCTAATCACATTGAATGATCTCTATAAAATGTATATCAATCGGTGGAAGAGAAGACATCTTCTCTTAGCTTAACACCCTTTCCCGAGACGTACAAGCTAATAAGTTATATATTTGTAGAGACTAGTCATGTGAATATGGAATTGAAATGTGGAGTTCAAAGTGAAAAGATTTGTGCTACGTGAAAAGGTAATCGTTGCCTAAAGCCTCATCAACCGGAAATGACCAAAAAGGGGTAGATGTAGCAAGGCTAAGTGGGTCATTCCCATTAGAATATGATCATTCCCTTCTAGATAGATTTCTACCCGCTTTAAAGTTCAAGTATCTAATCATTGTGGAAAGTATGCTAAAACGAGTGCTCGGATAAAGGTCGGTAACAACCGAAGGATGATATAATCGATACTATCTATTTATAGGGGTAGGCCGATCTTGTGCTAGTAGAGGATCTTTTGTGTTGGTCTTTAGGACATTCATCTAGAGGTGTATCCATCGGAAGGTAGTCCCTTCACCTGGTCATTTATATGGAAATCCATTCTCCAGTAAGTACCTTTACGAGTTTGATATATAGAATCCCTGTTGGGCCAGTATGCTAGAATTTAATCAATGTAATAATTTCGGCTAAGATTAATAAGTTTATTTGCAAATATTTTCAAACCAATGTCATTAGAAATAATATCAAATGTTTTAATATATAAAAGTGTTTTAGTTATCATAAGGTAAAAATCCGCCATTGTCTATGTGTGGGCATGGTCTTATGAGATACTCTTTCTTTTCAAAAGAATTTCATTTAAAGGCTGATATATGACACTGTCATTTATTATTGAGTTTTTCTCACACTGGCTTATCAAGCTTGATCTGGGTGTTTTCAATACTAGGGTAAGGTCCGAGTTGTTTCAGGTTTAGTTGATATCGATTGGAGTTTCCAAAGGAGCTGGAGATATTCATCTAGATATGGGCGTATTCTATCATCGGTTTTGCTTAGTGAGGTTTTTGTTTTCTTATGTTTGTTAGCATTTGTAAGGACAGATGTTTATAACTGTCCAGGCTGAATTTAGGTTAGACTCTGATATATGTATTTTAAAAGTATTCCACTGTAAAGATATAGTTCAACATTATATTATTCCATTTGAGTGAGATTTTATTCTGCTTTTTATTTTCTTTTACCCCTAACGATCCTCCTTTTCGCACGTTTGAGTTGGCATGTGTGTTTAAATGTCGATTTAGAGGGTACAGAAAAGCGGGACGTGTCCTTTGGTATCATTTCTTAGGTTGAGCGAACACATAGGCTTTATTGGGTATAAATACTCATTAGAGATAGGGTTAGTAACACCTTAAAACGAGTTGAGAGTATTATACATAAGCGTGTATATGTTAGTTTTATAAAAATGGTTCTAAAAATAGTTGGTAAATGAAATAATTACCTGGGGTTTATATTTTAAGTATTAAAAGGGTTTTTTGGGTTAGAAATTAAGGATTATTTGAAATTTGGCTTAGTAAAACTAAAATATGAATATCTTATGATTAGAGTTGCACGATTTGACTATAAGATGTTCCATAAAGAATCAATGAGGAATTAGTTGGGATCTAATACTTAGAACTTTAATCAAATATCACTGGACATTTGGTTATTAGGAAATAATGATTTAATGTCATCAAAATTGATGGATTTAAAATCTAGGTACAAATATCTTGTAAACTAAGTTTCATGATTTGACCATAAGATATTTGATGACAATATTGAAGCTACAAGTTGTAATTATAAAAAGTAAAAAGAAAATGCATATTAGAAAAATTCTTATCAATAAGATAGAAAAGATAAGCCTAAACTGAAACTTTTGGGTAAATATAATATAAAAGAGCAAGTTCTATATCTTATTTATAAGATAATTTCAAATTTAGACACTTTGATTGGGTTGGAATCAAAGTGAAATTTAGGAATAAGAGATATAAGAAATATTTTCCTAATATAAAACTTTGAATTAGCGATATATGTAGGGTAACATTTGTAATTCAAAATGAAGTAAGACTAGAAGTTGATAAGTTAGAAAAAGTTAATATGGTTAGTAGGTTGATTGTTGGATGAAAATGTTTAAATAACAAATACCATGTAAATTAAGTTTCATAATTTGACTATAAGATATTCGATGAATTTAAGGTTAATAAATTTGATTTAGAAAATGGATAGGTAAATAAGTTAAGTAGATAATCGTAAGATTTGTAAGAAAAAGATGTACACTTAGTAAAGTTGTCATATTAATATATGGATAAGACAAATAATATTAGTTAAATTATACCTTAGGTAAATAAAACTAAGGATTAAGTTTTATAACTTATTAATTTGAGATAATAGTAAAATTCCACATTTTCTAAACACCCTACCGAAGTAATAACTATTTGAATTTTTGGGATATATACTTTTAGGAAGTAAAGGTATATTATACAAATTTAAGTTATATTTGTATGCTTAAGTAATGGATTTAGTAGAAAGCAAATGGTTGTGATGAACTTGGATTAATAGGAATTTTGAATAAATTAGGTAAAAATGAATGGGAATAAATATGTAAGTTATACATAGACCATTTTGGCACACAAACTTTTGATCTAAGATTCGAGTACAGAATTTTGAGGTGTTTACACCAATCCGAGAAAGGATTTATCGCCTGATTCTTGATGGCGAACATTGGTGAGAGTTTGTGATTATGTACTCAAGTTTTCTTTCATAGTTGAGAGCTATGCAAGGAAAGCATGGTTTATAATCTAGAAGCCTGATCAAAGTCCGTACTAGAAAATCGAGGGATCGATACTAGTTCGGAGGTAAGGTTGTGGATTCAAATAATAGATCGAATTAAATATCACACATAGTATGATGCTTGGGTTTGTCCACATAGTAGTTGAATAGTTATCTTAAATAGTAGACACTAAGATATAATAGTTAGACTTATGTTTTGGTATGTATATATATAGACTCAGGTGTAGTACATGCTCAGGTCACGGGATGGGTAATGATTGGATGTTTTCATTTATGTTGTTATAGTATTAGTTTAGTTCTTTTTGGATGTATAGTCTATTTTGTCGTTATATATATATATATATATATATATATATATGTATGTATGTATATATATGTATGTGTGTGTATATATATATATATATATATATATATATATTATCTTAAGTGTGTGGTAGGCACTAGAATGGGTAGGATAAGAGGTTGACTTGATGTATGTATATATATATCCATAAATACGTGATAAGTACTTAGGTTGGTATGAGAATCGTTCTATGCATATTCGGTGTTAATTGTTTCAGTGTTGTTATGGTAGACCTCCGTTTTATATATCCATTTTCTTTCTATCATCAGTAAAATAAGCCAGAATGTTTGAGGATACGAGTACGAGATAGATTCCTTTATCTAACTTTCATTTTGAGGACAAAATTCTTTTAAGTAGGGGATAATGTAACAACCCGTAATTTTGCTACTTTGAGAGTGAGACATTTTGGTTATTTTAAATTTAAAAGGGTTTAAAACTTGAATAAATATGTTATATATATAATAGATAATAACAGAGAAATTATTTATTCTTATAGTTAATAATTAAAAGGTATAAAATTTGGAATTTTGTCATAAATCGGTAAAAGTTAAGTTTTATAAAAAATAAATAAATGCCTAAATAAATAGGTATAAATATTTGTTTGAAAAGTAAAATATATCAAAATCCATTAATAAAGATAATAGAAGTATATTAAAGGATTGAAAAATATGTTTATAATCGTTCTACAAAAATATTCTAATTATGTCACATTTTGTCAATGAACTTCAAAATTCAATATTTTGATATTAATCCTAATGATAAAGGTTTTTAACCTAGATAGACTTGTTTTAATTTACTTGATATAATAGAAAATAAATTTTTAAGTTTAAAGTTTACTTTATTATATAGTTTAGTAAAAATGTCAAATTTTGACCCTAAAATTTGTCAATAACAATGCTGTTTTCAATTGTAGCAAGTTGCCGCAACGTTGTATGAACATATGCACTTTATAGCATGTACAATACATCTTTACAAACTATAACAAACTATATCACATTACATTTATATCATATAAAAAAAATATCACTTGTTTGTAAAGTAAATAAAATAAAACATAAAAGAATGTGTAAAGACATGATTTGACGAAAGAGTGTTGAATTTTTCTTAAGGAACAACATCATTACACTCTGCATCTTATCACATTATTGAGATGTTACTAACATACATGGAAAAGGAGAAAAAATTATTTTAAAATTTTAATGTTCAATAAAATAAGGCAAACGTCATTTCTTAAGTACAAATCACATCGTAGCATCCTTTCCACCATTAATACACT
Organism: Allium cepa; assembly: GCA_030765085.1. NCBI lineage: Eukaryota > Viridiplantae > Streptophyta > Magnoliopsida > Asparagales > Amaryllidaceae > Allium > Allium cepa. The sequence continues at coordinate 627,018,773 of CM060939.1, forward strand.
TGACATCATGCTTAAGAAAAAGTCAAAAAGTAAGGCAAGGGTATTTAAGTCATTTATCTTCCAAAACTGAAGTATAAATAAGCATGAATACCTTCCATTCTTTTACAAACAAATTCACTTCTCATTCTTTACCTTTCTCTTCACATTCTCCACCTTCTTCCTCTCTTCCATGGCTTCTAACCTCTCCAAAGCTCACGCCTCCTTTTTTAAAAAAAGAAGACAAAAAGAAAGAAAAGAAAGAAAGGAAGGAAAGAGAAGAAAGGAACATAAGTTAGTCCGTATGACCTAAGCACGCTAGTTCGTATAAAGATTGACGGAGTGGAAATAAAGGTGAAAAATTCTCATCGTTATTTGAATAATAGTGATTATCAAGTTTAATTATTATGTTAGATAATCCCCATTTGATGATATGAAAGTTTGAATGAATGTTTGAATATGTTGGATGAATAATAAAGTTATGCTAATGTACTCACTTATTGATAATTACTATGCTATGAGAATGGATGTTATGTTAATGATAAATATTGGAAGTGATTAGGCTCATTTTTGATTAAGTAATCCCTTGTTAAGTATGACCAATTTTATAATATGGTATATGTTGGAATTATTAAGCCTCTTTGGCGAATAGTGAAAAAAAACCAAATTTGAATTTTGAAAATAAAGTCAAATTGGAATTGAAGTACAATTGAAATTGAAATCAGAATTGAAATCAAAATCAGAATTGGATTTGAAATGGAAAATGAAATTGAAATTCAAATGGAGAAGAACAGTAAAATTGAAATTGAAATCGATTTTGAAAATTGAAATTGAGATTAAGGTTGAAGTTTAAATTAAAATTGAAATTATTTTTAAAATATAGGTTTTAATTAAGTTTAACTTGAAGTTAAAATTAAAATTTAATCAATATTGGATTTATAAATTTAATATTAAAATAATAGAAATATAATAATATTATAACATGAAAATGGTATAAATATACTTTAAATACTTTAAAAAGTGAAAATATCGATTTAGAATGATTAGTAAAGTTTTTATAAGTAATTATATTCAATTTAGAAAATTTATTTCAAATATTGCAAATCAAGCTAAAACTAGGCATGTCCCGTAACGACAGTTCGCGATTTCATGTCGAAAAGTTCAAATGAGTGTATAGAGTGAAGTATAGCTCAGATTTCTTCGAAACAAGAAATGTCTGAACTATTATCACCATAGTTTTTAAATGGAAAAGAAAATTAAGATTTCGTCTTGTAGATTTTGAATTATGTTCAAATCAATTTGCTAGAAAAATCGCGCTTGTGTAGTTAACTAGCCATAACGTGAAATCATTATAAATAAGCATATTTAATTATAGAAAAATATGAAATAAACCTAATAAATCTATTTAAATAGATTATAAGATATTTTAATGGGAAATATGAATTTTCAAATAATAAAAGTTGATGAATTCGAATAAGTCATATATAGCACTTTCCACGGCACCTTTTCTGTTGCGAATTCTATAACGTTTGAATATGAGTTTAATTTTAACGATTCTTTCTAGAGTCGCTTATGAATGTTCTTAATTAAAAAAATAAGGTTTATAAAGATGATTTAAGAGATTTACCACTTATTTCAAAGTTTGTTAAATAAATGATTATGGAAAAGCCATTAAAAGTAATTGCTTTAATCTTAGCTCTAATAAGCGGATGAGTAAACCTGATTTTTCTGTTTATGAGATTCATGTGGAGGTGATTAAACTAAGAAGATGTTCAAGAGCAATCAGTGCCCTGGATCCCCTGGCCTCATCTCGGGCGAGGAATGGATAAGGTCGAAAGATCTGAAACGAGTGAAGTAAAAAAAATTAACCTTTCAAAATTTAATTAAATTGGATTGCATAGAAATAATCTACTTATACTTGATGTTAAAGTCCAAAGAGGGGACTCTATCTATTCGTGGAATTTAAAGGTGATTTCAATATTATTCTGGCTATTGCACTTGTTGAATAAGGAAATTGATATTGAGTAGAATTATAATGGTTTTCATGATCCTATTTACTCAATGATGTTTGTCAAGATATATTTAGGGTTTACAGTAAACAATGTCTTAAATAACATTGTTTTTGACCTGCCTAAAAAATTAAGGAATGTGGATCGGGATTAAGTAAGGAAATTGGAAATATTGTCCAAAGCAAAAGAATGAATTGACTTAACATTACTCTAAGACAAAAAAGAAGAGAATTTTTAATCATCCAAAAGAAATGAATGGAAAAGAGGTTTATTAAATCCCATGTGCTCATATTTACTTGTGTTTATCGATAATTGGATTTTGAAGGAACCGGGATCGGATTTTGGGTGATTCCTATCCAAAAACCACTTCGAACCAATCCACGTATTCGAAGAATGAAGTTGTGTTGAAGACAGAGATATTGAGACAAATAATAATGAAAGACTACTTGTTGATTAATTGGGGATAAAATCCTGATTTACTTATAGTAGCAGTGGCCTCTTTGTTATGAAAAATCTCAAAACCACAAGAACTTCTCGCTTAGTAATGGGCTGAGGAAAGTAGCTTCCGCTTTGTTAAGTTCCAAAATGAACTTTTATAGACGAGTGTTTGACCTTGCATTCTAATCGCATTGAATGATCTCTATAAAATGTATACCATTCGGTGGCGGAGAAGATATCTTCTCTTAGCTACCACCATTTCTTGAGATGTTCGAGCTCATGAAGTTATATATTTGTAGAGACCAGACATGTGAATATGGAATGGCAATATGGCATTCAAAGTGAAAAAATTTATGCTATGTGAAAAGGTAATTGTTGCCTGAAGCCTCATCAACCGGAAATGATCGAAATAGGAAAGATGCAGTAAGGCTAAGTCGGTCATTCACATTAAGATATAATCATTCCCTTCTTCTACCCACCATAAAGCTCGGGTATCTAATCATTATGGAAAGTATGCTAAAATGAGCGCTCGGATAAAGGTCGGTAAATACCGGGGGATTATATGTTCGGTACTATCTAGTTATAGAGGTAGGTTAATCTTGTGTTGGTAGAGGATCCTTTGCGTTGGTCCATGGGACATCCATCTAGAAGTGTACCTATTGGAAGGTAATCCCTTCACCTGGTCATTTGTATGGAAATCCATTCTCCAATAAGTATCTTTACAAGTTTGATATGTAGAATCCCTATTGGGCTAGTATGCTAGAATTTAATCAATGTAACAATTTCGGCTAAGATTAATAAGTTTATTTGTAAATATTTTCAAAGCAATGTCATTAGAAATGATATGAAATATTTTGATATATAAAAGTGTTTTAGTTATCATAAGGGAAAATCCATCCATGTTTATGTGTGGATGTGGTCTTATGAGATACTCTTTTTTTCAAAAGACTTTCATTTAAAGGTTGATATATGACACCGTCATTTGTTATTGAGTTTTTCGCACGCTGGTTTATCAAGTGTAACAATTTGGATATTTTAACGGTTTTAAGTAATTTAATTAACTGAATTTGTGTGAAATTTAATAAAAAATTAATAAATAAACAAAAATAAAATTTTGAAATATAAATTAGAAATTTGGAATGCGTCCAGTTAAACATAGCAACCGGTAAATTTTCGTCCGAAAATATGAAAGTTTATTTCGTGCATAAATTTACTTCAATTTAATCAGTTAAAAAGCGATGAAAATATAGCGTTTTCGAAACCTAAATATTTTTACCTAGAAAAATTCTAAACCATCTTCTGAGCAAAAGCTATTTTTCGTTTTTCCAAATTCGGACATTTTTAGCCCCGTCGATCTTATTTTTCTGAGTTTTTCATGCATTTTCCGCTAGTAGAAAATTCAAAATTTTATAATTCAATCGTACCACCGATATCCATCTGCCGTTTTGATCGTTTCGTCATGCTGATCTCAATGGTATATTCAAATATGTGTTTTGATGTCCGGTGCACGGTAGAATATGTGAAACGGTTCACCGTACCGGTACCGATTTTGCATCTGTGGGTTTTTTTGTGATCTTTTCATTTATACGCTTTACGAGGCAAACAGTTGTGAACATTTATTTTCTTAGATTATTGTGCTTGACCATTTCTATTCCTCTTTTCGAAATTTGATTTCAGTTCATTTTGCTTCTGTAAGTATTAAACTAAATATACAAGTTTCAATAAAATAATGGCTGTTGCTCTTCATTGGCTTCAGATCTTGTTTCTCTTTCCCGCTACAACACATCTCTCATCCTCTCCTCCTTCCATTTTTGTTCTTTTCACCTGCCGTACATGAAAAGAAACACGTCTTCTATTAAGCAACACAAGCCTCCACCATTGATCGGCCTTCACCCTCGGCCTCAAACTCCTACGGTTTTCATCGCAACGTTTCCCTTTTCCAAGCCCGTGCTCATGTAACTCCCCTACACCGTAGCTCCGCCACAAACAGCATCGAAGCCTGCCATTTACCCACCTCAAACCCGCCTCCACTTTGGCCACTAGCCTCCACCAAGCCCGAGCCCAGCAACGTCGAAATTCCCTCTCCCTTCCACTTGGCCTCGCCAAATCGTGGCCATGTTTCTCCCTCTACCAACCTCTGGCCTGAACCCAGCGGCAACAACTTCCACTCAGGCGAGCTCGCCTTCACCAGCTTCACATGACAGCCACCTCCGCCCTATCTCTGGCCACCTACGGCAGATCCAACCCGAGCTTCCAATATTACATTACTTTACCGACCTCTTCCTCCTCGCCTACTTTCACCCAACCCGGTCCGTGACCGGAACGCTCGAATCACGCTCACCATGTCTGCCGCCACCTCAATTGCTGATCTACTTCTTCCTCTTCTCGTAAGTATCAGCAAGATGTGGATCTATACAATTTAATTTATTTATGGGTTCAGTGGTTCTTCCTCAAACTAAGTCTGTATGTTTCATTTAAACATATCATAGTTACGGCAGTGTGTGTATATATATATATATATATATATATATATATTTAAATTATATATAAGTCACGTATGCATTTTGTGGTATATATGTATATGGTTTAATAAGCATTGTGTTTAAGTATATAGTTTATGTTATGAATTAGTCTGTTATGTTTTAAGCAAAGATTTATAATGGTTTAAAAACTGAATCTGATCTTGTATATATATGTACAAGCATGTAATTGTATTATATTACCTATTGTTGTAGCTTATATTTATACTTTGTTGTATGATAGGCTGCCTGCTTTTGTACTAAAGTATATATATTAAATGTTACTTCAATATAAAGTGATAGAACATAATTGATATATAATATAAGTTGTGTGTTAATATAATGTGATAAATAGTAATACATTTGTTTTATAAAACATTGAAAATTTTGTCTGCGTGAGTTATAAAGGGTTCATAGCCTGCTATATACTGGTCATAGGTACAAGTCGTTTTGAATATAAGTAAGAAAGTTTAGTATAAATTATAATTTCATATACATTGTGGTACTTGCTGTTTAGATATAAACAACGTGTTCTATTTTATCTAGGTGGTTCAATGTATGGAGTGATATATTTTGATTTCAAATTGTATTATATATATATATGTTGATTTAGTACATGAGTTTTATATAAAAGAAAATAATTTTAATATGTATATATATAATTTAATATGTGTTTGTAATATGATTTATATATATAATTTTATACGTTGTATATATGTCAGTTCAATTATACCATTTATCATCATCGACCCGATTTTGATTTGATTACGTCCATTCCTGTCTATCAGCTTTGATCGTCGAATCGTGCCAACTTTGCTTTGCTTTGGGATTCGTAGCTTGTTCTGTTGTCAAACTTCTCTTGCCTCGAAAGGTGAGAAATCACTCATGATTAATGTTCTTTTATTTATTAAATTTGATTTCAATTGGAACGACAATTGAAATATGTTGTTGTTAGTTAATTACCCTGTTATATATGCTATTACCTGTATCAGTTCACCTGTGACATCTAACACCTTATCTGTTATTTATACAATGATAATCCAGTTGGTTGATAAATGATTGATTGTTTGATTTTGACATTGAACGTTAAATTGTTAATATTGTAAGTGATAAATAATTTAAAATTGAAATTGACGTAGGATAATTAGATTTGATATATGTGTTGAATTCGATTAGCTAAATTTGTGCAATATGATCTCTTGAAATGTTAAATTAATTGACACGCAGAAATTGGTTAAGTACACCTTGAACCATTTAATGTATGTGTAAAATTTATGTAGTATGAAATTGAATAATTGATATCAAATGAAGAACCGTATAAATATAGGTGTAATAATCTTTAGTCTACATGAAATGATAGTGTAGATTCTAGAAATAATTATATTAATTTACACAAACAACAATGTGAATTAATACGATTATTTCGGGAATATTTAAATTAAATTATTGGATTGTTTTTAATGTTGTTATTGCTTGTTTATTTACTTTAACACCATCCCAGATATCACATTGCAAGTTCCTTTTGTTATGCTTTGATGTTTGAATCGAAATGGAATCGGGTTGAAATGATAAATACCCAAAATAAACTTGACTCAGGATAGAGAATTAAATAAACCCCATTGGTCAATAATTTGATTTGAAATAAAATAAATATTTTATTTGAATAATAAGGTTATGAAATAAAATTGGGACGTAAATTTGATAAAAGGAAAATGTTAGTATTGAAATCTGAAACAAATATTGATGTAATAACTAATGAAAGAACGTTGTTTTGAAATGAATTATTTAACAATTAAATTTGGAATTGTTAATTGAATTAAGTTTGAAATGATTTAATAATTAAGTTTGAATTTATAAACCAAGTTTGAACTTATTAATAATTAAGATTGAAATTATTTAATAATTGAATAAGATTGAATTATTTGATAATTGAATAAAAATTGATTCTTTGATAAGAGAAATTGAACTTTTGAATAAGTGGATTTGAACTTGGTTAATAAATGGAATTGGGATTATTTATTTATTAAGTTTTGGAAATTTATTTAAGTAAGTTAATAAGTGAAATTGAACTGCTTGAATATGTGAAATTTAGTTTCTTTATTAATAGAGTTTGAAATTTGTAACTAAGAAAATAAATAAATGGAATTGAATTTCTTTAATAAGAAATAAAATGCGTTTTATTGGAATAAATATAAGACTTGAATTTGAGAATTTGATTTGACGAATTTAATCTAATTGAATTTGATGTTTTGATATAATGGAGTTGAACTTAAGTAACTGATTTAATGAATTGGAAATCTAACAGAAATCGTTTTGAATAATAATTTAACTTAACGAATATTGATTTAAATCGATAAATGAATTTCAAATTGATTTGAGTGTTAAATTAATTTATTTAAATGATTACGGGATGAAAATTATATATGAATTTGAATCAATATTTGAATTGTTTAAATAAAAGTTGAAATCGAATTATAAGATTTTGAAATAGTAATTTGGAAGTTTTGAAATGTAAATTTTGGAAATTGATTTAGTAAAGACAAATGAAATGTTGATTTACGAATTCTAATTGAAATTGAAATTGATTTGTTTTTTGAAATATATTAAACGACCAATCGGCGTAATAATTACGAAAGTTATTAAAGAAACCGGAGTTGGTTATGGACATACTCTCTGTCTAAACCGAAAACCACTTTAATAACTATACGCGGAGTGAGATCCAGAACGAAGTGGTTGGAATGATGTACGTGATGACTGAAGAAAGAGAACGATAATGGATAGCCTTGACACTTGTGTCAAATTGGAAATGACTAAAACAGGAGCCGTGCCGGGCCAAATGGGGTTAGCCACCTTGAGCGAACACACTTCTTCGTAACTTCTACTCATTACTTGTTATTGATTGGTGCACCCTCAGAATTTCAGGAGTGTTGTTCCGCGGTGTTGCGATCGTTGCGGCGATGCGTTCTCACCAGTCCGGATCAGGCAAACGGTAGTTTCACTACATTGGGTATTGCCTCATGTGCCTTGTCGTACTTGTATCCCTATATACGCGACCACTACAAATTTGTTTTGTGTTATACCTATGGAGTACTCCCTGATATCCCACCAGTTTACGGTGGAGTTTGCGGTGCTGTATAAACTATAACGCTTATATAAAATGTGTTAAGGGGGATAATGGTAACGCCTTAACACTATTTTGATACTTTATATTACTGATAAACATTATCTATTTAGCGTACACTGCTACATTGTAGATAGTTTAACGGATCCTTAGAGGATATTTATTCCAATATCTTTTGAGTTATTTGTATTTTGATTGCTATTTCACTTGAGTTGGATTTATTGATATAAGAATATTAATCCCGACTCGAGTGTTATGTGTTTTGCTTTACGTTCGGGTCAGACTGAGTGTACCAGTATTCGAGACTCACCTTTGGAGTTGGAGCTTTGCTTGAAGATCCATCCATCTATTCTGCTTTCAGTATTTGATGATTCCAGTGATGTATTCTGATTTGTATCTGATGTATCGTGTTACTCTTCCGTTGTATCTGGTTTAACTATGATGTATCTTATATATTTATATAGTAGCTTCATGAACTACTATCTCTTTTATTTCCGCTGCATATTATTACTCTGTGTCTGTGATTCTGTGATTATTTATTTGCTGTATATCTCAGTTTTGCCAAATTTAAATTAACAATTCGGTATTTTAAACTATTCAAGTCCGACGTGTGCGGATGCGAATGGTCCAAAATAGCGGGTCGTTACAGTTGGTATCAGAGCTTTTGGTAGCTTTAGGCAAACTTAGCATATAGGGTAAATGTATTTACAGAATCACTCTCATTCGAGTTCAATATCTTCCTTTTGACTCAATTCCCTTGAATTTTGTAACGTTCCCTCGGTTCCAAAATTCATTCGTGTCCATCACTATTTGTCTTCTTGTAATTCCGGAGTATCCCATAACTCCACTTCGAATGATCTTTATAATGAATCGGCGGTCACGCCAATATTCGAATAATTTGTAAATGGGTGAAACTCCTTATAATAGGCATTGATTTACCGGAGATTTCTGTATCCTCGGTTTACGATGCTATCTATCTCCTGCTATACCTGAATTCTATTTCTTGAGATCGAATGTCAATTTACCTCGAAAGTCAACATCGATCTTATTCTTGAAGTTACGGTTGACCCGGTTAAGGTTGCCCGTGAATTAAATAAGCTTATCCATTCCCCGATTATGTTAATTGAATCATCCTATCTCTTCTTTCGAACTTATATTCGAATCAAAATTATCTTTGATTTTAGTCCATCAAAAATTTAAATCTCTATCCTTGCTTTGAAATTCATTCATGTATCGTCGAGCAAATAAATGTATTTGTAAACTAATATTTAAATGTTTAATTTTATATTGTGTTGTTGAGTTGTTGATGTTGATTTGGATTTTCGATCGATTCGTCCAACGCTATCGATATGATTTCCAAAACGCTTGAACAGAGCAAACTGACACGATATTATTTTCAAATTTGGTAAATAAAATAGTTTTGTACGATTATATTATATATAAGTATAATTTTTTCTGAAATTAAATTTTTAATGAATTTGTTGTCCAAAATGTGAATTTTTTTAATTTTCATTTATTGTTTTATAAATCATTGACTATTTCATAAAATAAATAAATGAATTTATAAAACTTGGATATAATTTGATTTGGAATTTAAAATGAATTTAAACCGGAATTTGAAGTGAATTTAAATTAGAATTTGAGAATTTAATTTCCGATAATTTCGAACTATGGTTTTAAAGTTTAAAAAGTATATTATTTAAAATATTTTAGAATAGAAATGGATTTCAAAGAATTTTAAATGTTTAATCAGTGCTCATCTCTTTGTCGTTGGAAAATAATTCTGGTGATGACGGCCGCATCATCGACATTCATTTTCGAGTTTCGAAGTGGAGAGACTATTTTGTAGCCCTGCTACATTTTTGTTGGAAAAATAAACTGATTTGAATTTCTAAATGTAACAACCCTCATATTTATCGGTTTTATATTTAAATATTTTATCAATACTCGGAATTTAGTCCGAAAAGCTACTTTTTGCATACAGTCGAATTAGGACTCGGGACTACTTCCATTGAGTTCAAAATGACGTTTGCGATCTTTTTAAGTGTAAACTTTGATACGTTTGGAGTTAGTGGAATTTTGCTACCTTTTTGTACTTAGGGTTTTGGTTTGGGCTGAGCCCATTAACCCCACTTATGTATTCAGTCCCAACCCCTTCTCCTCTACATTACTTCATTCCTCATTTCCTAATACTCAAGCTTTTATAACAATGGAGAGTCGAAGAGGAAATTAAAACTCCAAGCCCTAGTCTTCATTAGCAAATCCAACCTCTAGCTCCAAACTAATAGAAGAACCCATTGGTAAGCCTTCTATTCACCTTTTCTAACTCCTTTTCCCTTGAATTTCAGAAATTCCTAAACCTAACTTTGAGAATGTTCTTCTTTTAAAGCTTAGAATCAAGCTTTTTGAGTTGGATTTGTAGAGTGGTTGATTCTCCTTTGCTTTAAAGCTTCTTCTTCATTTGTTTGGGTTCAAAGGTGAGATTTTTATCTCGCATCAAGGTCTATAACTATCTTTGAACGTTGGGTATGAATTCCTAACAATTATTCATATGCATTTGCTTTTAGTTTGGATTAATTTGGTTTATATCCCAACTTTTGGTGTTTTGAAAGTAAATTCTATGGAAATCCTTCTATGGATATTTGAACAAGTTTTTGGTGACGCATCGAAGAGCCTTAAGGGCCGGGTAGTCGATTGGAATAAACCCCTAGCACCATTGCTCGAATTCGGTTGCGAATTGGTTGGGTTTGCACATCTTGTGCAAAGGCAAGGAAAACTGCCTTAGCTCCAGTCAGTCGACTGGACTTCTTGGTCAGTCGACTGGCTGAAGCTAATATGCAGGGTGAAGACCCCCTGCAGAGCCTTGGGGGCTCTGCTTACTGTAGTCAGTCGACTGACTCACTGAGTTCAGTCCACTGACCTGCATCCCGAGAGTTTTTTAGGACTGTGATCAGTCGACTGAACTCAGTGAGTCAGTCGACTGACCTGCTCATATTTGCCTATGTGAGCCTAGTTTTGCTTGGTTTCCAATTTTTATCGACTCGTTTTGATTCCTAGTAGTTGTTATCAATTATTCGACTCCGATGACTTCTATTTTGGAATTTTTGGAAATATCCACTTTGATGGATTTGTTGTCGATTTCTTTGGATTTTATTCACGTCTTCGAATGTGAATTTTAGTGATTGATTGTTCCTACAATCTTTTCTGTGATTTGTCACTTTAAAAATACAAAGGTTTCAATACTAGTAGTAAATATCAAAACTCTTTCATCAAAATGATTTCAACACTATTTTATTACAAAGCTCATTCTCTTAAACCGTTTTCCAATCTATTAGTATATACAAACCTTTTCCTCACTCGTATGAGAAATCTAATTAAACGACTTAGTAAAACAAGTGGTATGAAATGCTTGCGTTTACTTCGTCGGTTAATTCTTGGACTTGTTCGATTGAATCTCTTGTGACAATTTTCTAGTGCAAATCTACAATTTGTTCGTAAATATTTAAGTTAAGCTAATGGTTATGGGACATGAAGCTAAGCTTATATATTTACTAGCTTACTGTAATTGACACTTCTTGATGATCATGACGATCATTTTTGTGATTTAGTCTAGCAATTGTGCGATGTCTCTTTGTCTGCGATTTAGACTAGACCCTGTTTCAGTGTGATTTCAACTCACACTTGTGGGGTAGCGCCCCATGGTCTTCGGGCCATTCGTGTGTCAAAAATTAATGGCTAGCAACCATGAGATAGCGTCTCGTTCATGTGATACATATGTTGGTGAGTTTTCATGCTCCCATTCGTGTGATAGGCCTCCCTTTTTTTTTTATGATTTCTAGATTTCGTGTGTTGAATTCTGGAATTTATGCTTCACCAATTTTAGTGATTTTCATTGATATGAGTTATCAATTTTTGGTGCATTGTTGAATTCGTGTGTCATTGACTTGTTGTGAATACAAGTTTTGAGTATGAAACCCTTTTTGGATTTTTGTGAAGATTCTTGTGGTATTGAACGATCTTTTGTTGATCATCATTTGCATGCTTATAGTAGTATGCCATTATGGATATTATATGTTTATGCCATATCTTTTACTTTATATCATGTCCTCTGATATTTATAGCTAGACTGATCCGTTTATTATTTTCTTATAAATAATACTTGGGTCAGACCGAGTGGTTGCTGGTGCTTCTGCTTGACTTATCCCCAGGGATTCATTACTCTGACTTATGGCTAACCACATAGATTAGCAGTTTTTGTTGTACACACCTGAGATATAGACTCATTGTTGTATTCTTTTGTATAGCATGTGTTGCTATTCTTTTGTATTATTGTGGATCTTTTTTTGACCACTACTCTGATATACACTTTCTTGTGTTAGTTATATATTCATACCTTCTTCCGCCTTTGTGATATGAATTATCTGTGACTGATTTGTGTTATGTTTATTCCTATATTTGTTTCTGAAGATTACTATAGCTACCGTGTAGTAGCTTTGAGTTTGTATCAGTGTGTCGGATTTCCTCCCGAGATCAAATGCGTTATACTATCCGACATAGCGGTGCTCGCACAAAGCAATTGCATGGATGGTAGCTCCTCAACAGCCTTATTCTCTGTGCTAGTTGACAGCATTACTCCGTAGTGTTCTTGGCTAGCGTGGGTATAGAGGTGGGGCATCACAGCTTGGTATCAAAGCCAAACTTCGAAACAATGTGGAATAACTTAGCAAGGATCATCGTCCTAAGTCTATCTTAGGAGTCGTACTTTAGGATTTAATTCGAGTCTTCGTACCGATTTATCCTATTTTCTTTATGATTCCTTGTTTTATCTATCAAGATTGCTTGATATCCATTTTGTGCATAACCTTCTTCTTCTTCCTTCTTTCTTTATTAAGGGTGAGAAATGGTTAGACTTGGTCGTCCCAGAGCTGGACCATCTAGTGCTCCACCGCAAGATGGAGTTTTTATGACTACCCAGCAACTTCTTGACCTTGTCACGAATGCTCAAGCAGCTGGTTCTAATCCGGAACCTACTCACCCTAAATATGGGTTTGCACGTTTGTGCAATGATTACACCAACCTGGGTGGGAAGCCATTTAAAGGTTCTGAAACTATCATCGAGGTCCAGGCTTGGTTGAGGACCTGCAATCGAATCTTCATTCGCAGGAATATCGTCGATCTTCACCGTGTTCAGGTGGCTTCCAGTATGCTCCAAGAGAGAGCATTGGACTGGTACGAACTTCTTATTTCTGAGATTAACGAAGCGAATCTCACCTGGGAGCAATTCCGGGAACGCTTCGAATTAAAATTTGTGCCAGAAGCAGAGAAAGTGACATTGGCTCGACGTTTCATTGACCTTCTTCAGGGTGAAGCCTCCGTGACTGATTATGTTGCATCCTTTGAGTCGCTTTCCAAACATGGGGTTGAATACATCAACACCCCATTGAAGAAGAACCAAAGATTTGTCTATGGCTTAAACAAAAATCTCAAGAAGCCATTACTTCTAAAATTAGAAGTTCCCTTCGACCAACTCATTGATATCGCTCTTCGTCTTGAAGAGGCGGATAGGGAATGTGATGTTGAAGTGGTGGGTTCCAAACAAAACTTCAATAACAAGAAGAGCCAAACAAATTCAAAGGTCCGTATCCCAACAAAAAGGGTAAGCAAGCAACTCTTGCTGCAAAGGCTCCTTCTCCTAGTAGTGGGAAATGCTTCAATTGTGGGTCTATGGACCATTTTGCGAACAAGTGTTCAAATCCTCGTACTTGTCGCTATTGCAAAAGCCCGAATCATTATTTATCTTCTTGTCCCAAACTTCAAAAAAGGAAGGAAGGAAAGCTTAATGTTGCTCAAGCCCCTGGCAACACATCTCGTGGTCAAGGTATTTCTCATTCTATCCTTGATGGTATTATTATATTTCGTGATTTCTTTTTGATACGGGAGCATCCCATTCTTTTATATCAAAAGAGCTTGTTGATACTTTTTCTTTAAGTGTTGTTGCTTTAATGACTTCTTTGATAATTGCGAATCCGGTTGGTGGATCCGCAACGCTTAGTTTGCTTTGTAAAGATGTGGAGATTATTTTATGTGATTTCTCTTTCCTAGCCGATTTGCATGTCATGCGTTATTTAGGCTTTGGGATGATTTTGGGAATGGATTGGCTTAACCGTTATGAAGCTCATATCCTATGTCCTGAGCGGACTATTCATCTTCGACATCCTCAATCTGTTAAGCAAATTTCTATTATTCTCAAAGATTCGGATTCCACTTTATCTGCATCTTTATATTCTTTAAATCCTCGAGATGATTATGATGATGAAGAGGACATTATTTCTCTTGTTCACGTTGTTCGTGAATTTTCCGACATATTTGAGCCCGTTTTAGGATTACCACCTAAGCGAGCAATTGAGTTCAGAATTAATCTTACTCCTGGAGCTCAACCTATTACTCGTCCTCCTTATCGTTTGTCCAATAAAGAAAATGAGGAGTGCGCATACAATTATCCGATTTGGAAACGAAGCAATTTACTCACTCTAGTTCCTCGCCTTGGGGAGCTTCGGCTATTTTCGTGAAGAAATCCGATGGTACACTTAGACTTTGCATTGACTACCGCAAGCTTAATGATCTTACTATCAAAAATAAATATCCTTTACCTCGGATTGATGATCTATTTGACCAACTTAGTGGTGCTAGAGTCTTTTCACAATTGGACTTGGCTACCGGTTTTCATCAGCTTCGTATTGTAGAGGATAGCATTCCTTTGACATCGTTCCGTACCCGTTATGGATCTTATGAATGGCTTGTTATGCCATTTGGTTTAACGAATGCTCCGGCTTATTTCGTTGACCTTATGAATCGAGTTTTCAAAGATTTCCTCGATCGGTTTGTTCTCATATTCATTAATGATATTCTTGTGTATTCAAAAACCGAGGAGGAACATGAGAAGCATCTTCGGGTTGTGTTGGAAACTCTTAGGAGTAATCATTTAAAAGCAAAATTTTCTAAATGCCATTTTTGGCAATCTCGTGTGAAGTTTCTCGGTCATGTTATTTCCGAATCCGAAATTTCCGTAGATCCTTCAAAGATCGAAGCAGTTCAAGATTGGAAGAGACCGAAGAGTGTGACTGAAATCCGTAGCTTTCTCGGACTGGCGGGCTATTACCGTCGTTTTATTAAAGACTTTTCTAAAATTGCCGTGCCTCTCACTAGCTTAACGAAGAAAGGTGTTAAATACATTTGGTCGGACAAATGTGAAACTTCTTTTCAGAAACTAAAAGAACTCCTTCCCGATGCTCCTATTCTCGTTATTCCCGAGGGGAATCAAGATTTTATTGTTTATACCGAAGCTAGTCGCGTTGGTTTGGGTGCCGTTCTTATGCAAAAAGAACGTGTTATTTCTTATGATTCTAGGCAATTGAAGTCGGCTGAGACTAGATATGCCACACATGATTTAGAACTCGCGGCTATTGTTTTCGCCCTTCGAATTTGGCGTCGTTATCTATTGGGAGAGAAATTTACTCTTTATACCGATCATAAGTCTTTGAAATATTTATTTTCTCAAAAAGAACTTAATTTGCGTCAACAGCGTTGGCTTGAATTCCTTGCTCCTTATGACATTGATATTCTTTATACCCCCGGTAAGGGTAATCGTGTCGTCGATGCTCTTAGTCGCAAGCAACAAGCGGTTGTTTCCATGATGATATCCGAATGGAACGATCTCGAGATTTTATCCACTTGTGAGATTCGAGAGCGCGTATCCAATTTATGCTCATCACTTGTTTTATGTAGCCTTGAGACTCATCCTTCTCTTTTAGACCGCATTCTTGAAGCTCAAAGGCTAGATCCCGAATTGGCTCTTCTTGGCCAAAATATTAAGGATAAAATTAATATTGAAGGTTTGAAAGACTTTGACATTGATTCTCGTGGCGGCATTCGGAAATTTGGTAGACTTGTCATGCCAAATATTAGTGATCTTCGTAAAGATGTTTTAGAGGATTCACATCGTTCTAAATTTTCCATTCATCCCGGTAGTAGTAAAATGTACGCGGATATGAAGCGACTTTATTATTGGGAGGGAATGAAATTTGATATTGCTAACTTTGTTAAGCGTTGCATGACTTGCCAACTCGTTAAGGCCGAACATCAAAGGCCTGGTGGGTTATTGCAACCTTTAGAAATTCCAATTTGGAAGTGGGACCAAATTTCCATGGATTTTATTGACGGCTTCCCCATTCTCGTTCAGGTCATGATAGCTTATGGGTGATTGTTGATAGACTTACTAAATCCACCCATTTTATTCCCGTTCGGTCTAACCGAACTGTTCCTCTTTTGGCCAAGCTCTTTATTAAAGAGATTGTTAAATTACATAGAGTTCCTACTTCTATTGTTAGTGATCGTGATCCATTGTTTACTAGTGGATTTTGGAAGAGTATTCAAAAAGCTTTAGGAACGAAGCTTAATTTTAGCACCGCTTATCATCCTCAGTCTGATGGACAAACCGAGCGTGTGAATCAAACTCTTGAAGATCTTCTTCGTGCATGTGTTCTTGATTTTGGTGGAAGTTGGGAAGATCGTATTTCTCTTGTTGAGTTCTCCTATAATAATAGCTTCCAATCTAGTATTGGTATGGCACCTTTCGAGGCACTCTATGAAAGGCCATGCCGATCTCCTTCTTGTTGGCTTGAGGCCGGTGAGAAGCTGGTTTTAGGTCCAGACTTTATTCGTGATTCCACAGAAAAGATTGAACTTATTCGACATAAGATGAAAGAAGCCCAGAGTAGACAAAAATCCTATGCCGATAATCGAAGAAGGAGATTAAAATTTTCTGTTGGAGATCTTGTTTTTATTCGTGTGTCACCTATGAAGGTTGTTGTACGTTTCAGTCGGTCGGGAAAGTTAGCACCTCGATATATTGGGCCATTTCCTATCACTGAACGTATTGGTTCTATGGCTTATCGCCTTACATTACCAGCTCAGTTTTCTGCTATGCATGACGTGTTTCATGTTTCTCAATTACGGAAGTGCCTTCGAGATTCCGATTCTGTTTTTGAGCCCGGTGTTGTGGAAGAGATTGAAGTTTCGCCTAATCTAACTTATGAGCAACATCCTATTCATATTATTGCTTCGATGGTTAAGCGCCTTCGAAATAAAGATGTTCCGCTTGTGAAAGTTCAATGGTCTTCAAATCCTAAGGATTGTTGTTGGGAATCTAGAGAGTTCATTGAGCGAACGCATCCTGACTTACTTTCTCATGCTCTTTAAGGTGAAATTCTTACTTCAAAATTCTTTTGTGTTAATATGCTTTTATGGTTGTTACCCTATATCTTCTTCTTAAATATTGCGAGGATGCAATTTCTTTAAGGAGGGGAGTCTTTAACAACCCGCATATTTATCGGTTTAATATTTAAATATTTTATTTAAATATTTTATCGATACTCGGAATTTAGTCCGAAAAGCTACTTTTTGCATACGGTCGAATTAGGACTCGGGACCACTTCCATTGAGTTCAAAATGACGTTTGTGATCTTTTTAAGTGTAAACTTTGATCTGTTTGGAGTTAGTGGAATTTTGCTACCTTTTTGTACTTAGGGTTTTGGTTTGGGCTGAGCCCATTAACCCCACTTATGTATTCAGTCCCAACCCCTTCTCCTCTTCATTACTTCATTCCTCATTTCCTAATACTCAAGCTTTTATAACAATGGAGAGTGGAAGAGGAAATTAAAACTCCAAGCCCTAGTCTTCATTAGCAAATCCAACCTCTAGCTCCAAACTAATAGAAGAACCCATTGGTAAGCCTTCTCTTCACCTTCTCCAACTCCTTTTCTCTTGAATTTTAGAAATCCCTAAACCTAAATTTGGTAATGTTCTTCTTTTAAAGCTTAGAATCAAGCTTCTTGAGTTGTATTTGAAGAGTGGTTGATTCTCCTTCGCTTTAAAGCTTCTTCTTCATTTGTTTGGGTTCAAAGGTGAGATTTTTATCTCACATCTAGGTCTATAACTATCTTTGAACGTTGGGTATGAATTCCTAACAATTATTCATGTGCATTTGCTTTTAGTTTGGATTAATTTGGTTTATATCCCAACTTTTGGTGTTTTGAAAGTAAATTCTATGAAAATCCTTCTATAGGTATTTGAACAAGTTTTTGGTGACGCATCGAAGAGCCTTAAGGGCCGGGTAGTCAATTGGCATAAACCCCTAGCGCCATTGCTCGAATTCGGTTGCGAATTGGTTGGGTTTGCACATCTTGTGCAAAGGCAGGGAAAACTGCCTTAGCTCTAGTCAGTCAACTGGACTTCTTGGTCAGTCGACTGGCTGAAGCTAATATGCAGGGTGAAGACTCCCTGCAGAGCCTTGGGGGCTCTGTTTACTGCAGTCAGTCGACTGACTCACCGAGTTCAGTCGACTGACCTGCATCTCGAGAGTTTTTTGGGACTGTGATCAGTCGACTGAAATCAGTAAGTCAGTCGACTGACCTGCTCATTTTTGCCTATGTGAGCCTAGTTTTGCTTGGTTTCCAATTATTATCAACTCATTTTGATTCCTAGTTGTTGTTATCAATTATTCGACTCTGATGACTTCTATTTTGGAATTTTTGGAAATATCCACTTTGATGGATTTGTTGTCGATTTCTTTGGATTTCATTCACATCTTCAAATGTGAATTTTAGTGATTGATTGTTCCTACAATCTTTTCTGTGATTTGTCACTTTAAAAATATAAAGGTTTCAATACTAGTAGTAAATATCAAAACTCTTTCATCAAAATGATTTCAACACTATTTTATTACAAAGCTCGTTCTCTTAAACCGTTTTCCAATCTATTAGTATATACAAACCTTTTTCTCACTCGTATGAGAAATCTAATTAAACGACTTAGTAAAACAAGTGGTATGAAACGCTTGCGTTTACTTTGTCGGTTAATTTTTGGACTTGTTCGATTGAATCTCTTGTGACAATTTTCTAGTGGAAATCTATAATTTGTTCGTAAATATTTAAGTTAAGCTAGTGGTTATGGGACATGAAGCTAAGCTCATATATTTACTAGCTTACTGTAATTAACACTTCTTGATGATCATGACGATCATTTTTGTGATTTAGACTAGCAATTGTGTGATGTCTCTTTGTCTGCGATTTAGACTAGACCCTGTTTCAGTGTAATTTCGACTCACACTTGTGGGGTAGCGTCCCATGGTCTTCGGGCCGTTCGTGTGTCAAAAATTAATGGCTAGCTACCATGAGATAATGTCTCGTTCGTGTGATACATATGTTGGTGAGTTTTCATGCTCCCGTTCGTGTGATAGGCCTCCCCCCCCTTTTTTATGATTTCTGGATTTCGTGTGTTGAATTATGGAATTTATGCTTCACCAATTTTAGTGATTTTCATTGATATGAGTTATCAATTTTTGGTGCATTGTTGAATCCGTTTGTCATTGACTTGTTGTGAATACAAGTTTTGAGTATGAAACCCTTTTTGGATCTTTGTGAGATTCTTATGGTATTGAACGATCTTTTGTTGATCATCATTTTCATGCTTATAGTAGTATGCCATTATGGATATTATATGTTTATGCCATGTCTTTTACTTTATATCATGTCATCTGATATTTATAGCTATACTGATCCGTTTATTATTTTCTTATAAATAATACTCGGGTCAGACCGAAATGTTGCAGGTGCTTCTGCTTGACTTATCCCCAAGGATTCATTACTCTGACTTTTAGCTGACCAGATAGATTAGCAGTTTTTGTTGTACACACCTGAGATATAGACTCATTGTTGTATTCTTTTGTATAGCACGTATTGCTATTCTTTTGTATTATCGTGGATCTTTTTTTGACCGCTACTCTGATGTACAGTTTCTTGTGTTAGTTATATATTGATATCTTCTTCCGCCTTTGTGATATGAATTATTTGTGACTTATTTGTGTTATGTTTATTCCTATATTTGTTTCCGAAGATTACTATAGCCACCGTGTAGTAGCTTTGAGTTTGTATCGTTGTGTCGGATTTCCTCCCGAGATCAAATGCTTTATACTATCCGGCATAGCGGTGCTCGCACAAAGCAATTGCGTGGATGGTCGCTCCTCAACAGCCTTATTCTCTGTGCTAGTTGACAGCATTACTCCGTAGTGTTCTTGGCTAGCGTGGGTATAGAGGTGGGGCGTCACACTAAACTTGACCTGATTTATAATATATATTGAAATTTTTTAAATTTGATTTGATATATTATGTAGATATATATATATTTATTTTATCTATAAAATGGTTTGAAATTAGTTCTTAAATTTTGATTTAAGGATGATTTTTAACAAAGCCAAAAGTTTTGACTAAATACTTAACTTGAAATAAGCGAATTGTAAAATTTTATTTGGATAATACTCAATTGCATTATATATAACTTACGTAAAATTTTCAAAAGTTAACTGCGTAATTGAATATTATACAATATAAGTGATATCAAAGGAATTTTAAATAAATTTAGGTAGATATATTAGATGTAAATATACTTAATATAAATGTGATAAGATATATTAAGTAGAATAAATTTAATAATAATTTGGAATAAATAATAATTAAATTTGTCGAATAAAGTATGATTATAATGAATGACAATTCAAATTTATGCACTTCGAAATTGTTAATTTAAGAAAATTTGGTAATATATAATATAAATTGTCTTTATAAATCGAATGTGAGTGCGTATAATAAATGTTATTCACTTAAATTTTAATTATAAAATGTTTATGGAGATAAATAGAATAATAAGTTAATTGAATAATAGATATGATTAATAAAATAAAATTTTGTTTTGAAAGTTAATAAATTGAAATTAAATCAACTTAATGAAATATCTTGAATTAATTGAATTTAAATTGAATTTCATTTGAAAGAAACCTTTTGTACCTAACATTTATAAACGAGAAATCAAATCAATTTTAATGAATATCTTGAATTTAGAAACAAATTATTGAATATAAATTTGTTTAAATTGAAATATATATGGTTTAAATTAATTGTTTATAATGTAATTCAAGTCTATTTTCTTTTGGATGTTTCTATTCTCATACCTCCTTCTTTTTCGAGGACAAAAAGTTTTGAGTGGGGGAGAGTGTAACAACTCGGATATTTTAATGGTTTAAGTAATTTAATTAACTGAATTTGTGTGAAATTTAATAAAAAATAACAAATAAATAAAAACAAAATTTTGAAATATAAATTAGATATTTGGAATGCGTCCAGTTAAACATAGCAACCGGTAAATTTTCGTTCGAAAATATGAAAGTTTATTTCGTGCGTAAATTTACTTCAATTTAATCAGTTAAAAAGCGATGAAAATAAAACAGTTTCGAAACCCATATATTTTTACATAGAAAAATTCTAAACCATCTTCTGAGCAAAACGCTATTTTTCATTTTTCTAAATTCGGATATCTTTAGCCCCGTCGATCTTATTTTTCTAAGTTTTTCATGCATTTTCCGCTAGTAGAAAATTCAAAATTTTATAATTCAATCGTACCACTGATATCCATCTACCGTTTTGATAGTTTCATCATGCTGATCTCAACGGTATATTCAAATATGTGTTTTGATGTCCGGTGCACAGTAGAATATGTGAAACGATTCACCGTACCGGCACCATTTTTTTGGTGACTTTTCATTTATACGCTTTACGAGGCAAACAGTTGTGAACATTTATTTTCTTAGATTATTGTGCTTGACCATTTCTATTCCTCTTTTCGAAATTTGATTTCAGTTCATTTTGCTTCTGTAAGTATTAAACTAAATATACAAGTTTCAATAAAATAATGGCTCTTGCTCTTCATTGGCTTCAGATCTTGTTTCTCTTTCCCACTACAACACATCTCTCATCCTTTCCCCCTTCCATTTTTGTTCTTTTCACCCGCCGTACATGAAAAGAAACACGTCTTCCATTAAGCAACGCAAGCCTCCACCATTGATCGTCCTTCACCCTCGGCCTCAAACTCCTACGGTTTTCGCCGCAACGTTTCCCATTGCCAAGCCCGTGCTCATGTAACTCCCCTACACCGTAGCTCCGCCACAAACAGCGCCGAAGCATGCCGTTTACCCACCTCAAACCCGCCTCCACTTCGGCCACCAGCCTCCACCAAGCCCGAGTCCGAGCCCAGCAGCGTCTAAATCCCCTCTCCCTTCCACTTGGCCTTGCCAAATCGTGGCCATGTTTCTCCCTCTACCAACCTCTGGCCTGAACCCAGCGGCAACAACTTCCACTCAGGCGAGCTCGCCTTCACCAGCTCCACATGACAGCCACCTCCGCCCTATCTCTGGCCACCCACGGTAGATCCAACCCAAGCTTCCAATATTACATTACTTTACCGACCACTTCCTCCTCGCCTACTTTCACCCAACCCGTTACGTGACCGGAACGCTCGAACCACGCTCACCATGTCTGCCGCCACCTCAATTGCTGATCTGCTTCTTCCTCTTCTCATAAGTATCAGCAAGATGTAGATCTATACAATTTAATTTATTTATGGGTTCACTGCTTCTTCCTCAAACTAAGTCTGTATGTTTCATTTAAACATATCATAGTTACGGTAGTGTATATATATATATATATATATATATATTTAAATTATATATAAGTCACGTATGCATTTTGTGGTATATATGTATATGGTTTAATAAGCATTGTGTTTAACTATATAGTTTATGTTATGAATTAGTCTGTTATGTTTTAAGCAAAGATTTATAATGGTTTAAAAACTGAATCTGATCTTGTATATGTATGTTCAAGCATGTAATTGTATTATATTACCTATTGTTGTAGCTTATATTTATACTTTGT
Organism: Allium cepa; assembly: GCA_030765085.1. Lineage (NCBI taxonomy): Eukaryota > Viridiplantae > Streptophyta > Magnoliopsida > Asparagales > Amaryllidaceae > Allium > Allium cepa. The sequence continues at coordinate 627,041,658 of CM060939.1, forward strand.
TGTATGATAGGCTGCCTGCTTTTGTACTAAAGTATATATATTAAATGTTACTTCAATATAAAGTGATAGAACATAATTGATATATAATATAAGTTGTGTGTTAATATAACGTGATAAATAGTAATACATTTGTTTTATTAAACATTGAAAATTTTGTCTGTGTGAGTTATAAAGGGTTCACAGCCTGCTATATACTGGTCATAGGTATAAGTCATTTTGAATATAAGTAAGAAAGTTTAGTATAAATTATAATTTCATATACAATGTGGTACTTGCTGTTTAGATATAAACAACGTGTTCTATTTTATCTAGGTGGTTCAATGTATGGAGTGATATATTTTGATTTCAAATTGTATTATATATATATATATACATGTGTTGATTTTAGTACATGAGTTTTATATAAAAGAAAATAATTTTAACACGTATATATATATAATTTAATATGTTTTGTAATATGATTTATATATATAATTTTATACGTTGTATATATGTCAGTTCAATTATACCATTTATCATCATCGACCCGATTTTGATTTGATTTCGCCCATCCTGTCTATCAGCTTTGATCATCGAATCGTGTCAACTTTGCTTTGATTTGGGATTCGTAGCTTGTTCTGTTGTCAAACTTCTCTTGCCTCGAAAGGTGAGCAATCACTCACGATTAATGTTCTTTTATTTATTAAATTTGATTTCAATTGGAACGACAGTTGAAATATGTCGTTGTTAGTTAATTACCCTGTTATATATATGCTATTACCTGTATCTGTTCACCTGTGACATCAGACACCTTATCTGTTATTTATACAATGATAATCCAGTTGGTTGATAAATGATTGATTGTTTAATTTTGACATTGGACATTGAATTGTTAATATTGTAAGTGATAAATAATTTAAAATTGAAATTGACGTAGGATAATTAGATTTGATATATGTGTTGAATTCGATTATCTAAATTTGTATAATGTGATCTCTCGAAATGTTAAATTAATTGACACGTAGAAATTGCTTAAGTACACCTTGAACCATTTAATTTATGTGTAAAATTTATGTAGTATGAAATTGAATAATTGATATCAAATGAAGAACCGTATAAATATAGGTGTAATAATCTTTAGTCTACATGAAATTATAGTGTAGATTCTAGAAATAATTATATTAATTTACACAAACAACAATGTGAATTAATACGATTATTTTGGGATTATTTGAATTAAATTATTGGATTGTTTTTAATGTTGTTATTGCTTGTTTATTTACTTTGACACCATCCCAGTTATCACATTGCAAGTTCCTTTTCTTTGATGTTTGAATCGAAATGGAATCGGGTTGAAATGATAAATACCCAAAATAAACTTGACTCAGGATAGAGAATTAAATAAACCCGACTGGTCAACAATTTGATTTGAAATAAAATAAAGATTTTATTTGAATAATACGGTTATGAAATGAAATTGGGACGTAAATTTGATAAAAGGAAAATGTTAATATTCAAATCTGAAACAAATATTGATGTAATAACTAATGAAAGAACGTTGTTTTGAAATGAATTATTTAACAATTAAATTTGAAATTATTAATTGAATTAAGTATGAAATGATTTAATAATTAAGTTTGAATTTATAAACCAATTTTGAAATTATTAATAATTAAGATTGAAATTATTTAATAATTGAATAAGATTGAATTATTTGATAATTGAATAAAAATTGAATTCTTTGATAAGAAAAATTGAACTTTTGAATAAGTGGATTTGAACTTCGTTAATAAATGGAATTGGGATTCTTTATTTATTAAATTTTGGAAAATTATTTAAGTAAGTTAATAAGTGAAATTGAATTACTTGAATATGTGAAATTTAGTTTCTTTATTAATAGAGTTTGAAATTTGTAACTAATAAAATAAATAAATGGAATTGAATTTCTTTAACAAGAAATAAAATGCGTTTTTTTGGAATAAGTATAAGACTTGAATTTGAGAATTTGATTTGACGAATTTAATCTAATTGAATTTGAAGTTTTGATATAATGGAGTTGAACTTAAGTAATTGATTTAATGAATTGGAAATCTAATAGAAATCGTTTTGAATAATAATTTAACTTAACGTATATTGATTGAAACCGATAAATGAATTTGAAATTGATTTGAGTGTTAAATTAATTTATTTAAATGATTACGGAATAAAATTTATATATGAATTCGAATCAATATTTGAATTGTTTAAATAAAAGTTGAAATCGAATTATAAGATTTGAAATAGTAATTTGGAAGTTTTGAAACGTAAATTTTGGAAATTGATTTAGTAAAGACAAATGAAATGTTGATTTACGAATTTTAATTGAAATTGAAATTGATTTGTTTTTGAAATATATTAAACGACCAATCAGCGTAATAATTACGGAAGTTATTAAAGAGATCGAAGTCGGTTATGGACAAACTCTCTGTCTAAACCGAAAACCACTTTGATAACTATACGCGGAGTGAGATCCAGAACGAAGTGGTTGGAATGATGTACGTGATGACTGAAGAAAGAGAACGATAATGGATAGCCTTGACACTTATGTCAAATTGGAAATGACTAAAACAGGAGCCGTGCCGGGCCAAGTGGGGTTAGCCATCTCGAGCGAACACACTTCTTCGTAACTTCTACTCATTACTTGTTATTGATTGGTGCACCCTCGGAATTTCAGTCGTGTTGTTTCGCGGTGTTGCGATCGTTGCGGCGATGCGTTCTCACCAGTCCGTATCAGGCAAACGGTAGTTTCACTACCTTGGGTATTGCCTCATGTGCCTTGTCATACTTGTATCCCTATATACGCGACTACTACGAATTTGTTTTGTGTTATACCTATGGTGTACTCCCTGATATCCCAACAGTTTACGGTGGAGTTTACAGTGCTGTATAGACTATAACGCTTATATAAAATGTGTTAAAGGGGATAATGGTAACGTCTTAACACTATTTTGATACTTTATATTACTGATAAACATTATCTATTTAGCGTACACTACTACATAGTAGATAGTTTAACGGATCCTTAGAGGATAGTTATTCCAATATCCTTTGAGTTATTTGTATTTAGATTGCTATTTCACTTGAGTTGGATTTATTGATATAAGAATATTAATCCTGACTCGAGTGTTTTGTGTTTTGCTTTACGCTCGGGTCAGACTAAGTGTACCAGTATTCGAGACTCGCCTTTGGAGTTGGAGCTTTGCTTGAAGATCCAGCCATCTATTCTGCTTTCAGTATTTGATGATTCCAGTGATGTATTCTGATTTGTATCTGATGTATCGTGTTACTCTTCCGTTGTATCTGGTTTAACTCTGACGTATCTTATATATTTATATAGTAGCTTCATGAACTACTATCTCTTTTATTTTCGCTGCATATTATTACTCTGTGTCTGTGATTCTGTGATTATTTATTTACCGTATATCTCAGTTTTGCCAAATTTAAATTAACAATTCGGTATTTTGAACTATTCAAGTTCAACGTGTGCGGATGCGAATGGTCCAAAATAGCAGGTCGTTACATCAAGCCTAGTCCGGATGTTTTCAATACTCGGGTCAGATCCAAGTTATTTCATGTTTAGTTGATAATGATTGGAGTTTCCAGAGGAGTTGGAGATATTCATCTATGTATGGACATATTCTACCATCGATTTTGCTTAGTGAGGTTTCTGTTGTTTTGATGTTTGTCAGCATATTTAAGGACAGATGTTTATAACTGTCCAGGATGAATTTAGGTTAGACTCTGATATATGTATTTTAAAAGTTTTCCGCTGTAAAGATATTGTTCAATATTATATATTGTTACATTCGAGTGAGAATCTGTTCTTTTATTTTCTTTTACCCCTAACGATCTACCTTTTCACACGGTTTGAGTTGGCATGTGTGTTTAATTACCGATTCAAAGGTACGGAAAAGCGGGACCTGACATCACCCTTCCTTCTTCCATGTTCATTTCATTTCATTCACAAAAAAAGAAAAGAAAAGGAGATAAGGTTGACAACCATTAGGAATCAATAGGGATTCAAGATGAAAGGAAGAAGAAAAGAGAGCTACGGCAAATTCCATCATTTCAACAAAGATTAAGGTGAATAGAATGCATCCATCTCATGAATTTTGTGTATTTTAAATTAGGTTTTATGTAAATCTGAGTTTTTGGTGCTTATATCTTGCATTTGGATTAAATAATCATGGATACAAAATTTTGGGTGTTTGCATATTAATTATATAATTTTTAGAATTTTCCTAAATGGTTTTAATGTAAACCAAACTAAGTTTTTGATCTCTAAATGATCTAATTTTTTTGCATGAAGTTTGAATTATTATTTTGGAGAAGGTTTTTAAATTTCATAATTTTTAAATTAATATTGAATTATGCTAAATTTTCTAAGTAAGAAAATGGTTAAAATTATGAAATTAATTCTTAAAAATATGAAAAATAATTCTTTTGGTCCAAAATTTTCATCGAAGGTAGAAAATGATAAAAGTCATGAATTTTTTGGATTTCTTTAATCAATTTTCAATTTTATATGAATTACTTAGGGAAGGAAAGCACTAATTAATTAAGGAGGAATTAATTAGTTAATTGGTTGGTTAATTATGCAGTTAGCCAATTTGAAAAGAGAACTAAAAAATATGAAGTTAGCGGTAAGAAGTTAGCACCACAAAATGAGGTTTGGTAAAAAGAAGTTTCTTAAGAAGGTAATAAATCAGTTTTTGATTTAACTACAAGAGTGTCATTGAACCCTTATTGACTAAGTAAAATATCACTCACGAAGGCCTTAACATAAATGGTCCATGAATGTTGTGAAATAAATAGCTCACAAAAGCTTGAATAGGTCGCAAGGACCCCAGCATGGTTAGTACACGATGGCTCCTAAGGAAAGATATATACATACACGAAAGCACAACTGTAATAACATGAATGCGACGACCCGGAATTTTTAAGCATTTGAAATTGGAATATTAAATTGATTTTAAATATTTAAAAGTTAATTTTTAACTTGAATCCAAATATCACTATTTATTTGATAATAAAAATTTTGAATTTAAAATTTTGAAATTGGGTAAATTATTGAATCATCAGTTTTAAGTCTGTTAAAATAATTTGAAGGCTTGTAAAATTTATATTGACAGTACTGAACATAGTATAAGTGTTAAAATTAAATTTGGAAGTTCTTTGTTAAGTTTTGAAATTTTATCGTTTAAATCGATATTTCAAAATAGCCTTCCGAGGCATAGTCTCGGATTTCGACGAAACCAGTTCCATTAGATCTGTAATATTGTATTATTATCGGATTTCAAATTTCGTAATGTTTGGAATTGTTGTGTGAGCGTACGATATACAAACGTGCTGAATTTTTATCGAAAATTTAATTAAATAACTAAGTTCAAAAAGCTATCTTCTCCATACGATCGAATTAGGACTGGAAACCTTTTCCATTGCGTTCGGAATAGGGATATAACATTACGAACGCCTAGCGGCACACCTCGATAGGAGATCGGGTTTTTTAGCTCGATTTCGAGACGATTTAAAATTTAAAATTTATATAATGTTGTATATTTTGACCAGTCAACCTGTAGTTGAAATAATGTCACGCCAGTATTTTTCCGTTCACTGCAGAATACTGTAGCCAATCTGCTACACGCGACCATCGCTTCTTGTCTCCCCAATCTTCTTTTTATTTTGCACGCAACCGATCATTCCAGAGGGATAACAACTGCCTTCACATTTACAACTACGAATTCCTTCTCTTCCCTCATTTCGCAGTTCTTAACTCACAAGCCTCCTTCCCCTTCCTTACCGAAATCATAAATCGAAAAAATAGGCTGAACTCAGAAAAATGTCTCACACGACATTCCAAATTCACGAGCATGTACAAGGCATAGCGGCGGTTATTCTAGTGAAGTATCGACGAACTGAAGATTGGTCGAGACGTTGACATCGGCGATGCGTGGGTGAGAAAGGTCCAAAACTAGGTCGACGTTGTTTCTTTGGGCGTGATGTCGATTTGGGTAGAGCAGGGAATTATCGGCAGATCGCGTAGGCAAGTGGCGGCACCGCTTCTCGAGCATCGGCTAGGGTTCATGGTGGCGGGTCGCAAGCTCGTGGGCTTCGAGGCCGCGTATGCAAAGGTTTGTCGATGGGGCTGGGTTCGATTTATGGGAGATGTTTGTCGCGTCTGCGAGTGGAAGCTAGGCTCGGTAAGGTATAATTATTCTTTTCAATTTAATATACTTTACATATGTATATATATCAATATGGTTTTAAAAAAAGAGACTGAAATATATATATGATTTAGAAAATATGAGAGTTTGTGGAAAAATAATAATAAAAATTAAATAAACAAGTTTGTACACATTCTTAACTTACTAGATAATTTCAAAATAATGTACATTAGTAATTAACTTGTTTAATTTGCCTATTTAATTATTTTAGTTACTAATAATATTTATTAAAGGAAATTTGTTTAGGATAAGTTATTGGTCCAAAGTTAATTATTAGTTAATTTAATTATAAAAGGGAAAGTAAATAGTTTGATTTATTCAAATATTAATAAATCATATAATTATTTATTCAAGGGTCTTAAATCATGAAGAATCAAGTCAGTTGAAGTGGATTGCAAATATAAAGCAAATGTGAGTTAATCTCACTCATCTAGTCTGATATAAATTTAAATGATTAAATTTAAATAATTGGTTGAATGGTTGATTTGATTTGATGTGCTATATTACAGTATATAATATATCTTGGAATGATTGATTTCCCCCATTTTATAGCGGATGAGACCTTATGCGCCGCATTATAGCAGATAATATTATATAAACCCCATATACCATGATATTCCATCTCGAAGTGGAATTGGTATTGTGCTAACGTCTGTGGATGCAGGGAAACAGGTTGGAGGGATCCAACTGGATTCCTCAAATTATTTATATTGTTTAATATTCTCTGTTATGAATATTCGATATTCTTTGATGAATATTATTGATAATTGGAATATTGGATGCTATGGTTTACTTGAATATATTTCGGTACACTGTGTTATCAAAGTATATAGAATCAGATTTTGAAAGGAAAATAAAAGGAAGAGAATTTGAAGTGAAATAATTATAGAGAAGGTAAATAAATTAAGAAATGAAATGGATAAGAACAATAGAGGTTTTAAAATTCTAATAAATACATTCCGTATATGAAAAGGAGATTTTGAATAAAAAGGAAGATAATGAATTTTAAATGCAGTGTTATTATTTAAAAGAATAAAGCATTTATTTTAAATTTAAGATTTAAATTATTGAAAAGAATAAAGAAGAAATTTGGAAAATCTGAAATTAGTATGTTTTAGTTAAAAGATTAAAAATCAAATTAAAAAAAATAAGTCTATAAATGGATTCTGAAATGAATTGAGTAAAGAACTTTATATCAAACAGGGTAAATTGGAAATCAATTTGGAAATTGATTTAAGTGTTGGAAATTGGATGTTTGGGAGAATAAATTCGCGATGAGAATTTATTAAGAATAAGAAAATTTGTTTAAAAATAAATAATGATTTATTTTTAAAGGATGTGAAGAGAAGTGTATTTCCCTGGATAGCCAAATACATTTTCAAAGTAAACTTTTAAATATAAGTTAAAAGCTTTATTGTTGTTTTGAGAAGAATGTTTTAGGAACTTTATTATTTCTATTTAAATTCTAAAGTAAATATTTTTCGAATCTATTATCGTATTAATTATTTAGAAGGTGACTTAGTACTTTGTTTTGAAAAGTGAAAACCTAGTTTTATGTTTTATAAAGTAACCTTATTTTCAAATATTCATATAGTATGTATTTTTAACAAATTATTGAAGTAGTTTTAACTTAAATGTTTTAAAGTATTTCAAAGTAAAGAGTTTTAAATTATTTTAAAAATCTAAAGTTGTGTGCTTGGTGATTTCAGTGGAAATAGAAAATACTTGGAAAATTTATACTGAGAATGGAAGATTGTTTGAAACTGTTTTCAAAAGGGTTTAAAAAGTGGAAATATATCTCGTGAAGATATTTTTGGGATTAATAAATAATTTGGAAAATTATTTATTGTTTGTTGATTGTTGTGAATGTTATTTGATAGTTAAACAAACGACTATCAATATTGGCCAATACGCTGATCGTTCGAAGAGAACGAGATCGGGATTAATTTCTCGAAAACCACTTCGATCCGGTTTGAACGTTTTCGTGAGGAAGACGAGTTTGGATTCGAAGGTAGAGCATTGAAGTGGAAGGGCTTGTCGCTACTAATCCCGAAGATGTTTCCAAAATGGAGGTAGTAGGAGTAGTGTCTTCGGATCCGTTCGAACCCGGGTGGGCGATGGTTATTCTAAGGGATGTGTTCTAAAAGGTAACGCTTAGCCTCAAGCCTCATCAACCGGGAATGACTGAAAATCAGGGGTTATGCAGCAAGGCTAGGTGGGTAGCACCCATTCAGGGTGAGGTCATCCCTGTCTAGATGTCCCTTTTTATTTTGATTTAGTGGTGCAGTTGCTAGTTGGTGATCCCAACCGTGGGTTGATCTTACTCGAGATTACCTAGTAAGAGGTAGTCCCGGTCTTGTGTTGCAAGGGATCGGGAGTGGTCCTCGGTACAGTGATCTAGGCCACATACCATGACAGATGGTACCCCAGTGCCTAGTCATTAGTTGGAAATCCATTCTCCCTACGCGCCTTTTACGAGTTTTGTTTGTATTACCCACTTTTGTGGCTAGTAGCTGGAATTTAATAGATGTAACAATTTCGGCTATTTTAATAAGTATTTGTATATAGACCCTATTATAATATCAGAGGATTTTAATATAAAAATGTTTTAGCTACTGTAAGGTAAAAGCCGACATGTTTCTTTGTGGCGTGGTCTTACGAGATGCTTTTGTTTTTAAAGGATTTTTGAAACTTTAATAATCAATTTGAGTGTGATTTCTCACGCTGGTTTTCCAGACTAACTCGGGTGTTATTTAAATGTAATGCTTGGGTTAGACCGAGTATTATAGGATACAGGAAAGGATGCTGTAGAGCTTAGGGGAGGAGCTGGATGGCGATGCTTACTTCCGTATTTGTTTAAAATATTCTGCTGTGTATTCAGATTGTGTGGACAGGTTATGGTTACTGTCCTGTTGTATGTGATTGATGTATACTCTGATGATGTAATATATAAACAATGTATTTGTTTTGTGTAAAGATTATTGAATATTTATTATATTTTATTCCGCCGCGATGGTTAGATTTTGATGTTGTTTTTCTACTTTCTTCTTCTATCTCTTCTTCTTTAACCCAAATGGTTCGTATTTCTATTCAACTAGAGTTGATTGATGTAGAATAGTATTGACTCAAGGGGTACGGATTTGTAGGCCGTTACACTTGGTATCAGAGCATAGGTTGGTGATAACCTTGGCTCTGGTGGGGATTACTCATTAAATAGAGTCCAAAGTACTCTAGAATGAGTGAGAGTATTAATAGATATGAGTGCGTATTTGTTAGTGAATATAATTTTTTTTATTGTGTTGATTTATCGGTTGAGTGTTTATGGATTCTAGTCGAAGTGTGGGAAGCCCTGTTATCGATAACAATTTCTAAACTCTTAAACAAGATTAACCGACACAGTATTGTTTTAAATAGGGTAAATAAAATAATTTTACCCAAAATTATTTTTGTATATAAAAGAAATGATTTTTCGTAAATTGTTATAGTTATATATGGATGCTTGGTTGTTAGAAAGTGATAGTATTAAATTATTATCATTGTTGTATGTGAACTGAATAAGAAATTGAAATAATAACCAAATATTAAGGAATAAATTAATAAAATAAATGGGATTTGTAAATGTGAATTATAATTGAATAAGATATTGAAAACATAATTAAAAACTAGAAACGAATTCATATACAAATGAAATCTGTAAATGTAAACTATAAATGTGAATTATAGTGTGATTAGTAATTAAAATAAGATAAAATTCTAAAGTAATGTTTGAATATAAATTTAATGGATTTGGAATTTGAAAATTTAGAAATTTAAATTTTCTTTGAATTTGAAAATGATTCTCAAACACTTGGGAAGATAATATATATTAAGAAATATTTTTGGATCGGATTTGGAATGTAGAGAGATTTGGAATTTAAAAATATTTGAAAGGTTTTAAAAGAGATAAAAGTATTGAACTCTTTACGGTCGCTGGAAAATAATTCCGATGATGATCGCGACATCAACGGTGTTTATTTTCGAGTTTCTAAAAGAGGGATTGCTACCAGGATGTTTTGGATTAATGCTTGTTTGTGAAATTTGGTTTGATTTTGAAAAATGCAAAGGAATATTTTGGTTTAGATATATATGTTTTCAAAATTGAATGTGGAACCTTTTTAGTAATGAGTTTAAACGTGTAAGCAAAAGGGAATTGAAACTGAATGTTGAACTTAAGTTTGAATGAAAAAAAATTAGTCAAGTTGGACTAAATAAACAAAGTTTTAAGTTTAAAATTAATAAGTAACAGATTAATTAATATGGTATGCAAATGAAATGAAATTCAATATTGGATGATGTTTGATTTAAAATTGTGTAAAATAAAGTGCAGAATTAGTTCAAATGGATTAAAAATAACCAATGTTTGGAAATAAAATTTATTGGTTGAAAATGAATTTGCAAATGCATAAATGAATTTATAATTGTAAATAAATGAACTGAAATTGGATATTGTAATGATATTAAATGGAATTAAGTCCTTGCTTAACAAAATTCAAAAGAATGGTATGTAGCTAGATTTAACTGGAGTTGAGTTAAATAAAATTGAATTGAAATGAATTCAGTTGAGTTATATATAATATTAAATGGAATAAAATTCTTACTTAAATAAATAAAAGTAAACTAACTAAGTATTGAATTGAAATAAATAGGCTTCGAAAGTTTTTAAAAGAATTGGAAGGCATTGAAAAAAAAGAATATATATATATATAATCCCTAGTTAAAAGTAAAATGTGAATATGATTGACTGTAAATAGATAGAGAAGTATGAATATTAATAAGTGAGTAGCTCTTAAAAATTTAAAAAGGAAATAAATAAGCCGGAATAAAAGTGTGTGTATTCTATAAAAAAAATCAAGTATGGGATTATAAATTGAAAGTGTGGTTGAATGAAATAGAATTGGATTAAAATAGATTTGGTGTGAGTTGTAAACAAATCCAATTCAAGCATAAATTGAATGACCTTATTATTAATAAATTCAAAAATGAATTGTTAATGTGAATTAAAATTAAAAAATGGATAAAAGAATAAACTAATTGAATAAAATAGTAAAATGGTTGGGATTTGATAAAAAAAGATCAAACTAAAGATTTAAATGGAAGTTGGTTGAATAAAATAAACTTAAGTTATTGGGTGGAATAGTCTGAAGAAAATAAATAACTTAAGTAAATTGTGAGATGATTATTTAATATATTGGTTGTCGAGTTTAATAAATTGATGTGGAATCAAACATTTGGATATGGAAGAAATGCAACGGAAGGATTGCGAATAAAATTAAAATGGGATAAAATCAAATGTAAATTGAGTTGGAATAAATTTAAATGGTTATAAAGCTTAAGTAATTATTTAAATGGTTAGATTTTGATGTTGTTTTTCTACTTTCTTCTTCTATCTCTTCTTCTTTAACCCAAATGGTTCGTATTTCTATTCAACTAGAGTTCATTGATGTAGAATAGTATTGACTCAAGGGGTACGGATTTGTAGGCCGTTACACTTGGTATCAGAGCATAGGTTGGTGATAACCTTGGCTCTGGTGGGGATTACTCATTAAATAGAGTCCAAAGTACTCTAGAATGAGTGAGAGTATTAATAGATATGAGTGCGTATTTGTTAGTGAATATATTTTTTTTTTATTGTGTTGATTTATCGGTTGAGTGTTTATGGATTCTGGTCGATGTGTGGGATGCCTATTATCGATAACAATTTCTAAACTCTTAAACAAGATTAACCGACACAGTATTGTTTTAAATAGGGTAAATAAAATAATTTTACCCAAAATTATTTTTGTAATAAAAGAAATGATTTTTCGTAAATTGTTATAGTTATATATGGATGCTTGGTTGTTAGAAAGTGATAGTATTAAATTATTATCATTGTTGTATGTGAACTGAATAAGAAATTGAAATAATAACCAAAAATTAAGGAATAAATTAATAAAATAAATGGGATTTGTAAATGTGAATTATAATTGAATAAGATATTGAAAACATAATTAAAAACTAGAAACGAATTCATATACAAATGAAATCTGTAAATGTAAACTATAAATGTGAATTATAGTGTGATTAGTAATTAAAATAAGATAAAATTCCAAATTCCAAAGTAATGTTTGAATATAAATTTAAAGGATTTGGAATTTGAAAATTTAGAAATTTAATTTTTCTTTGAATTTGAAAATGATTCTCAAACACTTGGGAAGATAATATATATTAAGAAATATTTTTGGATCGGATTTGGAATGTAGAGGGATTTGGAATTTAAAAATATTTGAAAGGTTTTAAAAGAGATAAAAGTATTAAACTCTTTACGGTCGCTGGAAACTAATTCCGATGATGATCGCGACATCAACGGTGTTTATTTTTGAGTTTCTAAAAGAGGGATTGCTACCAGGATGTTTTGGATTAATGCTTGTTTGTGAAATTTGGTTTGATTTTGAAAAATGCAAAGGAATATTTTGGTTTAGATATATATGTTTTCAAAATTGAATGTGGAACCTTTTTAGTAATGAGTTTAAACGTGTAAGCAAAAGGGAATTGAAACTGAATGATAAACTTAAGTTTGAATGAAAAAAAAATAGTCAAGTTGGACTAAATAAACAAATTTTTAAGTTTAAAATTAATAAGCAACTGATTAATTAATATGGTATGCAAATGAAATGAAATTCAATATTGGATGATGTTTGATTTAAAATTGTGTAAAATAAAGTGCAGAATTAGTTCAAATGGATTAAAAATAACCAATGTTTGGAAATAAAATTTATTGGTTGAAAATAAATTTGCAAATGAATAAATGAATTTATAATTGTAAATAAATGAACTGAAATTGGATATTGTAATGATATTAAATGTAATTAAGTCCTTGCTTAACAAAATTCAAAAGAATGGTATGTAGCTAGATTTAACTGGAGTTGAGTTAAATAAAATTGAATTGAAATGAATTCAGTTGAGTTATAGATAATATTAAAAGGAATAAAAATTTTAGTTAAATAAATAAAAGTAAACTAACTAAGTATTGAATTGAAATAAATAAGCTTCAAAAGTTTTTAAAAGAATTGGAAGGCATTGAAAAAAAGAACATATACATATATAATCCCTAGTTAAAAGTAAAATGTGAATATGATTGAGTGTAAATAGATAAAGAAGTATGAATATTAATAAGTGAGTAGCTCTTAAAAATTTAAAAAGGAAATAAATAAGCCGGAATAAAAGTGTGGGTATTCTATAAAAAAATCAAGTATGGGATTATAAATTGAAAGTGTGGTTGAATGAAATAGAATTGGATTAAAATAGATTTGGTGTGAGTTGTAAACAAATCCAATTCAAGCATAAATTGAATGACCTTATTATTAATAAATTCAAAAATGAATTGTTAATGTGAATTAAAATTAAAAAATGGATAAAAGAATAAACTAATTGAATAAAATAGTAAAATGGTTGGGATTTGATAAAAAAAGATCAAACTAAAGATTTAAATGGAAGTTGGTTGAATAAAATAAACTTAAGTTATTGGGTGGAATAGTCTGAAGAAAATAAATAACTTAAGTAAATTGCGAGATGATTATTTAATATATTGGTTGTCGAGTTTAATAAAATGATGTGGAATCAAACATTTGGATATGGAAGAAATGCAACGGAAGGATTGTGAATAAAATTTAAATGGGATAGAATCAAATGTAATTGAGTTGGAATAAATTTAAATGGTTATAAAGCTTAAGTAATTATTTATTCACATTAATATTGTCAAATTGCATAAGAAAATGGATCGCTCGATGTAAACGGGATAGATAAAATTTTATGGGTTATTAGTAAATAGGATGATTTTGAAATCAATTGGAATGAATATGAGTTTGTTTTGCTTAAATGAATTAGATATAAGCGTATAAGTTGTAAGTCACTTAAAATGAATGGAATGGTTCGGAAATTGGTTGTAAGCAATTGTAATAAGTGTCGGAACCTTATATGTGCTTGTGGAAATTATATAATGTGCATTATATGTGAAATTTATGTGTTAGCTATTGAAAGTAAGAGAAATGTTAATAAATTTGCAAATATTTAGTACTTATATGTTTAAATTGAGTAAGTACATGTACTGGGAAGACGTTTGGTTGGGTTTGGACGCACTAAATGCTAAAACAATAAGCCTCTTGCTTAAAAATGCTTAATAAAGGTACGCCTACGCAATAAAAATAGGAAATATGAACCGTTTTTGTTTATTCGACCGGGTGGGTCGATGTATATATATTTATATCTCTTGTCAAATTGCAAAAGCTCCTCCGTAGAATTTGTTTTGAAAATCTTGGGAAAATTTTAGTTAGCGACAAAATGATTCAGATTTGAAATTGAAATAAATTAAGGAATGCAGCTAATTTAAAATAATGACATGAATCGGTATAAATGGAAGATAAAATTCAATATTCAGAATTGAAAATAAACTTAATTCATATGGAAATTGGAGAACCAATTTGAATAGAAGTAGATATAAACTAAAGTGATGAAGTGAAAATAAATAAAGAAGCATATTAATTGCTTATATTAAACTTAATAAAGGAATGGTGAATTCTTAATTGGAAATTGATATTACAAATATATTCTAAGTTAATATTTGAATGAATAAATATTAACATTTTGTAAGGAAGTCAATAAAATGTTTTTGAATGTTGTGATTAGATATTATTGCTAAGTAAGATATACATGTATTATAAGGGAAAAGGAAAATTGGTTTTGGTTTTAGAAGATAAATTTGAATTGCTCGACAAAAAGGTATGTGTTTAAATTTCTATATGAAATTTGATTGGGTTTTTGATCTAGCCACTTGGCTTTTTGTTTTCTTTTACAATTTAGGATCCCGTAGTGGCATTTTGTAGTTGTACCGAGCTAGCCGCGCAAAGAAGACGCTAGCGAAATTTTTCAAAAATTTAGAGAGTTAGAAAATTTTTGAGAAAACTTTGATAATTCAAAATTTGGTTTCAAATTGAAATTTGAAATTTTGTTGAGAAAAATGTATTGTTTGAAACTATGGGAGGGTTTGGAAGTTAGTAAGAATAATAATGAGTGTTTTATAAAAAGATAGTTGATAGGATGTTGAATTGTTGGTTTTGAGAAAAGTAAACGGGTATCAGACCATTCTTCATAATTAGTAATATTAGGGAAGAAATTCTTTTAAGGGGGAGGAATGCGACGACCCAGAATTTTTAAGCATTTGAAATTGGAATGTTAAATTGATTTTAAATATTTAAAAGTTAATTTTTAACTTGAATCCAAATATCACTATTTATTTGATAATTAAATTTTTGAATTTAATAATTTGAAATTGGGTAAATTATTGAATCTTCAGTTTTAAGCCTGTTAAAATAATTTGAAGGCATGTAAAATTTATATTAAGAGTACTGAACATAGCAGAAGTGTTAAAATTGAATTTGGAAGTGCTTTGTTAAGTTTTGAAATTTTATCGTTTAAATCGATATTTAAAAATAGCCTTCCAAGGCATAGTCGCGGATTTCAACGAAACCAGTTCCATTGGATCCGTAATATTGTATTATTATCGGATTTCAAATTTCATAATGTTTGGAATTGTTATGTGAGCGTACGATATATAAACGCGCTGAATTTTTATCGAAAATATAATTTAATAACTAAGTTCAAAAAGCTACATTCTCCATACGATCGAATTAGGACCGAAACCTTTTCCATTGCGTTCGGAATAGAGATATAGCATTAGGAATGCCAAGCGTCACGTCTCGATAGGATGTCGGGTTTTTTAGCTCGTTTTCGAGACGATTTATAAAATTATATAATATTGTATAATTTGACCAGTCAACCTATAGTTGAAATAATGTCACACCAGTATTTTTCCGTTCACTGCAGAATACTGTAGCCCATCTGCTACACGCGACCATCGCTTCTTGTCTCCCCAGTCTTCTTTTTATTTTGCACGCAACCGATCATTCCAAAGGGATAACAATTGCCATCACATTTACAACTACGAATTCCTTCTCTTCCCTCATTTCACATTTCTTAACTCACAAGCCTCCTTCCCCCTCCTTACCGAAATCATAAATCGAAAAAATAGGCCAAGCTCAGAAAAATATCTCACACGACATTCAAAATTCATGAGCATGTACAAGGCACGGCGGTGGTTATTCTAGGGAAGTATCGATGATCTGAAGATCGATCGAGACGCTGGCATCGGCGATGCATGGGTGAGAAAGGTCCAAAACTTGGTCGACGTTGTTTCTTTGGGCGTGATGTCGATTGGGGTAGAGCAAGGAATTATCGGCAGATCGCGTAGGCAAGTGGCGGCGCCGCTTCTCGAGCATAGGCTAGAGTTCATGGTGGCGGGTCGCAAGCTCGTGGGCTTTGAGGCCGTGTATGCAGAGGTTTGTCGATGGGGCTGGGTTCAATTTATGGGCGGTGTGCCGCGTCTGTGAGTGGAAGTTGGGCTCGGTAAGGTATAATTCTTCTTTTCAATTTAATTTAATATACATATGTATATATATCAATATGGTTAAAAAAAAGAGACTGAAATATATATATATGATTTAGAAAATATGAGAGATTATGGAAAAATAATAGTAAAAATTAAATAAACAAGTTTGTACACATTCTTAACTTACCAGACAATTTTAAAATAATGTATATTAGTAATTAACCTGTTTAATTTACCTATTTAATTATTTTAGTTACTAATAATATTTATTAAAGGGAATTTGTTTAGAATAAGTTATTAGTCCAAATTTAATTATTAGTTAATTTAATTATAAAAGGGAAAGTAAATTGTTTGATTTATTCAAATATTAATAAATCATATAATTATTTATTCAAGGGTCTTAAATCATGAAGAATCAAGTCAGTTGAAGTGGATTGCAAATATAAAGCAAAGGTGAGTTAATCTCACTCATCTGGTTTGATATAAATTTAAATGATTAAATTTAAATAATTGGTTGAATGGTTGAATTGATTTGATGTGCTATATTATAATATATAATATATCTTGGAATGATTGATTTCCCGCATTTTATAGCAGACGAGACCCTATGCGCCGCATTATAGCGGATAATATTATATAAATCCCATATACCGCGATATTCCACCTCGAAGTGGAATTGGTATTGTGCTAACGTCTTTGGATGCAGGGAAACAGGTTGGAGGGATACAACTGGATTCCTCAAATTATTTGTATTGTTTATTATTCTCTGTTATGAATATTCGATATTCTGTGATGAATATTATTGATAATTGGAATATTGAATGCTATGGTTTACTTGAATATATTTCAGTACACTGTGTTATCAAAATATATAGAATCGGATTTTGAAAGGAAAATAAAAGGAAGAGAATTTATAAGTGAAATAATTATAGAGAAGGTAAATAAATTAAGAAATGAACTAGATAAGAACAATAGGGTTTTAAAATTCTAATAAATACATTCCGTATATGAAAAGGAGATTTTGAATAAACAGGAAGATAATTAATTTTAAACTTCACTGTTATTATTTAAAAGAATAAAGCATTTATTTTAAATTTAAGATTTAAATTACTGAAAAGAATTAAGAAGAATTTTGGAAAATCTAAAATTAGTCATATTTTATTTAAAAGATTTAAAATCAAAAAAAAATATAAGTCTATAAATGGATTCTGAAATGAATTGAGTAAAAAAATTTATTTCAAACGGGGTAAATTGGAAATCAATTTGGAAATTGATTTAAGTGTTGGAAATTGGATATTTGGGAGAATAAATTCACGATGAGAATTTATTAAAGGAATGTGAAAATTTGTTTAAAAATAAATAGTGATTTACTTTTAAAGGATGTGAAGAGAAGTGTATTTCCCTGGATAGCCAAATACGTTTTCAAAGTAAACTTTTAAATATAAGTTAAAAACCTTAATGTTGTTTTGAAAGGCATGTTTTAGGAACTTTATTATTTCTAAAATATTTAAATTCTAAAGTTAATAGTTTTCGAATCTATTATCGTAGTACTATTTAAAAGGTGACTTAGTATTTTGTTTTAAAAAGTGAAAACCTAGTTTTATATTTTATAAAGTAACCTTATTTTCAAATATTCATATAGTATGTATTTTTAACAAATTATTGATGTAGTTTTAACTTAAATGTTTTAAAATATTACAAAGTAAAGCGCTTTAAATTATTTTAAAAATCTAAAGTTTTGTGCTTGGTGATTTCAGTGGAAATAGAAAATACTTGGAAAATTTATTCTGAGAAAGGAAGATAGTTTGAAACTGTTTTCAAATGGGTTTGAAAAGTGGAAATATATCTTGTGAAGATATCTTTGGGATTAATAAATAATTTGGAAAATTATTTATTGTTTGGTGATTGTTGTGAATGTTAATTGATAGTTAAACAACCGACTATCAATATTGGCCAATACGCTGATCGTTTCGAAGAGACTGGGATCGGGATTAATTTCTCGAAAACCACTTCGATCCGGTTTGAACATTTTCGTGAGGAAGACGAGTTTGGATTTGAAGGTGGAGCATTGAAGTGCAAGGGCTAGCCGCTACTAATCCTGAGGATGTTTCCAAAATGGAGGCAGTAGGAGTACTGCCTTCGGTTCCGTTCGAACCCGGGACGGACTTGTATGGATGAATGCTTTCGGAACATCGTCAAGTGGGCGATGGGCATCCTAAATGATGTGTTCTGAAAGGTAATGCTTAGCCTCAAGCCTCATTAACCGGGAATGACTAAAAATTAGGGGTTAAGGCTAGGTCGGTAGCACCCATTGAGGGTGAGGTCATCCCTGTCTAGATGTCCCTTTTTATTTCGGCTTAGTGGTGCGGTTGTTGATCCCAACCGTGGGGTGATCTTACTAGGGATTATCCAGTAAGGGGTAGTACCAGTCTTGTGTTGCAAGGGATCGGGAGTGGTCCTTGGTACAATGATCTAGGCCACGTACCGTGAAAGCTGGTACCCCAGTGCCTAGTCATTAGTTGGAAATCCATTCTCCCTACGCGCCTTTTACGAGTTTTGTTTGTATAACCGACTTTTGTGGCTAGTAGCTGTAATTTAATAGATGTAACAAATTCAGCTATTTTAATAAGTATTTGTATATAGACCCTATTATAATATCAGAGGATTTTAATATAAAAATGTTTTAGCTATCGTAAGGTAAAAGCCGACATGTTTATTTGTGGCGTGGTTTTACGAGATACTTTTGTTTTCAAAGGATTTTTGAAACTTTAATTATCAATTTGAGTGTGATTTCTCACGCTGGTTTTCCAAACTGACTCGGGTGTTATTTAACTGTAATGCTCGGGTCAGACCGAGTATTATAGGATACAGGAAAGGATGCTATAGAGCTCAGGAGATGAGCTGGACGGTGATGCGTACTTCCGTATTTGTTTAGAATATTCCGCTGTGTATTCAGATTGTGTGGACAGGTTATGGTTACTGTCCAGTTGTATGTGATTGATGTATACTCTAATGATGGAATATATAAACAGATGTATTTGTTTTGTGTAAAGATGATTGAATATCTATTATATTTTATTCCGCTGCGATGGTTAGATTCTGATGTTGTTTTTTTACTTTCTTCTTCTACCTCTTCTTCTTTAACCCAAATGGTTCGTATTACTGTTCAACTTGAGTTGATTGATATAGAATATTATTGACTCAAGGGGTATGGATTTGCGGGCCGTTACAATGAAGATTAAAGAAAATAAGTATAAATAGTACAGGATGACATGTGTGTAAATAGGACAACACATGTAATAAAAATATAAAATTCATCAAAAGCAACCAAATAAAATGGACCATGAAAGCGCATGTAAACTAAAATAAAGAAAGTATTTTTTTATTAACAAGTCTAGTACAGGAAAGCACACACAAAGATATATATATAGCATTACATAAAAGCTAAGTGTTGTTGGAACTAGACCAGCATGCAGTGAAGATATGAGTAGATTTCAATTATTTTACCATATTGGATCTTTATTGGGCTACGAAGTCGAATTTATTTAGAATATCTCTAAATTTAATTTAAATAAAATCATATATTTATTTAAATTTATAAATTACTGTTTGAAATGTATTTGATTTATTTTCACTTTATATTAATGCATACATATATATCATATACACATGTATAGGTATGTGCATGCATAACATGATATTACATGCAAGGTATAATATGTCCATATATAGATGTTGGGATTTACATTGCAACACACACTTTAGATTATCCTATACGTATTGTATATTGTCCAAATATGTGTACATACTTATAGTTAACATATATGAATATCCAAGTAGTTAATGTGTGTGTTTATATATATATTTCTATTATAGATATATATGTCTTTATATAATGTATTATAAATAACGAATATATATATATATATATATATATATGTATATATGTACATATAAAATTTTATGTTTAAAGAGATATTACATATATAAAGATACACACACATATGAATTAAAGTAAAATAATTATGTGTATACATATAAATATATGTATGTGTGTAAATATAATAATTACATTTAAATTTATATTATAATAAATAATATATATAAATATACATATCTCATTTAAATTTTTTATTTTAACGTTGCAGATCGAAATACACTACAATCCAAGTTTATTACAATTTTATTATATTAATATAGATTTATTATGAATCAATTAGTCAAAACATCATAAATAAATAATGTAAAACAATTATATAATAAAATATAAAATTATGAATTTTTCAAAAATTAAGAATAGTATTTTAAGGGTTGCAAAAATTTTCCATATTTTTCTGAGTGAAAATTATACTTTTTATTGATTAAATACTATTCAACAAATTTCAAAATAATTTTAAAAACTACAAAAACATGGCTAAAAATTCTAAAATTTTGACCAAGATCTTCTATAATAATAAACTAAATTTAAAAAATTTATAATTGAATTTTGGAAACAAGATTTATTTTATATGAATTTATTAACTCTTATAGTGATTAAATAATATTAATAAATATGTAATAATTTCAGAAAAATTATTTCCGGTTACTAGAATTCATAATTAATATAAAAATACATTGGAAAATTACCATATCAAATTTTGTATAATATAGATGCATATATAAATAAATTAATTAATTTACGTATTAGTATAATATTAAAATAACATACACTAATTCGGCATTGAACTTCATATCATTAATAATACACTAATTCGGCATTGGAAGTTCTTTGTTAAGTTTTGAAATTTTATCGTTTAAATCGATATTTAAAAATAGCCTTCCAAGGCATAGTCTCGGATTTCGACGAAACCAGTTCCATTAGATATGTAATATTGTATTATTATCGGATTTCAAATTTCGTAATGTTTGGAATTGTTGTGTGAGCGTACGATATATAAACGCGTTGAATTTTTATCGAAAATTTAATTAAATAACTAAGTTCAAAAAGCTATCTTCTCCATACGATCGAATTAGGACTGGAAACCTTTTCCATTGCATTCGGAATAGGGATATAACATTACGAACGCCTAGCGGCACGCCTCGATAGGAGATCGGGTTTTTTAGCTCGATTTCGAGACGATTTAAAATTTATATAATGTTGTATATTTTGACCAGTCAACTTGTAGTTGAAATAATGTCACGCCAGTATTTTCCGTTCACTGCAGAATAGTATAGCCAATCTGCTACACGCGACCATCGCTTCTTGTCTCCCCAATCTTCTTTTTATTTTGCACGCAACCGATCATTCCAGAGGGATAACAGCTGCATTCACATTTACAACTACGAATTCCTTCTCTTCCCTCATTTCGCAGTTCTTAACTCACAAGCCTCCTTCCCCTTCCTTATCGAAATCATAAATCGAAAAAATAGGCTGAACTCAGAAAAATGTCTCACACGATATTCCATCTCGAAGTGGAATTGGTATTGTGCTAACGTCTGTGGATGCAGGGAAACAGGTTGGAGGGATCCAACAGGATTCCTCAAATTATTTATATTGTTTAATATTCTCTGTAATGAATATTCAATATTCTGTGATGAATATTATTGATAATTAGAATATTGGATGTTATGGTTTACTTGAATATATTTCGGTACACCGTGTTATCAAAGTATATAGAATCGGATTTTGAAAGGAAAATAAAAGGAAGAGTATTTGAAGTGAAATAATTATAGAGAAGGTAAATAAATTAAGAAATGAAATGGATAAGAACAATAGGGGTTTTAAAATTCTAATAAATACATTCTGTATATGAAAAGGAGATTTTGAATAAAAAGGAAGATAATGAATTTTAAATTCAGTGTTATTATTTAAAAGAATAAAGCATTTATTTTAAATCTAAGATTTAAATTATTGAAAAGAATAAAGAAGAAATTTGGAAAATCTGAAATAAGTATGTTTTAGTTAAAAGATTTAAAATCAAATTAAAAAAATATAAGTCTATAAATGGATTCTGAAATGCATTGAGTAAAGAAATTTATTTCAAACGGGGTAAATTGGAAATCAATTTGGAAATTAATTTAAGTGTTGGAAATTGGATGTTTGGGAGAATAAATTCACGATGAGAATTTATTAAAGGAATAAGAAAATTTGTTTAAAAATAAATAATGATTTATTTTTAAAGGATGTGAAGAGAAGTGTATTTCCCTGGAGAGCCAAATACGTTTTCAAAGTAAACTTTTAAATATAAGTTAAAAGCTTTATTGTTGTTTTGAGAAGAATGTTTTAGGAACTTTACTATTTCTAAAATATTTAAATTCTAAAGTAAATATTTTTCGAATCTATTATCGTATTAATTATTTAGAAGGTGACTTAGTATTTTGTTTTGAAAAGTGAAAACCTAGTTTTATATTTTATAAAGTAACCTTATTTTCAAATATTCATATAGTATGTATTTTTAACAAATTATTGAAGTAGTTTTAACTTAAATGTTTTAAAGTATTTCAAAGTAAAGAGTTTTAAATTATTTTAAAAATCTAAAGTTTTGTGCTTGGTGATTTCAGTGGAAGTAGAAAATACTTGGAAAATTTATGCTGAGAATGGAAGATTGTTTGAAACTGTTTTCAAAAGGGTTTGAAAAGTGGAAATATATCTCGTGAAGATATTTTTGGGATTAATAAATAATTTGGGAAATTATTTATTGTTTGGTGATTGTTGTGAATGTTAATTGATAGTTAAACAACCGACTATCAATATTGGCCAATACGCTGATCGTTCGAAGAGAACGAGATCGGGATTAATTTCTCGAAAACCACTACGATTCGGTTTGAACGTTTTCGTGAGGAAGACGAGTTTGGATTCGAAGGTGGAGCATTGAAATACAAGGGCTAGTCACTACTAATCCCGAAGATGTTTCCAAAATGGAGGTAGTAGGAGTAGTGTCTTCGTTTCCGTTCGAACCCGGGTGGGCGATGGTCATTCTAAGGGATGTGTTCTAAAAGGTAACGCTTAGCCTCAAGCCTCATCAACCGGGAATGACTGAAAATCAGGGGTATGCAGCAAGGCTAGGTGGGTAGCACCCATTCATGGTGAGGTCATCCCTGTCTAGATGTCCCTTTTTATTTCGATTTAGTGGTGCAGTTGCTAGTTGGTGATCCCAACCGTGGGTAGATCTTACTCGAGATTATCCAGTAAGAGGTAGTCCCGGTCTTGTGTTGCAAGGGATCGGGAGTGGTCCTCGGTACAGTGATCTAGGCCACATACCATGACAGATGGTACCCCAGTGCCTAGTCATTAGTTGGAAATCCATTCTCCCTACGCGCCTTTTACGAGTTTTGTTTGTATTACCCACTTTCGTGGCTAGTAGCTGGAATTTAATAGATGTAACAATTTCGGCTATTTTAATAAGTATTTGTATATAGACCCTATTATAATATCAGAGGATTTTAATATAAAAATGTTTTAGCTATCGTAAGGTAAAAGCCGACATGTTTATTTGTGGCGTGGTCTTACGAGATGCTTTTGTTTTCAAAGGATTTTTGAAACTTTAATAATCAATTTGAGTGTGATTTCTCACGCTGGTTTTCCAGACTGACTCGGGTGTTATTTAACTGTAATGCTTGGGTTAGACCGAGTATTATAGGATACAGGAAAGGATGCTGTAGAGCTTAGGGGAGGAGCTGGATGGCGATGCTTACTTCCGTATTTGTTTAAAATATTCCGCTGTGTATTCAGATTGTATGGACAGGTTATGGTTACTGTCCTGTTGTATGTGAATGATGTATACTCAGATGATGTAATATATAAACAGATGTATTTGTTTTGTGTAAAGATTATTGAATATTTATTATATTTTATTCCGCCGCGATGGTTAGATTTTGATGTTGTTTTTCTACTTTCTTCTTCTATCTCTTCTTCTTTAACCCAAATGGTTCGTATTTCTATTCAACTAGAGTTCATTGATGTAGAATAGTATTGACTCAAGGGGTACGGATTTGTAGGCCGTTACACTTGGTATCAGAGCATAGGTTGGTGATAACCTTGGCTCTGGTGGGGATTACTCATTAAATAGAGTCCAAAGTACTCTAGAATGAGTGAGAGTATTAATAGATATGAGTG
Organism: Allium cepa; assembly: GCA_030765085.1. Taxonomy (NCBI): domain Eukaryota; kingdom Viridiplantae; phylum Streptophyta; class Magnoliopsida; order Asparagales; family Amaryllidaceae; genus Allium; species Allium cepa. The sequence goes on from CM060939.1 coordinate 627,066,454, forward strand.
CGTATTTGTTAGTGAATATATTTTTTTTTATTGTGTTGATTTATCGGTTGAGTGTTTATGGATTCTGGTCGATGTGTGGGATGCCTATTATCGATAACAATTTCTAAACTCTTAAACAAGATTAACCGACACAGTATTGTTTTAAATAGGGTAAATAAAATAATTTTACCCAAAATTATTTTTGTAATAAAAGAAATGATTTTTCGTAAATTGTTATAGTTATATATGGATGCTTGGTTGTTAGAAAGTGATAGTATTAAATTATTATCATTGTTGTATGTGAACTGAATAAGAAATTGAAATAATAACCAAAAATTAAGGAATAAATTAATAAAATAAATGGGATTTGTAAATGTGAATTATAATTGAATAAGATATTGAAAACATAATTAAAAACTAGAAACGAATTCATATACAAATGAAATCTGTAAATGTAAACTATAAATGTGAATTATAGTGTGATTAGTAATTAAAATAAGATAAAATTCTAAAGTAATGTTTGAATATAAATTTAATGGATTTGGAATTTGAAAATTTAGAAATTTAAATTTTCTTTGAATTTGAAAATGATTCTCAAACACTTGGGAAGATAATATATATTAAGAAATATTTTTGGATCGGATTTGGAATGTAGAGAGATTTGGAATTTAAAAATATTTGAAAGGTTTTAAAAGAGATAAAAGTATTGAACTCTTTACGGTCGCTGGAAAATAATTCCGATGATGATCGCGACATCAACGGTGTTTATTTTCGAGTTTCTAAAAGAGGGATTGCTACCAGGATGTTTTGGATTAATGCTTGTTTGTGAAATTTGGTTTGATTTTGAAAAATGCAAAGGAATATTTTGGTTTAGATATATATGTTTTCAAAATTGAATGTGGAACCTTTTTAGTAATGAGTTTAAACGTGTAAGCAAAAGGGAATTGAAACTGAATGTTGAACTTAAGTTTGAATGAAAAAAAATTAGTCAAGTTGGACTAAATAAACAAAGTTTTAAGTTTAAAATTAATAAGTAACAGATTAATTAATATGGTATGCAAATGAAATGAAATTCAATATTGGATGATGTTTGATTTAAAATTGTGTAAAATAAAGTGCAGAATTAGTTCAAATGGATTAAAAATAACCAATGTTTGGAAATAAAATTTATTGGTTGAAAATGAATTTGCAAATGCATAAATGAATTTATAATTGTAAATAAATGAACTGAAATTGGATATTGTAATGATATTAAATGGAATTAAGTCCTTGCTTAACAAAATTCAAAAGAATGGTATGTAGCTAGATTTAACTGGAGTTGAGTTAAATAAAATTGAATTGAAATGAATTCAGTTGAGTTATATATAATATTAAATGGAATAAAATTCTTACTTAAATAAATAAAAGTAAACTAACTAAGTATTGAATTGAAATAAATAGGCTTCGAAAGTTTTTAAAAGAATTGGAAGGCATTGAAAAAAAAGAATATATATATATATAATCCCTAGTTAAAAGTAAAATGTGAATATGATTGACTGTAAATAGATAGAGAAGTATGAATATTAATAAGTGAGTAGCTCTTAAAAATTTAAAAAGGAAATAAATAAGCCGGAATAAAAGTGTGTGTATTCTATAAAAAAAATCAAGTATGGGATTATAAATTGAAAGTGTGGTTGAATGAAATAGAATTGGATTAAAATAGATTTGGTGTGAGTTGTAAACAAATCCAATTCAAGCATAAATTGAATGACCTTATTATTAATAAATTCAAAAATGAATTGTTAATGTGAATTAAAATTAAAAAATGGATAAAAGAATAAACTAATTGAATAAAATAGTAAAATGGTTGGGATTTGATAAAAAAAGATCAAACTAAAGATTTAAATGGAAGTTGGTTGAATAAAATAAACTTAAGTTATTGGGTGGAATAGTCTGAAGAAAATAAATAACTTAAGTAAATTGTGAGATGATTATTTAATATATTGGTTGTCGAGTTTAATAAATTGATGTGGAATCAAACATTTGGATATGGAAGAAATGCAACGGAAGGATTGCGAATAAAATTAAAATGGGATAAAATCAAATGTAAATTGAGTTGGAATAAATTTAAATGGTTATAAAGCTTAAGTAATTATTTATTCACATTAATATTGTCAAATTGCATAAGAAAATGGATCGCTCGATGTAAACAGGATAGATAAAATTTTATGGGTTATTAGTAAATAGGATGATTTTGAAATCAATTGGAATGAATATGAGTTTGCTTTGCTTGAATGAATTAGATATAAGCGTATAAGTTGTAAGTCACTTAAAATGAATGGAATGGTTCGGAAATTGGTTGTAAGCAATTGTATTAAGTGTTGGAACCTTATATGTGCTTGTGGAAATTATATAATGTGCATTATATGTGAAATTTATGTGTTAGCTATTGAAAGTAAGAGAAATGTTAATAAATTTGCAAATATTTAGTACTTATATGTTTAAATTGAGTAAGTACATGTACCGGGAAGCCGTTTGGTTGGATTTGGACGCACTAAATGCTAAAACAATAAGCCACTTGCTTAAAAATGCTTAATAAAGGTACGCCTACGCAATAAAAATAGAAAATATGAACTGTTTTTGTTTATTCGACCGGGTGGGTCGATGTATATATATTTATATCTCTTGTCAAATTGCAAAAGCTCCTCCGTAGAATTTGTTTTGAAAATTTTGGGAAAATTTTAGTTAGCGACAAAATGATTCAGATTTGAAATTGAAATAAATTAAGGAATGCAACTAATTTAAAATAATGACATGAATCGGTATAAATGGAAGATAAAATTCAATATTCAGAATTGAGAATAAACTGAATTCATATGGAAATTGGTGAACCAATTTGAATAGAAGTAGATATAAACTAAAGTGATGAAGTGAAAATAAATAAAGAAGCATATTAATTGCTTATATTAAACTTAAGAAAGGAATGTTGAATTCTTAATTGGAAATTGATATTACAAATATATTCTAAGTTAATATTTGAATGGATAAATATTAACATTTTGTAAGGAAGTCAATAAAATGTTTTTGAATGTTGTGATTAGATATTATTGCTAAATAAGATATACAGGTATTATAAGGGAAAAGGAAAATTGGTTTTGGTTTTAGAAGATAAATTTGAATTGCTCGACAAAAAAGTATGTGTTTAAATTTCTATATGAAATTTGATTGGGTTTTTGATCTAGCCACTTGGCTTTTTGTTTTCTTTTACAATTTAGGAGCCCGTAGTGGCATTTTATAGTTGTACCGAGCTAGCCGCGCAAAGAAGACGCTAGCGAAAATTTTCAAAATTTAGAGAATTAGAAAATTTTTGAGAAAACTTTGATAATTCAAAATTTGGTTTCAAATTGAAATTTGAAATTTTGTTGAGCAAATTGTATTGTTTGAAACCATGGGAGGGTTTGGAAGTTAGTAAGAATAATAATGAGTCTTTTATAAAAAGATAGTTCATAGGATGTTGAATTGTTGGTTTTGAGAAAAGTAAACGGGTAACAGACCATTCTTCCTAATTAGTCATTTCAGGGACGAAATTCTTTTAAGGGGGAGGAATGCGACGACCCAGAATTTTTAAGCATTTGAAATTGGAATGTTAAATTGATTTTAAATATTTAAAAGTTAATTTTTAACTTGAATCCAAATATCACTATTTATTTGATAATTTTGAATTTAATAATTTGAAATTGGGTAAATTATTGAATCTTCAGTTTTAAGCCTGTTAAAATAATTTGAAGGCATGTAAAATTTGTATTGACAGTACTGAACATAGCAGAAGTGTTAAAATTGAATTTGGAAGTGCTTTGTTAAGTTTTGAAATTTTATCGTTTAAATCGATATTTAAAAATAGCCTTCCAAGGCGTAGTCGCGGATTTCAACGAAACCAGTTCCATTGGATCCGTAATATTGTATTATAATCGGATTTCAAATTTCGTAATGTTTGGAATTGTTATGTGAGCGTACGATATATAAACGCGCTGAATTTTTATCGAAAATATAATTTAATAACTAAGTTCAAAAAGCTATATTCTCCATACGATCGAATTAGGACCGAAACCTTTTCCATTGCGTTTGGATTAGAGATATAGCATTAGGAATGCCTAGCGTCACGTCTCGATAGGAGGTCGGGTTTTTTAGCTCGTTTTCGAGACGATTTATAAAATTTATATAATATTGTATATTTTGACCAGTCAACCTGTAGTTGAAATAATGTCACACCAGTATTTTTCCGTTCACTGCAGAATACTGTAGCCCATCTGCTACACGCGACCATCGCTTCTTGTCTCCCCAGTCTTCTTTTTATTTTGCACGCAACCGATCATTCCAAAGGGATAACAACTGCCTTCACATTTACAACTACGAATTCCTTCTCTTCCCTCATTTCGCATTTCTTAACTCATAAGCTTCCTTCCCCCTCCTTACCGAAATCATAAATCGAAAAAGTAGGCCAAGCTCAGAAAAATATCTCACACGACATTCAAAATTCACGAGCATGTACAAGGAACGGCGGCGGTTATTCTAGTGAAGTATCAACGACATGAAGATCGATCGAGACGCTGGCATCGGCGATGCATGGGTGAGAAAGGTCCAAAACTTGGTCGACGTTGTTTCTTTGGGCGTGATGTCGATTGGGGTATGTTAACACTAAAATTTGAACGCTAACACCCCGGTGTATGAAGTGTAGTTGTGAAAGAACCACCCGATGATTCGGGAGCAGAGTATAAGCAGAAAATCACAAAAAAAGCAGTGAATAACAACGATTTTATAGTGGTTCGGCTCAAGGAAAGCCTACGTCCACTTTAATTCTCTTTATTGCTAAATCGATTAGAACTTTACAACAATCCTCAATTACAATTATGACGAGACAAACAACTATAACTTTGGTAGAGAAGAATTCTTCGAATCCATGTAGATTGTGTTAGATTTTCCCTTGAAGTTAGTTGAAATGTCTTTCGAACTTGAAGTGTCGGGTGAGTTGAGAATTCAGCAGAGTATTGGCGCTTGAAATGATTGGCCAAAAGTCCCCTGTATGTTGGAGCACATGCCATATTTATAGAGTTTCCTGGACTAAGCCGTGCGCGACTTATAGAACTTCACGGGTTAGCATAACTCGGCTGCGACTTAAGGTAAGTCTTCACGAGGTAGAGGATCTCACGGGTTAGCTTGACTCGTTTGCAACTTAGGGTAAGCATTCGTGAGTTAACGTGTTATAGGGACACGGGTTACGACTTAACAGGTCGTGAACGACTTAAAAACAGTAAGTCATTTGGTGATTGTTTCGGATTGATTTAAGCCGCTTGGACCTCTCATTAGTTAAGTCGTTCATTTCCTAACACGTGAGCCTGTTAACTCGCTAACCCGCCCGCTTGCTTACTAAGTCGCTAACTCGCTAACTCGCTAGCTTGCTTACTAACTCACTAACTCGTTAACTCGCTAACTCGTTAGCTTGCTTACTAACTCACTAACTCGTTAGCTAGCTGGCTTACTAACTCGCTAAGTGCCTTAACCCGTTAAGTCGTTGATCCACCAAGTTGTTACAAACCCCGAGTCGTTGAGTCGTTCCATTCCTCTAAGTCGCCTCTAACCTTAACTCGCGAGCTAATTGATTCGTTAGGAACTTTAAGTTGATGAGTCGCTTGGTCTCTTGGCCCACTAAGTCGCATAGCTCTTAAGTCGTGAATCACAACAGGGTTAACAGGGTAGAGCAAGGAATTATCGGCAGATCGCGTAGGCAAGTGGCGGCGCCGCTTCTCGAGCATTGGCTAGGGTTCTTGGTGGCGGGTCGCAAGCTCGTGGGCTTTGAGGCCGCGTATGCAGAGGTTTGTCGATGGGGCTGGGTTCGATTTATGGGCGGTGTGCCGCGTCTGTGAGTGGAAGTTGGGCTCGGTAAGGTATAATTCTTCTTTTCAATTTAATTTAATGTACATATGTATATATATCAATATGGTTAAAAAAAGAGACTGAAATATATATATAATTTAGAAAATATGAGAGAATATGGAAAAATAATAGTAAAAATTAAATAAACAAGTTTGTACACATTCTTAACTCACCAGACAATTTTAAAATAATGTATATTAGTAATTAACCTGTTTAATTTACCTATTTAATTATTTTAGTTACTAATAATATTTATTAAAGGGAATTTGTTTAGAATAAGTTATTAGTCCAAATTTAATTATTAGTTAATTTAATTATAAAAGGGAAAGTAAATTGTTTGATTTATTCAAATATTAATAAATCGTATAATTATATATTCAAGGGCCTTAAATCATGAAGAATCAAGTCAGTTGAAGTGGATTACAAATATAAAGCAAAGGTGAGTTAATCTCACTCATCTGGTTTGATATAAATTTAAATGATTAAATTTAAACAATTGGTTGAATGGTTGAATTGATTTGATGTGCTATATTATAGTATATAATATATCTTAGAATGATTGATTTCCCGTATTTTATAGTGGATGAGACCCTATGCGCCGCATTATAGCGGATAATATTATATAAATCCCATATACCGTGATATTCCACCTCGAAGTGGAATTGGTATTGTGCTAACGTCTGTGGATGCAGGGAAACAGGTTGGAGGGATTCAAATGGATTCCTCAAATTATTTGTATTGTTTATCATTCTCTGTTATGAATATTCGATATTCCGTGATGAATATTATTGATAATTGGAATATTGAATGCTATGGTTTACTTGAATATATTTCAGTACACTGTGTTATCAAAATATATAGAATCGGATTTTGAAAGGAAAATAAAAGGAAGAGAATTTTTAAGTGAAATAATTATGGAGAAGGTAAATAAATTAAGAAATGAACTAGATAAGAACAATAGGGGTTTTAAAATTCTAATAAATACATTCCGTATATGAAAAGGAGATTTTGAATAAACAGGAAGATAATTAATTTTAAACTTCACTGTTATTATTTAAAAGAATAAAGCATTTATTTTAAATTTAAGATTTAAATTACTGAAAAGAATAAAGAAGAAATTTGGAAAATCTGAAATTAGTCATATTTTAGTTCAAAGATTTAAAATCAAAAAAAAATATAAGTCTATAAATGGATTCTGAAATGAATTGAGTAAAGAAATTTATTTCAAATGGGGTAAATTGGAAATCAATTTGGAAATTGATTTAAGTGTTGGAAATTGGATGTTTGGGAGAATAAATTCACGATGAGAATTTATTAAAGGAATGAGAAAATTTGTTTAAAAATAAATAGTGATTTATTTTTAAAGGATGTGAAGAGAAGTGTATTTCCCTGGATAGCCAAATACGTTTTCAAAGTAAACTTTTAAATATAAGTTAAAAGCCTTAATGTTGTTTTGAAAGGCATGTTTTAGGAACTTTATTATTTCTAAAATATTTAAATTCTAAAGTAAATATTTTTCGAATCTATTATCGTAGTACTATTTAAAAGGTGACTTAGTATTTTGTTTTAAAAAGTGAAAACCTAGTTTTATATTTTATAAAGTAACCTTATTTTCAAATATTCATATAGTATGTATTTTTAACAAATTATTGATGTAGTTTTAAGTTAAATGTTTTAAAGTATTACAAAGTAAAGCGCTTTAAATTATTTTAAAAATCTAAAGTTTTGTGCTTGGTGATTTCAGTGGAAATAGAAAATACTTGGAAAATTTATTTTGAGAAAGGAAGATAGTTTGAAACTGTTTTCAAAAGGGTTTGAAAAGTGGAAATATATCTTGTGAAGATATCTTTGGGATTAATAAATAATTTGAAAAATTATTTATTGTTTGGTGATTGTTGTGAATGTTAATTGATAGTTAAACAACCGACTATCAATATTGGCCAATACGCTGATCGTTTCGAAGAGACGGGGATCGGGATTAATTTCTCGAAAACCACTTCGATCTGGTTTGAACGTTTTCGTGAGGAAGACGAGTTTGGATTTGAAGGTGGAGCATTGAAGTGCAAGGGCTAGTCGCTACTAATCCTGAGGATGTTTCCAAAATGGAGGCAGTAGGAGTAGTGCCTTCGGTTCCGTTCGAACCCGGGACAAACTTGTGTGGATGAATTCTTTCGTAACATCGTCAAGTGGGCGATGGGCATCCTAAAGGATGTGTACTAAAAGGTAATGCTTAGCCTCAAGCCTCATAAACCGGGAATGACTGAAAATTAGGGGTTAAGGCTAGGTGGGTAGCACCCATTGAGGGTGAGGTCATCCCTGTCTAATGTCCCTTTTTATTTCGGCTTAGTGGTGCGGTTGTTGATCCCAACCGTGGGGTGATCTTACTCGGGATTATCCAGTAAGGGGTAGTACCGGTCTTGTGTTGCAAGGGATCCGGAGTGGTCCTCGGTACAATGATCTAGGCCACGTACCGTGAAAGCTGGTACCCCAGTGCCTAGTCATTAGTTGGAAATCCATTCTCCCTACGCGACTTTTACGAGTTTTGTTTGTATAACCGACTTTTGTGGCAAGTAGCTGTAATTTAATAGATGTAACAATTTCGGCTATTTTAATAAGTATTTGTATATAGACCCTATTATAATATCAGAGTATTTTAATATAAAAATGTTTTAGCTATCGTAAGGTAAAAGCCGACATGTTTATTTGTGGCGTAGTTTTACGAGATACTTTTGTTTTCAAAGGATTTTTGAAACTTTAATTATCAATTTGAGTGTGATTTCTCACGCTGGTTTTCCAAACTGACTCGGGTGTTATTTAACTGTAATGCTTGGGTCAGACCGAGTATTATAGGATACAGGAAAGGATGCTATAGAGCTCAGGAGATGAGCTGGACGGTGATGCGTACTTCCGTATTTTTTTTGAATATTCCGTTGTTTATTCAGATTGTGTGGACAGGTTATGGTTACTGTCCAGTTGTATGTGATTGATGTATACTCTGATGATGTAATATATAAACAGATGTATTTGTTTTGTGTAAAGATGATTGAATATCTATTATATTTTATTCCGCTGCGATGGTTAGATTCTGATGTTGTTTTTCTACTTTCTTCTTCTACCTTTTCTTCTTTAACCCAAATGGTTCGTATTACTGTTCAACTTGAGTTGATTGATATAGAATAGTATTGACTCAAGGGGTATGGATTTGCGGGCCGTTACAATGAAGATTAAAGAAAATAAGTATAAATAGTACAGGATGACATGTGTGTAAATAGGACAACACATGTAATAAAAATACAAAATTCATCAAAAGCAACCAAATAAAATGGGCCATGAAAGCGCATGTAAACTAAAATAAAGAAAGTATTTTTTTATTAACAAGTCTAGTACAGGAAAGCTCACACAAAGATATATATATATATATATATATATATATATATACATATATATATATAGCGTTACAAAAAGCTAAGTGTTGTTGGAACTAGACCAGCATGCAGTGGAAGATATGAGTAGATTTCAATTATTTTACCATATTGGATCTTTATTGGGCTACGAAGTCGAATTTATTTAGAATATCTCTAAATTTAATTTAAATAAAATCATATATTTATTTAAATTTATAAATTACTGTTTGAAATGTATTTGATTTATTTTCACTTTATATTAATGCATACATATATATCATATACACATGTATAGGTATGTGCATGCATAACATGATATTACATGCAAGGTATAATATGTCCATATATAGATGTTGGGATTTACATTGCAACACACACTTTAGATTATCCTATACGTATTGTATATTGTCCAAATATGTTTACATACTTATAGTTAACATATATGAATATCCAAGTAGTTAATGTGTGTGTTTATATATATATTTCTATTATAGATATATATGTCTATATATAATGTATTATAAATAACGAATATATATATATATATGTACATATAAAATTTTATGTTTAAAGAGATATTACATATATAAAGATACACACACATATGAATTAAAGTAAAATAATTATGTGTATATATATAAATATATGTATGTGTGTAAATATAATAATTATATTCAAATTTATATTATAATAAATAATATATATAAATATACATATCCCATTTAAATTTTTATTTTAACATTGCAGATCGAAATACACTACAATCCAAGTTTATTACAATTTTATTATATTAATATAGATTTATTATGAATCAATTAGTCAAAACATCATAAATAAATAATGTAAAAAAATTATATAATAAAATATAAAGTTACGAATTTGTCAAAAATTAAGATTAGTATTTTAAGGGTTGCAAAATTTTTCCACATTTTTCTGAGTGAAAATTATACTTTTTATTGATTAAATACTATTCAACCAATTTTAAAATAATTTTAAAAACTACAAAAACATGGCTAAAAGTTCTAAAATTTTGACCAAGATCTTCTATAATAATAAACTAAATTTAAAAAATTTATAATTGAATTTTGGAAACAAGATTTATTTTATATGAATTTATTAACTCTTATAGTGATTAAATAATATTAATAAATATGTAATAATTTCAGAAAAATTATTTCCGGTTACTAAAATTCATAATTAATATAAAAATACATTGGAAAATTACCATATCAAATTTTGTATAATATAGATGCATATATAATTTGATATGAATTATAGAAATTAATTAATTTACATATTAGTATAATATTAAACTAACATACACTAATTCGGCATTGAACTTCATATCATTAATAATACACACACACACACACACACATGATATGAAGTTCGTTACTATTCGGCATTGAACTTCATGTGTGTGTATGATTTGAACTTCATGTGCTAGTCCTCGAATCCAGACCCTTTGCTATCAAATAGCTATTGATTTGTATTTGATATAAGATTTTAGTGGGGTGTATGCATGTATAGATCAGCCATGAGAAGGAAGGATGAGGTGGCCAAAAATAAAATAATTTAGATTAGGATTTGAGATGCTTTTATAATGGTTGAGAGAGAAAAGACGATCATATCTTGCTTGTTCTTATCTAGTCTCCACCATCCATCTTAAACTGAAACTACCCCTATTTTCGGCCGCCCCTATCACATAAGACGAAAATTCACTTTCATATCTATAGATTAAAACCCCATTTGAACCCAAGCAAATATGGTAGTTAAATCCAATTTAATTTCATTATTGATATTCACATCGATCGATATATTTATAACTATTATAAATATATACAACAATATTTATTTCTCAAGTCATATTCAAATTTTATAATTAATATTTATAAATATTAATTAATATAATTAATTTATAACAATTATAAACTAATTAAATCGTTTGGTCTTAAGAGAATTCATTATTGCTGCTGTGTAACTCTTGGATGCAAATTTGGTCAACGACTAACATCGAACTGTTTGGATGTTAACGTTCACACGTCACTTAGTAGGTGGTGACACATCATGGCCAAATTTATCACTTACTTAGTTTAGATAAAAATTAATTTTAATTCATTATGCGTTACCCAGTTGTGACATATATTGACACCAATTATCTTCAATAAAACTATATCACTTTGGACTTGTGGAATTTGGTAATGGTCAAAATTCCAATTTCGTCCATATTCAACTCTATAGTCGAGACACGAAGCCCTTGGTCGATAATAACAATTATTATTAACTGAAATGTTCTTTCCAGAGACCTTGACTTTGCATTGACTTGAGTCAACCGTGATACTAACCCCATATAAATGAGGAGATGAATCTTCTCTTGAATAGTGCTTCACTTTCAATACTTCCACTCGATCCAAATATAGTCACACGATGCAATGCCTTGCCATGATCTAATTATAATCAAAGTAGAGCTTTCATATTGAAGATCCATAGTATTTTCAAGTCGAGAGAACTATATAAATCAGTTACGTTGATATTTTATGTTTGACCTTAGTTATATTAAACAATAGAAAAATATCGAGTGAGTCATTCCATAGCTATCCAATACTATCAGTACTTTACTCCTTTGTGCCTCGAAGAACCATGTGTAATACACTATCCAACATTTGGAGAGCGTTACGTACTTTAATCTTAATAGATACATCGATATCCAGTCCCGATGCATCTTGACTACGAACATTTAAAATGATATATTTATTTTTATTGTGGTAAATTACTCATGGTTACAACACTTTGTAACTACTACCACGCAATGTGTAGACAATCCTGCTTTCTATGCCATAAATAAAATAAATATAATTAAAACAAAATGGTTTGAATGCAATATATAATAATTATTATTTTTGAAAGTTGATATTTATTTAATTGGAGGCTATTAATACAAAATTTTGGTTAAATAAATTACATTAAATTAGTGGATTCTTTTCGAATAGTATATTATCGTATAATCTTTTTAATGAATTATTAAATAGAAAATAAACCAAATATTGAATTGAAGGAAATTGTGTAGTTGTTGAAATATAATTTGTAGAATGAAGTGTAAATTAATTTGAGTTAGATTGAAATAAATTTATGAGTAAGTTAAAAGAGTTACTGAAAAATAGTAATAATAAACGAAGTAATAATAGGCCAATATGAATTAAAACTAGCCTATACTTTATTCATTGATTCAAAATCTATCTCTCTCTACTCAAAGAAACTCGAACCCATTTAAGTACCCGTATCCCATTTTGCCCTAACCCTAAAAATCAAAATCGAATATCACAAGATAAAAAAGAGGAGACATCAATGATTCATGGGAAGAGGCGCACGAAGTCAAGCTCAAGCAATGTCAATGTCATGGAGGAGGAAGACGCCACGCAGGTGGCGGGCGATAATCGTGAGCAGTAGGAGGGCGAACTAGAGCCTATCAATGAGCGATGCAAGCGAGGTAGCGGAGGTGGCAGTTATTCATAATGGTGGTGATGGTGAAGGGCAGCCTACAGCATGGTCGACGAAGTGAGGTGTTGGGCTGATGGGCGATGTGGAGATGACAGTGCAAATTTGATGACGGGTTAAGCTGGGGTGCGTTCACAGTTACGATGTCAAAGGCCACTACATCATGGTTTTAGCTTGCATGCATTATTGTGATCGGCGTGCTAAAGATACAAGTACAAGTTGAATAGAAAAAATGTAAAATTAAACAAATGTTGGGTTAAGGTGAGTTTTCTAACTCACAATCTGTTTCTAATAATTCGTTATTCACTATATATGTGTAATCCCGATATTGGTTGAATTGCTTTAATGGAATGTTTTTTTGGCACGATTGATTATGAATGTTGAACTGTTTACTTGGATAAATTATTTGATCGGGATAATTATTTAATTATTCGATTGGGATGATTGTTTGGTTCTTTTTGATATTGGATATGATATTGGATGTTGGATTAGATCATTAGATTTTATGTATATTAGACTGTACAAAATGCGAAGGAGATGTAGTCCGATTGCATTTTGATTTGTATATTTTACGTCTATTAGGGCCATTCAGTTTAAAGTACTTCATCTCATTAGAAATGTTGGTCAAGATGGATTAAGAAATTTTATTTGTTTTGTGTGCATTTATAGATGACCTGAATTTGATTCGGGTCAAGCGATAAAATTTATATTGATGATTTATTGTTGATTTTTGGTGTATTTTGCTACATAATATATATTCCAGATGATTTTTTGAGTTTGCCAATTTTAAAATATTATTGGAAGCCATGGGAAATTATTTTTGGTGTTTTAAATTTTATTTGAAGTACATCTGTAAATAAATAAAAGAGGTTGGAAAAATAAAATAATTTATTAGGAATCTTTGTAGAAATAAAAATTGATTTAGAAATGAAAATACAGATTTTTTAAAACTATTGAATCTATGGAATTTTTAAAAAGCATTAATGAGTATTTTTAATAATATTTTCGAAAAGAAAATCCTTTCCTAAACTGAAGGTTTGATATAAAGGATTAATCAAAATTTTAAAAAGGGGAATTTTGAGATAGGAATCTGTTTTAAGAGTTTAAAATATATTCCTCCTTTTTATACAAGTATTGGTTCGAATTCAGTTGTTTGATGATTTAATGTAATTGAAAGGTTAATAATGTTTTCGAATGGATGTTTCTAAAATTATACAATCTATTTTGAAGATAGATTAAAATGTGAAATATTTAAATGAATTTGAGAATTGAGTTATAATCCTCTTTCGGAAAGGGTTTTATTTGAAACGGTTTACATTTGGTGATTTTGTGATTTAATTCTATATAAGAGAACATGGAATAAATTAAATAGTAATACCGGGTGCTATAGGATGCTGGATAATATTTTCTAGGTTATTCTATTGACTCATATTATGAATTAAATATTGATTTGATGAGTGTAGTTTTCTAGCTTCTAGTAAGCTTTCGAGTGATACTGAGTGGTATGGGAACTCAAGTAATACTTGTTTGATTACTACTAGAAATAGATGTCACATATATATTACAGGGATGGGTTAGGAACTTATGATATCATTTACAAGACTTCTTAGAGCTTAATAAGCGAGACTTTAATTCCTCTCCAAGGGCTATATGTTGGAGATATGTTGGGATTTATAGGTTTATCCTCTAAGGACTAAATAGTTGAGTATCATTATCTACTCTTAGGACTAGTAGTTGAGGACTTGCTAGATTATTATTGCTCTCATCAGGACTCATATAATCGAGACAAGTTATTGTCACTTTCATCATGACTTCTAGATTCGAGAGTACCGGTTATCACTTTCATTAGGACTTACATAATTGAGAGTATTTATGGAGAATCTATGTAAGAGGGTTCATGCCACTATAGAGAGCATTGAATTGGACCAGATAGGCTAGTTATCCATCCCGGCATTCCAGATTATAGGTCGCTCGTCGTGATGTCACCTTTTTGAGTTTTTAGGCTAAGGGTTATTTCTCTCATTAGAGCCATTGCCCCGATGTCACTTAAGGACCAATAGTCCATTACCAAGGGCAAGCAGGAATCATGACCAATGCTCGGCATAGCCCGACAGCGTGTTTGTGATATGTGATGGATACGAGTGTCACGATTCTATAATAACTTAGGGACTATAAGAAACGGGCTGTAGTCATTAGCGTTTCCTGCATTTGTGTTATGGTACATCAGTCTCCTATCTGGATGACTTAGGAAGATCCATTATATTTGATATTACCACCTCATTAAGGATCATGATTGTTTTACATTAGATACTGGCCGTGTGTCTATATGTTAATTGATGCATCCTAACCCGAGACAGCTGCATGCTATCTATTTATGCTATTAGAGACATTTTGTGAGTTTGTCCGTCATCCTCTCATAAGAGCCTATGGCAGAGAGATCTTCTTTTGTCTGATTTGTTGTTTTTATTTCTTAGGATCATTCGTTCGAGAGTTTTGCCTCTCGAAGGACTGGGGTTGAGATATATTATTTTTGTATATTGAGCTTTTGATTAGCCATGATATTGATTTGAGTCTATATTTCTTGATATCTCCATGACTTAACAGTCGGAAGTTATTACTCCATTAGGACTGTAAGTCGAGTTTTGACTCTTTGATTATTTATTTAGGATTATGCCTTTTTGTATTTATATTTCTAAGGCTTGATAGTTGGAAGTCTTCACATCCATCGGAATTGCAAGTCAAGACAGATATTTTGGTCGTTGACCTTTCGATTTGGTCTGAATTAGGGTTCATTCCTTTATTGTGGAGTATATAGATACATTATTTGCTTATCCGTACTATTTTGAGATTTTGATGGATTTGATTGTTTACATCCATTCATAGATGTCATGATTCTTGTTTGTATGTATTCCTTGGGTGATATTTGAGAATGCGTGACATAGATTATTATTGTGATGTTTATAATGAATTTTACTTTTAGTCGTATTCATACTTTACTTTGTAATACCATGTTTATCGTTATGCTCTCACCTTAGATTTAGATATAGTCTGACCCGTTTATTATAAATATAATACCCAGGCCAGTCTAAGACATTACAAGGTTAGGGAAAGATAACCATTATGTGGATGTTGAGCATAGATGGAAGATAGGCTATTATTATATATCATTGTGCATTATATTACCTCATGATTGTATGACATTGTGTTGTATTGGATATACATTTTTGTTGTTGAGATAATGGATGATTGACCTACTTTCTATCCCACTCAGATTTGTATATATTTGTGTCATATATGATTTTTCTACGTTTTTTACTCTGCATTCTTTGTGATTCATTTTATATCATGTATTCTTTTATCCTAAAGACACACGTGCTTATTGTTTTGTGCTGATACCGTATACGTATATGTAAGTGTTATGATTATTTTGAAATATGTACCGGTGCTAGCCCAAAAGAATATTCACATGTATAACCTCTACAACCTCATTCTCCGTATTATCTAATAGTATTATCTAGTAATATTCTTGGATAGTATGGATATAGAGGTGAGGTGTTACAAAATGTACTATTTATAGATTTTCTATTAAATATACTTTTAGTTTAATTAATTAATCAATATAACACATTATATCAAGTATATAATAGAAATAAAAATACCTTTTGTTTAGAACAAGATTGATTACCAAGTTAGATTATGTAACAAATTACATAAATACCCCTAGGGTATACCCTTACATCAATCTCCCACTTACACTTGGGGTCAATTAAAAAATCTTATTCCAACTTCTCTAATCAGTTTCCTTAAAACCAATTGAGTTAGTTCCTTAGTAAACGGGTATGCTATTATGTTTTAATCTACCTTGCTGGTTAACTCACTCCGACACTGATAAACTACCTTTATCATGTGGAATAATTGAGGGTGTGTCTCTCAACTTCCAGTGAGCTCTTAGTTCTGTTATGAACTATATATTGTTATCATATAACAATGTTATAGGATTCTCAACATTTGGAATCACCCTCAGCTCGGTTATAAATTTGTCATTTATTATATATATATATATATATATATATATCTGTGTGTGTGTGCGTGTGCATATATGCATATTGTTTTTATTATGGCGTTATTCAAGTCAATGAATTAGCCGCTATCTGTTATATTTGGAACATTTCCAACTTAAATATTCTTACCTTGAATTTATTATTGAAATAATATATTCAGTATCACTTATGAATTTTAAGTCAGAACACTCCTTCTAAGGAGTTCCTTGCTCTAGTATTTCGCAAATACAGATAACACTCCAACACTTTTAATGATATTAGTTTAGATCTAATATTTGCTTCATGTATCAAATACATAAACAAATCACGATTTCGTAGACATGTAACATATATGATTATTCCTATTGCCAATTCATAAGAAACTCATCTCACATGTTCCGTATTTAATAAGGTGTCTATGCATATAGATTTGGGATATTCTCAATTTCTTTTATAATCACTATGAAAGACATCATTTACAATCCAAAATTGGGTACTAAAACTACTACGTTTGATTTTAACACAATTACTTTATTAAAATCAACAACGTGTTGTTTACTTATAGTTTAGAAATATCAGTGTACCTTTTAACATTCTTTCTTATAAATACACGCTTTCTTTGCATTTTGATGGATAATCAAACTATTTGATATTTCTATAAAAATATTTGTTCGGTTTCGATGCTTAGAAAATGATACCTACTATTATTTCTTGGATCATATCCAAAGACACACAAACTCAACATCACTTACACTGACTTGTCGAGACATTTTGGTTATTAGATGTAAACAACTTGCTCTAAATCAGTATTTAGAATTTTTGGTTTCAATATATATGTACCAAACATAAAGTCATACTAAGTGATAATTTTGTGAGTAAATTCGAAATAACTTGAACACGTTGAATATCGATCTATTATGCTAATTTCAACAACTAAAATTTACGATGTTATTCTTAACAATGTCGCTCATTATATTCCAACTGCATTAATCTAGCTCGAAGACAAATACGCGGCTGATGGATCATATCCATTTTGGGTACATCTACCAAAATCATATTTTGATAATGGACTTGGAATCTATTTCCGATCTACGTGTCATACCATATCATAGAGCCAACACTCTTAATGATTTGTTTAAAAAGCCAAGGATTATGTATTTTTGACATTTATAAGAAATTTGTAGTTTCTCTTAGTGTTGGAAAATACTTATTAGACACCCTAATGCGGCATGTTCAGTTAGGTTATTTATTTTTACTTCATCTAATGTAATCAATTTTATCATTGGATGTTATCAAATTCTATTTTTACTACAAGTGATTTCTCAAAGAAATTCCTTCACTATGAAGTTGGTATTTTTTGAAACAACAATGGTTTCTTATTGCAACTGAATGGGTACTCATAAACACTTTATGAATTGCATTTTATATTAAACTGAATTAGTTTTAGTTTACAAAATTTATGTTCAAAACATAAATTTGTCATCCAATGACAGTCCTTCCCAGACTCCTTTTTAGGAGATTCATACAAGATCTCTCACAAATAATTATTACGTGCAAATTTTAGACTCGCACAACCTACCAACTCCTTGGCCTAGGATATGTTGTGTTTTCTTATAAATCCTTATCTTGTATGATTTTTAAACTATTATTTAGATGAAATAATATTAACCTTCTATACTACTCTTAAGTACATGACTTTATAGAAAGAAATTAACTCAACTTTACTCACAATTAATCGTGCTTCGTTCAACAAAAGTTGAACACTCCTTATCAATACATCATTATGCATAATACGGAGGAATGTTTTTTGGAATTGAATCTTTATTCATCTTTACGTACGTTTGGAACTCTATCAAATATACTCATCCATTTAATTGAATCATTTCTATTGCATGTTATATTATTTACTTTCGTTTTATACTCTATGAGTCTATCTTAGACATACTACATATGTATCAAATACAAATGTCCATGTCAATGGTAACTCATTGGTGAATATGACAAAGTATGTGGAACTATTTTGGTATTAAAAGGTTTACGATTGATACATCTATATGTATCAATCCAAACAGTCCATCAACTCTTATGATGCTCCCACTAATTGGGTGCATAGCTATAATTCCAAATAACTGTAAATGATATTAGATACTTTTGTATTTTCCAACGCATCACTTTTGTTATGAAAATAAATTTCATAATGAATATTCATAATGTTGAAATATATCTAGGTCTATCTACCAGTAGACACTGAAATTTTTTTATTTCACAACATTGTTCGACATATTTACGAAAATAATTTTCATAATTTGATGTAATCAACAAGTGTTATATGACATACTCCCACTATTTCTGCCATTACTATAATAATATACTAAATTTGGAGGTCCATCATTTAATTAATATAGTTTATTTATTTCATATATTGCACCTAGTTTACATAAAGAGTTCGTTGATTAAATATCTTGAACTCAAAGAAATAAATCTCATAGAAAACAATTTTCCATATGTAAATACGTTTTTGGAATAGAAATCTTATTTCTTATTCCAATGTTAAGTATTAATCACTATTATTACAATTTTCATTTCCATTGTTTCTTTATAAAGCAGAAGTGACCATGCACTCTCTTCATCCCAACTGTACCACATCTACTCTTATACATTTATTTTCCTTTCAAATGATCAAACTATTCAAAAGAGAACTCTTACTACAATATCATAACGAACTATTTACAAAACATATTCGATGATCCTTAACCTTTAAGTACATAAAATATGTTGTACTTTGCATAAACCGGTCACACCGACATTTCAACGTTCGAGTTCTTAGATCTATCTTGTAATTTTAGTCTAGTGATATTCGTTAACATAATACGATCCTCTTGTAATCAATCAAATTGAATACTCGATCTCACAGTAATTTTTACTGGCTTACTTTCAAATGAACTAACTTCATCAAAGTATCGTAATTTATGAACTGTGACCATTCGCCATATAACATTTATTTGCAATATTATACAGATCAAATATCCATAGTCTCATATTGCTTTTAGAGTTTGAAACTCGTATAATGCAATACAAGGTCTAACCAAATAAACATGTAAGTGACCAAATCACTCACGTATTAAGTAGTTGTAGAATTATCCACTTGCATGGGTATGGAAATCTTGACATGCAATAATCATTTATTACTAAGTATATTTATATCTCTATTTTTTAATTTTAAATTCATTTTAATTGTATATCTTAAATGGTAAACTTTTTATTAATCATTATAGATGCACAAATTTATCAATGTAGATTATTATTAACATTATATAGCATATGTTCTTCTAATATTAGAAATGTTAAATTTTATCATTTCATTTTTCTAATAAGGCTCCCACTAGTCTTTTATGTTACACCAAACCTTAAGTGGAACATAGAAGTCTTTCGACTTCACTAGCGGGCGTTAGGACTCATTCGTCTTGGAATTTTACCTGAGTTTGCTCAACAAATCATAACTCCCTAGACGGTGGATAAATCCTTATCGGTTGTTTCACATACAACTCTTATCCATGCTTCCTTGTCCTAATCTCATATCAACTTTGAGTTTGTTCAATAAAATGAAAGAGATTATTCACTCGTACCTACAATATCTTGACGATCTAAGCATAGTATATGTACCTTGAGTTTGCTCAACAAATACATATAGTTATCTTACCTCCTCTATTCAATATATTAATAATACTACACATAACATCCCTAACTTGATTTTGCTTAACAACTAAGGAGTGTGCAAGTAATTTATTGATATATACATATATATATGGTAAAGGACGACATTATACCGATGATTCATAACTTCAATACATTATATTGAGTGATATCGACTTATGACATAATGTATTTCTTATGAAACTCCCTCATGATTCAAGTGTGGACACATCTAAAATCATGATATACATAAAATACATATGTTTTTATCTCTTAAGTCTGTTTAGGGTTTCTTTAATATTCCACATTTAGTTTATACATTCATATTATAAGTTCTATGATTATATAACTTTTATATTTCATACTACGTATATAATAGTCTTGTGTATAATGTTATATTAATTAAACTTTATTTAAGTAACTAAAATTTTAACTAATTATATATTATTTTAATATAACATCTATATTAAATATTTATTACATACTATAACCTTTATAGTATTACACATTAATCTTATATATATGTATATTTTTTTAGCTAATTAACCTTTAATTAATTTACTTAATTAATTAAGCTTTAATTAATTTATATAATCAATTAACATTTAATTAATTAATTAATTAACCTTTAATTAATTAATTTAATTAAATTTTTTAATTAAATTATATTAATTTCAAAATTCAATCATATATATACATGTATACTTATGCCATTTTAAACATTTTAAAACAACATAACATATATCATAATATATAATACATAATTAATTAATTAAATTATCTTATTAATCTTGTAAATAAATTTTAATATTTCGAAATTAATATTAATTTTCAAACATTTTGAAAATTTTATTATATTATAGCTATTATAATATATTTAGATCTTATTTCGAATTTAACTTTTGAATTTAAAATCTTGTATATTAATTTTCAAACAATTATGAAAATCAGTCAAGGCCTAATTCAAATTTGGGTCTTTTCCATTGGGGTGACAACCTTTAGGCTATTTGAGCTTAATAGTTAACCATAATATGGCTAATTTTGAACATGTAGGCTATTGGGCTCCAATACTATTATTCGAACGGGACCATCCCGCATTAGAAGATATGGGTGGAATTTAATTTTTTTACCTATTAATCTTTATTGGACCTATGAAGTATAATTTATTTAGAATATTTTTAAATCTAATTTAAATAAAATCATGCATTTTATCTAAATTTATAAATATTTGTTTGAAATTTATTGGATGTATTTTCACTTTATATATAAGCATACATATGTATCACATACATATGTATATGTAAGTAAATGTGCAGCATGATATTCCGTGCATGGTATAACATGTTGTACATAGATGTTGGGATTTACGTCTTAATGGACACATTAACTCATCCTATATGTATTGTATGTTGTCCAAATATGTGCATATACTTATAGTTAATATATATAAATATCCAAGTAATCACATATGTGTGTGTGTTTATATATATATATATATATATATATATATATATATAAATATATATATATATATATATATATATATATATTATGAATACTATTATGGATATACATGTATATGAATAATATATAATAAATATCAAATAAATTTGTATGTATGTACATATAAAATTATAAGTTTAAGGAAATATTTATATACATACATACGAATTAAAGTAAAATAATTATGTGAGTACACACACATTTATACAAATATAATAATTAAATGTAAATTTGTATTATTATAAATTTTATATATATAATGTTTTATTTTAACGTTCCTGATTGAAATACACTACATATCCAAATTTATTAAAATTTTATTATATTATTATATATTTATTATGAATTAATTAGTCAAACGGTCATAAATCAATAATGTAAAATAATTATATAATAAAGATATCAAATTTTAAATTTTCCAAAAATTAAGAATAGTATTTTAAGCGTTACAAAATTTTTCCATAATTTACTGAATGAATTTTTTTAATTAATTGAATATTACTCGACCAATTTTAAAATAATTTAAAAAATATAAATACATGTTTAAAAAGTCTAAAATTTTGTATGAAAGCTTTAGTGATGATAAAAAAATTTGAAATTGAATTTCCAAAGCAAGATTTATTTTATATAAATTTATTTAATTTTATAGTGATTAAATAATAATAAAATATATCTAATAATTTTAGAAAAATTATTTTTGGTTACTATAGTGATTAAAAAAATTATTTTTTTGTCCTTTCGTTTTCTTCACGTGCAACAGTTATCTTCCCTAATTCTAATATCTTTTCCCAACCAAACATCAATAATTCCTCTTCTACTAATCACAATTCAATTATGAAGTCTGAAAATTGAAACTCACGGTTTGATATCGTTGACCTTACCATTGTATAATTGATATCCACCGTTTGACTCATAAAATGACAATTCATATTTTTGTTCCTATTTTGTAGATTTTCCAATCAACGCTTCTCGGCTACAACAAACCCTTTCGATTTTACCGAAGAGGTATGTTTTAGATTTAGAGTTGTTGCTATCTTTCGGAAGGGATGGATTTTACGATGAAACCAACCATATACTGTGGATGAACTACCGCGAAATTCGGTGAACTTCTCCTCCGCTACCTCTCATCCTGCCTTTTTTTCAAAATATCCTTTTTTTATCATTACATCAACATATGGTGAACCTCTCCTCCGCTGAATACAATATACCCTTCTTCTATACTTTCATCTTAACTTACCACCACTGTGACCAACGGTCTGAAAATTCAATACTTTTATTCTACGTCACTTTGCTTATTGAATAATCCTACCACACATATATATATGCACTGATAGTATCCGTCCGCTGCCTTAATAATGAATTTGGAAATTAGGGTTTTCTAGATTGGTCATTTAGTATTCTTTTCTCATTTTGGGTATTGTCTATGGATTTGAACATTTAGTTGGTAGGTTGTTTATAACAACATTACTTCAACAACAGTTATGACGATATAATGTAGTGGTTCTTTTTTGGTTCGTGCTTTTAGAATAGAGACAAATTACTTGCAAGCAGCATTTTAAACTGTTACTCTATTCTATAGATTGGGTTTGTACATATTTAATGGCTTATTACGGTTAAACTAGATAACTCATTCCTGAAAAATACTTTTTTAAACTATAAAACTGATTCCTCACATTTGGTTTATAATTATTCAGTGGTTTATGAGGGCCAAACTTAACAACTCATTCCAGATCAATAACATCGATTGTTAACTATAACTGTTAATAAGTGATCTATCTATAACAGGCATCCCTTTTATTTTGGATTCGAACAAGTTTCAATCTCCTTATAGTTCGAAAAATGTACATTGATGTATAATTGTTATTTTATATCAATGCATAAAAAGGTACATTTGAAACTGCATCATTGGGTGTAATCTTATAAGTTATTTCAACTCAACTATAGAAGATGCTTTTACAAAATGGCACATTGGTGATTTACTTTAAAATGCTATGATTTTAAAAGGTTTGCAATGTGGGAAATTTTCAACTAAAAACCGTGATTTTATATATACAGTAGTGCTTAATGGTTAGGATGATTGATTTTACATAATTTCATGATATGTGATTATTACATCCTTTTATGTACAATTTTCTTCTGCTCTAATTTTCGAATTGAGCATAAATTTCAAGCCGTAGCAGTTAGAGTTTGTTTGGGTATGTTCATTGATGATTGTACCTGTAAATGTCAATTCCAACTTAGAAGCTTTGCATATTATGAGTTTCATAAAATAAAAATTTGGTACAACCATATTTGGTACTATTTACAAAAGTAGAGTTTTCAAATGGCCAGTCACAATTATTTAAATCCTCCATTTTAACAAATATGATCTGTTGAATATGCGCTTATATGTTTTTGTTTGATGATAATAAACATATACATTCATTTAAATGTATTTGGTTATATACTATTTTGTTTTTCATAGATTAAATAAATATTTATTGAATAAAATAAATTACACAGAATTTGAATTTGAATTCAAACAGAACAAGTTACACAGTTTTTGAATTCAAACGAATATTTTATTCAAACGAATATTTATTACAAACTTGAATAGTACAAATTCATGCTCTCACTATACATATACATTTATGATTACATCACGATTACATCACAAATATTTTTACATTGATAACCTCACTACATATCACTCACACTCGTATTTAGTCGTCAACTGCATTCCGGTTTGAATCCAGCATCTGAGTAATCTGCAAAAATATTTTCAAACGCAGTAAAAATGAAAGAGAAATATTTTTGAAATTTGAAAGAAACGATGATTTTGAAAACATTGTTTGCCTCAGTTATTTGGGTTGTTCGTCATCATTCACACTTGATTTCATCACAAAGTCGTGCACATAGATATATACACCTGATAACTCTACAGGGACAGGTAATCATGAGTGGCTGCAATACACACGTGTACATTTATACACGTGTGCACTGCCTCGCCAACTCGTGTGCACAGTCAACCAATACATACAACATGTGCAGAGGACAAGTGTACAAGTGACTCAAGCAAATACACATGGAATAGTGAAAGCAAGCTATTGCACAAGATATAGAGCCACAACAAGTCAAGCAACAAGTCCAGTTGCAACATGGTGAACAAGACATAGTGCTGAGCACATGCAAACTGCAATGCAAATTCAAAGCCAATGCAGGTAACGGCTTGGTACAATGCAAATACATGGAACAATACCAAAGTATGGAGTGTGCAAGTGCAAATGACCAGAGCTCAGCATACATGAAGTAATGCAATGCCCAAAGACCAAGTCGAAGTCGAATTGTTGTCAACAGTTCTAAGTATCCAACAACAATATGAATGCTATGTTCAATCATGATACAGACCAGAAACACAAGTACAGGGAACAACCAGGTGAAGATGCAAGAACAAAGAGTGTACACAGCTCATGTATGCATCAGTAACCAACACATGAAGATCAACAACAAACCCAAATGCACATGTCAACATCAAGTCTCAAGTGATACAAATATCAAGAATCAGTGCAACAGAAAGTGGTGTAAATACAACTCGAAGTAATGCTCAGGTTCAATCTCTAAATACACAGCAGTTCATACAAAGAAGCCATGGTCAATGCAAAGCAAAAGTGAAGATACAGTGAAATTCTACAAGTCAAGGCCAAGCATGATGCAGTGGTGTTGCAAACAACACAACAGCACTGCATCAATACAAAGTGTACATGAATGCATCAATAAACCAAACTGCAAGACCTCAAGTGACACAGTGAAAGTAGCACAAAGTACAGTGCAACTTAAACCAATATAGCAGCAACTCCAAAAACCAAAGTGAAATAGAATGCAGTGGCAACAAGAATGGTGAAGCAGTGAAAATGAGAAAGTGCAACAGTGAATCAAAACATGCACTTGCAAATGAGCAACTACAAGGTGAACAACAACCAAGTATACAACTACAGTAGCAAGCTACAATGGATGCAGCAATACCAAGTTCACACAACATCAAAGTGAAACAAATGTAGAACTGACAAATGTATCAACTCAACTACAGCCAATGCCGACATGAACAGAAGTTCTGAATCAACAATGCAGACACAAGTCAGTTGCAACATGAAACAAGACATGAAGACAGTTCGAAGAAGATTACAATATCAAGTACATGAAGACCAACGTCACAGTAAACATGCAGGTGAACAGAAGGTAGTCAGCATGTACTGTTGTATAAAATGCAAAGTTCAGATCTACAAAATGGGGATGAACTCGACCGAGTACAGTATGCAGCAGAGATGATCGAAGTAAAATACAAGCCGAAGTCAGAGTTCAATGAATATAAAATTCGTACGATTATTTTTTGAAATGGTCAGAGATGTCAAAAAGAGGAAAGTTTCTGTTTTTATACAAGAAGAAAATCGAATGCTCTCAATTCAAAACCGTGATTATCAAGTTAAAACATATCAGGAAAGCCGTGAGTATCACGTGTAACAAAATCAGGAAAGACGTGCGCATCAGGCAATTAAGAATTTAGGAAAGTATCAAGTTAATTCGAACGAATTCAAGTGTCTCAAATTCATATAAATACAATCCCAATTCATCATCATCGGCTATCGAGTTAAATCAAGTGCAATCAAGTTAAAGCAAGCAATTGAACCAGTAACGAAAGTAATACATACCGCAATTTAGTGAACTCGATCAAGAGAAGCAGCTGCAAACAATTTGCAATCTCGAAGAATCAATTATCAGAGAACAAGCGACGCAAGTCTTCGGTCATCAGAGAACGAACATAAGAAAGATCATCAGAGAACGAGCTAGCAACAGTAATCAATCAACAGAACGAAGCCCTAATTCGAGAAAGAAGCCAAAGCCCTAATTCGACAATAAGAGGCCGACATTTTTTCACAAGCAAAAGAAAAGGGGACGGTGAAATTTAAGTGGGCCGGCCTTTATTATTTTAAAGGGGCTTAAGTTTTTATTTAGGGTTCAATTAAAAAGGAGTTTTTTTGTTATTCTATTTTGAGCGAAAATTACGTATTCAAGTCTGTATTTTAATTTTTGCTCCTGTTTTAATTTTTGAAGTTGTTTTTACTTTTCGAGTCGAAGAATCTGCAAATCACCACCTAGGGATTAGGTAGTGTCAGATTGTCTATTTAGAATTAGTTCAGTGAGCAGGGAGTGCGAGTTTGCAAAGCTCTATAGGCGGGAGCAGTGTTTGCGAGTGAGCGAAACTCTATAGGCGGGAGCAGGGTGTGCGAGTCTAGTAGAGTGTTTGTGAGCGGGAGCAAAAGGGTCTGCGAGTCTAGTAGAGTTGTTGTAAGCGTGATACTGTTTAATTCTAATGGAAATCTGTGAATGCAGCCGTAGGCAAGGGTTGCCGAAGCTGGGTAAATTTTGTGTGTGATTTACTTTTCAGCATATTTATTTCTGCTATTATATTTCTGTGTTTAATTCGAGAAAATTTGCTATAACCCTATTCACCCCCCCTCTAGGGTTAATCTAGATCCTACAAGTGGTATCAGAGCCCGGTATATTTTTTATTTAACTCTAGAGTCATGAGTCTTCAAAATAATGCTTTTTCTGAAGGGCAATCTATCGTTAGGCCACCCATGTTTAACGGGAACGATTATGCTTATTGGAAAGTTAGGATGAGTATTTATCTTAGTTCCGTTGATTATGATGTTTGGGATATTATTGAAACTGGCTATAAACCTCCCACTATAATCGTTGGTGATACCGAGATTCCTAAACCTAAGGATAGGTGGGATGCTAACGATAAGAGATTGACAACGACAAATGCTAAAGCCATGAATGCTTTGATATGTGCTCTTGATAAAAATGAATTTAATAGAATTTCTCATTGTACAACAGCACAGGAAATTTGGCACACTTTGGAGGTGACGCACGAAGGAACTTCTCAAGTCAAGGAGTCTCGTCTAGCCCTATTCAGCAATGAATACGAGAACTTTGTGATGGACAAAGGCGAGAGCATAAAGGACATGTTTGGACGCTTTTCAACTTTGGTGTACAACGCAAGAGCACTTGGGAAGGTATTCACTGAGGTAGAGCTTGTGCGAAAGATACTACGAGTCTTACCAATGAACTTTGAGGCAAAAGTCACGGCAATCCAAGAATCGAAAGATCTGAGTAAGCTAAGCATGGAGGAGTTGATTGGAAACTTGATGACATATGAGCTTGAGCTAAAAGCAAAGGAAGAACGCAACAACTCCGAACCAAAGAAGAAGACGATTGCCTTAAAGAGCAAAGAAGAAAGCGATGAAGAAGATCCAATAGAAGAGCTTGCAATGGCTGTCAATAATCTTAGAAGATGGTCTAGATTCAAGCCACGCAAGAAGAAAACAAAGGGCAATAGGTCAAAAGATTCCGAAAATTCCGATAATGAACTGACATGTTATAACTGCAACAAGCCTGGCCACATCAAACCAAAATGTCCACTTCTCAAAAACAACAAAGGAAAGAAAAAGGCGAAGAAGGTATTTGCAGCGACTTGGGATGATGAAGAAGGAGAAGAAGCTTCGGGTAGCAGCTCATAGGAGGCTAACTTGTGTCTTATGGCGAAATCAAATTCAGATTCAAGCTCAGAGGAATCTAGTGAGGAAGGTGAGTATTCCTATAGAGATCTTGTTTTTATGTGTTCTGATCTCACTAAAGTAGTTGATGCTCTTGAATCTAAAATTGAAAAACTGAAAACTGATAGGAGAGAACTTGCTCGTAAAAATTTTAGGTTAGAAACTGAACTTGAAAATATTCAAAACCTAGAATGTAAAAGATGTAAAGTTTTAGATTCAGAATTGACAAGACTTAAGAATAACTCTGAGAATCTTGAAAAAGAAAACTTGAATCTTAAGGAAACTATCGACACTAGGAAAAAGGATTTTATAAATCGATGCACCTCACTTGTCACTGAAAATACAACACTAAAAACCAAAGTCCAAAATCTTGAGAAATCTTTGAATAACTTTTCAAGAGGCGAAAAATCTTTCAACATGCTATTGGGAAATCAAATGTTTGCTAACAACAGAAAAGGACTTGGTTTTGGGAAAACACAAGCTGAGGATAATGCAAATGGGAAAAGTATCTTTGATAAATGTGAAATAATTGGACATCATTCTGAAAATTGTAGTCATAGGAACAAGAACACAAAATTTATACAAGTTTGGGTTCCTAAGAATTCTACAAACAAATTTCATGTCTATTGGAACAAGAATAAAAGGACTAAACAAGTTTGGGTTCCAAAGGGTTTGTTTATTCATAATGTTTCTGCCACTAACAATCATGGACCTAGAAATAGGTCACAAAAATCTTTCATCGTGTAGGTGTGGTGGCAGGCTAAGGAACGACAACGGTGTTCTCTGGATTTTGGCTGTTCCAGAAACACAATGGGCAACAAAGCAAAGTTCCTTAGCCTAGTATAAAGGTGACAAAATCACAATGGGCAATCACGAGAAATTATCGCAAAGGTAAAATAGGTGAAGGTATATTAAATGTGATAATCTGCACCATATTCTGAATTAACTCAGCCAAAATTGTGATAATGATGTGATGATGACTTTAATTCTGACTTATTGATATGATTTTTTTTGACTTGTTCTTACTTTGATTTGTGCTCAAAAGTAAACCAACCATCCTTTCATCATTGAACTTAATATGTTTGGTCAAATGATGGTATTTTATTGATCCTTGATTACTCATGCTACACGTAGATATATTTTGACATTTTGATCACTGCTTGTAAATTTGCACGATTTCAAATTCATGTGAAAAAGGATTTTAAGAAATTGTTGAAACTTCAAGAAATTGTTATGATGTTGACTGACTGTTGATTACTCATGTATATAATTGTTTATCCTATGCTTTCTGAAATTAACAACATGATATTTGGTTGAGTGTGAACATGGCTTCAATTCAAAATCCAAAGAATGTCATTTAAATTGTTGCTAAAATTGGGTTTGAAATTTTTGATGCACACTTCATGTCTGGTTCACCAAATCCAGTTAGTGATATTTTCGATTGAAAAAGAAATTCAGATGCAATTCATACTAGTAATCTAGTTGATAGAAAACTTACGAGTTGAACGTGATTTATTGTGAAACATTCATTTGCTGCATCGTTTTTTTCAAAGAAAATATCTGCATATTTTTCACTTGAAATAATTTTTCATATAACCCCTTCGAGAAAATAATTGTTTGACCATATTTTCAGATTAGTTAATTTTATTTGATTTTAAATGACAAATTTTGACTGATCCGACTCCCTACTAATTATCAAAGAGATAAATAGTGATTGAAAAAGTGATGAGTGTTGATATTTAACATACATTACTCAAGAGAGTATATTTGGAAAAAAAATTTAGGAATTAAAACAAGAATTATAAAACTTTTTGTTGGGTAAAGATTCCATGACCATTTCTATATCTATCATATTTCTATCGACCATTGTTTATCAAAACTTAAATATAGTTGGTCGATATGTGGTACTATAATCAGGGATCATTTGTTTTTCATCTCATTTTTTTTTGTAAAAATAAATAAATATCCAAAGTATTCACTCTCATTTAAAAGTCCTCACGGTTATGCATGGGTGAATTACTTGGATTTTTGATTAGTGCTTCCATGCTCATTTAAAAGTCCTTACGGTTATGCATGTATGGAACGCATATCAAAATTAATTGATTAAATAGACAAGTTGATTCTAATCCCATTTAAAAGTCCTCACGGTCATGCGTGGTTAGAAGATACTTGATTTCATTTTTAAAAATTAAATTGGAATACTACTAATCTCATTTAAAAGTCCTAACGGTTATGCATGATTAGTAGATATTCAAATTCCTGATATAAATGTACCACAAGTTGATACAATTGTATGATTTTATATGAGAATATCATTTTCATCATTCTAAAAGTGGAATATGCGCCTAACAGGGGTAGTTATGATTTTTGTTTGATTTTTATTGAAATTTAATATTTATACTCAATTTGAGTTTAATGATGGATTAATATCGATCACTCTATCTCTATTTTCTCTAACACTATCATTCTTTTGCTAATAACAAAAGGGGGAGAGAAAAGTTAAGATTTTGTCAAATAGAATCAAGCAAAGGTCAAATAATTTTCCCATATGCATCTAGGCTTATTTGAATATATTTCTATTTGTATGCATATATGTAGGGGGAGCATCATGTAGAGAGGAAGCATTTAAATAGGGGGAGCAATTAGAGTATATAATTGGTCAAATACATTTAACACTAACACGATCAAAATCTTAAATATATGTTTGTTATCATCAAAAGGGGGAGATTGTTGAATATGCGCTTATATGTTTTTGTTTGATGATAATAAACATATATATTCATTTAAATGTATTTGGTTATGTACTATTTTGTTTTTCATAGATTAAATAAATATTTGTTGAATAAAAAAATTACACAGAATTTGAATTTGAATTCAAACAGAACAAGTTACACAGTTTTTGAATTCAAACGAATATTTTATTCAAACGAATATTTATTACAAACTTGAATAGTACAAATTCATGCTCTCACTATACATATACATTTCTGATTACATCACGATTACATCACAAATATTTTTACATTGATAACCTCACTACATATCACTCACACTCGTATTTAGTCGTCAACTGCATTCCGGTTTGAATCCAGCATCTGAGTAATCTGCAAAAATATTTTCAAACGCAGTAAAATTGAAAGAGAAATATTTTTGAAATTTGAAAGAAACGATGATTTTGAAAACATTGTTTGCCTCAGTTATTTGGGTTGTTCGTCATCATTCACACTTGATTTCATCACAAAGTCATGCACATAGATATATACACCTGATAACTCTACAGGGACAGGTAATCATGAGTGGCTGCAATACACACGTGTACATTTATACACGTGTGCACTGCCTCGCCAACTCGTGTGCACAGTCAACCAATACATACAACATGTGCAGAGGACAAGTATACAAGTGACTCAAGCAAATACACATGGAACAGTGGAAGCAAGCTATTGCACAACATATAGAGCCACAACAAGTCCAGCAACAAGTCCAGTTGCAACATGGTGAACAAGACACAGTGCTGAGCACATGCAAACTGCAATGCAAATTCAAGGCCAATGCAGGTAACGGCTTGGTACAATGCAAATACATGGAACAATACCAAAGTATGGAGTGTGCAAGTGCAAATGACCAGAGCTCAGCATACATGAAGTAATGCAATGCCCAAAGACCAAGTCGAAGTCGAATTGTTGTCAACAGTTCTAAGTATCCAACAACAATATGAATGCTATGTTCAATCATGATACAGACCAGAAACACAAGTACAGGGAACAACCAGGTGAAGATGCAAGAACAAAGAGTGTACACAGCTCATGTATGCATCAGTAACCAACACATGAAGATCAACAACAAACCCAAATGCACATGTCAACATCAAGTCTCAAGTGACACAAATATCAAGAATCAGTGCAACAGAAAGTGGTGTAAATACAACTCGAAGTAATGCTCAGGTTCAATCTCTAAATACACAGCAGTTCATACAAAGAAGCCATGGTCAATGCAAAGCAAAAGTGAAGATACAGTGAAATTCTACAAGCCAAGGCCAAGCATGATGCAGTGGTGTTGCAAACAACACAACAGCACTGCATCAATACAAAGTGTACATGAATGCATCAATAAACCAAACTGCAAGACCTCAAGTGACACAGTGAAAGTAGCACAAAGTACAGTGCAACTTAAACCAATATAGCAGCAACTCCAAAAACCAAAGTGAAATAGAATGCAGTGGCAACAAGAATGGTGAAGCAGTGAAAATGAGAAAGTGCAACAGTGAATCGAAACATGCACTTGCAAATGAGCAACTACAAGGTGAACAACAACCAAGTATACAACTACAGTAGCAAGCTACAATGGATGCAGCAATACCAAGTTCACACAACATCAAAGTGAAACAAATGTAGAACTGACAAATGTATCAACTCAACTACAGCCAGTGCCGACATGAACAGAAGTTCTGAATCAACAATGCAGACACAAGTCAGTTGCAACATGAAACAAGACATGAAGACAGTTCGAAGAAGATTACAATATCAAGTACATGAAGACCAACGTCACAGTAAACATGCAGGTGAACAGAAGGTAGTCAGCATGTACTGTTGTATAAAATGCAAAGTTCAGATCAACAGAATGGGGATGAACTCGACCGAGTACAGTATGCAGCAGAGATGATCGAAGTAAAATACAAGCCGAAGTCAGAGTTCAATGAATATAAAATTCGTACCATTATTTTTTGAAATGGTCAGAGATGTCAAAAAGAGGAAAGTTTCTGTTTTTATACAAGAAGAAAATCGAATGCTCTCAATTCAAAACCGTGATTATCAAGTTAAAACATATCAGGAAAGCCGTGAGTATCACGTGTAACAAAATCAGGAAAGACGTGCGCATCAGGCAATTAAGAATTTAGGAAAGTATCAAGTTAATTCGAACGAATTCAAGTGTCTCAAATTCATATAAATACAATCCCAATTCATCATCATCGGCTATCGAGTTAAATCAAGTGCAATCAAGTTGAAGCAAGCAATTGAACCAGTAACGAAAGTAATACATACCGCAATTTAGTGAACTCGATCAAGAGAAGCAGCTGCAAACAATTTGCAATCTCGAAGAATCAATTATCAGAGAACAAGCGATGCAAGTCTTCGGTCATCAGAGAACGAACATAAGAAAGATCATCAGAGAACGAGCTAGCAACAGTAATCAATCAACAGAACGAAGCCCTAATTCGAGAAAGAAGCCAAAGCCCTAATTCGACAATAAGAGGCCGACATTTTTTCACAAGCAAAAGAAAAGGGGACGGTGAAATTTAAGTGGGCCGGCCTTTATTATTTTAAAGGGGCTTAAGTTTTTATTTAGGGTTCAATTAAAAAGGAGTTTTTTTGTTATTCTATTTTGAGCGAAAATTACGCATTCAAGTCCGTATTTTAATTTTTGCTCCTGTTTTAATTTTTGAAGTTGTTTTTACTTTTCGAGTTAAAGAATCTGCAAATCACCACCTAGGGATTAGGTAGTGTCAGATTGTCTATTTAGAATTAGTTCAGTGAGCAGGGAGTGCGAGTTTGCAAAGCTCTATAGGCGGGAGCAGTGTTTGCGAGTGAGCGAAACTCTATAGGCGGGAGCAGGGTGTGCGAGTCTAGTAGAGTGTTTGTGAGCGGGAGCAAAAGGGTCTGCGAGTCTAGTAGAGTTGTTGTAAGCGTGATACTGTTTAATTCTAATAGAAATCTGTGAATGCAGCAGTAGGCAGGGGTTGCCGAAGCTGGGTAAATTTTGTGTGTGATTTACTTTTCAGCATATTTATTTCTGCTATTATATTTCTGTGTTTAATTCGAGAAAATTTGCTATAACCCTATTCACCCCCCCTCTAGGGTTAATCTAGATCCTACATGATCGTCCTTTTTGAAGGTTGTTTTGTTATGAATTTTTATTTTCTCTCAAAACTCAGTAAGTTGTACAAATGACCATTTCTTGTATGTTTGCATCATTATACAATTCAAGCCGAATATACTGCATGACTATTAAATTTAGTACACATGGTTGGTCAGCTGACGACATAGTTGGCAAGCATAACATTTTTTGCTGTGTCTGAAAAAATTGATTCTGGCAAAAATGATTTTTTGTTCGTCAATACCTATGCATTTTTTCGGATGTTCTGATTTGAAGAGATGGGAATGTCATAAGCTTATGTGTTCTAGTGTTCAATATTAGTCCAATATTATGGGTTTCTTTAAGGATTTGTACTTACTTGCACCCACCTACATAGAACATACAATTTCACATTTAGGAAATTTAGCAATTCCCAAGTTGGAGAACCTTTCTACGTTCAAATTCATCCTATGGAACTTTTATTACACATTACTACAATTTCATTGTCAAATATTAGGCCATACCTTTTGAATATCAAGGCATTTGCATTTTCTACTAGTTTAAATTATCAGTCTATTTGATTTTAGGGAGTTGTTTGCACTTCCATTTGCCTACTTTAAAGCAAGGGTTTGTTTTTTCTTTTCATTTTCACCCAAGTGTAGTTCTGTTGTATTAAATTGTTATTTTATGCAATTTTAAATTCATTTCATACTAATAAGCCATTCCATTTTATCATCAAATCAATCGATGTAATTTGTTATATAAAATCATTGCTGGAGCTAAATTTAGGTTTTTGTGCTTGCTTTTCCCTACTATAGGGCTAAGCTTTACAGTGGTATTTGTTGGGTAATTACTAAGTAAGAGAGGCAATTTAGTAGGCATACACAAACTGAGTATACTCATATGTTATTCGGTTTAGCTTTAATATGGTTTATAATTAGTACGTCTTTTTCCTTTAATGCTAGGCCAAATAAAATCTGACAGTTTATAATTTAGTCATACAAACGTGTGTGGGTGACTATAGTAATAATTTTGATATGTTTGTTTCATGTAAATTTTAACCAATTATTTTATGTCTATGTTTTTCTATATTCAAATGCAGTTATGCTTAAAGAAGTCTAGAGAAATAGATGTTTTCATTTTGTCATACCATTTTCCAATTGGCAGCCAGGTATTTAAATATTTTTCTAAATCGTATCTTGGATCAGTCTATTTTGAAATGTTTTTTTGGTCAGTACTACCGTTTCATAAATCGTCGGTTAATAAATGCTCGAATTAGCAGTACTGAATATTACACTATTATATATTGTGATATTCATTCAGTACCTAATTATACTGTAATTTTTCGACACCAACTGAAAATGTGATCTATTTTTCAATTATTAGCTATTAATTAAAATAAGTTTAATTCCATTATATGTTAGATGAACAACATTAGATCCAATGACTATAATGAAATTATTGATCGTTTATACTTACGCTATAATACTACAAAAATTAGAGTAATAGTCTTATTTACTTTTGTGTTTCCAGGATAAGAAGTATGTTGCACACACTACACTATAATACTACAAAAATTAGAGTAATAGGTTTATTTACTGCAATGTTTCTAGGGTAAGAAATATGATGTACATGCTACTATGACAAAGATTAGGACATCAGCTAAATAGAGTTATCTCTCCTGCCCGCTTTATAGGAAGACTGTAATAAAGGAAGCAACCTGTTTTACATGCCCAAAATGCAATGCTACTATTGCTAAGCTAATTAATAGCTCTGCCAACCCCGATATGATGTATACTTACACTCACTTATTAGCAACTTTAGGCAAACAAGTATCAGTTAGCAATGAAAGTTTTTAACTATATTAGTTCTGCCACTATAGTAGCTTTTGATAGAGAGACTGCTTGCTTGGTTAAATGGAGTGTAGACAAGATGATGAAACTATCCGAAAAGATACTCATATTAATATTCAACTCTATAATCAATTTATACTCACATTTTATGGACATTTTTGCTAACATACAAACATTTTTCCTGTTAATCAATAAGATCTGAACTGCAAATCACTAACCTACACTATGATACTCTTTTAGGACAATGGAGATGACATAGTTGATAGACTCTCCAACAACATAATTCGTTGAGAAGCATAGTTCAAATTTAAACCTATTAACTAGGACATAATCAATCATGGGAATATGTATCAACCCTACATGGCATTAAATTAACAACTTAACAAAATGGCAGTAGATGAGGCAAAGTAAATTGAAGCCACACAGCTTACTACGAGTCAAGCACGATTAAAAGAATATGTAAGACACTCTATTACATTGAATGAATTACTATTTTATATGGACTATAATTTCTAATAAAAATGATGTTTTCAAACTTTACTCGGATTTGGAGCTTAAAGGTAAGCGGAAAGATTGAGTAGGTTTTAATATCAAAGCACACTCAACACCGTGTGCCAGTTATTGATGTTACTAATAGACCGTATAACATTGCATTCATGTAGGAAACCGAATAATTTTTACACAATAAAACTAAAAATGACTGCACTATGGAACTTGGAACAACAGCTCAACGTGGCATAGTCATTGGGGGTAATAATCTAATTAAACTACTATTTGATCCCCTATATATAGAAGGACTATCATATTAATCTAGTTTTCAGGCTGATCCGAAAAAGACTGTTGGCAAGCAAAAGATTCATAGATGAACTTCAGAAAAGAAAAGGAAGAGGTAGGTTGAGACGGTTGACAACAATGACAAACCAAATCCGTCCAACAAAATCATTATAATGTCCTTTGTCATCTTTTTTTCTGTATGGTCTCTGTTTTAATTGTCATTTATTTGTTTTCTAAAAAAAATGAAAATTTGCTTTCTGTAGTTTAAATTCAGGTAGAATAACACTGCATGTTTTTTTTGTATCAACCTTTTTCCATGCCACCATTGCTTTGTAAAAAAC
This sequence comes from Allium cepa, assembly GCA_030765085.1. Taxonomy (NCBI): domain Eukaryota; kingdom Viridiplantae; phylum Streptophyta; class Magnoliopsida; order Asparagales; family Amaryllidaceae; genus Allium; species Allium cepa. The sequence goes on from CM060939.1 coordinate 627,103,895, forward strand.
TTACCACGTTACCTTTTTAAAATCTATCCATTTGAATCAATCTCCACTGAGTTGCAATTCAATATATAGGTTATCACAGTGAATTATTTTTCGCCTCAATATATACTTCAACTTGTAGACTTTAGCCGAAATCAGTTTGTAAACGATAACTTTTTTTACTTCTTACCATTTTTATGTAACATAACTGTTACGTATGTATTTTAATTTATCAAATAATTGAATAAAAATTCTGCGAATAATATATAGATATACACACACATATGTGTGAGTGTGTGTGTATAGCGTCCATTATTTCTTTTTTGCATTAGTTAAAATACAAATTCACTTTAGTATATGATAAAAGTTTAAACATAATTAGGTCAAACTATCAATTTATATATGGTAATGTTTCATTTTCCTTTTCTCTGCTTCAGTTACACTTCTACGTTTCAAAATTTTGGTGAGAATATTGTAAGGCACTAAAACAGGAGCAGTGAAAGTATGAGACATTTCGAAAGCAACAGTTTATTACGCCATATATGGGAAGTCAAAAATTTTGTTCATTTAATGCATTCGATACCATCAACTCTTGGAATAGAATCCTATTACATAATCAGTATGTCAGTGGATGAAAAACAAACAACGTACTAACATATGACCTTATGTGACAACGTCCATCTAACAATTACCGCATGCGTAGCATGGGATAAAAAATAAAATAAAAATTAATATAAATATACGTTGGAAAATAATTAGAATTTTTTTTATGTATATAGATGTATACTTTGATATAAATTATATAAATAAATAAATTTACATATTAATATATATGTGTGTGTGTGTGTGTGTGTGTGTGTGTCTGTTTGTATATATTATTTTATATAACATTAAAATAAATTACAATAATTCGACATGGAACTTTAGATCATTAATAATATACATACATACATATATATATTAAACTTATACACATAACTAATCATTATTGTCACTACATCATTACCTATAGGAATCTTACCTAGCTAACAATGTAGTAATATATATATATATATATATGTATGTATGTATGTATGTATGTATGTATGTATATAAATGTATATGAGCATTATGCTATTATACAATGATCATTCACCTTATATAAAATTAAACATTTACCTATAACTGATGCTATCAAGTTCACCTTGAAATGATGATTCCTCTTCCTTTGGAAACCTCCTCGATTCGTCAGAATGCTAGTCCTCAAATTGCAGACCCTATGCTATCAAATAGCTATTGATTTGGATTTGATTTGGTTTGAGATTCTACTGGGGTATATACATGTATAGATTAGCTATGAGAAGGAAGAAGGAGGAGGCTAAAAAACAAAACTAATTTAGATTAGGGTTAGAGATGACTTTATAATGGTTGAGAGAGAAAATATGAACATATCTTGCCTTTTCTTACCCAATCTCTACGACCCATCTTAACCCCAAATTGCCCCTAGTTTTGGTCGCCTATTTGCTCAAAAGTTAGACAAACACCTCTAAACCTTATTTTTTAGTTAAGTTTCGTTTGATTTGATTGACTTGGTATTCTTTATGTTCCAACACGTAATGGAATGAATTTCAGCAAGTGCAGAGATAGTTCATAAGTGCACAGTTTGGAAGGCGTTTAAGGAAAGTAATTAACATAGGGTTTTTATAGTGGTTCAGCCCGAATGTGCCTACATCCACTTTCCATTTTATTATCCTCTCTTTGATTTGATTACAAGTACAGGATATATTCGAAAAGATTAAAAACTTTAAGTAGCCGTAGTGATGGATTTTCAGCAGAGTTTTCTCTCTTTTTATCCAAAAAAATCTATCCCCATTGTTGTCGAGAAGCTCCAGTATTTATAGAGTGGAGTTGTGAAGTGTGGAGGGGGGAGTTATAAATTTATGAATCTGGTTCGGCATTTGAGCAGGAGCGTATGGATCGGCATTCGGGTCATGATGCTTGTCTAGCCTGGTTGTCCTTCCTTATTTGGTTCAGTGATTCCGCTCAGGAGCCTCCTATTTGCTGGACCAAACATTTGGTTCGGCATTCCTATGTACCACAGCAAATGTTTGGTCTCGTGATGGATGTGTCGTGCTGAACCAAATATCTGGTCCGACATATTAGAGAATGTCGGACCAAATATTTGGTCAGGCATATCAAAGAATGCCAACCAAAAACATTTGATCCAGCATATCAAAGGGTGCCAGACCATATATTTGGTTTGGCATTTTAGTGATTGCCAACCAAGCATCTGGTCCGACAATTTAGTCTTCATGCCTTTATTTTTTTGGTTCCTTTCTTCCTTTTTTTCTTCGCTTGCTAGAAAAATGAGGTAAACTTACCCTCCAAAGTTTTTCATGTAATTACACGATATGCTTTTTTTGGTTCGGCGCCGAGCTCCTACCATCAAATGACAACTTGCAACCATTTGTCTTCCTGTTTTCTCTTCTTTAAAAACCACCTTCCCCCTTCATTCTTTACTTCCTGTTTTCTTAACCAAATTTCTCCACTTAATCTCTATCAATTGAGGTCAGCTTTGAACTTGTTCATATCGTTTAAATTCGAATATCCCTGTTTCGCCGCTTGAGGTAGCTTTTCTAACCGATCATTCGGCCTAAGGTTTTAGGGATTAGCCTTTTTTGGGGTATTTTGTACGGGCTTTGACGGCCCTTCTATTGCGAATTGCCGAACCATTGGGTCATGTAGCTATATTTTAGGTAGAATGATCGTCCACAGATAGGATACACTCGAAGATTCTATTAACCCATTAATTGGACTAGGGAAATGAGGCTACATCTCATCAACAAGACTGAGTTTGCTTTCCTTCTTAAGTTATAAGGATAAGGTAGCATGAGCCTATAGAATAGATCCTGTTCCGATAAGGTCGTAGGAGGATTGCCTTGGGGAAGTAGTTAGTGTGCGGTGAGTTTGGTTCGACATTCAATATAGGATAAGCGGGATGCGATAGGCCGAGCATATGGTATGTGGTTATGCCGAACCAAAAGCGAGTTTCCCTTGAGACGGGTAGGTTTGGGGTAAGGATTTAATTGGGCTAGATGATAGGAGGTTCCCGTACACGTTTTAACTTTCATTTATGATTTGGACCTTTGCTTGACTTTTATTTTCTTGCACATGAATATTTCTTCTGGTCGCAAGCTTTATTCCAAGTTTGTGGCTTCATAGCTTGCCGGGGCTGGTCCCTCTTCTTATGATGCTCCAGTCAATCCTCCCAAGCAACCCAGTTCTGCTTACTTTTTGGTCAAAGGCTACGCTCCTAACAAACCGCTGGTTAGGAATTCAGAGTGTTATCCCAGCGTGCTGACGATAGAGAAGCTGAACTCTATAGCTACTTCATTTAGGATAGATCGTCGAGACATGATATTACCTGGTCCAGATGATAGAGCATGTTTTCCCGAAGGCGAGTATATGGCATATAGCAAGTATCATTATATGTGCGGCGCGATGCCCCCGCTTACCAACTGGGTTGCTAGCTTTGTGATCCATTTGAAGGTTGCTTCCCCTGGCGACGAGGGAGGTTCTCATTTGGGAATAGAAAGTGAAGAGGAGGAAGGATCGGAAAGCAACTCTGAAGCAATGGAAGGGGTGTTCATGTACCTCTAGATTTTGATATTATAAGGAGCGAGGGATCAAGTGCGTATCCTTTAAAGAATGCCAAGGTCGTGCGAGAGTGGCCTGAGCAGTTGGAACAATCCGAGCCGGTCCTAAGGTTGTCTCCTACTGTCGATCATTCCTAGGAGAATGTGGCTTCGGGTGATCTAGGTGGAACATCGCCTCTTCCAGTATAAGGTGGAGTGGGAATTGGCGATGATTTTGAGCTTTCTTTAGGTACTTTTGATTACGATATGGATTTTGAGATACTTCTTGAAAATTTTTTGTTTTTTGATGGGTCCCTGCCTCCTCCTGCTCGTCAATCCAATGACCGGTTGCTGTGTGTTCTCCTTTCTTTGAGTGGAGTCCCATCCCTAGGAATCCCTTATTTGAGTGAGAGACTAGGAACCCTGCCCCGGTCATATGATTTAGTCTACCCTAAGGGTTTTAGTAGCATGCTGTGTCTTAGTGTCTTAAGCATTTTGTATTTTTTATGCTTTCTCGCTTTCTTGGATCGAACGTTGTTTCCCGTAATCCAAGGAAAAGGAGAAACCCAAAGAGGAATGAAGTCTCCAGGTGGCTTGAGCAGTTCAAACGCATGAAAATGACTTCCGCCTCATCCAATGCGACTTTTCAGAAGGAAAAAACCATGCAAGAGAATATTAAGGAGGCCCCGTCAGGCCCAGACAAGGAAGAGAGCCGTGAGTCATCCCAGAAACATGTGATGTCCTTGAATAAGAAAGCCACTCCCTGGTTGATAAACTTCTTCCCACTATCGCCATCACTATCCGATGGGTTCTGAAGTGCAGAAAGTGGTAGATGAGTTGGGAGAGGGCAATGTTGACTCTTTTTTCTTGGATTATCAACAACCGACGTCGAATCTCTTTGAGAGTCATCCTAATATAAATCCCGACTATGCGGGTCATCGTGCGATCGATCTTGACACCAAGTTCCTTTTACTCGAAATACCTTGGTCTGGATCCTAGATGAGGCAAAGACTCTTAATTTTGCTAAATTGACAACGAGGATAGTCCAAATTATAGATGAGACTAGAAACATTGTTGATTATCAGCTCCGTTTGGCCAAAGCTAGTGAAGAAGTTGGGAGTGCCAATATGTGGTTGCGTCTAAAGATGGAGGACCTTCGCAAGGTGCTAAGGGAAAAAAGAGGCTAAGTTAGAGGAAGTCGAAGCATCCTATGGCTCCAAGATAACGAAGGCCAAGGAAGAAGCAAGGAAAGAGGCTGTCAATCTATGTAATATATAGACTAAAATGGCTATCAATTTAGTTGATGAGGCTCGGCAGAAGGATCTAGAGCGAATCCGCTCCTTTAAGGGCAAAGTGAAGAACTCGAAAGAGGCCTTAGACGAGCTGAAGGAGTCTCGTGGCAAGTGGCAAAAGGAGGACTCATATAATTCTAAGATCGATGGGTTGAGGGTGGAGCATGCTCAGTTGAGGAGAGATAAGGAGAAGTATATGAATAAGGTGGTGGCCCTCCAAACCAAAGTTGATAAATCCAGCGATTTTTGCGACACAGTCAACCAGATGCTGAAGGATACTTATTACATGTTCTCGAAACACAGGAACCTTTAGTGGATTGATGGCTACCCTCAAATGATGGAAGGAATCCATGTTTGGCTTATCGAGGAGACTAAGGCTTTAGTCACACCAGAAGAAGGGACGAGTCTCTCGAGCAATCCGAGATCTCGAAGGACATGGCTAGAGGGAGCAGTCTGAGCGGCAAGGACTCCTTCCTTCTTAGTCAAGGAGATTTCCTTTTCCCTTTTCTGTATGCATTTTTAGGGGATATATGGACATTCTGCATATGTATATAAATATAAGCGATAAGCTTTATATGAGAAAAATTTAACATTATACTGTTCAGCTTCTTTTTTCTGTATGTTTATCTGGGATGACTTTTGTGGTGCGTTCTTTTATAGTCTGCCCTATCTATTTGTGAAGTGTATATGACTTAGTTAATCATTATAGTATTTAGGGACATAGAATCGTAAAAGCATTGTTATACTCAAGGCCAATTGCGAACGATAACTACTCGGGCTAATGCCCGTATCGTGAGTATTATTCGATTTGTTGTTGCCGGCGTGTGTAATGCCGATTGTCAAGTGCGAACTACCCCTGGCTGCATCCACGACTTAATCGTGGCGTATATAATTGGTTCACAATTGCTGGCAAGCCAAACACCAATGATGAACTGCCTAGGCTATAATTTGTGCCTCATTCGTGGCTTTTGATCGGTTCATTAGTGCCGGTTTGGGGGTGCCAATCGTCGGTAGTGAATTTTCGAGGCTTATGTCGTGCCCTTTATCATGACTATCTTACTTTCACTGCTACAGGTGATATTTTGTGATTGCTCGCAGTAGGAATGGTCATCAGATAAAACAATTAAATGACACAATATTTAAATAAGATAAGTATTGCGAGGCCCTTGATTTTTATAGTGGTTTGGCTAAAGTATGGCTACGTCCACTGTCTTTCTTTCATTGCTTTAGTACATCTTTGTTTACAACTCAAGAGAAGTAGCTGCAGAGGTGTTGGAGATCCACGCTTTCCCAAACATCGTCCATCTACCAATTGACAAGATGTAAGCTCCATTATGATGGTCTTTATGAACAACAAAAAGTCCTTCCCAAATTTGATCTAACGCCTCAATTCGTGGGAAGACTCATTTGAGAAACAAGTCTCTTTCTTACAGTATTCGAGGCTTCACCATGGAATTGTATTGCCTTGCCACCTTCTGTCTATGAGCAGTTGCTTTGAAGGCGACATCATTTTTCTTCTCCTCGATCAAGTTGAGTGATATGTTCAACAGCTCCTCATTTTCTTTCGGATTATAGTGTATTCTTTAGTGGGAAGGGACAATTGTTTCGACAGGGAGCATGGATTTGGCTCCGTAAGCCAATGCAAATGGAGTGTACCTTGTCGTGGTTTTATAAGAAGTTCGGTTGGCCCACAAAGCCATAGGCAATTTGTCGACCCATGCCTCCTTGGTTTTTTCCAGTTTCTTCTTGATCAGTGTTTTCAACACCTTGTTCAATGCTTCAACTTGTCTGTTTTCCTATGGATATGCCACACCTAAAAAGCTTCAGGAAATCCTATGTTCGTGGCACCAATTGGCGAATTCTTTACTGTCAAATTAGACTCTGTTGTCCGATATGATTTTTTTTGGCACCCCTTACCTGCACATCATGTTACGTATTAGATAATTTATCACTTTGGTGGCTGAAATCTTGTTAAAGGTTTCACTTCCACCCATTTGGTGAAATAATCCACTACCACTATGCGTATTTTTCTCCTCCTCGACCCATGGGGAGTTCCCTGATTAGGTCAACCAACCAGATGGCAAAGGACCAAGGACTAACCATCTAGGTTAGACTAGTCGGTGGTAGTCTTGGGATTTTGGAAATTCTCTAGCACCTGTCGCATTTTCAAGTAAACTCGGTTGCATCTTTGTTTAGTACGGGCCAAAAGTACTCATAGCACATGATCTTTCTGGCTAGAGTTTGACCATCGATGTGGACGCTGCAACTTCCTTGATGTATGTTGTTGAGAATATCTTACTCCCTGTTTCCCACGACACACCTCAGTAGGGGATTGGAAAACCCACGACGGTATGGGACGCCCTCCTAGATTGTGTAGCAGGATGCCTTCCATAGGATTTTTCTAATCTCATTGCGATTTGCCGATAGGATTCCTTCTTGTAAGTATTTGATGATGGGGGTGATCCATGTCTCTTCGCTACTACTAATGAGCGTGATTTGAAGACACTCGAAGCTTGATGTGGCTTGCATCATGATGAGGGTTCCCCCAGCATCGGCGTTTTTCTCATGCTAGTTTCTTTTGCGAGGGCGCCCCCTCCTCGATTCTCCTCCTATGGGATATGTCCGATTACATAATAGTTTAGCTCGTTCAGGAGGGTTTTAGTCTTGTTGAGGTAAGAGGCAAGTCTTTGCCCACGAGTCTGTTAATTCCCCAAGGATTCGGTTTACGATTAGTTGTAAGTCATTGTGAGTCATGTATTCAGCGTCATTATTGGTTGCATGAATTATAGCCTCAATGTGTAAATTAACTTTCTTCCTCGAGCGTGATGATTACTATTCCTGCCCCCGAGCCGAGCTCATTTGATGCACCATCCACAAACATATTCCACTCGATTATTTCCTTTGTTCTGATGGTCGTATCCTTGTCCTGAATGGAGAATTCAACTATGAAGTCTGCGAAGGCATGCCCATTGATTGCGGTGCGTGGATGGTAGGTGATACCATACTAGCTTAGCTCGACGCACCATTTTAGCAGGCGCTCTGATCTATTCGGTTTACGTAGAACCTGGTGCAATGGTTGATTTGTTAGGACCCTTATGGAGTGAGATTGGAAGTAATGCTACAATTTTCTGAACGTTATGAGCACACTCTAGGCTAATTTTTGATCTTCGAATATCTAGCCTCTACCCTTGTAAATCTCTCGTTGATCAAATATACTGGTTTTTTAATATGGTCATCTTCTCATACCAAGGCAATGCTCAATGCGTGAGGGGACATAGCTAAGTACAAGTAAAGGCTTTCTCCATCTACCAGGTTGGAGAGCACAGTGGTTTCTGCATGTGTTCCAGCAAGATTTGGAAGGTTGAGTGGCATTCATCGTCCATTCAAACTTTCCCTTATCCTTTTTAGAGATTCAAAGAATAGGACACACTTGTTTGTGGCCTTGGATATAAATCTACCTAGAGCGGCCACCTTCCAATTTAGACTCTACATTTCCCTTCGTGTGGCTGGTATTTTGATGTCCTTTAAGGCTTGGACTTTTTCAGGGTTTGCTTTAATCCCTCTGGCGTGCACAATAAAACCCAAGAATTTTCCCAAGGATACTCCAAAGGTGCATTTCAATGGATTCAGCTTCTTTTGGTATTTGCGCAATAACCGAAACATTTCATCTAGGTGGTGTACATGATCCATTTCTTTTCTTGATTTGACAAGCATGTCGTCGACATACACTTCCATGTAATGACCAATCTGTTGCTCAAACATCTTATTAACCAAGTGTTGATAGGTCGCACCAGTATTCTTAAGCCCGAAGGGCATGACCTTATAGCAATATAGGCACAAATCTGTGATAAAGACAGTTTGTTCTTGGTCCGGTATATGCATAGAAATCTGGTTGTACCCCGAGTAGGTGTTCATAAATGATAACAGTTCTTGCCCAACTGTTCCATCCACCAGTCGGTCGATTCAGTGCAGAGGAAAATAATTATTAGAGCAAGCGTCATTGAGATTGGAGAAGTCAATGCAGGTTCACCATTTCCCATTGGATTTTTTCGCTAGAACCGGGTTGGAGATCCATTTTGGATATATATCCTCACGAATAAAACATTGGCGAGTAGATTTTTTACTTTCTCGTTAAGGGCAGTTAAGCGTTCCATCCCCATGCTCCTTTTCTTACACTTGACTGAGATTTCGGTTGGGTCTATGTTTAGGTAGTGAAGGGCTTTTTTGGGGGATATTCCCACCATGTCTTCATGGATCCATGCGAACACATCCGAATTTCTACGTAAGAATCCTACCAATTGGATTTTCAGATTTATGTCTAGGTGCGAACCTATCTTGAAAAGCCTTATGCCATCGCGATCATCTGCCGCAACATGTTCCATAGCCTTCATTGGCTCGACGCTGGCCTCCTCCTCTCTATCTCTTGGATCTAATTCATTAAATGGGTCTCTAGTATACTCGAGAGGAAGGGCCTTCTTTGATTGCTATGCTTGCACAGTTTTGGTGAAGATGGAAACCTCTATGCTTTTACCCTTTTCCTTCCTTTTGTTCTGGTGGAGTTCTGTGACATAACAATCGTGGGTTGCGTCTTGGTAGTCTTCTACTTCTTCTACTCCCTCATCAGGCAGGGAACTTCATTTCAAGCACCAAGGGGATAAGACTATCTAGAAATCTGATAATACAGGTCTACCCAGAAATGCATTATAAGCAAAATGTCCGTCCTCCAGCACAAATGTTTTCTTTCAGATAACGGATCGAGGATGACTTCCTAGTTCAACAAACAAGTCCAACTGCCCAAGCAGAATTGTGACTTCTCCAGTGAATCCGTGTAGGGTCTTATTGCGTGGCGATACATCTTTCATTAATAACTTCATGTTATTGAAGGCATGTTTGAAAAATATATTCATCGAGCTTCTCGTATTGACTAAAATGCAGAACACCTTTGTTGGGCCGATCTAGGCCGAAATGACCATGGGATCGGTTTGTAGGTACTGCTTTCCAACCAAATCCTCATTCCTAAAGAATATATTTGTCCTTTCTCTTCGTTTTGCGATGCTCCCTTTTGTAATGGAACGAACATATCCTTCTCCATCCTTCAAAGATTTTTCATACCTCTTCATCTCGACCCAACTTCCGCCGGATGAATGCGAGCCTCTTGACATAGTATGGACAATTATTTTTTCCTGATGAAGTGACTCACACTTGCTTCTTCTTTGTTATTTTCATGTCAGAGCGTCCCTGGCCCTTCGTGGTCGTTGCGCGAGAGCTATGTTTTTGCTGTACATATCGTTCCAGCTTCATTTTTCGGATGCATTCTTCAATAAGGTCCTGCAAATGCTGACATTCTTCTGTGCTATGTCCGTAAGGCTCATGGAAGCGACGATACTTTCCTGTCTTGGTTGCGGCTTCCGATTCCTTCTTATAAGGAGGGCGTTTGTACTTCAATTCGTGTTGAGTGGCCAATTAAATATTTTCCACAGTGTCATTCAAAGGAGTGTAGGAATCAAATCTCGATCCCGGTCTCTATCGTCGTTTATTGCTTTTTTTCAGATCTGAGGTTTCCTTGATGGTTACTTTTATCGTCATTGTTTGGCTTGCTCTCTTCTCCTCGAGGTGGGACTCTTGTGTTTCCATGGGAGTAGGAACCCGTGCGAGTTGCTTGCCATGCTGGAGAGCCGCCGTGTCTTCCAATCTCATATATTTTCCTGCTTCATGGTAGAATTCCTGAAGAGTTACAGGTTCTTCTTTGTTAGTCTTCTTGCAAGTTTTACGTCCGAGTGGACACATCTGCATAGTGCCATCAATGTAAGTATTTCATCCATGTTTGCACCACTGCTGCTTGAGTTGAAACAGGCAAGGTATTACTGCAGAGGTTCCCTCGATTTTTGTTTTACATCAAACAAGAAATAAGTGTCCCTCGGCTGTTCCACATGAATTCGGAACTGGCTTATGAACTTTTTCTTCCACATTTCCCAATAACTGATGGATCGTTGAAGTAGGCGATTGAACTATGTGGGATCTGACAAGATTAGCGGAAAACATTTACATAGTACACCTTCAATTGCTCCATTCATGAGCATGTGCTGGGAGTATCGTTGGAGGTGGACGATTGGGTTAGAGGTTCCCTTATATGGAACTATGGTGGGAATCTTCCATTCTCGAGGCATGGCTGCTACCTCTATGTCCCTAGTGAAAAGGTTGGTTACTCTGGAGCCTATCCCCCTTTCGAGTTGTTTGCGCCTGAGATACTCCCTGAAGAGATGCGTCATTCTTTCTTCAAAATCGGGAGCAGCCTTAGGAGAAGTGGGTCCCTCTCTTTGATAGTGATGGCATCTGGTGCCTTGACTGAGGCCAGAATGGAGACGATTGGTTCGAAGCGTGACAGAATCAACCATAAATGGTCCATGTCTAGGGCCCCCTTGACTGGGCCCAACTCTTGACGGCCTCTTTGGACCAGCTTCGGGTTGAGTCTTGGCTCGGCTTCGAGCCCATGGATCTTCCAGATTGAACTCATCAATGGAAGGAGATATGTTCCTTTTATGTGGCTCTCTAGACTGGGATTCACCCTGGTATCTGGTATTATGAGTGGATTCCTCCGTGCCCTTTAAGTGTGCCATGAGTTGGTCCACCAAAGCTTCTTGTTGGGCAGCGAAGCGGTCAGTCATCTCATTCACAACCCTTTCTAAGTCTTCTCTGGTAACAACTGAGCCTGAGGCTAGGGAGCGAGTAGTTAGGTTTTATTGATCTTCTTGGATAGGGTTGAGTGTATTTGCAGTAGCTTCATTCTTACCCTTGTCAGCATTTCGTTTAGAGGGAGCAATGTTCTAATGATGCGCTAAGGTTGGAAGAATAATGGACGGAATAGTTTAGCTTTCAATGCCCACCTATTATCATTGAAAGCACCCAAAATGTTTGCTTAAAAGTTGGAAAAACACCTCTAAACCGTTTTTTAGTTAAGTTTTGTTTTATTTGATTGACTTGGGGTATTTAATGTTCCAACATGAAGTGGAATGAATTTCAGCAAGTGTAATGACAGTCGCAAGTGCACAGTTTGGAAAGCGGATAAAGAAAGTCAAAAACGTAGAGTTTTTATAGTGGTTAACCCGAATGTGCTTACATCCACTTTCCATTTTATTTTTGCCTCTTTGATTTGTTTTCAAGTACAAGATATATTCGAAAAGAGTAAAAACTTTACGTAGCCGAAGTGATGGATTTTTAGTAGAGTTTCTCTCTTTTTCTCCAAAAATATGACCCCATTGTTGTCGAGAAGCTCTGGTATTTATAGAGTGGAGTTGTGACGTGTGGAGGGGGAAGTTATAACTTTCTAAATCTGGTTCGACATTTGAGCAGGAGCGTTTGGATCAGCATTAGGGTCATGAAGCTTGTCTGGCCTGGTTGTCCTTCCTTGTTTGGTTTGGTTCTTCTTCTCTGGAGTCTCCTATTTGCCAGACCAAACATTTGGTCCGGCATGCCTGTTTACTGGACCAAATGCTTGGTCCAATGATGGATGTGTCGTGTTGAACCAAATATCTGGTCCGATCGGCATTTTAGTCAACGCCGAAGCAAGCATCTAGTCCGACAATTTGGTCTCCACGCCCTTATCTGCTTTTTGGTTCCTTTCCTCCTTTTCTTTTCACTTGCTGGAAAACCAAGCGAACATCGCCCTTATCCATAATTGTAGCTGAAAATTCCTTTCTAAATCCATGGGTTAAAACTCCATTTAAGCCCAAGAAAATATGGTAGTTAATTCTAATTTAGTTTCGTTATCGATATCGCATATCGATCGATATATTTGTCACCATTATAAAAGTATATAACAATATTTATTTCTCAAATCATATTAAAATTTTGTAATTAATATTTAGTAAATACTAATTAATTTAATTAATTTATAACAATTATAAATTAATTAAATCATTTATTCTAAAGAGAATTCATTATTTCGGTTGTGTAACTCTTGGGTGCAAATTCTTTCAACGATCAATGTCGAACTATTGAATGCTAATGTTGACATGTCCCTTAGCAGTTGGTGTGATATATGGCCAAATTTATCACTTACTTATTTTCGATAAAATCCTATTTTCAATTTATTAAGCGTTACCCGATTGTGACATTTATCTATACCAATTCTCTTCATCAAAACTATATCAGCTTCGCCTTATAGAATTTGGTAATGGTCTAAATTCCAATATCATCCAGATTCAAGTCTATAGTCCAAGCACAAAGTCCTTGGTTCAATAATAATAATAATAATAATTAATCGAAATGCCCTAGCCATAGACTTTGGCTTTGAATTGACTTGTGCTGACCGTGATACTAACCTCATTTAACTAAGGAGATAAGTCCTCTTTGGAATAGTGCTTCACTTCCAATACTTCCACTTGACCCAACTACAGTCACTCGATGGAACACCTATCCATGATTTGACTATAATCAAAGCGGAGCTTTCATATTGTAGATTCACGGAATGGTCAAGTTGACAGAACCATGTAAATCAGTCACATCGATATTTTCTATTTGACTTTAGTTATATTAACCAACAGAAAACCATCGAGTGATTTGTTCCATAGCTATCAAATAACTATCAGTACGTAACCCTTTGGTGCCCTAACAGCCATGAGTAATACACTATCAAAAATTTGGAAAGCATTACATACTATAGTTTAAATAGATATATCGACATCTAATCTTGATACATCTTGACTAGGAACATTTAAAATGGTATATTTATTTTCATTATGATAAATTCCTCAAGGTTACAACACTTTATAACTACTATCACAAAATGTACTGTTTACGGATTTTTTTTATTTTAATTAAAATAATTAACTGATATATCACATAATAGCAAGTGTATAACAGAAAAAAGAACAGCTTTTATTTTGAACAAGATTGATTACCAAGTTAGATATATGTAAAAAATTACATAATTGCATCTAAGGCATATCCGTAACTCTATCAAATGTAATATATCACGAATGCCTGGACAAAAGGTTGTGCATGAAAACTCTAGGAATAGAAACATAATATGAAGGTGCATGCACATAGATACATATTTATACGTGTGTGTGTATGTATGTACCAAATTTCAAAAAATTCATATAGGGAAAATCAGCTACACCTTATTTTTTCGACACCTCAAATCCTCATGATATCAGCCACAAATTCTTACTTAAATAAAACGTTTTTTCTCTATTTTCACTCACCTTTACTATTTAATTCGAAACTTGTGGCTGATATCAAGGGGGATTTGAGGTGTAGCAAAAATGAGGTGTAGTTGATCCTTGCTGATACACACACACACAAGTATATAAGCATATATGCATACGTACATGCATGCATACATACGTACATATATATATATATATATATATATATATATATATATATATATATAATGAAGGTCCAGATTATCAGATTATATCAGCACACATAATATATTTGATAAGAAATTCCATGCAAAATTCATATCTCATGAAATAAGGATCAATTCATGAAATAAGGCAGCACCCATTTTTGTTATAAAACTCACGAAATAGGCTACAGGAGAGCAAAAATAAGCAATGGTGGGACCAAGGCCTACATCTATGGCTGCATATGACTGCATACGAAATTGTATTATTAGCACACGAATGCATTAAAACAAGCATGCAAACAAACCATGAAGGCCTTAAATTGGTAACACACGAAGGCTTCATGCAAATAAACAGCACATAAAGACTTGTATATATGTATTTCACAATGGCTCTATTGAAATTAAACATGATGACCAGGTAGAAACACGATGGTAGTGCAGGTTAGCTTGAGATTTGCATTCGACTATTTATAACATTTTTTTATTAAGCATGACAGATGTGGATAGCCAATATACAACAATTAAATGCAACTTGTAATAGCTTGGTAATCTATATTTTCCTAAGTAAAATAATGAATGCTTTGGGATACTTTGGAAGTGTTATTGAACCATTTTATAGGGTTGAAATAAAGGGAAGATTTTCACTCTATCTTGGGCTAAGTTTTACCCAAAAAAATGACGAATTTGTTAAGTATTTTTATGATATTTCAAAAGAGAAGATATACGTATTAGAATTTTTTTGAAAGAGTTTATAAGGCGGATATTATTACTTTCTTACAAATAATTATATGTTTAAATTTCTACATTTTATATTAGTTGATGATGTGTTATTTGTTCATCTTTATATCTTGATCAGTTATTATTGCATATATTGAATAGTTGACATGCTTACTTATATGTTATATGGTATCACCCAACATTGTGACCTTGGGGATTTGGGGAAAAAATGACCAGTTAGGGTTTGCAATAGTGGGTATGGTTAGACTTAAACTTATGAATGAGTAGAATTGCATCCAAGAGGTCGTGAAGGTCAAAATTGTGTTAGGACGTCTGAAGTGTTCAAATACATTTTTCAACGATATTTTTTAAACTAGATTTAAGATTTAAGGGTATAGACTAATAAATGATCAATCCCTATGCTCCAACCACTTTGTACATGGTTAATCAGGTCTGCATATTCCATTGCATAGGGCCTAGCCAAAGAAGAAGCGAAATTTAGATTATGCAAAGCAGGGAACTAATAGCTAATGTTTTTTCACCACTGTTTTCTTCTTTGGAACAGAGGCTGAGGTTATTTCCTTTAGTTTGACGAGTGACTTAGATTATCTGGTAATATTTTTGGCTTGAGTCGGTCCAATCGGTTTCTAGTCAGCCTACAAAAACTATTATAGGTTTTTAGTAAACCAGCAAAACTGCTATAGGTTCCTAGTCAGTTTGAGAAAATTATTATAATTTCATAGTGATCTTGAAAAAACTACGCCATGGACTATTTTGGGATTGGGAAATTATGGGAATGCGTAACCCTTTGACCTTAATGAATGCTGGACTATTCAATTAACCATTATTGCATGATTTTATTGTGATTATATTCTAATCAATTCGGTTGCATATATGATAAGATTTTCATGATATAAGTGAGGGAAAACTCATTAGATCAATGGTGTGGTCTCACTATGTATCTATTTTGGTTTGTGATGCTATAATATTATTCACACCAGACATTTCGTCCAACCCGAAGTTTTTGATTTCCCCTAAAGTCTCGGGTGCTTAATTTGGAATTAAATATGATAAGGATAGGGCTTTTTTTAGGTTAGACGAATAAGCTTTCGAAGACATGTAGAAGGCAGGCTACCATATAGAAGATTATATTTCCACTGTGCAGTGGTTTAACTGCTTTTGCTGAACATATGTAACGGTGGGTACTGTTACCATCTAAGTAGTTCAAACTTTGATCATCCAAGAGGGCATCATTATATGTCACTCTTAGAACTATATATGATCATATATTTTATCTGAATGATGTATTTATGGGTTGATGGAATGAAATGTGATGAATATGCAAAATAATGAATGAACATGTTTTTTAAAAAATTGCAAATTCTAGTCCTCTGGGTGTTAATGATTCAATAATGGATCTCATTCTATCATTGGGAAATAATGCTATAGATGACTATAGCATCAATAGTATCTGTTTTCGAGCCTTAGAATGGGAAGATGTTACATTACTTTTGTTCAGTTCTACCTCATTCGGTATTGGCCCTTCGGTACGTGTTAGGAACTGTCCCCTACACGCCTATCTCTAGCTTTATATCTGTTTGATTTGTTTGGCTTATGTAACAACCAACATATTTTATGATTGTATATTTAAATATTTTATTTAAATATAGCATCATTAGTCGGGTTAAGTCCGAAATGCTCCTTTTTAAAAATAATCGAATTAGGACTCGAGACCAATTCCATTGAGTTCAAAATGGCATTTGCATCCTTTTTGAGTATAAACATCGATATGTTTGGAGTTGAGTAAAATTTTGATGTTTTCATTTAGGGCTTTGGGTTTGGGTTTCAGCCCACCAACCCAACTCATCTTATTTCCTGACTCCAACCCCTCGCCTCTTCTTTCATTCCTCATTTCCTAACACTTCAAGCTTTAGTAAAAATGGGGGAAGAGATTGGAAATTAAAATTCTAAGCCCTAGTTTCCTTTGCAAATTCAAGTTCTAGCTCCAAAATCAAAGAGAAGCTTAAGTAATCATCCTCTTCTTCCTCTCCATCTCAATCTCTCTCCAATCTCAGAAATTTTCTATGACCTAACTTAGGAAGTATTTACTTATGATCTTAGATTAGAGCTTTTAGAGTTAAAGTTGAAGAGTAGTTGATCTTCTCTTTGTTTTTCAAGCTTTTCCTTCATTGTTTTGAGTTTTAAACATGAGTTTTTGAACTCACATCTAAATCTATATCTTTGATAATTGTTAGGTAGTGATTCCTAACATTTATTCCTTGTCTATTTGCTTTGGATTGAATTGGTTTCATGAATATTCCAATTTTTGGTGTTTGGAAGTCAAATCCTTAAAAATCCTAGCTTTGATGTTTGAACATGTTTTTGGTGGTGTATCAAAGAGCCTATAGGGCTGGGTTGCCGATTGGCATAAACCCTTAGTGCCCATCGCTCGTCCGATCGTAATTTATTGGATTTTTGCCCTTGGTAGGGCCAGGCTGAAAATACTGGAGATTCCAGTTCAGTCGACTGAACCAGGAAGTCGGTCGACTGAATCGAACCCAAGATATTTCCTGGGCCAGTATCTATCGACTGACCACCCTGGGTCAGTCGACTGAACCTGGAAACAGAAAGTTTCCAGGCATGTTTCAATCAACTGACCACCCTGGTTCAGTCGACTGAACCTGGAAACAGAAAGTTCCCAAGTATTGTGTAAGTCGACTTATCACCATGGTCCAGTCGACTGAATGTGCTGTCTCAGCCAATCTTGCCTTTTATGTTGATTTCCAATTTTTAATCGATTCTAGTAGATCCAATTTTTGGGAATATCCATTTTGATGGATTTGGTATCGATTTCTTTGGATTTGATTCACGTCTTCGAATGTGAATTTTTGGTGACTGACTGTTTTTACAATCATTTTTGGTGATTTGTCACTTCGAAATGCAAAGGTTCTATACTAGTAGTAAATAATCAAACTCTTTCATGAGGATGATTTCAACTATATCTTTAATACAAAGCTTTTTTATAAAACCGTTTTCCAACCAATTAGTATATACAAACCTTTACCTCGTTCGTATGAGAAAATATAATTAAACGGCTTAGCAAAACAAGTGGTATGAAATGCTTGCGTTTACTTCGTCGGTTAATTTTTGGACTTGTTCGATTAAAACTCTTGTGACAATTTTCGAGCGGAGATCTACAATTTGTTCGTAAATATTTAAGCTAAGTTAGTGGTTATGGGACATGAAGCTAAACTCATTTATTTACTAGCTTAGTGTAACTCACACTTTTTATTGATCAATGATGATCATTTTGTGATTTAGACTAGCGATATGCTATGTCTCTTTGTCCACGTGGAGGACTGTACCTTGTTTTATTGAGTTTCGTCTCATTTCTTTTATAGGCTAACGAACTATTGGTTCTTTGGATTTTCGACTCATTTTGTGGGCTAGCGACCCATGTTCTTTTATGGAGTTCGGTTCATCGGGTGTACCGTTGTACTCCGTCGTCGTACCGGCTTATTAGGTTCATCGGGCGTACCGTTGTACTACATCGTTGTTTCGAATTATTTGAGTTTCAGATTCCTCGGCGTACTGTTATTGTACTACGTCGTTGCACCGGCTCTACGGTTAGCGATCCATTTTTGGTGCACGTGTTGGTGAGTTTTCATGCTCCCGTTTGTGATAGGCCTCTCCCTTTTAGATTTCTGGATTTCTAATTGACGATTTCTAGAATTTGTGTTTCACCAATTTTGTGATTGGCATTGATATATTTGTCAATATTTGTGGTTTGGTGAATAAAATAAAGAATATGACATTCTTTTTAACTTATGAGATTCTTGAGATATTGTATGATTTTTGTTGTTGATAAATGTATATTTTTCATAGTATGACATTATTGTTATCATACGTTTGTTGTTATATCTCTTATTCTATCTCATTTTATCTGATATTTATAGCTTGACTGATCCGTTTATTATTTTCTTATTAAATAATACTCGGGTCAGACCGAGATGTTACATGTGCTTCTGCTTGACTCCTTATAGGGGACCATCATCTGACTTTTGTCTAACTACTTAGTTTAGTAGTTTTTGTCATTATACATTCGAGATAGAGACTCCTTGGTGTGTACGTATTCTTTTGTGAAGCACTTGTACTTATTATTTTGTGACATTGTGGATCTTGTATGACCACTACTGTGATGTACACGTCTCTGTGTTATATTCATATCTATTTCCGCCTTTGTGACATGGATATCTATGACTGATTTGTGTTATGCTTATTTCTATATTTGTCTTTGAAGACCACATAGACAATATGTAGTTTCTTTGAGTTTGTATTTGATATGTCGGATATCCTCTTCAAATGAAATGCATGTTATACTATCTAACATATCGGTACTTGCACAAAGCCATTACATGGATGGTCGCTCCTCAACAGCCTTATTCTTCGTGCTAGTCGACCGTATTACCCCGTAGTGTCCTTGGCTAGCGTGAGTATAGAGGTGGGGCGTCATAGCATGGTATCAGAGCTAAACTTCAGAAAAATGTAGAATAATTTAGCATGGATCACTGTCCTAAGTCCTTCTTAGGAATCGTGCTTTTGGATTTATCCGAGTCATAGGACCCGTTCTATCATATTTTCTTTTATGATGCATTGTTTTATCAATCATGATCGTTTGATATTCATTTTGTGAATAACCTTTTTCTTCTTCTTAATTTCTTTCTTAAAGAAGAGAAATGGTTAGACCGGGTCGTCCCAGCGTCGGTCAATCCAGTGCTACTCCTCAGGATGGAGTATTTATGTCTGCCCAACAGCTTTTAGATCTTGTAAAGAATGCTTAAGCTGTCGGACCTATTTCAGAGCCTATTCACCCTAAATCTGGGTTTGCATGCTTGTGCAGTGATTATACCAATTTGGGTGGAAAGCCATTCAAGGGTTTCTAAAGCGTTATAGAAGTCCAAGCTTGGCTTAGAACATGCGATCGCATCTTTTCTCGTATGAATCTGATTGATTTGCATCGTGTCCAAGTGGCTTCTAGTATGCTACAAGAAAGAGCATTAGATTGGTATGAACTTATGATTCTGAAATTATTGAAGCAAATCTTACTTGGGAGTAGTTCCAAGAAAGATTTGAATTGAAGTTTGTGCCGGAGGCTAAAAAAGTAACTTTAGCTCAGCGTTTTATTGACCTTGTTCAAGGTGAATCTTCTATGATGGATTACGTCGCATCTTTTGAGTCCCTCTCTAAATATGGGGTCGAGTACATTAATGCCGCATTGAAGAAAAATTACAGGCTTGTCTATGGCTTGAATAAGAATCTCAAAAAGTCATTACTTCTGAAGTTAGAAGTTTCTTTCGATCAACTTGTGGATATCGATCTTCCACTTGAAGAGGCCGATAAAGAAGATTACGTTGAAGTTGTGGGTGCCAAACCGAACTTCAACAACAACAGGAAGAGGCCTATTATGTTCTAAGGTTTTATCCCAGCAAGAAAGGGAGGCAAGCAACCCCAGTCGCAAAGACTTCTACCTCTAGTCATGGGCAATGCTATAATTGTGGTTCTAAGGACCATTTCGCTAATAGATGTCCGAAACTATCTTCTGTCGTTATCACAAAAGTTTGGGTCATCTTTTATCTTCTTGTCCCAAACTACAAAGCAAGAACGAGGGAAAGCTAAATGTTGTACAAGCCTCTAGTAACACTTATCGTGGTCAAGGTATTTCTCATTCTATCCTTGATGGCATTATTATGTTTCATGATCATCCAATTCGAATTCTTTTTGATACAGATGCGTCTCATTCTTTTATATCAAAAGAACGTGTTGATACTTTTTCTTTAAGTGTTATGGCCTTGATAACTTCTTTGAGAATTGCGAATCTGAGGGGTGGTACCACAACACTTAGTTTTCTTTGTAAAGATATCGAGATTATTTTATGCGATTATGTTTTCCAAGCCGATTTGTATGTTATGCGTTACTCACGCTTCAGAATGATCTTGGGAAGGGATTGGCTTAACCATTATGAAGCCCACATCCAATGTCCTGAGTGGACTATATATCTCGACATCCTCAATTTGTTAAGCAGATTTCTATTGTTCTCAAAGATTCGGATTCCAATTTGGCAGCATCCTTATATTCTCTAAATCTTCAAGATAACAATGATGATGATGAGGAAGATGTTATTTCCCTCATTCACGTTGTTCGTGAATTCCCCGATATATTTGAGCCCATCTTAGGGTTACCACCTAAGCGAGCAATTGAGTTCAAGATTAATCTAATCTCTGAAGCTCTACCTATCACTTGTCCTCCTTATCGTATGTCTAATAAGGAAAATAAGGAGATGCGTAAACAATTATCCGAATTGGAAGCGAAGCAGTTTATTCGCTCTAGTTCTTCTCCTTAGAGAGCTTCAGTTATTTTTATGAAGAAATCCGACGGTACACTTAGGCTTTACGTTGACTACCGCAAGCTTAATGATCTTACTAATAAGAATAAATATCCCTTACCTCGGACTGATGATTTATTCGATCAACTTAGTGGTGCTAGAGTCTTTTCACAGTTAGACTTAGCAACTGGTTTTCATCAGCTTCGTATTGCCGAGGATGGCATTCCTTTGACATCGTTCCGTACTCGTTATGGATTTTGTGAATGGCTTGTTATGCCATTTGGTTTAACGAATGCTCCAGCTTTTTTGATTGACCTTATGAATCGGGTTTTCAAAGACTTCCTCGATCAATTTGTTCTCGTCTTTATAGATGATATTCTTGTTTATTCTAAAACCGAGGAGAGCATGAAAAGCATCTTCAGATTGTGTTGGAAACTATTAGGAGCAATCAATTGAAAGCAAAATTTTCAAAGTGTCACTTTTGGCATTCTCGTTTGAAATTTCTCGATCATATTATTTCCGAATCTAGAATTTCCGAGGATCCTTCAAAGATCGAAGCCACTCAAAATTGGAAGAGATAGGAGAGTGTGACGAAAATAAATAGTTTCCTTAGGTTGACGGACTATTACCGTCGTTTCATAAAAGACTTTTAAAAATTTCCTTGCCTCTTACTAGTTTGACAAAGAAAGGAGTTAAATACATTTGGTCGGACAAATGTGAAGCTTCTTTTCAAAGATTAAAAGAACTCCTTTCCAATGCTCCTATTCTTGTGATTACCGAAGGATACCAAGACTTCATTGTTTATAGCGATGCTAATTGTTCTGGGTGCCATCCTCATGCAAAGGGAATGTGTTATTGCATATGCTTCTAGGCAATTAAAGCCTTCCGAGACTAGATATGCCACTCATGATTTAGAGCTCGAGACTATTATTTTCTCCCTTAGAATTTGGCGTCATTATCATTTGGGAGAGAAATCTGTTCTCTACATCGATCATAAATCTTTGAAGTATTTATTTTCTCAAAAGGAACTTAATTAGTGTCAACAACATTGGCTCGAGTTCCTTGCATCTTATGATCATGATATTCTTTATACTCCCGAAAAGGAAAATCGTGTTGCCGATGGCCTTAGTCGCAAGCAACAAGCGTTTGTTTCCATGATGATATTCGAATGGAATGATCTCGAGACTTTATCCACTTGTGAGATTCGAGATCGTGAATCCAATTCATGTTCATCTCTTTCTTTATGCAGCATTAAGGCTCATCCTTCTCTTTTAGACCGCATTCTTGGAGCTCAAAAGCTAGATCCTGTATTGGCTCTTTTTAGCCAAAATTGTAGGGACAAAATTGATATTGAAGGATTGAAAGACTTTGATATCGATGATCGTGGTGGCATTCGAAAATTTGGTAGACTTATCGTATCAAATATTGATAATCTACGTAAAGACATTTTAGAAGATTCTCATCGTTCTAAATTTACCATTCATCTTGGCAGTAGTAAAATGTACGCGGATATGAAGCGACTTTATTATCGGGATGGAATGAAATCCGATATTTCCAACTTTGTTAAGCGTTGCATGACTTGCCAACTTGTTAAGGCCGAGTGTCATAGGCCCGGTGGGTTATTGCAACCTTTGGACATTCCAATTTGGAAGTGGAATCAAGTCTCCATGGACTTTATTGACGGACTTCCCCGTTCTCGTTCGAGCCATGATAGTTTATGGATGTTGTGGATAGACTTACAAAATCTGCCCATTTTATTCCCATTCGGTCTAATCGGACCGTACCTCTTTTGGCCAAACTCTATATTAAAGAAATTGTTAAATTGCATGGAGTTCCTACTTCTATTGTTAGCGATCGTGATCCATTGTTTACTAGTGGATTTTGGAAGAATCTTCAAAACTCTTTGGGAACGAAGCTTAAATTTCGCACCGCTTATCATCCTCAGTTCGATGGACAAACCTAGCATGTGAATCAAACTCTTGAAGATCTTCTTCGTGCTTGTGTTCTTGATTTTGGTGGAAGTTGGGAAGATATTATTTCTCTTGTTGAGTTTTCCTATAATAGTAGTTTTCAATCTAGTATTGGTATGGCACCTTTCGTGGCACTCCATGGAAGGCTATGCCGGTCTCCTTCTTGTTGGCTTGAAGCCGGTGAGAAGCTGGTTTTAGCTCCAGATTTTATTTGTGATTCCACTGAAAAGATTGACCTTATGTGCCATAGGATGAAAAATCTCAAAGTAGACAAAATCCTATCCCGATAACCGAAGAAGGAAATTAGAATTTTCTATGGGATATTTTGTGTTTATTCGCGTTTCACCTATGAAGGGTGTTGTGCGTTTCAGTCGATCGGGAAAATTAGTGCCTCGACATATTGATCGATTACCCATCATCGAACGTATTGGTTCCGTGGCTAATCACATTTTATTACCGGCACAATTTTCTGCTATTCATGACGTGTTTCACGTTTCTCAATTACGGAAATGCCTTAGAGATTCCAATTCTATTCTTGAGCCCAGTGTTATTGAAGAAGTTAAAGTTTTGCCTAATTCGACTTATGAGCAACATCCTATTCGTATCATTGCTACGGAGGTTAAACGGATTCGAAATAAAGATGTTTCGCTTGTGAAAGTTCAATAGTCATCAAATCCTAAGGATTGCTCTTGGGAATCCAGAGAATTTATCGAGCGAACACATTCAGACTTACTCTCTTGAGCTCTTTGAGGTGAACTCCTTATTCAAATTTTCTTTTATGTCAATATGCTTTTATGGTTGTCACATTTTATTTCCTCTTAATTATTGCGAGGATGCAATTTCTTTAAGGAGGGGAGTCTATAACAACCTGCATATTTTGCAATTGTATATTTAAATATTTTATTTAAATATAGCATCGTTAGTCGGATTTAAATCCGAAATGCTAATTTTTGCAAACAGTCGAATTAAGACTCGAGACCACTTCCATTGAGTTCAAAATGAAGTTTGCAACCTTTTTGAGTATAAACATTGATGTGTTTGGAGTTGAGTAAAATTTTGATGTTTTCATTTAGGGCTTTGGGTTTGGGTTTCAGCCCACTAACCCAACTCATCTTATATCCTAACTCCACCCCCTCTCCTCTTCATTCATTCCTCATTTCTTAACATTTCAAGCTTTAGTAAAAATGGGGGAAGAGATTGGAAATTGAAATCCTAAGCCCTAGTTTCCTTTGCAAATTCAAGTTCTAACTCCAAAAACAAAGAGAAGCTTAGATAAGCATCCTCTTCTTTCTCTCCATCTCAATCTCTCTCCTATCTTAGAAATTTTCTATGACCTAACTTAGGAAATATTTGCTTATGACCTTATACTGGAGCTTTTAGAGTTGAAGTTGAAGAGTAGTTGATCTTCCCTTTGTTTTCAAGCTTCTCCTTCATTGTTTTGAGTTTTAAAGGTGAGTTTTTGAACTCACATCTATGTCTATATCTTTGATAGTTGTTAGGTAGTGACTCCTAACATCTATTCCTTGTCCATTTGCTTTGGATTGAATTGGATTCATGAATATTCCAATTTTTGGTGTTTTGAAGTCAAATCTTTAATAATCCTAGCTTTGATGTTTGAGCATGTTTTTGGTGCTGTATTGAAGAGCCTAGAGGGCTGGGTTG
Organism: Allium cepa; assembly: GCA_030765085.1. Taxonomy (NCBI): domain Eukaryota; kingdom Viridiplantae; phylum Streptophyta; class Magnoliopsida; order Asparagales; family Amaryllidaceae; genus Allium; species Allium cepa. Next base: position 627,128,863 of record CM060939.1, read on the forward strand.
TCGATTGGCATAAACCCCTAGCGCCCATCGCTCGTTCGATCGTAATTTGTTGGATTTTTGCCCTTGGTAGGGCTAGGATGAAAATATTGTAGATTTCAGTTCAGTCGACTGAACCAAGGAGTTAGCCGACTGAACCGAACCGAAGAAATTTCCCGGGCCAGTATCTGTTGACTGAACACTCTTGGTCAGTCGACTGAGCCTGGAAACCGAAAGTTTCCAGGCATGTTTCCGTAGACTGACCACCCTAGTTCAGCTGACTGAACCTAGAAACAGAAAGTTCCCAGGTATTGTGTCAGTCGATTGACCACCATGGTTGATGAACATATTTTTCTGCATTATAAACCGTTTGTTTCATATATTTTTATTTTAATAAAGTGGTATTATACGGGTATTTTTTTGTGGTTTTGCACATTATAGATTCCAAAGTGCAACATTTTGAATACCGTCGAAGAGAAAGTACATATCGTTCATGAAGAAATGCATCTCACGTCACCAACATGTGTACTATTCATGCAAGAAATCAATTGCAAATATTGAAAATACACATTCAAAGTTTGACCTGAAAATCTCTCAAAGCAAGGCAACTTGTTAATCAAATAACAAAGCAAAGACCAATTCAAAGTGAGGTGGCCTTATTTTTCTTCTAATATCAAGCACATGGACCTAAATAATAGGGTTATTTGTGGAGGCTGAAGTCTTTAAATAGAGAGAGGAATGCAAATGGAAAATGATCTCTTACCTCATCACTTCTCTTCAAGTTTAGATTTAAATTCAGCACTGTTTTTATTTTCGAACAGAATACGTAGGATTGTTGATTAGATTTAGCAATTTATTTATTCTTGTTCTTAGTTATTTTCTGCACTCTTTTCAGTTAGTTAATAATTATTTCAGTTGTTTGCTCCGTTATCTTCTTTTCCGCAATTTCAATTTCTGTTCTGATTTTTTTACAATTCTATATTTTGGTTGCAATTTCGATTAGTTTCGAAAACAATTTGGAGTATATTATTGTTTTTATTTTCTGTTCAAAATTCACCGTCGAATTCGTTTAACACGCCTAAGATTTAACTATGGATTTTAATTGTTTTAAAATACAATTCCCTGTGTTCGACCTGCATACTACACGCCTGTGCGCTTGCAGAATTTATTAAAATTTGTGCTTTTCTAATCAATAGAAAAGTCGCAACAAGTTTTTGGCGCCGTTGCCGGGGAGTTGTTATTTTGAGATTTTCGATTTTTCGTTTTTAAGTCTATTCGTGTTAATTTATTTTATTTTATTTTTTTGCATTAGCTTTCAAAAAAAAAATCGCATTTTGTTCGTTCGCTGCATTTGCTTTTTCCGTTACATTTTGCATGTGAGTTGCATCTCATTTAGTTTGTTTCTGTTCACATACCCAGCTTACGTTAGTTTAAATTTTGTTTCTCACGTTCATGTGTATGCTATCACATATAATCTCATTTTAAGCTTTACTAGCTGTCACATATACGTGAACTTCTCCTTTCATTTTTGTGTGTCAACTTACTGCTGCTACACGTTATTTAGTTGCATTGCTATTTTGGTCTATTTTGGTTTCCACGTAACAAAAAAAAATTACTTTTTTTTCTCGTTTTTCAAAAATCACGTTTCATTTATATATACACAGTTGCAGCTTAATTTTTTCTAAGCTTATCATCTCTTAGATATCTGACAGGTAGCAACAACATAGCAACCACAAACTTTGGAGTTTGATCCGCTAGCGCTACTCAGCTGCATTGGACGGGCTATCATACACCTCTGTACGTAATTTTCAACTCTAAAGGTGCCCAACTGAAAACTGATTTAATTTACTTTTGCCTGTTACACCTTGATTTGTTTATGCGCGTTTGGGCAAGAAATAATTTTAACCGTTTAGAAAGCCAAAATATTTCATTAAACAAATCAACGAAAATTTCAAATCAAACAAATATGAGCAATCATGGTTCATAGCACAGTTCACACCACAATTCACCGAAATTATCACCTAAATCACATGTTGGAAATAATGAATTTCATGAGAACCAACCATTATCCCTTAGAGACCGATGTTATCCAACACGGACTGTTCAACCTTCGGTTATTTCATTTCCACCTGCCGAAGGAAATAATTTTGAGCTAAAACATTCTTTTATCCAAGGGGTACCAAAATTCACTGGATCTGAAAATGCATATGAATTTCTTAGTGAATTTGAGTTATATGCTTCTACAACTAAAATGCAACAACTTTCTAATGAATCCATCAAGCTAAGGCTTATTCCATTCGCGCTTCTAGAAAGCGCGAAAAGATGGCTTAATTCTCTTCCTAAAAATTCAATTAAAAGTTGGGACAATTTCGTTACTATATTTTTGAAAAAGTTTTTTCCTTTCCATAAAACTCTTAAAATTCGAATTGAAATCAATCAATTCTCTCAGAATGAAGGAGAAACTTTTTCGAAGTACATTGAAAGGTTCAATCAACTGTTATATAGTTGCCCACATCATGCAATCCCTAAGCGCGTTTTGTGCCGAATCGTTTATGAAGGGCTTAACTATCAAACAAGATCCCAACTTGAATCAATGTGCGGAGGAGAATTCATGGAAAAAACCGACGAGGAAGCTTGGGAATTTCTAGAAGAATATTCGGAAAAGGATATGCAATGGGAAACAATTCGTGTTCCAATTCGTGCTCCAAATAGAGGAGTACATGCCATTGACCCATCACATCTTCCTATAGATACCCAAACTCATCAAGAAGGAGAAGGACTACCCCATTACTACACAGAAGACCAAATCAATGCTATAGCTCAAAATAGTCCTTATTCATCCACATACAATCCTAACTGGAAGCATCATCCCAATTTTTCATGGTCAAATCCTAACAACGTGGCTAATCCATCACATATGTATCCAATGATATCAAATCCGAATTATCAAGCCCCAACCTCTAATTCTCAAAATTCTCAACCCGCTCCTCAAACAAAACCTTCGAATCAACCATACAGGCATCCTAATTTCAATCCATCAACCCAACCTTCTCAGCCTTCACAAGAAATTGCTCGATTGGAAAAACAACTCTCTAAACAAAATGAACAAATCACCAACCAAGATGCAAGAATTGAGCAAATCACCAAACAAAATGAACAAATGTTGATAATGATGAAGGATCTCATGAAAATCAATGAGAAAGGTATATTGCCTAGTCAAACCGAAGTGAACCCAAAGTATAACTCTCGAGGAGTAAATCTTTGTGAGGACGAAAATGTAAATCCGGTTAATGCTGTCACCACATTAAGGTCCGGAAAGAAGGTAGACAACAACGTCGGCAACCCCGACATCCTTCTTAAATCTTCCCATGTTCCAAATTCTGAAACTCAGTCGACAACCACGGTTGTCAATCAAAACGATTCTAATTCTTCATCTAAGGTTGGCAATCCCGACCACTCTTCACCTTCTGATGTTGGCAACCCCAACATTCAAGCTCCCTTATCTTCACCCTCTAATATAACACCTTCTTCTTCGAATGAAAAAACTTCCGAACGAGTCTATAAACCCATAGCTCCATTTCCTCATAGACTCAACAAAAAGAAGAAGCCCGCTAATTTTGACCAAATTCTTGAAATCTTCAAACAAGTTCGAGTCAATATTCCACTTCTTGATACCATCGTGCAAATTCCTCAGTATGCCAAATGTCTGAAAGAGCTATGTACTCAAAAACGTGCCACTAACGTTCCTAAGACTGCATTTCTAACTGAAAACACTAGCTCTGTTCTTTCAAATCCCTCCCCAATCAAGTATAAGGACCCCGGTTGTCCTACGATCGGTTGTAAAATCGGTAACACTCACATTAGTCATGCCTTACTCGATCTTGGAGCGAGTGTGAATCTTTTGCCTTATACTGTGTACTGTCAACTTGGACTAGGGGAATTAAAACCTACAAACATCACAATTCAACTAGCTGATCGATCTGTCAAAAAATCATTGGGCACAGTTGAAGATGTTTTGATACAAATCGAGCAATTCTATTTCCCAGTCGATTTCATAGTCCTAGAGACTGCACCTGTCTCAAATCCCAATAGTCAGATTCCTTTGATATTAGGTCGTCCATTTTTAGCAACATCAAATGCTATCATAAATTGTAGGAATGGTCAACTCCGACTTTCCTTTGGTCACCTAACCATTGAACTAAATATCTTCAATCTTAACAGACAACCAAGGGATTTTGAAACAGAAGAAGTTGACATGATCCAAACAATTGTTGAAAATGATTTTAGTGATACCACGGAGTCTCTTAACATGTGCCTAGATCATTTTAATTCTAATTTCAATAAAGATAAATACATTTATGAATTAAATGATATGCTCTGCTCTTCTCCTAATTCACTAGAATTCAATCAGTTAATGTGTACTGAAGCCTCAAAAGAAGTACGCCCTAAATTAGACCTCAAACCTCTTCCAAATGATCTTAAGTATGCATACTTAGATTCTTCGAAAAATTTCCCTGTAATCTTGGCCTCCGATCTCATTAAGGACCAAGAAGAACAACTTTTGAAAATTTTAAGGGAAAATAAAGAGGCATTAGGATGGGTAATTACTGACATTAAGGGAATTAGTCCATCAATCATCGAACATCGAATGCATTTAGTCGACGAGGCTAAACCCACTCGCGAAGCTCAAAGGCGATTAAACCCTAATATGAGAGAAGTAGTAAAGGAAGAAATTATCAAATGTTTAGACAATAACATTATCTTCCCTATCTCTGACAGTACTTGGGTAAGTCCAGTATAAGTTGTGCCCAAGAAATCTGGAATCACTGTGACCAAAAATGAGAATAACGAACTTGTTTCGACAGAAGTCAAAACAAAATGGCGCGTTTGCATCGACTATCGAAAACTCAATGCAGCAACAAGAAAAGATCATTTTCCCCTCCCTTTCATTGATCAAATGCTCGAACGCTTAGCCGGTCATGAATATTATTGTTTCCTTGATGGTTACTCTGGATATAATCAAATTCCCATTGCGTTAGAGGACCAACACAAAACAACGTTCACATGTCCCTTCGGAACTTTCGCTTATCGTCGCATGCCCTTCGGTCTTTGTAATGCTCCCGCTACCTTTCAACGATGTATGATGAGTATATTTTCTGATATGGTGGAGGATTTCTTAGAAATATTCATGGATGATTTTTCAATCTATGGGTCATCTTTTGATCAATGCCTCCTTCGTTTAGAACGTGTCTTAAAGCGATGTAAGGAGAAATCTCTTGTTCTTAATTGGGAAAAATGTCATTTTATGGTTAAGCGAGGAATAGTCTTAGGTCATGTTGTCTCTAAAAATGGCCTAGAAGTTGACAAATCTAAAGTTGATCATATTGTGGGCCATCCTCCTCCAAGGTCCGTAAAGGACATTCGCTCATTTCTCGGCCATGCAGGATTCTATAGGAGGTTCATTAAAGATTTTTCAAAAATTTCAAAACCTCTTTCGAATCTTCTGGCTAAAGACGTTAAATTTGAATTTTCCAATGAATGTGAAACGTCTTTTGAAACCCTCAAATCGATCTTGACCACTTCACCTATCATCCAACCTCCAAATTGGACTTTGCCTTTCGAATTAATATGTGACGCTTCTGATTATGCCATCGGAGCCATCTTAGGTCAACGAATCGATAAACTTCCTCGAGTCATCTATTATGCTAGCAAAACTCTTAATGAAGCTCAATCGAATTACTCAACCACAGAAAAAGAGTTTTTAGCAGTTATCTTTCCCCTCGATAAGTTTAGATCATATCTCATAGGTTCTAAGGTCATAGTTTACACCGATAATGCCGCCTTGCGGTATTTACTCACGAAAAAGGATACCAAACCCCGCTTAATCCGTTGGATTCTCCTTCTTCAAGAGTTTGACATAGAAATACGAGATAAAAAAGGTTCTGAAAATGTCGTAGCTGACCATCTTTCTCGTATAGTGCATGAAAACTATGATAACTCTCAAATCAACGATCATTTTCCCGATGAACAAATTCTTTCACTCTCTAGTGCACCATGGTACGCGGACATCGTAAATTATCTTGTCACAAATGAAACGCCTTCCCGTTGGTTAAAACAAGATAAACAAAAATTTCTCTCCAACGTTCGAAACTTTTACTGGGACGATCCTTATCTTTTCAAATATTGCACCGATCAAATCATTCGCAGATGTGTCCCAGAACATGAATTCCATAGCATCCTCTCTTTTTCACATAATCAAGCATGTGGAGGACATTTTGGAGCAAAGAAAACTGCTGCCAAGGTGTTACAATGCGGTTTTTATTGGCCTTCTCTTTTTCGTGATGCCCACGAATTTTGCTCCAAATGCGCTAGATGTCAACAAACGGGTCGTATTTCCAGACGTGACATGATGCCCCTAAATCCGATCCTTGTCATCGAAATTTTTGATGTTTGGGGCATCGATTTCATGGGCCCTTTTCCTAATTCTTTTGGAAATCTCTACATCCTACTTGCAGTAGATTATGTGTCTAAATGGATTGAGGCCATTCCTACCAAAACGAAAGTTGTTGTCAAATTTTTGAAAGAAAACATATTTTCCCGTTTTGGCACACCTTGAGCCATTATAAGTGATAACGGTTCTCATTTTTGTAATCGTGCTTTTGAATCTCTTCTTAAGAAATATTCTATCACTCATAAACTATCTACTCCATATCATCCACAGACCAACGGTCAAGTCGAGATTTCCAATAGACAAATTAAACAAATTCTTGAAAAGACGGTTAACTCCAACAGAAAAGATTGGTCATCTAAATTGTTAGACGCCCTTTGGGCATTTCGCACATCTTATAAAACCAATCTAGGAATGTCACCATACCGATTAATCTTTGGAAAGCATGCCATTTACCCGTTGAGCTCGAGCACCGCGCACTTTGGGCAATCAAATACCTTAATTTTGACATAGAAAAAGCCAGATCGCATCGTAAATTGCAATTGTCAGAATTAGAAGAACTAAGAAATGAAGCGTACGAAAATGCAAAGATTTATAAAGAGAAAACCAAATTCTATCATGATAAATCCATACTTCGTAAGACATTCGAAGTAGGTCAGAAAGTTCTCTTATATAATTCTAGACTTCATTTATTTCCGGGAAAATTGAGATCCCGTTGGATAGGTCCATATATTGTGAAAACAGTATACTCTTATGGCGCAGTTGAAATTGAAAATCCTTGGGACGGTTCCATTTCAAAGGTCAATAGACAACGCTTGAAGCCATTTCTAGAGTTTGAACAGCACGAGGACGATGAGTTCGTGGATCTTCACGAACCTAGCTATTCGGCATGAGCCGCTCACTATCTTGCACATATCAGGTTGTATTTTTTTTAGTTTTTTTCTTCCATTTTGCATTTGCATTCTATTTGACAGTTGGGACACTGTCTCATTCCAGTGTGGGGGGACGCATATCTCATTCTGTTTGTTCATATTTCATAGTGTAGCATCATTTTTTATTAAAAAAAAAATCATCTCATTATTTTTTTTCAAATTTCCTTTCAATTTTTTTCATTTCCCAATATTTTTAGGACTTCGATTTACTTTTAATTAGTCAAGACAAAGTAAGTAAGCAGTTGAAGTCAATTGATGAAGATTTTTGTGAATCACTAATTTCAAATGCAAAATATAATGAAAAGTTGAATTACAAGCGATAATAGTGAGATTAGTATATAGGGGGATTCATAGGTGATGGATATGAAATCTTTTCTAAACTGTAGTCTTTGTTTAAAAAAATGGCAGATTTAAAGTACATGCGTTGACATCTCAAATCATTAAAGTTAAGTGGTGTTAAGTTGATTTGCATAACACTCTTTAGCTCTTCTCAAAAAAAAAGAAACAAAAAATAAAATAAAATAAGAAACACCTACAGTCGATAGGTGTGCACACTTGTGAAAGTGTGTGCACTCGCCACGCTCTATACTCTTCTCACGTAAGCCCGCAAGGCAGTGCATGGATGGTATATCTGGCCTCAGCATTTTGAGTTAGGTGTATAAATAATTAAATAAATAATCACCTAAGGATTACCGACCTTTTCTGACATAGTCAGCGTCGGTTTTCACAATCCGCCAAGCTCTGTCCCAACTCTTACGTAAGCCCGCGAGGCAGTGCATGGGTGGTATACCTTGGTCCAAAGGATAGGTGTAAAAAAAAAAAAAAAAAAAAAAAACTAGTAAAGAGAGACTAAGCTTTGAAACCCAAACACTTCTTGACTTTGTTGATTTGGCTTGTTATACAAATGGAAATGAAAAATACCATTTTGAAAAAAACTGTGATCAACAGTGAAGAATTTATTTCATGGCTGCACTATGTTATCGACCGAAGCAACTGGCCAAACTAGAATCTAATGTATGAAAACTTGAGTTACATTGCAATTTGTGATTAGTGAGGAACCAAAAATTTGAAGAAGTTGACTAAAACTGATATACATTATTTTGTTGCAACTATTTTGAAGTAAATCGAGTCTCCATTTGTGTAGAATTTTGCATTCATGTAGTACATTAGAATCGTCACATAATGCATTTGGATTTTGTGGGTAGTATCCGCTGAAAACCCTCACGAGACACCACTTGTCCTACTAGGGACACCTAGAGGTTTAACGGCTTGTTGCATACGCTCAATGCAATCGTGTTTCCTACGAAAAGGATTTAGTTAGTTTTTATTTTCTTCTTTATTCGAGGACGAATAAAGTTCAAGTGTGGGGGTATTTGATGAACATATTTTTCTGCATTTTAAACCGTTTGTTTCATATATTTTTATTTTAATAAAGTGGTATTATACGGGTATTTTTTTTGTGGTTTTGCAGATTATAGATTCCAAAGTGCAACATTTTGAATACCGTCGAAGAGAAAGTACATATCGTTCATGAAGAAATGCATCTCACGTCACCAACATTTGTACTATTCATGCAAGAAATCAATTGCAAATATTGAAAATACACATTCAAAGTTTGACCTGAAAATCTCTCAAAGTAAGGCCACTTGTTAATCAAATAACAAAGCAAAGACCAATTCAAAGTGAGGTGGCCTTATTTTTCTCCTAATATCAAGCACATGGATCTAAATAATAGGGTTATTTGTGGAGGCTGAAGTCTTTAAATAAAGAGAGGAATGCAAATGGAAAATGATCTCTTACCTCATCACTTTTCTTCAAGTTTAGATTTAAATTCAGCACTGTTTTTATTTTCGAACGGAATACGTAGGATTGTTGATTAGATTTAACAATTTATTTATTCTTGTTCTTAGTTATTTTCTGCACTCTTTTCAGTTAGTTAATAATTATTTCAGTTGTTTGCTCCGTTATCTTCTTTTCTGCAATTTCAATTTCTGTTCTGATTTTTTTACAATTCTATATTTTGGTTGCAATTTCGATTAGTTTCGAAAACGATTCGGAGTATATTATTGTTTTTATTTTCTGTTCAAAATTCACCGTCGAATTCGTTTAACACGCCTAAGATTTAACTATGGATTTTAATTGTTTTAAAATACAATTCCCTGTGTTCGACCTGCATACTACACGCCTGTGCGCTTGCAGAATTTATTAAAATTTGTTCTTTTCTAATCAATAGAAAAGTTGCAACAAGTTTTTTGACCACCATGGTCCAGTCGATTGAATGTGCTGTCTCGGCCAATCTTGCCTTTTTGTGTCGATTTCCAATTTTTAATCGATTCTTGTAGATCCAATGTTTGGGAATATCCATTTTGATGGATTTGGTATCGATTTCTTTGGATTTTGATTCATGTCTTAGAATGTGAATTTTTGGTGAATGATTGATTTTACAATCATTTGTGGTGATTTGTCACTTCGAAATACAGAGGTTTCTATACTAGTAGTAAATAATCAAACTCTTTCATAAGGATGATTTCAACTCTATTTTTTTTTTTGAAAGGCAAGAGTGAATCTCATTTATTGACTTAATCCAAATTACAAAAGTTCCAAAGATAACACTATTACCTATTACAATCATCATAACAAAAACAAACAAATAAACAACAAAACAAAAACTACATTCAGCAAAAACCAAATTTATATCCCAGACTTCTCTAAAAAACTACCATGAAAACAGCAACCCCGAGCCATAAGCAAAGTTCCAGAAAAGGTGCTTCAGAACTAGTACAATCCTTCAGTAAGATATCCATCTGCATAAAGAGAATAATCCATACAAATAAAGAACATTAACTTTGAACAACTCCAAGCCATAATCAATGTTCCAGAAATGGTGCTTCAGTAAGTAGTGCATTCCTTCAGAAGATATCCATCTGCATTATGAGAATAATCCATACAAACATTAACTTTACTCATTCCTTAGATCTCTAAGAATACTACCATGAATCAAATTATACAGTTGCATTGGATTCTTGCTGCCATTACCAAAGATTCTGCTGTTCCTCTCTGTCCACACTTTTTGAATCATCCTTTTAAGAAGCTTTAACAACAACTTTGTCTTATTAGTCTTCCATCTTGTTGCTTTAAACACATTGAACCATTCAATTGAACTGAGAGGTGATGGCTTATAAAAACCTCCATTTGATAGAAGTCTACACCAAATTTGATAAACATAAGAACACTCAAAAAATAAATGAGTATTAGTTTCAGTTTCACAGTTACACAAAACACATAAGTCCTCTGGAATACCTCCAATTCTACAAAGCCTTTCCTTAGTGTTTAGAGCATTTGCCATCACCTTCCACATCAACAAATTTTCCTTTGCATTTCCACCAATCTTCCAAATCCTTGAATGCCAGGGGAACAGAGAACTATTTTGACTGAGAATATTATACACAAGACTTATTGAATGATTCTTCCGTTTATCTGACCAAATTAGAACATTATCACTACTCCTTAAGTGGCTGCTTGTTATGAGATTCCATAAATTCCTTAAATGAAAAGAGCTAGAATAAGGTAAAACTAAACCATCATCATGTATAAACTCATCAACTGTAGCATGCTCATGAATACCAGAATTTCTTCTCAAATTATAATCAACAACAGAGCTTAAGATCAAACCCTGTTTTGCCCATGGAGAATGCCAGAAGGATAAACCCTTGATCAAGACATAGTTACATTGCAAGTGAGGAATAAAAGTCCCCCTAAGTTTGAGAATACATCTCCAACTCCAGCTGCAATTTTGTGGTATAGGCATTGTCCAAAAATTCCTATTTCCAATAAGGTTATGATTGACCCATTGAGACCATAGATTTTTATTAACTTCAAAAATCTTATTAAAATAAACTGAAATTGCAGCTCTGTTCCAAAGAAAGATATTTGTAATACCAAGTCCACCATACTTTTTAGCATCAAACAATTTATAAAAGGAAATTGGTATGAGCTTTCTAGAAAATGGATCACCATGCCATAGAAACTTATTCAGTGCACTAGAAATCATATTGATTAACTTTATTGGGAGAATGTAATGCCTAGTCCAATAAGTAGTCATGGCCACAGCAATAGATTGAATAATTGTAAGCCTACCAGCTTGTGACAATTTATCAATTGGCCAAATTTGCAATCTTTCAATAATCTTCTCATAAAGAGGTAGACAATCAATCTTGGTAATTCTAGAACAAAATATAGGCAAACCTAGATAATGAGAATTTTTGGGTAGTTCTTGAAGGCCTGAGAACTTTACAATGTCATTCTTCTGAGCAATATCAAGACCAGCAACCAAGATATGATATTAGACTTTGATAGATTTATTTGCAGTCCAGTCGTAGTGTAGAACAAATGCAGAGAGGATATAATACTTTGTATATTATGATGAGTAGGCTTTGTGAAAATTATTAGATCATCAGCAAAAAGTAGATGAGTTATAAGTGGTTTCTTACATTTAGGATGAAGATGGAGTTTCTTTTTAACAACAAAATCCAACAAAATAGTGTTAAGGAGCTCCATGACAATTATAAACAAATATGCAGAAATTGGGTCACCTTGTCTAACACCTTGCAGCCCTTTGAAATAACCATACAACCCCCCTTCTCTCGAAATAGAATACATTGGTGATGATATGCACGTATAAATCCATGCTAGAAAAGGTTTAGGAAAATTCATCTTTGACATAATAGCTAAAATAGAATTCCAAGCAATTGAGTCAAAAGCCTTTCTAATATATAATTTCAACATGCATCTTGGTGAAATGTTCTTTCTCTCATAACCATACAGTAACTCTTGTGTCAATAGAATGTTATCACTGATTGATCTACCACTTATATATGCAGCTTGATTATTGGAGATAATGGATGGCAAGACTGGTTGTAATCTATTAGTTAAAACCTTTGATATGACCTTATAAATGATATTACAACATGAAATAGGCCTAAAGTCAGCAACTGAAATTGGATTTTCATTCTTTGGTATCAAAGCAATGGCAGTAGATGATAAACCATCAGGAAGTTTATTAAACTGGAAGAAAAATTGTATAGCTCTAATAACATCATTTCCAATTCTATTCCAACTCTGTTGAATAAAACATGCATTAAAGCCATCTGGACCTCCACAACTTTCACTGTCTAAATTGAAAACTGCATTCCTAAATTCATCAGCAGTAATTTCACAAATCAAAGCATTAGATTGAGCCATGGAAATGGTTGGAAGAGTAATATCAAAGAGAGGGTTTATATCAGGAATGAATAAATTTGTAGGGGCTAAAATAGATGTAAAATATCGAATAAATGCATTATTAATACCATCAAAAGAACTCACCACATTACCATACATATCCTTTATCTGAGAAATGCACTCACGATTCCTTTTAACCTTTAAAAAATTATGAAAGTATTTGGTATTCCTATCTGCCTCTTTTTCCATCCTCATATGAACTTTCTGCTTGATAGATGACAATTCCATATCAAGAGCTTGATCCAAGTGTTTCTTTAATTGCAACTCCATGTGATGTAAGACAGAATCAAATGGCCTTACATTCAATTGTTCCTGTATTTTAATAAGTTCCTTTCTAATTTGAACAGATTGTTTATCCTCCTTACCAAAGAAAGCTGCTGACCAATTCCTTAGATGAAATTTGAGTACCCTCATCTTGAGAGTAACATTCGTTAGAGGATCACTGTCAAATTGCATATTCCAAGTCCTGTTTAAAATAACATGATAATCCACCTGTTTTGTCCAAAAATTAAAAAATTTAAAAAAGTGTTTCCCTCCACAAAAATTCTTAACTCCCCAGTGAAAAATTAATGGACAATGATCAGATAATGAAGGCTGAAGAATGTTATAAAAAGAATTTGGCCAGTGATGAAGAAAAGAAAGATTGATGAAAATATGATCAAGTTTACATAAAGTTGGATTACCAGTCCTATTACAATTAGACCAAGTAAAACTGGATCCAAAATGTTTAACTGAAATAAGATTTGCTTGAATTATAGCAGAGTTTAAAGGAGTAATATCCTTTAGAGATAAAGGACAGCCACACATTTTTTGATTGCTATCAAACATACAATTAAAATCACCACCAATTATCCAATGGATAGTAGATGAATTCAATGATGGTATAAGATCTAAAAAAACTGTCTCAAAGATAAGGAATTTTGAGCATAAACAGATGTTAGATGGAAATTGATATTGGAAGGCAAATGAAAACAATTATAATGTATGAATTGATCAGAAGCACTTAATCTAGAAAGCCTAAAAATATGGGGGTTCCATAATGTTAGCAATCTGCCATAGTTAGATTCAGCAAAATTATCATCAAATGACCAGGAAGGAGAAATTAAACAAGAAGCCTTTATGGAAGAATGAATATCAAGTTTAGTTTCAGAAATACACATTAAATGAATATCATTATCCTTAATAAGATTCCTAACCTCAAGCTGTTTAGAGGGCAAATTAGCCCCCCTTATATTCCAAAAAGCAATCTTATTCATTTGGAAGGAAGAGGAGGGAGCAGAGGTGAAGGATTCTTCCTAGCATGCCTTGGATGAGAATTTTTGTTTGAAGAGGATAATGGTAAGATTTCCAGAGGTGTAAAATCTTTCCCTTTATTGAGATCTCCTGATTTCGTAGTATTAGAACCAGAGTTATTAAGTACAACTGAACAATCACCTTTTTCAGAAGGAGGTGGAAGTATGATGTGACTAGGAGGAGACAAATGCAAATAAGGTGAAGGAATATTTGAACTTAACAAAATTGGAGATTTGGAACTAAAATGAGAACTACAAGAAGTTGATACAGAGGTAGTATTGGAAGAAACAGCTGTTGTTACAATAGAAAAAGTTTCAGAGTTTTTAACAGGTAAAGAAGGATCTCCAGAATTTTCAATAGAAGCATCAAGGTTTGATAAAGCTGAAAAAGAATTCAATATGGTCGTAGAGCAAGAACCATTAAGATTATGTGATTCATACTCTTTAGCCCTAGCATCTTCCATGCTATTAGTAGAATTACTTCCTTTATCAACAGATACTTTTTTCTTCCATACCTCATTATTCTTTCTATTGATGTTTCTCCAACTTTTATTAGTTTTACTGATATCAATTTCACCTTTATTGTTATTCACATCCTCTCCCAAATCATGCACCTTACTAACATTAACATCTTTATCTTCCTTCACAAACTCACAAGAAATAGAATCATGTCCAAAAATCTTACAATGAGAGCAAATTCTGGGTTTCCAGTCATATGATAGAAGAACATCAGGACAATTATTACCCAATTGTGGAATGTGAATAGATTCAGGCAATTCAAATTCAGGGGAAATTTCCACTAGAGCCTTAGCATATTTGAATCTTTTAGGTTTTTCAGTATTACTATCAAAGCAAATCAGTCTTCCAACATGACAAGCCATCTAATTAATTCCCATCAACGTCCAGAGAATAATAGGAATCCTATGAAAATGAATCCAAACTGGAACTTTTTTAATTTGAGCATGAGAATTGCCAAAAGATGGATCCCATTTTGTAATAATGAACATTCTTCCTCTTATAAAAACAGGATCCGATTTAAGTACCATATCTTTGTCTTCTTGATTAGAAAAATTAAAATAGAAATTAAACCCATCCGATTTAAAATCTACTTCACCTTTGAGTTTCCAGTATCTCTTCAAGAAATTGACTACACTCAAAAAAGATAGCGTTCCATCCAAAAAGAACCCAACAAGATGATTGTTCCAGTATTTTAAACCTTCCTCCTTTCACAATATCCGGCAAAACAGATGGAGGCTTATCCCGAGGAATATCAAAGTGAACAGGTTTATAAGATCCAGCATTTCTGGGCAAAGATTTAAAGAGTGAGGACCAATTAGAATTTAAAGAAGGTTTAACAGAGTCAATGGATGGAATCAAAAAAGATCGAATGACAGAAGAATGATCAGTTTACGTCGAGGAAGATGAAGAAAGTAGTGAGGAACAAAGAGTAGATGAAGAGGAAGAAGACAGAGGAGGAAAAGAAGAAGAATCAAAAGAAAAAGAAGAAGAAAATGAAGAGGACGCCATTAAAATTTCATTTCAACTCTATTTTTAATACAAAGCTCGTTTATAAAACCATTTTCGAACCTATTAGTATATACAAATCTTTACCTCGTTCGTATGAGAAAATCTAATTAAACGGCTTAGCAAAACAAGTGGTATGAAACGCTTGCGTTTATTTCGTCGGTTAACTTTTGGACTTGTTCGATTGAAACTCTTGTGATAATTTTCAAGTGGAGATCTACAATTTGTTCATAAATATTTATGCTAAGCCAGTGATTATGAGACATGAAGCTAAACTCGTTTATTTACTAGCTTAGCGTAACTTACACTTTTTAATGATCAATGATGATCATTTTGTGATTTAGACTAGTGATATGCTATGTCTCTTTGTCCACATGGGGGACTGTACCTCGTTTTATTGAGTTTTGTCTCATTTCTTTTGTAGGCTAATTACGTATTGGTTCTTTGGAGTTTCAGCTCATTTTGTGAGCTAGCTACCTATGTTCTTTTATGGAGTTCGGTTCATCGGATGTACCGTTGTACTACGTCGTCGTACCGGCTTATCAGGTTCATCGAGCGTATCGTTGTACTACGTCGTTGTTCCGAATTATTTGAGTTTCAAGTTTCTCGGGCGTACCATTATTTACTACATCATTGCACCAGCTCTATGGTTAGTGACCATGGGTTAGCGACCCACTTGCGATGCCCATGTTGGTGAGTTTTCATGCTCCTATTTGTGATAGGCCTCCCCCTTTGTGGTTTCTGGGTTTCTAATTGACGATTTCTAGAATTAGTGTTTCACCAATTTTGTGATTGGCATTGATATATTTGTCAATATTTGTGGTTTGGTGAATAAAATAAAGAATATGACATTTTTTTACTTCTGAGATTCTTGAGATATTGTATGATTTTTGTTGTTGATAAATGTATACTTTTCATAGTATGACATTATTGTTATCATACGTTTTTTGTTATATCTCTTATTCTATCCCATTTTATCTGTTATTTATAGCTGAACTGATCTGTTTATTATTTTCTAATTAAATAATACTCGGGTCAGACCGAGATGTTACAGGTGCTTCTACTTGACTCCTTATCTGGGACCATCATCTGACTTTTGTCTAACTACTTAGTTTAGTCGTTGTTATTATTATACATTCGAGATAGAGACTCCTTGATGTATACATATTCTTTTGTGTAGCACTTGTACCTATTCTTTTGTGATATTGTGGATCTTGTATGACCACTACTCTGATGTGTACTTCTATGTGTTATATTCATATCTGTTTCTGCCTCTGTGATATGGATATCTATGACTGATTTGTGTTATGCTTATTTCTATATTTGTTTCCAAAGATCATATAGCCGCTATGTGCTTGCTTTCAGCTTGTATTTGATATGTTGGATTTCCTCTTCAAAAGAAATGCATGTTATACTATCTGACATATTTGTACTCGCACAAAGCAATTACGTGGATGGCCACTCCTCAACAGCCTTATTCTTCGTGCTAGTTGACGGCATTACCCCATAGTATCCTTGGCTAGCGTGAGTATAGAGGTGGGCCGTCGCAACATAGTTCTTTTTTTTTTCATTTTAAGCACCTCACTGACACATTTAGCAAATAATCTAGATTTGGTTTACTACTTCGAATTGAATAAGCTCTTTACAACCTTCCATTATTTACCTCCCTGATCCTTTTTACAACCCTTCGTTTGGACTTAGTTTCCATTGGAAACTACCTAATTTGTT
The DNA here is from genome assembly GCA_030765085.1 of Allium cepa. Taxonomy (NCBI): domain Eukaryota; kingdom Viridiplantae; phylum Streptophyta; class Magnoliopsida; order Asparagales; family Amaryllidaceae; genus Allium; species Allium cepa. The sequence goes on from CM060939.1 coordinate 627,146,043, forward strand.
CCCAGTTTTCTAATAAAATTAATCATGTATAGTACTCATAACTAACTAATTTCCCCATATATAGATCTTAATTAATTTATCACAATTTAACTTCTCAAGTATAAATTCTTTTAATCAAAACCGTTTTCTAACATGATATTCTTATCAACAATTAAACTAGCAAAATCAAAGGAATAACCAAGTTATCATACGGTTGTGAGGAATACAAGGAAGAAAAGATTTAGAGAATATAATACTCACTTATACGTTTAAGTTGTGAGGAATACAAGGAAGAATAGATTTAGAGAATATATTTCTCATTTATACTCTTAAGTTGATGAATTTTTTATTTCTCTTAGCTTTAATTATTTTCTTCTTCTTGTTTATGCCGCAAATACTATTAAAGGGCTTAATCTTTTGAGGTTAGTTTTGAGTGTAATGAAAATGAAAAGAGGAAAGTTGTTATTTTTTTATTTTAAAGGGGTAGTTGGGCTGTCAGCCTACTATCTCATTTACTTTTGAATTAATTTGCACTGATCGATTGATTTATATTTTCATTAACATAAATTTTTAATGAGGGTTTTCCTACTGTCACTTAATTCGTCCAAACATAATGAGTAAATAAATGTTCCATGCATATCTATTGTTTTTTCATCATTTCAATTTTATTAATTCTCATAGTTAATTACTTAATTATTTATTTATTAATTTATGGGATGTTACAGGCTTTCCCCTCATAGTAATTTCATCCTCAAATTTCAGATAAGGCATGATATTGTCTTTTAAGCTTTCCGATGCCCAATAGCATACATACACAAAATTTCCCTACCTATGTCCCCTAAACAGATGGCAATAGGACACCGACTGATAAAGAAATAAACATATAATGTTTTATTTATATACATATGGTATACACCAAACATAACAAACATACATGCTAATCTAAACAAATAGCTTAAGATAAGTTCTGTTGACCTTATCCTTTGTCTCCCATGTACAATCATTATGGTAATCATTCCACTGGGCACTATATCTTCACCGTATTAATCCAGAGCTTCTTCATATCTCGATCTACAATCAAAATAGGCTTCCCGACATAGTCATGTTCGGTTCAATTACCAAACCTTCCATAGCTCTTGGAATCACAATATCCTTATGGTCTCGGACACACTTTATGATACATGAAATACATCATGCACCCCTATAAAAGTACTCGGTAACTCAACCTTATAAGCTATATTACTGATCCTTTCTAGTATTCTAAATGAACCAACATACCTCGAGGCCAATTTTATGGCTTTCCTAAACCTCATAGTGCCTCTCATAGGTGATACATTCATGAACACATGATCCCGTAGATAAAATTCTATTCCCTCTACCACTTATCGACATAATTCTTTGGCTAGATTGAGCGTCCATCCTTTGTCAAATAAATTTGGCTTTCTCCAAAGCTTCTCTCACAAGATCCAATCCTGATACAAATCTATTTCTTGTCTCACACAAAATTACCAGCAATTTACATAGTCTTTTATACAACGCCTCAAAGATGTCATCCCTATACAAGATTGATATCCGTTATTGTATTAAAGTTCCACTAAGTGCTGGTAATCTACCCAAGATCCATTAAAGTCTACGAACAAGCTTTTTTAGACCTTCCAATACTCAATTGAGGTATAAAAATCTGTCTGTGGATAGTAAGCAGCACTCTTACATAAGTTCAAACCCAAAGCATTATGTAGGATTTGTCAAAACTACTGATGAACATTGGGTCATAGTTGCTCACCACGGTACGTGGAATTCCATGAAGTCTTACAATAGTCTTAACGTATGTTTCAACTAACCTTGCTGTCATCCTCGTAGATTTTACTAGAATGAAATATGCAGTCTTAGCTAACCTATAAACTATGACCCATACAATCTCGTTTCTAGCTCTTGTATTCCTTGGCAAACCATCAAAAAAGTCCATCAAAATCGAATCCCACTTCCATACCGAAACCTCCGAAGGTTATAAAATACAACTTGGCTTTTGATGTTTTTCATTGACTTGTTGGCATATGAAGCATCCTCTCACATATTCTCTAACACCCTTTCATTCCTTCCTAGTAGAAACTTTGCTTCATGTCTTGGTATATCTTTATGCTTCCTAGGTGAATGGCATGCTTGGAATAATGACATTCATTCGAAACTAGCTTTCGAAGATCTCAATCATTTGGAATATACCGCTTGCCCTTCTTTCGAGCCAGCCTTTCTTATAGATACTGAGTCGTTCATCCTTTCGGTCTAGGCACCACTCTTTAAGCCTTGGATCCTTTCGTCACATGATAGATCATCCCTTTGCCCATCAGCAATCCTATCAATGAGCGTTGGAAGAACTTTTAAGCAAGACATTCCCGAGTTTTGACTCAAATTCGCTTTTGACCAAAACCGCACTTTACAAGAATATAACATCTCTAAGACATTTCACTCTCCGATCATAGCCAAAAAACAGTTCTTTTATTTCCTGCTCAAGTCATCAAAATATTTCTTTCTTATTCCTAGGGTGTATTCTATCCCAAAATCATATGATGTCTGAATTCCAACCATCTTTGTTACTGCATGTTCCACTCCTTTTGAGAGGACAAGTATTTGAAAAACTTATGGTATGTAAATAGTTCAAACCTTTCACCTAGAAGGTAATGTCATTAAATATTTAGTATAAAGATAACTACCTCTAACTCTAAATCATTGGTCAAATAGCGAAATACATAGGATCATAATTGCCTCGATGCATATGTTATAACTTTACCCCTCTACATCAACACTGCTCCTAAATCGAACCCGAAGCATCTGTATCCTCTTCTCCTCCCAACTGGGGTTTCTATCAATCAAAACTTCAACTCTTGGATGCTTCTTCACATTCTCTTATCCAAACATATCTTTCATTCATCTTGGTAAGTCTAGTTGATGGTAATGCTATGACAGAGAAATCCTTAATAAATCCTAATAGTATCTAGCTAACCCCAAGATACTTCTAATCTTGGTAATTGTTTCTGGTCTCTTCAAATTATTTACTACTTCGACTTTCGAAGGATCTACTTCCAATCCCTCCTTCAAAACTACATGGCATAGGAATTTCACTTTTGGTTTCAAAAAGACACTTGGAAAACTTTGCCTTCAACTTGTATTGTCTTGAAGTCTCTAATACCAATCTAAGATGAGTTCCACGCTCTCGCTTATCCTTAGAATATATAAAAATATCTTCTATAAAGGCTGACACAAAACTATCCAACTAATCATGAAAGACTTGATTTATTAGATCTATAAATAAAGTTGAGGCATTGGTCAGTCCAAATGGCATAAGTCATAAACCATACCTTGTCCTAAACGTGTTCAAAGGAATACTCTCCTTAGAAACTCCTAGCAGATGCAATCCCTATCCAAATCTAAATGTGAGAATACTTTGGCTCCACATAATTTATCAAAAAGATAATCTATCCTCAATAATCGGTAATGATTCTTCACTATAGGTCAGTTAACTTCATGTGATCAATAAACGATCGAAGTGATCCTTCCGTTTTCTTAAGAATACTACCAAGGCCCACATGAAAAACTACTCAGCCTAATGAAACTCTAATGCTTAAGTACGACTAACTGCTTCCTTAATTCCTCCATTTCCTTTAGCGGAATTCTACTAGGTTGTCTACTAATAGGTTGTACCCTAGCACTAAGTCAATGAAAAGTTCAATAACTCCCCTTGGAGGCAAACCCATCATAGGAATACTGGAAAACTCTCAGAACATAAAAACATTTTCCATGTCTTCTTCAAGACTTCCTAAGCCACATAATAAAATTCCAAAGCTTCCCCTTAGCTCATCCAAAGACGTTTAGACGCTATCTCTTCCTTTCGGGTTCCGTAATGCGATGGTCCTCTCTGTACAATAAATTATGGCCACATTTTGTACCAACCAATCTATACCTAACCTCACTCCATACCACTTGAAGTCAAACACAAAAGGGTCGAACAAAAACAAATAGTTGTAATAAATGAATTCCAGGTTATTGCACTTCAACCCAAGAGTGACATACATGCTAATTGGATTAACTACATGTAAAGAAGTAACTTAGTAGGTAACATCCAACCCAACTCTATCAACCACATCTTTGGAAATAGAAGAATATGTAGCTCCAATATCAAAATGAACTCTCATTAAAAAGCTGGAAATGGAATTCATACCTTTCAACACAATATTTTTTCCTTTCTCCTTGGTAGACAGTTCTACTCTCAATGACCCGGTTGATCACAATTGAAACATTTGGTCGTAGTTGCTGTAGCGGTTGCAAGCACATTCATAGGTAATGATTCTTCTTCTCATAACCGCAACAACTAATATATGAAATATCCTTTTGGCTTCCTCCTTTTGGAGCCTTTCCCTTTTGCGGCTGCCCTTCCTCCCCTTCTAGTAAGGGTTATATCTCTTATTCCGCTCTCCCTTTATCCTCAACTTCACCCTCTTCTAGACTTGGTACATGCTATCATACCTCCTCTCCTTATCTACAACAAATTCAAAATGTTCCACTAGATGCCCCATCATCTTGTGATCCAAACCCTTCTTTAAACGCTTAACAAACATATCATTCTTCTTTGTTGGGGTACTAACCAAATATTATGTGTACTTTCCAAGGCATTGAAATTTTGAATATATTCCTCAAAAAACAGACCCTCTTTTTGGAGATTGATGAACTCCCTTAGGTATACTCCTTTGAGACTTAAAAATAAACCGAGACATAAATCTCCTCTTGAAATGCTCCTAAGTAATCTCTTCCTCGAGAGTCTCAATTGTCATGGTCTCCCACCAGTCTAAGGTGTCTTTATGCAGGTTTTTTGAAGCGAATCAATGCTTATGCTTGTCATTCATCACTAAATTCTGGAAGATGCGGTAGCACACTTTTGGACAATTAAATACTTCTGCTATTAGCTCTTCCTCAGTAAACATTTTCTGCCTAATGTTCCTATAGTCTTGACTCAACTTGGAGAAATCCACTCTAGCCACTAGTCTCGGCTCGACTACATCGGCATGGACTGTTGGAACATCTTTTCCATAAACTGCCATAATAAAATATTCATATCCATTTTCTCTATAGGCGAGGCTACCTCATTTACTACGTCCACTTCTCCACCATTTCCTTCGACAATCTAAGTATTGTCGTTCTCTCTTCTAGTATTAGCACCAACAACCCTAGCTCTTCCACTTCTCAGATCCATTGCGACTAAAAATTCTTTATTATAAACGAAAAAAGGAAAATGATTTAGCAATAAAAAACCCAAACAATCTCATCTATATCTCTATATGGAAAATATAAATACCTCATATACTAGTGTATACCCTTACCAAGGTATTTAACTTAACTATGTTTTAACTTAAGTGTTCCCAACCTAAGCTCTAATACCAATTGGAACATTTAGGGATGGCAATGGAGTAGGTCTAGGGTCTAAACCCAATAGAATGACCCATATTTTGACCCAATAAGACCTGCTCCATTGGGTCATTATGGAAAACAGACCCATAAACCATTCTTGAGAGCTTCGAGACTAGGGCCGAGTCAGGGCTCAGCTGATCCCTAATTTGACCGCCACTACTGAAATCTCATAAAATTGTTTTATTACGAAAACCATGATTTTTTAATATATTTAGACATAAGTGGTTATAAAATATATTTCTTATTGTTTCATTCAGTAGGTTATAGGATTTATATAGTATTAAGTTACATCATAGATAATTATACAATAACATATGCATAATTTTTTAATTTGTTATTATACACTTCTTTTTTATTATCTTCCATTATCATTATAAACACATTGCTATTTATATCCAGTAAACCTTTTAGTGGTAATCCCTTTACAAATACACACATGTCTGTGTGTGTACATTAGTACACAATTTTAAATGAATATATAGAGCCTCGCCTTTTTTTGGGATGGGGCAGAATTTACCCTGACTCGTACAAGTTTTGAGTTCATGGTGAAAACCCATACCCAAAATGGTTCTATAGGACGGATCTGGGGCAGGGTTTAAAAAGCTTAGGGTGGTCTTTGGCACAAAAAACCTACCCCATCATCATTCCATGAAATATCCCTCGCTCTGAAACACAAAAATGGAACCCCGATGCTACAGTCATATAAGAATTATCTTTTGGCATAAAATGAGTTCGGTCATATAATACAGTCTAAAGTAAATAGCATAGATATAACTAGTACAAGCACACCATTACCAATTCGGTTCAACGATATTTACACTGTACAGTCAAGCCTATATGGGGTAAAAAATATAGTATAATATAGTTATTAGTGTAATGCACTACATATGGAGTTGCAATCATGAATACTAGATAAAGGAGAATCAACACAAGAAAAACATGGCACTCAAACCACCTACTCATCTCTGGCTTGCATTATTCGGCCTTTCCCAAAAGCTACCTTTTCTAGACCCATAAATTCAACCTACTCGAATGAGTACCTTTGAGTTTATAGGTAAAATGATAATGAAACATGGTTAGACATGATGTTCGACATGATTATTATATTACACTGAGCATATAAAAGAATAGGACTACACCGCCAGGATGTGAAACGGGCTTTCCCCTTAATATACCAAAGCAATAAAAACCAGATTGCATAGAAAACCTAGGCTTTAGGTCTATTTTTAAGTGTAAAAAGAAAATGATGGGACCCTAAATAAAAGTAGCCCCTTGGTTTGATTCAAAGAAATGTAACAGTTGTTTACCCAAAAAATGGACCAACATCTTGGTTTGAGTTTGAAAACACCGGCCCTGTTCTAACAGAGCAATATCATAGATAACAGATATCAAGAAGGAACAGTAAAAGAAAGTAGATAGAGAATTTTTATAGTAGTTCGACTATTAACGAAGCCTGCGTTCAATTTATAGTTTTATTATTGACTAATTGTTGTTACAAGAGATGTATGGTCACAAGACTTTGTTTGTTTCCTGGCTATATTGAATCTTCAGAGTTGAAATCCACTGGAGAATCACAGTGTATTCTCTTAGAGATTATTATGAGGGAGGCAGAGAGTGAAGAATAATTTCAGCAAAGCTTCAGCAACCAGTTCGGAGAAGATCCTCTTTGTGTTGTAGGTGGGATGGTATTTATAGAGGTTGGAGAGCTTCTAGGCCAGGCTTGTCTTCATTAGCTCGTAGGTAGGTTACAAGTGACATAAGGCGGCTTTGTATCGCAAAACGAGCCAAAACCATGGGTTGTTGGCGACTAATATACTTGGTTCGTTTTGCGTACCAAGTCTGTCCTCTTTTTGATAGTGCTCCGTATATAGTTTGTTTGATGGTTTTAGCAGAGGCATGGGTCAATGATGAGTTAAGCACTTAGGATTTTTCTGGGATCTGGAGTTAGACATGTTCCATAGCCTTTTATCATTGTTGTTACATTTTGATGGCAAGTCGCTGGCTGTTTACATTCAACTGCTGGCTGGACTGAAGGAATGTTGATCTCTCGACCTCGTTGATTCCAGTCGTTGTTTTAGTCGTATAACTTGGCAATTATCCATCTTTTGTCCTAGCTTTTTTTTAAGTCCTGAACCATCCTGTCTACACAAGGTTGTCCTGTTTTCTATTGTTTTTTGCTGGGTTAAAAACACAGATAACATTTGCCTGCTAAAGTACGTCTTTATCGAAAAGAAAACGTGCCCTAGAAGTTATCATTTTCAATATTCATTTGTTGATTTCCATGTGATTGCATTAAAGATCTACGAATACGTTAGCCCAATGATACCGTTCACCTTTCTTTGGTTTTGACTGCTAGTGCTTGTCACAATGTATCACATTTCTGCTTGTAGCTTCCCGATCATCTCGGAATGCTGAATATGTGCAGGAAATCGAGCTCGAGGATAACAAGTGAAATTTCCCTTTCTTTTCCCTTCTTTTTTTTGTTTGGTCGCTAACGATCCATGTGGGATGGGTCGCTGGCGACTTATCTATATGAAAATTTTTCTATCATTTTCGAAGATAGGTTGGGTCTCCCACCATCATGAGGCCAGGTCGCCGGCGACCCGATTACTTAGAAATATTTTTCCATTTTGCCTACCTACTTATGTTCCTAAGCCGATCTGTATCATTTACTTGGCTCGAGCTTCCACTTCTTCACACGATCAATCTTTCCAGCACCTTAATCCAAAGCGATCAAGCAACATCCCAACCCGATCCTTGCCTTGCTTGGATCCATTCACCGTTCATCCATCTATACTTTTTATTTCCTCCTAGAACCCTAGCTATCCATCATCTTGCTCGAATTTGAACCCTTTCTCGCTATTAGTCTGCAGTGGACCCATCGTTTGCTCGCTCATGATCCAATCCATAGCTCGCTGAGTTTGATTTGGGATTCTTCTCATGCCTTTAAAATAGATTGAGGTGGGTTCGCTTGGTTGATTTGCTCATTGTCATGTTGAATTTGGTGACTGGATTCTGTTTTCGAAGTTGATTATGAGAAGTTTGAGTTAATTGCAGTTTAAAGACGAAATATAATAAATTAGGTCTTGAGTTGTCTCCTAGAATGATATTCGGGCTTTGGCCCAATGCTTGACACATTTTGGTATATTCATCCTTTAGACCAGAATTGACTTTTACCGAGTTTCACAGACACCACTGTATAACATATCACTAGTGTATTTATATAATCTAGGCTTATCAAGCTTGATTATTTTGCATTCGATGCTCCTGTAGTGAGAAGAGTTTTCCACGTCCCTACGGATGATGGATCCGTTATCGATCATTGATCGATAACGGGAAAGTGTACTAGAAGTAAACAGAAAATGAAAAATGAACTGACATGGGAAGTTCTTCTCTTCTTCCACTATGAGCGAACTATACACATGATGGAGTATTTGTAGCTCATCGAGAACCGAATTTATCCCATATAGATAGCACATTGCACTTGCACACTTGCCCCAGTTCGCACTTGAAGTCCGACATGTCAATTACAAGTTAATATTTATTCGAAATATAAGTGTGATTCGGGAAACTTATAAATTTAGGATAGAGTTTCCTAACCATTTTCGGATGCGAGTTCTATTATATAGAATGAAGCAGCCTTCTATACGCCGTAAGTCAAGCGGGAGAAGCCCGACGCTCTTCGAAGTTGAATCATCATCCACTTCACAATCCTACTTTGGTCAGTTAGTTCTGATCGGGCCCATCGTGGATAGCACGCCTCCCAACTTTCGATTCCTGCTTAATCCACCTAAAAGAGCTTCATTAGTGGTTTCCACCAAGGCTCTTCATAATATATGTACACATAATGGAATTCCTGAAGAGGACATGCATTTGTCGACGAAAGACGAATTTGTTCACATACCTCGCCCAGGGTACACCGCTTGCCATAGATATATGTGTCTGAATGGAGTCATGCCTTCCTTCAATGATTTCCTATGTGAGACGCTCTCAAACTAGGGAATTTCCCCCATTTTAGCTTCATTCGAATGCTTACGCCATCCTTACTTGCTTACATGTCATTTTTATGCCGATGTTCAACCGTACCCCAAGCTTCGATGAGCTGCAGTATTTTTTGGCGTTCAAGAGGAGAGATGATTGTCCCTCCTTGATTATAATCCGAGCCTAGAGGAATAAAAAGATCGTCTTACACTTGCAAAGCAACTTGTCATAGTTTAAGATGCAATAATTTATTGTTAGATGTCCCGAGAGGTTCAATCGCCGATGGACGACCGGGGGTAAGCTTCTCTTTTCTACTTGTTGAGCTCCAAAATGTCGTAATGGAGTCTCTAACTAATTATACGTCTCTTGTAGTTATCCTAAGGTGAATAAAGATGTGACATTTAATGAAGTTTGTGAGACTTTAAAAGCCATTAGTCCCAAGGAAAGAAGCGTTAAAGTTCTAGTGACTGATGAGAACTTGCGTCGGTATGGACTATTAGCTCCAAGTAGATCCATCGCTTAGATTGAAGCTCCCTCTCCCGGTCGAGCCAGAGTTCACACAAGATCCCCTTCTTCATCCCACAGTTCTGAGATATGTCAGGAGATAGGTAACCCATCTAGAGGATCACTTGATGAAACCCATGAGAGGAAGAAGCCACTATGGCTGGCCTGAGGAGTTCAGCTAGAATGCACCGGATTCCGGAGGAGGCATAAGAAGTGTTTGCACACAGAGAAGGCAAGGCTGTGGTGGATTCGGAAAAGGAAGAGGGAGAGTTTGAAAATAGCAGCGATAAAACCACTGCCAATGATTACTTCCCATCAGAATCTAATGGTGACAATCCAGAGTCCTGCGATGAGATTCCAGGAATGAGCTCCGTTCCCCCGAGTCCATTTCTTCCCAATGTAGGCGGTGAGGGCAAAATCCCTCAGATTGAAAGTCACCCAAACTCTCCGAGTAATAATTTTTGAGTGGGGCTTAGAGATTTCTGTGACGTTTTTGTCGATTTCAATGCACTCATGGAAGGAGATTTTAAATTCGACACGACTCCTTCTTTTTTAGGCGATATCGCACCCTTAGTTAGCTCAGTTCCACTTATAATGACCGTAGTCAGTCCGATCCCCTTTCAATAGCCGTTTGTTTCGGTTTGTGATGATGCTTTAGGCAATACAGTAACACAACACATTGCACTAGGATTACACCTGTTTCCATTTTTTCGTTCCTTCATATATTTTCTTAAGTAATGTTATGCTTCTAAATTTTTTCATGTATGCCTTCTTCCAGGCATGACGTTAGGGCGAGGCTTCTAAGACGACTTCGAGGACTATACCGATTCGCAGCGGTACCCCAAGCATTCCTACAACCGACATTAAATCCAAGAGATAGAAGAAGTGTACCGATGGAGGGGAGAAATCGAAGTTGAAACCCGTCGTCAAGAGGAGAGACATAATGCTCGTTCACACAAAGGCAGGTTTTACAAAGAAGATCTCATGTGGACAGAGATGAGTCGTCTAAGATTTCAAAGTTTGACTATTGCTCCCATCCTTTGATCTTGCTTCGAAAGATACTTCCATGGGCCAGGAAATTTCTATCACGTCTACTACTATTCCGCCCCTAATTCATGTTTTTTCTTCTTCCATTGTCACTGCTACCCCTGGCACATCTCATCCCTACCGAAGGCCGGCCTATACTCTTCCTTCGGGGACCCCTAAGCTTGAGGCCGTGCTTCCGGGTTGGTTCTTAAGAGGGGTTAAGTTTGACATGGACCTTCATCCCGTTTGTAGGGATTCTTTCACGCCACATCTCTAAGCTATCCAAAACAACCTAGAGCAGGCTGAGAAACGAGAGAAGCTCTGTAAGCATCTGGCAGACCCTAACAGGAATAATTAACAAGAGATCCTCTCCTTCGAATACGAGAAAGATGATTTTCAAAGGGCGTAAGCCGATCATGACGCTAAAATTAAGCTTCTAGAGGAAGGAAGGAAACAACGCTCCAAGAAAATAGGAAATCCGCCAGCCTAATGAAGGAGTGGAAGGACATGCATGAGAATGTCAAGATTGCCTGGAGAGACGAAATTAAGGCTAAATTGAAAGAAAAATTGATAGACAAAATCCTTTGCGTTCTTACTATAAAGTCATATGAAAGACTCATAAGAGATTGTTTAGAGAGGCTAAATTAAAAAGACTCATGCGGAAGACGTTACATCCTTATGGTAGACCCTGTATTTTCTCCTTATTGGCCATTGTGGCATGGGTACGGCCTCTACATTTTGATCCTGTGTACATAAAATAATAAGCAATGCAATGATATTCTAACCGTAATTTTATCTGTCTATTCACATATGTTCTGTACACTTGTGCTTGTTTCATTTCATACTTTTCTAGTTCTATGATTATAGCTAAAGTCCTTCATTCGAAGTGATAGAACTTAGAGATTAACAACACTTAGAGAATTTTTGTTTAGAAATCCACGAAACATTTTTAATTTTTTTTCCTAAAACATAGAAATTTTTGTTTAGATTTTTTTTGGAAGTTTATAAAACTTTAAGACAGAACTTGTGGGCTTATTATTGTTTGGAGTGACAGAACTTGTGAACTAATTATATTTGTTTAGTTACGTCATAGTACAGGTGTATGCCTCCCAGTTCATAGGGCTGTTCACATCAAACCATTTCCAAGTTCCGAATAACTTGTGGTTTAACTAATCTTTATTACAAATTTGACTAATTTTTGGAGATATTGTGATTTTTGCATGAAATCTCATTTTTTGGCGACGTTCAGGTTAATACGCAATTTGCACATGCGTATGTGTTGTCGATCATTAAGCGCCCTCCTTCTAGAGCCAACTTTGTCCGGGTTGCACTCATCATTCCTGACTTTATGTTTGTGGCTTCTCATGCTCCTTGGCGTTGCCTATCTTCGGGCAATGCGAGGAGTTAGAATTTTGGTGCGTGGCTAATGAGACATGTAGCTTTTTTTTCGTCGGTGTTGCCTGTTTTCGGGCAACACGAGGGGTTATTATTTTTGGTGCGTAGCTTACGAGAAGCGTAATTTTTGTTTTTCCTCTGTATTGCCTATCTTCGGGAAACACAAGGAGTTATAATTTTGGTGTGCTGCCTATGAGATGCGCGGTTTTGGTTTTTCCTCGGTGTTTCCTATCCGCGGGCAATAAGAGGAGTTATAATTTTGGTGCATGAATTATGAGACGCGCGGCTTTTGTTTTTCGTCGGTGTTGCCTATCTTCAAGCAATAAAAGGAGTTATTATTTTTGGTGCGTGGCTTACGAGATGCGCAACTTTTTCCTCAGTGCTTCCTATCTTCGGGCAACACGAGGGGTTATAATTTTGGTGCGCGGCTTATGGGATGTGCGGCTTTTGTTTTTCCTCGGTGTTTCCCATCTTCGAGCAACACGATGAGTTATAATTTTGATGCGCGGCTTATGAGATGCATGGCTTTTGATTTTCCTCGGTGCTTCCGATCTTCGAGCAATACGAGGAGTTGTTATTTTGGTGCTCCTCCGTGTTGCCTATCTTCTGCAACATGAGGAGTTGTTGTTTTGGTGCTCCTCAGTGTTGTCGGTCTTTAAGCAAAATGAGGAGTTTTGATTTTGGTGCTCCTCGGTGTTGCCAGTCTTCGGGAAACACGAGCAGTTTTGATATGGGTTCTCCTTAGTGTTTCCTGTCTTCGGGAAACACGAGGAGTTTTGATTTTGGTGCTCCTTGATGTTGCCTGCTTTCGGGAAACACGAAGAGTTTTGATTTTCTTTGGTGTTTCCTATCTTTAGGCAACATAAGGAGTTTTAGTTTTAGTGCTCCTTGGTGTTGCCTTTCTTCAGGCGACACGAGGATTTTTTATTTTGGTGCTCCTCGGTGTTGCCCATCTTCGGGAAACAAAGAGTTTTATTATGAATACACCTTGGTTGGTTCAAGAAGCAAAATTTATTAAGGAAAGCATGGCAGATTCTTTGCGTATTTACAATGCCACTGTCATTTAAGGGATGGCTTATTTTCTTAAGAAATAAAAAATACATAAAATGTCTTTAATCTAGATGAAATAACGACGCAGCGATTTGCTATTCTAGGCTATGGGAATTGCGACCCCATCGATGGTTATCAACATAAAAGTCCCATTGCCGAGCCTTTGATTGACGATATATGGTCCTTCCTAGTTTGGTCCAAAGGATCCCAGTATAGGGTAAACTCGCTTGAGCACCAGATCTCCAACTTCAAAGGTATGACTATGAACTTTGGAGTTTAAGTACCATGCAAATCTTTATTAGTGGACAACCGTTCTCAATTTTTCTTCTTTTTTTTCATCGAAAATGTCTAGCGATTCGAGTAGGATTTTCTCATTTTATGCTTGATTAAAGTTCCGCCTTTCGTGCGAGGGGACTTTTAACTCAACATGTACCATTACTTTCGAACCATATGCTAATGTGAACGGATTGTGGCGAGTTGCAACTTTGTGTGTTGTTTTGTATACCCATTGTGCGAGTGGAAGTTCATCAATCCAATTTCCTTTTGCTTTTGTTAATCGCTTTTTGATGGTGGATTTGCTTATTTATTTCCTCCACCTGCCCATTTGCTTGCGAATGAGCCACTTTGAAAACAATTTTTTCAATTCGAAAGCGCCTGCAGAAATCTTTGAACTGGGCACTTTCAAATTGGGCTCCATTGTTAGTGATGATTTTAACCGGCACACCAAACCTACAAACGATGTTTTTAGTGATAAAGCTAATATCTTTCTTTATGGTTATGGTGGCCAACGGTTTCGCTTCGGCCCATTTCGTGAAATAATCTATGACAACTACAACATACTTGGCTCCTCCTCTAGCTATTCGAAGGACACCAATCAGATCGATCCCCCATATCGCAAATGGCCATGGGCTGATCATTTGTGTTAGTTTCGTTGAAGGAGTTCTCTTAATTTTGCTGAATCTTTGACAACGAGCGTAACTTCTAGCATGAATTGTAGCGTCGCTGTTTATTGTTTGCCAAAAATATCTGTATTGAATGACTTCCTTTGCTAGCATCTGCACCATAGGGTGGTTTTCGAGTTCACCTTCATGTACTTCCTTCAGGATTTGTCGTGCTTCATCACCGATCACACACCTTAGAAGAGGGGTGAAGAATCCTTTTCTATAGAGTATCACATCATGTATCATGAACCTTGGTGCATTGCGAAGGAGCTTCTTCGGTTGATTTCGGTCGGTTGGTAGGGTTCCTACAAGTAGATAGTCCTTTATTGGTGTCATCCATATATCTGGCCCAACGGTAGTCTCTAGAATCCAGTCCATGTCCATTTTATTTATGCTCGAGTTGGTTAGCGTTTCAACTGGGACCAATCCTAATGACTGGGCTTCTCCAAAGCTTACTAGCTTGGCCAAATAGTCTTCTATGGTGTTTTGTTCTTGCGGGATGTGAGTTATGGTGTAGTGCTCGATATCACTTAACATCTCACGGACTTTGGACAAGTACTAGGCAAGATTTTCTCCACTCGCTTGGTATTCCCCTTTCACTTGACAAAAGACCCACGGTAATCGCTATATATGTGAGTAGATTTTATCTTGAGTTTGTTCACAACCTTTAGTCCAATGATCAATGCTTCATACTCTACTTCGTTATTTGTTGCTGGGAATTCTAAGCGCAAACCATAGCTGATGGATCGCCCCTTGGGGGTTTCAAGCACTACCCCTGCTTTCGAACGCTTGATGCATCATCGATGAAGAGCTTCCATTGCATGCCTGCTTTCAACTGAATTTGAAAGTACGTATGCCATATAGCTAATACTTAGAATCGTATAATATGGAATGTATTATAATCTAAATGCAGAAACATATAATAATAGTAAATTGAATAAGAATAAGCACATCAGGATTTTTTATACTGGTTCGAACTTTCCATTTTACGTCCAGTCCCAAACATCCCTTTGGAATTTCACTTAATAACTCCTCACTTAACCCGGAGGAATAGGTATACAACACCTGAGCAGCTGAATAGGATTTTTCCACCTCAGCAGCCGAAGATGACTTTTCTGCCTGATACAAACTAACAGGACTTCTACAATTTCGATAAATTTGTTGACGCTTTCTATTCTTGATAACACTGATTTGTCTTTGATAGTATACCTTTCCTATAATCAATTACTCAAGTATATATTGTGTGTGTGAAGATTAGAAAGGAAGATATTGCTTTGAATCGAAGTATATAATAATTAACTCTGAGATCCAAGCAATATATCTTTGATTAGAAAGCTTTTATAGTGCAGATATATAGTCAAGAAAAATAGATCAAAGAATAGAATAGATTGAAGTAAATTGGATGATTATAGTCATGGATTTAGATCTACATATAGTATATAAGGTTACTCATGTTCACGAAGAGTTTCAATCAAGAGTTGCATTTGTAACTCTTCGAATTGGATCGTTACTCTTCGCAAAGCAACCCTTCAAGAAATATGGTAGTTTTGTACGGTCAGTTGACTGGTCAAAAATATGTAGTTGACTGAATATTCAAAGTGGTGTGCACGTGTGCATGTCTATGCAAAGAACACAGATTCATTCGACTGGTGAATTCAATACGGTCGATTGAACTGTGCTTTTTTTCACAGTAAGCACTTGTGCACACTATTTTTTTTATGTGTGTGTGTGTTTATTTAAAATTTTTGTATAGTGTGTGTAAACTACTTGTGGAGTGATTTTAACAATTATAAAGTATAACTACGAATCAAGCAATAAAGATTTTGATAGCGTACTCAGGTTTGAAGTCTAGTTTCCTTTATAGCTCACCATGTGTGTATAGCTTTCTCTTTTTTTGTCGCTTTGATCGTTCAACCTCATCGTTGATCGTTGAAGCTTGTCATGATCAGAACTCATGATTCAACATTCTTCCCCCCCTTTGATTGATGATGACCATTTTAATGATTCTTTAGATATGGAAATATAAAACATAGATTATATATTCCTCCCCCTAAATGTGTGGTGACTTTTCTATTCCTGCATAAAAAGTTAGCACACAAATTTCCCCTTTGTCATTGACAAAAAGGAATACTTGATTCAATAATCATAGAGTACTAACGAATATTTGTAGAATCAGACATTACGAATAATTACAAATATGAACATAAACATTATCATACAAACATTCATGAACATATCACATAACATATATTGTTTTACGAATACAAACATGATGAACGCACAAACGTTTAGTCACAACGTCACAGACATAACATCATAAAGCATATCATAGTCTGTCCCAAAAAAACTTACTAAAAAATCAAATTTTCACTTCCATTTTCCCTATCATTTTAAGTGGTACCTGCAAAAAATAAAGAATAATATTGGTACCCACTTCCTCCGTTAGGGTCCTAAGTGTTAAATCTTAGGTAGCCAAACCCAATAGGGTTCAGAGTTCCCTTTAAAAATATAATTATCATTATAATGAACAGTTTCCATGAATGATTTAATATATTTATTCCTAATAAAATTATTATTTGTTTTAGGAGTCCATATTTTTACAGTTTTAATTTCCTTAGAAACTGTTGATTTAATATCCTTCTTAAACCTATTTTTATTGTTATTCAAATCTTTTCCAGATTCCGGTTTAAATAATTTTTTATATCCTAGTCCTGATTTATTTGAGGTAGATTGAGAATTTTCTATAATTTTAGAAAGACTCTCTCTCTTCATTATTAAAATTAGAAATATTTTTAGAAATATTTTCTAATTTTGTTTTGAGACTAGAATTTTCTAATTCTAAAACTTTACAGCCAGATTTTAAATCTTTATTATATACTGAAAGATCATCATTCTTATCTTTCTGAATTTCTAATTCTTGAGTAATCATAGATACTTGGGAAGTTAAATTAGAATTAGATTCTTGAGTATTTTCAAGTTCCTCTTCTAGAATTTTCTTCTCATTTTTTAGCATACTCACTTCTAATTCTGATCTATTTCCTTATTCTTCTTTTTAATCTGTTTTACTATTTCTATTAATTCTGAATTAATTTCTACTAAATCATCAAAACTTAAATCACTTACATCGTCTTTTGTGGCCATGAAGCATACATTAGCTTGTTCATTGTCGCTGTCGCTGTCACTATCACTATCTGATGAGTCTGATTCTTCCCAAGTGAAGCTTTCTATCTGAATTTGTCCTTCTTATATTTGTTCTTTTACATTTTGGGCAATCTCTCTTTATATGGCCCTTCTTATGACATTCATAGCATTGCATGACTATAGATGACGATTTATTGCTATCAGTATTGTTGTCGGAGTTACTTTTTGTTCTTTTTGAATTTCAAAATTTTTTTGAAGTTTTTTGCAATAAGTGCCATATCCTCTTCGTCTATATCTGAATCATCCTTTTCTGCTTGAAATGCTAGATTCTTCTTATCCCGTGCTTGAACTTTCTTTACGGGAAAATTCACTTCATATGAAATTAGATTTCCTATTAACTCTTCTGGTTTCATAGTGGAAAGATCGTTTGCTTCTTCAAAAGCTAAGACCTTTCTTTCCCATTGATCCATTAAAGAGTTTAGGGCTTTTGATACTACATCAAAATCATAAATTTTTTCTCCTAGTCCTAATAATGAATGATAAATATCTTGGATCTGGAATGCATATCATTAATGGACTCATTTTCTTTCATTCTAAAATTTTGAAATTGATTCTTAAGCATATATATTCTACTTTGTTTAACCTTGTCAGTACCTTCATGAGTAATTCTCAATGTTCGCATAATTCATATGTTGTATAGCACACGCTAACATGATTAAGCTCATTCTTGTCCAAGGCGCAAAACAACATATTCATAGCTTTAGCATTTGCAGTAGCATATAATTTTTGTGTGTTTGACCATATAGAATATTCAGTTGTGGGTATATGATATTCAGATTGTTTGATATTCCATGAATCAAAACAATTTGCTTGCATATAAATTCACATACGTGTAGCCCAATAAGGGTAATTCATGCCATTGAATAGTGGTGGTCGTGCAGTGGATTGGGCTTTTATAAGACCGTTGTTAGTGCTATTTTCCATACTACCAGAGTATATCAAATAACCGTGTAACAGATATAAGATGACCGTGCTCTGATACCAAATGAAAATACGTATGTCGTATAGCTAATACTTAGGATCGTGTAATATGGAATATATTATAATCTAAATGCGGAAACAGATAATAATAGTAGAGTAAATAAGAATAAACACACCAGGAGTTTATATACTGGATTGAACTTCCCATTCTATGTCTAGTCCTAGACTTCCCTTTGGAATTTCACGCAATAACACCTCACTTAACCCGGAGGAATAAATATACAACACCTGAGCAGTTGAACAGGATTTTTCCGCCTCAGCAACCGAAGTGGACTTTTCCGCCTAATACAAACTGACAGGATTTCTACATTTTCAATAAAGTTGTTGACGCATTGTGTTCTTGATAACACTAATTTGTCTTTGATAGCACACCCTTTCTATAATCAATTCCTCAAGTATATATTATGTTGTGAAGATTAGAAAGGAATATATTGCTTTGAATCGAAGTATATAATAATTAACTCTGAGATTTAAGCAGTATATCTTTTTTATTAGAAAGCTTTTAGAATACAGAAATATAGTCAAGAAATATAGATCAGAGAATAGAATAGGTTGAAGTAAGTTGGATGAATAAAATAATGGATTTAGATCTATATATATACTATATAAGGTTGCTACTGTTCACAAAGAGTTTTAATCAAGAGTTGCATCTGTAACTCTTCGAATTGGATCGTTACTCTTCGCAAAGAGAAGCAACCCTTTAGGAATTATGGCAATTGCGTACAGTCAGTCGACTAGTCAAAAATATCCAATTGACTGAATATTCAAGGTGGTGTACACGTGTGCATGTCTATGCAAAGAACACAGATTCAGTCGACTGGTGAATTTAGTCTAGTCAACGGAACTGTGCTTTTTTGCACGGTGAGCACTCGTGCATGCTATTTTGTGTGTGTATATATATGTATATATATTTAAAAAATTTGTATACTGTGTGTAAACTACTTGGGGAGTGATTTTAAAAATTATAAACTATAACTAGGACTCAAACCATAAAGATTTTTATAACGTACTCGGGTTTGAAGTCTAGTTTCCTTTGTAATTCACCATGTATGTATAGCTTTCTCTTTTTTTTATCGCTTTCATCATCTAACCTCATCGTTAATCGTTGAAGCTTGTTATGAATTAAAACTCATGATTCAGTAGAATTTCCTCCTCGTCGTCCCTTACGGTAAAATCGACAAGGAAGTCGCCTAACACTTGCCAATTGATTGCTTTCCTTGGATGGTATGTGATGTCGTATTGGCTCAACTCTATATTCCACTTGAGTAGTCGTCCGAAAGTTTCTGGCCGGTATAAAACTTTCTTCAGGGGCTGATCAGTCAATACTTTAATCGGATGAACCTGGAAGAACAGTTGTAATTTCTTGGATGTGATCAAAAGGCAATACGCTAGCTTTTCTAGCTTTGGGTAAATCTTCTCAGCTTCGGTGAATTGTTTGTTATTGTAGTGCACTGGTTGTTGGATTCCCTCTTCTTCCCACACGAGAGCTTGATAAGATCGGGGGAGTTTCCATGTGTCATAGAAATTCCTCGAAAGCTGTTTGATAAGCTTTACTCCATTCATGTTTTTCTTTCCTTTCTTTAGTGCATCGTAGAATGGTATGGACTTGTCTGTAGCTTTAGAGACGAACCGACTCAGAGCTGCGACCTTTCCATTCAAGCTTTGAAGTTCTCTCTTATTTTTAGGGACTTGGACTTCCCGTAACGCTGTTATTTGCTCTAGATTTTCTTCGATGCCATGGGCACTTACTATGAATCCCAGTAATTTCCCAAAGGCTACTCCAAAGTGGCATTTAAGCGGGTTGAGCTTCATTCTGTATTTGCAGAGTATTGCGAACATTTCAACGATATAATCTTGATGGTTAGTAACTACTTGGGATTTGACTGACATACATCCACATAAACATCCATAGTCTTCCCAATCTGGTGTTTGAACGTAATATTCACTAGCCTTTGGTACGTTGCCCCTGCATTTTTCAAACCAAATGGCAGTACCCGGTAAGTCCCAAATCGGTGATGAAGCTGGTGTTTTCTTGGTGTGGTTCATGCATCGGGATCTAGTTATAGCCTGAGTATGCATCCGTAAATGACAGCAATTCATGTCCCGCCATTCCATCCACTAGTTGATCAATCCTAGGGAGCGGGAAATTATCCTTCGGACAGGCTTTGTTGAGGTCCGAGAAATCAATACAAGCTCTCCATTTTCCATTGTACTTCTTGACCTAGACTAGATTCAACACCCATTCAGGGTAGGTTGCATCTCAAATGAAGCCATTGGCCATCAGTTTATCTACTTCCTCTCTTAATGCCCTAGACCGCTAGGGGCCCAAGTTGCTGTTATTTTGCTTTACCAGTGTGAATTTGGAGTCAATATTGAGAGCGTGGTAGGCAATTTTAGGTGACACCCCACACATATCGGAGTCTGTCCAAGCAAATACCTCCAGATTGGCGCGAATGAATTTGGTTAGTTCTGACCGCGTCTTGTTTCGAAACTGCAACCCAATTTTCAGGACCCATGTTGTGTCATCCATACAGACTGGGACAAACACCATTAATTCAACCAGTGCTGCCCGAGCCTCCCCTAAGCTCTTCTTTCTAGGGTCCAAAGCCTTGTCGAATCAGCTATGGTCCCCAAGCCAAGGATGATTTTGTAGTTTCTATTCGAAGGTTTCATGGATGTGGAGGAATTTCCCCACAACATTTCCTTTCTCCTCGACTCACGTAATTCTACGATGTAGCATTCTCGAGCGATGCTTTAGTCTCCTTTCAAAATTCTGACTCTGCGTTCCGTAAGGAACTTCATTGTAAGGCACCATTGCACCAGTGCTATTCTGCATTCGGAAAATGTGGGTCGTCCCACGAAGGCGTTGCATGTTGACATTTCATCCACGATCACAAAAGTCTGAATGAGGGTGACCCTTCGCTCACCCTCACCGAGCTCCACGGGTAGGTCAATTGTTCCCACCGGCTGCTTGGCTTCACCAGTAAACCCTTGAATCTTTGTTTAGCACGCGGACACACTTTTCATGCCAATCTTCATTTGATTGAAAATGCGTTTAAAGAGAATGTTAACGGAGTTTCCCCTGTCAACCAACACCCGTCGAACTACAGCAGGCCTAGTTCCTACCGTCACCACCATCTGGTCGAGAGTTGGAGATTTGATCCCTTTAGTGTCCTAATTCAGAACAGAATATCGTCATTCAATATCCTTTGCATCTTATTTGGAATATCATCTTCCACAGCCAAACATGATTCCTTCGGAGCATGCTTCAACGAAATTTTATATTGCTCCATTTCCCCCCAACTTCTTTGTGTTGTATGTGGTCCCCCGGATATTGCTCTGATAATAAGCCTTTAGTCAGTTCATTTCGATCCTATTTCGCTAGTTCTAACTTGATTCCTTCATTCTCTTGGGTGCCAAGGAGTCGCAAATTAATTGAGGTTTTATGGCAGTTTTACGTACTGTTGGAGTTTGTTGTTCTAGATCAGTTCCTCAATGAGATTCTTTAGGTGACAACGTTCGTTTATATTGTAGCGGCAGAACTTCCTTCAGCGTTTCTGTTAGTCGGTCGCCTCCTTTCTAGGTGGATTTTTTCATTCCTTGGTTCCTTGAATTACAAGAAATCTTTTTCTGGTGTCTCGCTTTGGGGAGTGTATCCTTCGGGCCTAAACGCTTTAAACTTTTTATTGCTGCCATTACCAATCTTCTTATTGGAGTCTTGACCTTTTCTCTTTGAGTTCCCGTCTTTCCTAGTGGTTCCTTCAACATTTCAAGAAGTGTGCGCATTTTGATTTATTGCTATATCACTTTGCCCGACATTTGTCTGTTTCACATTAGTAGACTTCTCTTCCAATTCTTAGGTTTCCTCCAACCTTAGGTACTGACTTTGCGATTGAAATCTTTCCTAGTGGTAGGTC
The DNA here is from genome assembly GCA_030765085.1 of Allium cepa. Lineage (NCBI taxonomy): Eukaryota > Viridiplantae > Streptophyta > Magnoliopsida > Asparagales > Amaryllidaceae > Allium > Allium cepa. The sequence goes on from CM060939.1 coordinate 627,168,475, forward strand.
GCTTCATTTTAATCCACTTTTCGAATTTAGTTTCCAGGTAAATGACACGAACTAATGCCATAAAACCATGTCTTCATTGGGGTTGCTTACTTCCATCACCATGGTGTTGAACCTATTCATGAAAGACTTTAATGACTTGTTGCCCCCTTAGGACAACCTGGATAGGGACATGACATCTTTTGGCTGCGTAGTATGGAGTCCGAACCGATCAAGGAACATTATCACTAGTTGGTCAAAAGTAGAGATGGAACTTGGTGGAAGCCTAGTGAACCACATTGATGCAACTCCTTCAAGAAAGATAGGGAAGCATCTTCATCAAATAGCTTCAGAGGCATTCGCTCCGTCAATATGCTAACTATATTTGTACAAGTGAGGCTTCTGGTCTTTCGTTCCATCATATGAAAGAATGGTTGGCATTGCGAACTTTCTGGATATCTCTCGTTCAGGATTTCATCGGTGAAGGGAGTCAAGCTTAGCGTAGATCCCCACTCATAATCTCTTCTATCTTTAGTCTCCTCCATTAATCGTTTAACCATGTATGCGATGTAAGCTTCTGATGTTCGGTAATCCTGAGGACGTCGATCAGTCACTGCGCAAAGTATTTGACTTTGCAAACGGTCTTGGTGAGTTGGCTGAGGCCTAGGCTCTTATGTCTTCGGCACAGCCACTCCTGTAGGGTCCCACTGACTTGCGGTTGGTCTCACTAGAGTAGTTTGGGTATTCCTTGCATTATCAAATGCATTGGCATCTTCTTTCAATTTATCGTCTAGCTCTCCATCCTCGGAGTCGGAAAGTTCCATAGCCATAACTTCTATGGCGGTCTTTGCCCCCTGAAGCATTCAAAATAGGTTGCCTTGTGGCATATGGAGTACTTGCATTTCCATCCACGTTAAGTCCCATTATCACCCTTTTTTATAGCCATTTACCATTTCTTCTACGCAGACCAAAAACGCAGTAATTCTCTTGTTCCATAGTGGCCGTGGGTTCGGGCATAATCCTTGGAGTATGATTTGACTAGGGTTAGGAATGCGCTAAGCTTATCCATTAGAGCGTTTTGGCTGCTCTCCATTTTTTGGTTGATCTCATCAACCATTTTATTTAACTTATCTCTAGTAACAACCTCATGTTGACTGGGGGAGGCAGGTGCCAGATTTCCTAAGTTTGAACCATTAACTTCGGTTTGTTGGGGTTTAACATCTTCTCTAGCTACTACTGCCCCCATAAACCGTCCAGAGGCAGTTCTTCTTCTTCCAGGAGCCATTGGTTCCATACAATGGATTCTTCAAGTAAAGATAATGACCTAACTTCTGGGCCTATGGGATCCAAAGTAGACGCTAGATCTAGATCCTGAGTTGGATTTTTTAGTGAAAGCACCAAAATGTTGACCCAAAATATGGACCAACACCCTAGTTTGAGTTTGAAAGCACCTGCCCTGTTCTAATAGAGCAATATAAAAAATAACAGATATCAAGAAGGAACAGTAAAGGAAAGTAGATAGAGAATTTTTGTAGTGGTTTGACTGTTAATGAAGCCTACATCCACTTTATTGTTTTATTTTTGACCGATTGTTATCACAAGAGATGTATGATTACAAGGCTTTGTTTTTTTCCTAGCAAGATTGAATCTCTAGAGTTTAAATCCACAGAAGAATCATAGTGTATTCCTTTAGAGATTATAATGAGGGAGGCAGAGAGTGAAGAATAAATCTAGCAGAGCTTCAGCAACCAGCCCGAAGAAGATTCTCTTTGTGTTGTTGGTGGGATGGTATTTATATAGGTCGGAAAGCTTCTGGGCCAGGCCTGTCATTATCAGCTCGCAGGTTGATTATAGGCGACCAAGGGGGGATTTGGCTCATAAAATGATCCAAAACCATTGGTCGCTAGCGACCTATGGGTTATGGCTTTGGTTCGTTTTACGGACCAAGTTTTGCCTCATTTTGATAGTGCTCCATATCTAGTTTCTTTAATGGTTTAAGCAGAGGCATGAGTCGTTGATGAGTTAAGCACTTATGATTTTTCTAGAATCTGTACTTGGATATGTTTCCATAGCCTTTTATCATTGTTGTTATGTTTTGATGGCTAGTCGCTAGTTGTTTATATTCAACTACTGATTGGATTGAAGGAAAGCCGATCTCTCGACCTTGTTGATTCTAGTCGTTGTTTTAGTCATATAGCCTAGCCCATGTTGATCTCTGTCCTAGCTTTTTTGGTTAAGTCCTAAACCATCCCATCTATACAAGATTGTCCTGTTTTTCATTGGTTTTTACTATGTTAAATACTCGGATGACAATAGTATTTCAACTAAATCAATATACCCTACCCTTGACTACTCCTAAGTCTTTACATACTTTTTCAGTAGATATAAATATCATAAGTCTTAGTCATTCGACTACCACTAAGGCCTTATGCCTACGGTTTCGGTCTTTGGATGCCACACAAGCCTTACTCCTTTGTTTTCATATTATGGTTGTCACGAACGCGTTATTCCAACGTTTTCATATTATGGATTCCACCCTCGCCTTACTCCTGTTGAATATGAGCTTTGCACTTATATGATTTTTGTTTGATGATAATAAACATATATGCATTCATTTAAATGTATTTGGTAATGTACTGTTTTGTTTTTCACAGATTAAATATATATTTGTTGAATAAAATTAAATAACACAGTATTTGAATTCAAACGAATATTTTATTCAAACTAATATTTATTACAATTTTGAATAGCACAATTTCATGCTACTATAAATATACAATTTTGAATACATCACGATTTTATATTTGCATTAATAACCTCACTACATATCACTCACACTCGTATTTTTATCTTCAACTTCCTTCCAGTTTGAATCCAGCATCTGAGCAAACTGCAAAAATATTCACTAACGTAGTAAAATTGAAAAAGAAATATTTTTGCAATATAAAATGAAATATGATTTTTGAAAATATGATTTGCCTCAGTTATTTGGGTTGTTCGTCATCATTTAAAATTGAATTCATCATACACGAACAACTTGTGACATACACAGTGTATCACTGTAAATACCACAAGGCCGTGCACACCGATATATACACTTGATTGATTTACAGGGACAGGTGAGCACAGGTCAAACCCAAATTGAAAGCCGGGCTCAACTCACGTGCAATAACATAAATGTCACAATTCACAGCACAAGGTCAAACCCGAGCCACAAGCTGGATTCAACAAAGGTGAAAAATCAAATGAAATGGTCAAGATACATAATTCATAAGGTCAACCAAAATTCAAATGTATAAATACACACAACACAGTGGTGCTGCATATAATGTATAGTGAAGTACAATCATGAATGCAAACTACAGATCAGAGCAGTATGCAAAGTCGATGCAACATAAACAAACCCAATACAATATGACTGTGAGCAGTGCCACAAGACCACCAGGCAAATGAATAGAGGCATCAATATGACAACCCAACAGCAACATGCTCTGAACACCACTAGCCAGTCCAATGAACAAAGAACCCAAATGCAAACAGCAGTATGCAAGCACAGCCTCAAACATGAAACAAGGTGCACCAGACCAGGTTACAAGATGATCAAGGCAGACTACAAGTTCAAGTGGACAGTGCAGATAATAATCAAGTGATCAACAGAACATGGACTGCAACAATCAAGCAAATGTAGAGATAAAGCTACATGAAGGCAACATGACGCAATGTCGAGCTCAGTACAACACAGTGTACATAAATACATGCAGATGCATCAAAGCACTGAGACATGAATGCAACATTTACAACATAGCAGCAGTATGCAAGTGCATACACAAAGAGGCAACAAAGACTTGAATGACCGAGTGCACCACAGACCATGCTACAACTTCAAATGAACCAGCAACACAGCAAGCACATGAATGCACATAGCAAGCTACATGAAGACAGAGCTCGAGACTACAACTCAAAGTTCAATGCAGACTGCATAATGAACCAACTACACAATTCGAAGCATAATGCATATATAGTAGTAAAGAACACAAGCCAATCCAAACAACAACAAAGTCGATGCAAACATGCACGAACAGGCAGTACACAGTGAACAAAGCAAGGTGAACCATGAAATCAACATCATCACGAAATGAATCAAAGCCAAGACCGAAGCCAGCAGTACAGAAAATAAAGAACGAAATTCAACAATACTATGTTGACCATGTTAAAAAAAAATAAAAAATTCAAGTACGCATCTTTGAGAAAGTCAAAGCCGTGACTTTATCCAGAAATCAAAACAATTTCAAGATGAACAAATCATGGCCGAAGTCACAATTGAACAAGTCAGAGACGTGGTGGTAAAGAAACGAACAAGTGAGTGAAATCCCAAGCATCAATACAAGATCAAGCGGCCAGAGCAAGTAAATTGACGAATTCAAATATATTTAGATGAACGTAATTCAAGGAATTCGAACGCACATATAAACCCACAATCATCATCGGCAAATCCATCGAGTTTGAGCAAGCCAAAACCAGCAAAATAAAAGAAGTGAAGTACATACCGAAAAACACAGAACGAACTCGATCCAAATTGAAGAGACGAGAGAAAATCAAAGAGCATCGAAGCCTACCATCAAACTGTATCAAGCGGCGAACTTCAATTTGCACAACCCTAATTTTGGAAGCAAGGAGCAAAAGAGCCGAAGCCCTAATTGAGTTGCAAAGAGGAACGACGACCATTTTTTTCACAGGCCAAAGAAGAAGAAAGAATCGGGTTAGAGAATAAAAGGGTCGGCCGTGTTTAATGTGAAGTGGGCTTTAGTATATTTTAAATAGGGTTTAAGCGTTAATTATTTGTTTTTTAATTGTTGTTTTTATTTTTCAAATCAAATATTGGTAAATCACCACCTAGGGTTTAGGTAGTGTCAGATTGTCTGGTTAGAATTAGTTCACTGAGCAGGGTGTGCGAGTTTGCAAAGCTCTATAGGCGGGAGCAGAGTTTGCGAGTAAGCAAAGCTCTATAGGCGGGAGCAGAGTTTGCGAGTAAACGAAACTCTATAGGCGGGAGCAGGGTGTGCGAGTCTAGTAGAGTGTTTGTGAGCGGGAGCAAATGTTTGCGAGTCTAGTAGAGTGTTTGTGAGCAGGAGAAAAAGGGTCTACGAGTCTAGTAGATTGTTTGTAAGCGTGATACTGTTTAATTCTAATAGAAATATGGGAATGTAGCAGTAGGCAGGGGTTGCCGAATCTGGGTAAATTTTGTGTATGATTTACTTTTCAGCATATTTATTTCTTTAGTTTGTTTCTATGTTTAATTAGAGAAAATTTGCTATAACCCAATTCACCCCCCCTCTAGGGTTAATCTAGATCCTACAAGTGGTATCAGAGCCCGGTATTTTGTTTTTAACTCTAGAGTCATGAATTCACCAAATAATGCTTTTTCTGAGGGGCAATCTATTGCTAGGCCACCCATGTTTAACGGGAACGATTATGCTTATTGGAAAGTTAGGATGGGTATCTATCTTAGTTCTGTTGATTATGATGTTTGGGATATTATTGAAACTGGCTATAAACCTCCCACTATAGTCGTTGGTGATACTGAGATTCCTAAACCTAAGGATAGGCGAGATGCTAACGATAAGAGATTGAAAACGACAAATGCTAAAGCCATGAACGCTTTGATATGTGCTCTTGATAAAAATGAATTTAATAGAATTTCTCATTGTACAACAACACAGGAAATTTGGCACACTTTGGAGGTGACACATGAAGGAACTTCTCAAGTCAAGGAGTTTCGTCTAGCCCTATTCAGCAATGAATACGAAAACTTTGTGATGGACAAAGGCGAAAGAATAAAAGACATGTTTGGACGCTTTTCAACCTTGGTGTACAATGCTAGAGCGCTTGGGAAGGTATTCACTGAAGTAGAGCTTGTGAGGAAGATACTACGAGTCCTACCGATGAACTTTGAGGCAAAAGTCATGGCAATACAAAAATCGAAAGATCTGAGTAAGCTAAGCATGGAGGAGTTGATTGGTAACTTGATGATATATGAGCTTGAGCTAAAAGCAAAGAAGAAACGCAACAACTCCGAACCAAAGAAGAAGACGATTGCCTTAAAGAGCAAACAAGAGAGCGATGAAGATGAAATAGATCCAATTGAAGAGCTTGCAATGGCTGTCAATAAACTTAGAAACTCATCAAGATTCAAGCCAAGTAAGAAGAAAACAAAGGGCAATAGGTCAAAAGATTCTGAAAATTCCGATAATGAACTGACGTGTTATAACTGCAACAAGCCTGGCCACATCAAACCAGAATGCCCACTTCTCAAATACAACAAAGGAAAGAAAAAGAAAAAGAAGGCTTTTGCAGCAACTTGGGATGATGAAGAAGGAGAGGAAGTTTCAGATAGCAGCTCAGAGGAGGCTAACTTGTGTTGTATGGCAAAATCAGAATCAGAAGCAACTCTGAGGAATCTAGTGAGGCAGGTGAGTATCCCTATAGAGATCTTGTTTTTATATGCTTAGATCTTACTAAAACAATTGATAGTCTTGAATCTAAAATTGAAAAACTGAAATCTGATAGGAGAGAACTTGTCCATGAAAATTCTAGGTTAGAAACTGAACTTGAAAACATTCAAAACCTAGACTGTAAAAATTGTAAGATTTTAGATTCAGAATTATCAAAACTTAAGAATAACTTTGAGAATCTTGAAAAAGAAAACTTGAATCTTAAGGAAACCATCGACACTACGAAAAAGGATTTTATAAATCGATGCACCTCACTTGTAACTGAAAACACATCACTTAAAACCAAAGTCCAAAATCTTGAGAAATCTCTAAACAACTTTTCAAGAGGAGAAAAATCATTTAACATGTTAATGGGAGACCAATTGCTAACAACAGAAAAGGACTAGGTTTTGGGAAATCACAAGTTGATGAAAATGCAAAAAATAAGAGTGTCTTTGCTAGATGTGAAATAATTGACATCGTGTTGAAAATTGTAGTCATAGGAACAATAATACAAAATTAATCAAGTCAATTCAATGTGCACAATTTGTAGAAAATTTGGACACAATCAAAATAATTGTTGGTATAGACCCAAACATGTGAAAACTATACCGATTTGGGTTCCAAAAGGCACAAATATAAAATATTTAAAAGTTAAACAAATTTGGGTGCCAAAGGGAACAATGATAAATAGTTTTGGGTCTCCACAAAATTATTTTTCGAAATGTTCTACCACTAACAACCATGGACCTATAAAAACAAATAGGTCACAAAAATCTTTCATCGTGTAGGTGTGGCGGCAGGCTAAGGAACAACAACAGTGTTCTCTGGATTTTGGCTGTTCCAGAAACACAACGGGCGACAAAGCAAAGTTCCTTAGCCTAGTACAAAGGTGACAGAATCACAATGGACAACGACGAAAAATTATCGTAAAGGTAAAACAGGTAAATATGTTTTGAACGATATATTAAATGTGATAATCTGCACCATAATCTGAATTAAATCAGCCAATATTGAGATGAACAAAAAATGATGATTTTGATTCTATGATTTTTTTCAAAATATTGACCAATCATCTTTAAATAGAATTACTTGGAGTAATTATGATGGTTGACTGATTCGGACTTACTTGATATGATCCTACATGACTTGTTGTTATTTATGACCTTGATTTGTGCTTAAATGATGACCAATCAGATTTTCAACTTTGAACTAATCAATATAAATTTGTTCGGTCAAATGATGGTTAATCATGCTACACGTAGATATATTTGTTTTGACATTTTGGTCACTGCTTGTAAATTTGCACGATTTCAGATTTCATGTGAAAGCTGTTAAAAAGGATTTTAAGAAGTTGTTGAAACTTCAAGAAATTGTTTTTGAAATAATTATGATGTTGATTGACTGTTGATTACTCATGAATATAACTGTTTATCCTACAGTTTCTGAAATTAACACTATGATATTTGTTTGAGTGTTAACATGGCTTCAATTCAAATTCAAAAGAATGTCATTTAAATTGTTGTCGAAATTGAGTTTGAAATTTTCTTATGCACATTTTCATGGTCTTGGTTTATCAAATTTAGTTAGTGATATTTTGGAGTGAAAAAGAAATTCAGATGCAGATTACACTGGTAATATGGTTGATAGAAAAATTATTAGTGTAACGTGATTAATTTTTGAAACATTCATTTGCTGCATCGTTTTTCAAAGAAAATATCTGCATATTTTTCATTTGAAATAATTTTCAAATAGCAGAATTTTTTCTTCATATAACCCCTTCGATAAAATCAATTTTGACCATATTTTCAGATTAGTCATTTTTATTTGATTTTAAATGACAAATTTTGACTAATCTAACTCCCTAATGATTATCGAAAAGATCAATAGTGATTGAAAAAGTGACGAGTATCGATATTTGTCATACATTACTCAAGACAATATATTTAGAAAAATTTCTTTAGAATTTCATAACAAGAGTTATAAAAACTTTTTGTTGGGTAAAAAATTCCATGATCATTTCTATTTCTATCATCTTTCTATCGACCATCACTCATCAAAATAGCATGTAAATTTATGGTAGTTTACAAAGGAAATTATTCGTTCTTCAATTTATTATTATAAAGGAAATTATCTGTGCTTCAATTTATTATATTCTTCAATAAAAATAAATATCCAAAGTATTCGCTCTCATTTAAAAGCCCTCACGGTTATGCATGGGTGAATTACTTGGATTTTTGATTATGTGCTTCCATGCTCATTTAAAAGTCCTTACGGTTATGCATGTATGGAACGCATATCAAAATTAATTGATTAAATAGACAAGTTGATTCTAATCCCATTTAAAAGTCCTCACGGTCATGCGTGGTTAGAAGATACTTGATTTCATTTTTAAATAAAAATTGTGAATACTACTAATCTCATTTAAAAGTCCTAACGGTTATGCATGGTTAGTAGATATTCGAATTTCCTGAAATAAATATACCACAAATAGACAGAATTGTATGGTTTTTTTGATGATTTTATCCCCATCATTTCTGAAAGTGGAATATGCGTCTGACAAGGGTAATTATGATTTTTGTTTGAGTTTTATTGAAATTTGATATTTATATTCAATTGAGTTAAATGTTTGATTCACGTCTGTCACTTCATCCCTATTTTTATAACACTGTTACTCTTTTGCTGATAACAAAAGAGGGAGAGAAAAGTTAAGATTTTGTCAAATAAAATCAAGCAAAGGACAAATAATTTTCCATTTGCATCTAGGCTCATTTATATATTTCTATTTGTATGCATATATGTAGGGGGAGTATTGTGTAGAGAGGGAGCATTCAAATAGGGGGAGCAAATCGAACGATCAAATACATTTAATACATTCAAAATCTTAAATATATGTTTGTTATCATCAAAAGGGGGAGATTGTTGAATATGCGCCTTGCGCTTATATGATTTTTGTTTGATGATAATAAACATATATACATTCATTTAAATGTATTTGGTAATGTACTATTTTGTTTTCCACAGATTAAATAAATATTTGTTGAATAAAATTAAATAACACAGAATTTGAATTCAAACGAATATTTTATTCAAACTAATATTTATTACAATTTTGAATAGTACAATTTCATGCTCTCACTATACATATACAATTTTGAAGACATCACGATTTTATATTTACATTAATAACCTCACTACATATCATTCATACTCGTATTTTTATCTTCAACTTCCTTCCAGTTTGAATCCAGCATCTGAGCAAACTGCAAAAATATTCACTAACGTAGTAAAATTGAAAAAGAAATATTTTTGCAATATAAAATGAAATATGATTTTTGAAAATATGATTTGCCTCAGTTATTTGGGTTGTTCGTCATCATTTAAAATTGAATTCATCATACACGAACAACTTGTGACATACACAGTGTATCACTGTATATGCCACAAGGCCGTGCACACCGATATATACACTTGATTGATTTACAGGGACAGGTGAGCACAGGTCAAACCCAAATGAAAAGCCGGGTTCAACTCACGTGCAATAACATAAATGTCACAATTCACAGCACAAGGTCAAACCCGAGCCACAAGCTGGATTCAACACAGGTGAAAAATCAAATGAAATGGTCAAGATACATAATTCATAAGGTCAACCAAAATTCAAATGTATAAATACACACAACACAATGGTGTTGCATATAATGTATAGTGAAGTACAATCATGAATGCAAACTACAGATCAGAGCAGTATGCAAAGTCGATGCAACATAAACAAACCCAATACAATATGACTGTGAGCAGTGCCACAAGACCACCAGGCAAATGAACAGAGGCATCAATATGACAACCCAACAGCAACATGCTCTGAACACCACTAGCCAGTCCAATGAACAAAGAACCCAAATGCAAACAGCAGTATGCAAGCACAGCCTCAAACATGAAACAAGGTGCACCAGACCAGGTTACAAGATGATCAAGGCAGACTACAAGTTCAAGTGGACAGTGCAGACAATAATCAAGTGATCAACAGAACATGGACTGCAACAATCAAGCAAATGTAGAGAACAAGCTACATGAAGGCAACATGACGCAATGTCGAGCTCAATACAACACAGTGTACATAAATACATGCAGATGCATCAAAGCACTGAGACATGAATGCAACATTTACAACATAGCAGCAGTATGCAAGTGCATACACAAAGAGGAAACAAAGACTTGAATGACCAAGTGCACCACAGACCATGCTACAACTTCAAATGAACCAGCAACACAGCAAGCACATGAATGCACATAGCAAGCTACATGAAGACAGAGCTCGAGGCTACAACTCAAAGTTCAATGCAGACTGCATAATGAACCAACTACACAATTCGAAGCATAATGCATATATAGCAGTAAAGAACACAAGCCAATCGAAACAACAACAAAGTCGATGCAAACATACATGAATAGGCAGTACACAGTGAACAAAGCAAGGTGAACCATGAAATCAACATCATCACGAAATGAATCAAATCCAAGACCAAAGCCAGCAGTGCAGAAAATAAAGAACGAAATTCAACAATACTGTGTTGACCATGTTAAAAAAAAAATTAAGTACGCATCTTTGAGAAAGTCAAAGCCGTGACTTTATCCAGAAATCAAAACAATTTCAAGATGAACAAATCATGGCCGAAGTCACAATTGAACAAGTCAGAGACGTGGTGGTAAAGGAACGAACAAGTCAGTGAAATCCCAAGCATCAATACAAGATCAAGCGGCCAGAGCAAGTAAATTGACGAATTCAAATATATTTAGACGAACGTAATTCAAGGAATTTGAACGCACATATAAACCCATAATCATCATCGGCAAATCCATCGAGTTCGAGCAAGCCAAAACCAGCAAAACAAAAGAAGTGAAGTACATACCGAAAAACTCAGAACGAACTCGATCCAAATTGAAGAGCCGAGAGCAAATCAAAGAGCATCGAAGCCTACCATCACACTGTATCAAGCGGCGAACTTCAATTTGCATAACCCTAATTTTGGAAGCAAGGAGCAAAAGAGCCGAAGCCCTAATTGAGTTGCAAAGAGGAACGACGACCATTTTTTTCACAGGCCAAAGAAGAAGAAAGAATCGGGTTAGAGAATAAAAGGGCCGGCCGTGTTTAATGTGAAGAGGGCTTTAGTATATTTTAAATAGGGTTTAAGCGTTAATTATTTGTTTTTTAATTGTTGTTTTTATTTTTCAAATCAAATCTTGGTAAATCACCACCTAGGGTTTAGGTAGTGTTAGATTGTCTAGTTAGAATTAGTTCAGTGAGCAGGGTGTGCGAGTTTGCAAAGCTCTATAGGCGGGAGCAGAGTTTGCGAGTAAGCAAAGCTCTATAGGCGGGAGCAGAGTTTGCGAGTAAACAAAACTCTATAGGCGGAAGCAGGGTGTGCGAGTCTAGTAGAGTGTTTGTGAGCGGGAGCAAATGTTTGCGAGTCTAGTAGAGTGTTTGTGAGCGGGAGCAAATGTTTGCGAGTCTAGTAGAGTGTTTGTGAGCGGGAGCAAAAGGGTCTGCGAGTCTAGTAGAGTGTTTGTAAGCGTGATACTGTTTAATTCTAATAGAAATCTAGGAATGCAGCAGTAGGCAGGGGTTGCCGAAGCTGGGTAAATTTTGTGTGTGATTTACTTTTCAGCATATTTATTTCTTCAATTTGTTTCTGTGTTTAATTCGAGAAAATTTGCTATAACCCTATTCACCCCCCCCCCCTCTAGGGTTAATCTAGATCCTACAATTCCTACTTCGCTTTGGTGCCAAGATTTCCACTCTTGGCCTTATTTATTACTTCGTCCTCTAAGTTGATATTTAGGCCTTACATCAATCTCTTTCTTTGTCCAAACCACTACCCATCTAGGCTTTATGCTTACATTTTCAGTAGCGGATGCCATATAATACTTACTCCTTCGCTTTTGGTTCTTTGACTTCCACAAAGGTCTTACACCAACTACCAAATCGACTACCCAACCACTCATTATTAAGCTTTTCAGTTAGCTATTTATTAAGTTAACATTTCAATTAATTGTCTTATGATTATTAGTCTTGATTTTTATATTGTCATCAATGTCTCGGGTTCCAATCTCGATCATCTTAAGCCTTACCATATCTTGCTTTCCTCGGAAGTTACTAGTTCCAGTTAAATATATAATCTTCCGAGTGTAGACTGCTCTCGACAACCACCATTCTCTTGTTCATTTCGAGGAAGCTTGCCTTAATCTATCTTTCTTAAAGTATAAAATTAAATCTTTCAATTTTCAAGATCTCCCTCTTTCTATAATTCCTACCTAACTAACGATCGCTTTTGGCACTCGATTAGTACCTTTGGGTTTTCAAACCTTACTTTCCAAACTTAAGTCTTTACTCTTGATATTTTGGTCTATTTACTTTTCGTTAAGCTCTACCTCATTTGGTACTGATCGTTTGGTACACGCTGGGAACTATCCCTCATGCACGTCTATCACTAGCTTACATATGTTAACTAATGGTTTTTTGACTTACTTCTATATTACTGTTTTAAGCGCCTTTGTGACATGTTCAGCATATAATGTGGATATGATTTGTCATCCACTAATTAAATAAACTCTTTAATTAAATAACCTCCTGATTCTCACTCACTTACCGCTTAGTTCCCTTTTATAACCATTCAGTTTGTAACGACCCGCAAATCCGTACCCCTTGACAACACTATTCTACTTGGTTTACATTTATTTATTGAAGTAAGAATTTTATTCCATTCAATATTATCTATAACTCGACTGAATTCATTTAAATTCAGTTTAATTCCAACTTAACTTCAGTTCAATCTAGCTGCATACCATTCTTTTAAATTTTATTAAGCAAGGACTTAATTCCGTTCAATATCATTCATGACACAACTGAATTTTGATTCAATTCAATCCAAATTTAACTAAATTTTATTTCTTAATATATGAGTTCAAAACTTATTTATTTACTTAAAAGCTTATATTTCTCATTTGAGTCATTTCATCTTATAACCACAATTTCAGATTATATATGTAACACTTACTGGCTTAAGGTATAAATTTTCATTTCACAATTGTAATCATTTTACCTTTCAACTTTATATCCAATTTAATTCAATTTAAATTTCTATTTTATTTAACTTATCTCAAGTTAAATTCAAATATATTTACTTCACTTTCATTCAGTAAAGTTAAATTTTAATTCCCGGGTTAAAATTTCCAATTTCTTCGTATTAATATCAACTTCACTTTATAAGTTCAATAGTTGATTCATTTAAACTTTTCACATTCTTTAAATAGAATTTCTTAGAATTCAATTGCCCGGTTTCATTTCCAAAACCATTTTGAAATGATAAACTACACATACCCACTTGGTATATCAAAACAAATCTTCTGATTCCAAATACTTGTCCAAAACAAATTTTCCTTCTGAAATTTCTAAAACAACTTATATACCCAACAAGCCCAAACAATATCATAACCAACTATCCTAGTAGCAATCCATCACTTTAAAAACTCGAAAATGAATACTGATGATGTGGGCATCATCATCAGGACTATTTTCCAGCGACTGAAGTGAGTTCAGTGCTTCCTTACTTCCACAAATTCCTCCCAAAACAATTTCCATTCAACAATATTTTCCAAAACAATACACCCTTATTGCTTCAAATCTTTTGGAAAAACATTCCCAATATTTTAAATTCCCAAACCCTTTTGTTTAAATTCATTTAAACACTTTTCAAAATTTTTGGGACCTAAATTCTGGTTTAAATCAAATTCTAGTTATATTCCTTTTTATTTAAACCATACTTAGACAATTCTATTTGGTTATAAACCACTCAAATTTTAGATTTTTATTTGATTGTAGTATTAACAACCAAACATCCAAATATATATAATAATTTCAAAAAAATATTTCTTTTATGTCAAAGTATAATTTTGGGTAAAATTATTTCATTTATCCACTTTAAAAACAATATTGTGTCGGCTTATCATGTTTAAGAGTTTAGAAATCCCTATCGATAAAATGGCGTCCCACACATTGACCAGAATCCATAAACACTCAACCGATAAGTCAAAACAATATAAAAACAATTTTATATTCACTAACAAATACGCGCTCATATCTATTAATACACTCGAACTCATTCTAGAGTACTACAGACTCTATTCTATGAGTAATTCCCACCAGAGCCAAAGTTATCAACAACCTTGCTCTGATATCAACTGCAATGACCCGCAAATCCATACCCCTTGAGTCAACACTATTCTACATCAATCAACTCAAGTTGAATAGAAATACGAACCATTTGGGTTAAAGAAGATGAGGTAGAAGAAGAGAAAACAGAAAACAACAACATAATCTAACCAACGTAGCGGAATAAAATATAATATATAATAACAGATCTTTACACAAAAGAAAACTATAACGGTTTATACATACATCATCAGAGTACATCATCAGAGTTCCACATCAATAACATACAACTGTATACGCAGCGGAATAATAACCAAATACGAAAGTACGTATCGCCATCCAGCTCGTCTCCTGAGCTCCACAGCATCCTTTCCTGTATCCTATAATACTCGGTCTGACTCAAGCATTATAGTTAAATAACACCCGAGTCAGTCTGGAATACCAGAGTGAGAAAACCACACTCAGATTGATTATTAAAGTTCCAAAATCCTTTTGAAAGGAAAATCATCTAGTAAGACCACGCCACAAATAAACGTGTCGGGTTTTTACCCTACGATAGCTAAAACAATTGCTTATAAAATCCCCTGATATTATAATAGAGTCTGTATACAAATACTTATTAAAATAGCCGAAATTGTTACATTATTAAATTTCAGCTACTATCCACAGAGTGGGTAATACAAACAAAACTCGTAAAAGGCGCGTTGGGAGAATGGATTTCCAACTAACGACTAAGCACTGGGTACCACCTGTCATAGTACATGGCCTAGATCACCATACCGAGGATCACTCACGACCCCCTGCAACACAAGACTAGGACTACTCCTAACTGGATAATCTCGAGTAAGATCATCCCACGGTTGGGATCAGCAACCCCACCACTAAGCCGAATAAAAAAGGACATCTAGACAGGGATGACCTTAACCTGAATGGGTGCTACCCACCTAGCCTTGCTGCGTAACCCCTGATTTTCAGTCATTCTCGGTTGATGAGGCTTGAGGCTAAGCGTTACCTTTTAAAACATATCCCTGAGAATGCCCATCGCCCACCTGACGATGTTCCGAAAGCATTCATCCATACAAGTTCGTCCCGGGTTTGAACGGAATCGAAGTCACTATTGCTACTACATTCATTTTGGAAATATCCTCAGGATTAGTAGCGACTAGCCCTTGCACTTCACTGCACCAACTTCAAATCCAAACTCGTTTCCTATGAAACGTACAAACCGGATCGAAGTGGTTTTCAAGAAATAAATCCCGATCCCGGTCTCTTCGAAACGATCAGCGATTTTGGCCAATATTGATAGTCGGTGATTTAACTATCAACTAATATTTACAAACAACCATCAACCAGTAAATAATTTCCCAAATTATTTATCAATCGCAAAAATATCTTCACAAGATATATTTCCACTTTTCAAACCCTTTTGAAAACAGTTTCAAACTATCTTCCTTCTCAGAATAAATTCCATGTATTTTCTATTTCCACTGAAATTACCAAGCATAAAACTTTAGATTTTTACAATAATTTAAAAACACTTTATTGTAAAATATGCTTTAACATTAAAATTTAGAAAACTACTTTAATACTTAGTTAAAAATAGTATTTTAGGAATATTTAAAATAAGGTTACTTTATAAAATATAAAACTAGATTTTCTCCTTTAAAACAAAATACTAAGTCACCTTTAAATAATTACTACGATAATAGATTTAAAAAAAATATACTTATTTTAGAATTTAAACGTTTAGAAATAATAAATTTTCTAAAAGCATGCTTTTTAAAACAACATTAAAACTTTTATCTTATATTTAAAAATTTACTTTGAAAACATACTTGGCTATCCAGGGAAATATACTTCTCTTCACATTCTTTAAAAATAAATCACTATTTATTTTTAAACAAATTTTCTTATTACTTTAATAATTTCCCATTGTGAATTCATTCTTCCAAATATCCACTAATATATTACTTGGCTTTTATAAACTCAATTTGTAAATTTCACACATTCTCCTTTAAAATTCCAATTTCAAACACTTAAATCAAATTTCGAAATGATTTCCAGTTTACTTCATTTATTCCAAAATCCATTAATTTCTGAATTTATTCCTTACTTATGATTTAATATACTTTTAACTGGAAATTCCAATTTTAGATTTCTCAAATTTCTTCTTTATCCTTTTAAATAAATTTAAACTTTGAATTTTAAAATAATTCTTTATTCCTTTAATTGATATCACTTAAGTTTACAATTGATTAATTTCCATTTATTCAAAATCCCCTTTTTTCCTGCTCGGAGTTATTTATTAGAATTTTAAAAAATCACTTTTATCCTTATCCAATTCATTCTTTAATTTATTCAATCCTCTATGAATATTTTACTTAAAAATTCACTCTTTTATTTTCTTTTCAAAAATCCAATTCTATATATATTTCGATAACTTAGTGTACTGAAATATATTCAAGCAAACAATAGAAATCAATATTTCCGATAAACAATAATATTCATCACAGAATATCAAATATCCATAACACAGAATATCAAACTATTCTAAATAATTTTGAGGAATCCTGTTGGATCCCTCCAACCTGTTTCCCTGCATCTACAGACGTTAGCACAATATAAAGTACAATTCCACTTCGAGGTGGAATATCGCGGTATATGGGTTATAAATAAAATATCATCCGCTATTATGCGACACATATGGTCTCATCCGCTATGTAATGCGGGAAATCAATCGTTCCAAGATATATTATATACTATAATATAGCACGTTAAATTAATTCAACCAATTATTTAAATTTAACCATTTAAATTTGAATAAACCAGATGAGTGAGATTAAATCATGTGCTCTTTGTTTTGGCAATCCGACCCAAACCAGCTATTTCCATCAGGACTTGGACCTTGTACAAGCAATATACATTTTATTAACATTTTCCATGATTTTAAACTACCATTAATATTCTTATTATAATTTAAAATCATTGCCTTACCAAGATTTTGAAAGTACTTTACTATTAAATGTAGTGACAAATTAAATGAATGAAAGTCCAAGTTTTAAAGTCAAGTAACATTAAATCCAAGTGTTTAAAGTCAAGTTACCTACCCGAACAGGAAAACAAAAACTACTCGTCTTCTTCTTCCCTTTTTTATAGTTTATACTAATTATTATTATTCGGAATAATCAAATTTAGCATTTAAAACAACAGAGTAATTAATAATTCTGCTACCCTGATTTACATTCCTTTATTTAAAAAGTAACAAAAATTAAATTACTATGAAGACTTAGGAAATTACTATATATGATATAAAAAAAAATCTAACTCCAATACCTCTGCCAAAGCTTCCTAAAGAGAAAACATCCAAGAAAAAGCAGCTGCAACACCAACAGCTACTCCCACACCTCCCCCTTGCTCGATTGTCACTGATGTGTGCGACAGTCCGCCACGCCTCACCGTTCGAGCGAAATAGCGACGAGCGACCTTACCACCTTTCCAGGTGACTCGCTACTTCCAGTCGCTAGTCGTGAATCCCCAAAGTCTCGACACCATAGATCAGGGCGCCATATCCAATGTTCGAACGCGGCTCGATTGCTAGCCAACTTGGTCGCGACGAACCCATGCTCGCCCTAGAAACAGCTCCATGCAAAACCCTATCCTCGATGATGCGTTAATCATCCATGCGTGCAACCATCTGAAACGACTCACTCTCGAATTGAAATCGAGCTGACAGGAGCTTCGAATTCAATTCGCGATTCAAAATTGAATGAGGAAGCATTGGCCTACTGAGATGATTTTGATTTTCCCTCTCTTCACCGATATGGATTTGCTGCCATTAATTTTTGTTCGAATGATGGATTTAAAGACTTGAAAGAAAGCTCGGCTGGCTTTAATTCATTGATTGCGTTTTAAAATTTTGCAGAGGAAGATTGCATGATGTTCTAGAAAAGGGAAATATGATTTTGAAAGGAAGGTTGAAGGGAGAAACAGTGATGTGAATTATTTCAGCTGGTTGACCAAATTAAAAAATATATATTACTTTAAATTCAAATTTGAATACAAATTTTCTCGACTTTCGTAGCCCTAAATCACGAACTCCTTTCGAGGCATGCTGCTAGGCGTTTATAATGTTATACGCCTATTCCGAACTCAGTGGAAAAGGTTTTGAGTCCTAATTCGATGGTATGGAGAAGATAGCTTTTCGAACCTATTTATTATGTTAAATTTCAATTAAATTTTCAACGCGTTTGCTTATCGTATGACCAAACAGTCACTCCAAATACTACGAAAATTAAAATCCGATAATAATACAATATTACGGTTCTAATGGAACTGGTTTCATCCAAATTCGAGACTGTTCCTCGGAAGGCTAAAATATCAATTTAAATGATAAATTTCAAAACTTAACAAAACACTTCCAAATTCGATTTTAACACTTTTTTTAGTATTATCAATATAAATTTATAAGCCTTCAAATTATTTTTAATAGGCTTAAAACTGAAGATTCAACATTTTACCCATCTTTAACTTATTTAATTTAATAATTAAATTACCGAATAAATGGTGATATTTGAATTCAAGTTAAAAATTAACTTTTAAATATTTAAAATCAATTAAATATTCCAATTTCAAATGCTAAAAAAAATTCCAAGTCGTCACATTCCTCCCTTCTTAAAAGAATTTCGTCCCCGAAATTACTAATTAGGAAGAATGGTCCAACACCCGTTAACTTTTCTCAAAACCAACAATTCAACATCATATCAACTATCCTTTATAGAAGACTCATTACCATTCTACTAACTTACCAAACTCCCCCATAATTTGCAAACAGTACTATTTGCTCAATTAGTCAAGTTTCAATTTAAAACCAAATTTTGAATTATCAAAATTCTCTCAAAAATTTTCTAACTCCCTAAATTTCCGAATTTTTTTGCCAGCGTTTCCTTTGCGCGGCTAGCCCGGTACTACTACAAAATGACTCTACGGGCTCCCAAATTCAAAAAGAAAACAAAAGCCAAGTGGCTAGATCAAAAACCCAATCAAATTTCATACACAAATTTAAACACGTACCTTTTTGTCGAGCAATTCAAATTTATCATCTGAAGTCAAACCAAATTTTCTCCTGCTTTTCCAATACCTGTATATCCTACTTAACAATACTATCCAATCACAACATTCAAAATCATTTATTGACTTCTTTATAGAATTTAAATATCTTTTCATTCAAGCCCGTACGATGTACCTATATCATTCGTACGCACTACCGAATCCGATCGCTTACTCGATCACACAATTTCACTTCCAAACTAGTATCGTCCACCCAACTTTCTAGTGCGGACTTAGATCTAGTTTCTTGATCAAAAACTATCATTCTCCTTGCATAGTAATAACTATGATAGACAATTTCTATAATCAATTAAAATCCGTATCCAGAGTTCGTCGTCGAAAATCGAGTGAAAAATCCTAACTCAGATCGATATAACTATCTCTAACTTCTGTGCTCGAATCTGGATCAAATTACTATACGAATAAAATAATATATGTATATCCTACGTATTTATATCAATTAATTATTAACTATATCAATTTTCTTTTATTCACATTATTTTGATTTTTATTCACTATCCACAATTATCCCATTTCACAACTTTCAGCTTTAATCTTCATTCCATTATTCATATAAAATAATTTTTCTTCAATACCAATTTTACTTAAGGGTTTCCCATTTATTTCTTAAGTTTAATATAATATTTTTTACACCTCTCAAATTTATTTTCACTATACTCTTTTACAATACCATTTGAATTCAATTTTCCTTCAAACTTTTCATATTGAATTTTATTCACCTTATCACAACTCATATTTAATTAACCATTTCATTTTATTAGTTCCACTTACCAATTTATTTAAAATCTCGAATAAAAGTTTATTTGTATACTTTTTCTTCCTCTAGTTTCTTCAAACAATTTCTTCGATTTTACCTTACTTTACATACAAAATTTTAAATTAGATTTCAATATTCAGTTTCAAATCAATTTGCTTACCAATTTTAAATCCTTTGCCGTTAGTAAAAAATTTATACATAATTCTTACTTCCAAAATTTTTGAAATTTTTTGGCAGAGTCTCCTTTGTACGGAGGAGCTTTTGCAATTTGACAAGAGATATAAATATATGTACATCGACCCACACGGTCGGAAAAACAAAAATAGTTCATGTTTCCTATTTTTATTGCGTAGGCGTACCTTTATTTAGCATTTTTAAGCAAGCGGCTTATTATTTTAGCATTTTGTGCGACTAAAACTAGTCCAACGGCTTCCCGTTACATGTACTTACTCAATTCAAACATATAAGTACTAAATATATGCAAATTTATTGACATTTCACTTACTTACAATAGCTAACACATAAATTTCATATATAATGCACGTTATATAATTTCCATTAGCATATATAAGGTTCCGATATTTATTACAAATGCTTACAACCAATTCTCAAACCATTCCATTCAGTTTAAGCGATTTACAACTTACTCGCTTATATTTAATTCATTCTAAGCAAAACAACTTATATTCATTCCAATAGATTTCAAAATCATCCTATTTCACTTCTAATATCTCATAGAATTTATCTAATCCCGTTTACATCAAACGATCCATTTTCTTATGCAATTCGACGATATTAATGTGAATAAATAATTACTTAAGCTTTACAACCATTTAAATTGGTTCCAAGTCAAATTACACTTGATTCCATTCCATTTTAATTTATTCACAACTTTTCATTCCATTTTCTTTCATATCCAAGAAGTTTGATTCCAAACCATTTTGTTAAACTTGACAACCAAAATATTAAATAACCGTCTCACAATTTACTTAAGTTATTTATTTTCTTCAAACTATTCCACACAATAACTTAAGTTTATTTTATTCCACCAACGTCCATTCAAATCTTTTATTTGATTTTCCTTTAATCAAATCCCAACCATTTTACTAATTTATTCGATTAGTTTATTCTTTTATCCATTCTCAAATTTCAATTCACATTAACAATTCATTATTAAATTTATTTATAATAAGGTCATTCAATTTATGCTTGAATTGGATTTGTTTACAACTCACACCAATTTTGTTTTAATCCAATTCAATACTTACTTGGTTTACATTTATTTATTGAAGTAAGAATTTTATTCCATTCAGTATTATCTATAACTCGACAGAATTCATTTAAATTCAGTTTAATTCCAACTTAACTTCAGTTGAATCTAGCTGCATACCATTCTATTAAATTTTATTAAGCAAGGACTTAATTCCATTCAATATCATTCATGACACAACTGAATTTTGATTCAATTCAATCCAAATTTAACTAAATTTTATTTCTCAATATATGAGTTCAAAACTTATTTATCTACTTAAAAGCTTATATTGCTCATTTGAGTCATTTCATCTTATAACCACAATTTCAGATTATATATGTAACACTTACTAGCTTAAGGTATAAATTTTCATTTCACAATTGTAATCATTTTACCTTTCAACTTTATATCCAATTTAATTCAATTTTAATTTCTAATTTATTTAACTTATCTCAAGTTAAATTCAAATATATTTTCTTCACTTTCATTCACTTAAGTTAAATTTTAATTCCCGGGTTAAAATTTCCAGTTTCTTCGTATTAATATCAACTTCACTTTATAAGTTCAATAGTTGATTCATTTAAAATTTTCACATTCTTTAAATAGAATTTCTTAGCAATTGCCCGGTTTCATTTCCAAAACCATTCTGAAATGATAAACTACACATACCCACTTGGTATATCAAAACAAATCTCCGGATTCCAAATACTTGTTTTTACCAAAACAAATTTTCCTTTTGAAATTTCTAAAACAACTTATATTCCCAACAAGCCCAAACAATATCATAACCAACTATCCTGGTAGCAATCCATCACTTTAAAAACTCGAAAATGAATACTGATGATGTGGCCATCATCAACAGGATTATTTTCCAGCGACTGAAGTGAGTTCAGTGCTTCCTTACTTCCACAAATTCCTCCCAAAACAATTTCCATTCAACAATATTTTCCAAAACAATACACCATTGTTGCCTTCAAATCTTTTGGAAAAACATTCCCAATATTTTAAATTCCCAAACCCTTTTGTTTAAATTCATTTAAACACTTTTCAAAATTTTCGGGACCTAAATTCTGGTTTAAATCAAATTCTAGTTATATTCCTTTTTATTTAAACCATACTTAGGCAATTCTATTTGGTTATAAACCACTCAAATTTTAGATTTTTATTTGATTGTTGTATTAACAACCAAACATCCAAATATATATAATAATTTCAAAAATATTTCTTTTATGTCAAAGTATAATTTTGGGTAAAATTATTTCATTTATCCACTTTAAAAACAATATTGTGTCGGCTTATCATGTTTAAGAGTTAAGAAATCCCTATCGATAAAATGGCGTCCCACACATCGACCAGAATCCATAAACACTCAATAGATAAGTCAAAACAATATAAAAACAATTTTATATTCACTAACAAATATGCGCTCATATCTATTAATACACTCAAACTCATTCTAGAGTACTACAGACTCTATTCTATGAGTAATTCCCACCAGAGCCAAAGTTATCAACAACCTTGCTCTAATATCAACTATAATGACCCGCAAATCCATACCCCTTGAGTCAACACTATTCTACATCAATCAGCTCAAGTTGAACAGAAATACGAACCATTTGGGTTAAGGAAGAAGAGGTAGAAGAAGAGAAAACAGAAAACAACAACAGAATCTAACCAACGTAGCGGAATAAAATATAATATATAATAACAGATCTTTACACAAAAGAAAACTATAATGGTTTATGCATACATCATCAGAGTACATCATCAGAGTTCCACATCAATAACATACAACGGTATACACAGCGGAATAATAACCAAATACGAAAGTACGTATCGCCATCCAGCTCGTCTCCTGAGCTCCACAACATCCTTTCCTGTATCCTATAATATTCGGTCTGACCCGGGCATTATAGTTAAATAACACCCGAGTCAGTCTGGAATACTAGAGTGAGAAAATCACACTCAAATTGATTATTAAAGTTCCAAAATCCTTTAGAAAATAAAAGTATCTCGTAAAACCACGCCACAAATAAACATGTCGGGTTTTTACCTTACGATAGCTAAAACATTTTCTTATAAAATCCTCTGATATTATAATAGGGTCTATATACAAAACTTATTAAAATAGCTGAAATTGTTACATTATTAAATTCGAGCTAATAGCCACAGAGTGGGTAATACAAACAAAACTCGTAAAAGGCGCGTAGGGAGAATGGATTTTCAACTAATGACTAGGCACTAGGGTACGACCTGTCACAGTACGTGGCCTAGATCACCGTACCAAGGATCACTCCCGACCCCCTGCAACACAAGGCTGGGACTACCCCTTACTAGATAATCCCAAGTAAGATCACCCCACGGTTGGGATCAGCAACCGCACCATTAAGCCGAATAAAAAAGGACATCTAGACAGGGATGACTCACCCTGAATTGGTGCTACCCACCTAGATTTGATGCATAACCCCTGATTTTCAATCATTCCCGGTTGATGAGGCTTGAGGCTAAGCGTTACCTTTTAGAACATATCCCTGAGAATGCCCATCGCCCACCTGACAATGTTTTGAAGCATTCATCCATACAAGTCCGTCCCAGGTTCGAACGGAACCGAAGGCACTACTCCTACTACATCCATTTTGGAAATATCCTCAGGATTAGTAGCGACTAGCCCTTGCACTTCACTGCTCCAAATTTGAATCCAAACTCGTTTCCCACGAAATGTACAAACCGAATCGAAATGGCTTTCGAGAAATAAATCCCGATCCTGGTCTCTTCGAAACGATCAGCGCATTTGGCCAATATTGATAGTCGTGATTTAACTATCAATTAATATTTACAAACAACCATCAACCAATAAATAATTTCCCAAATTATTTATCAATCCCAAAAATATCTTCACAAGATATATTTCCACTTTTCATACCCTTTTGAAAACAGTTTCAAACTATCTTCCTTTCTCAGAATAAATTCCATGAATTTCTATTTCCACTGAAAAGCATAAAACTTTAGATTTTTACAATAATTTAGAAACACTTTATTGTAAAATATGCTTTAACATTTAAATTTAGAAAAACTACTTTAATACTTAGTTAAAAATAGTACTTTAGGAATATTAAAAATATGGTTACTTTATAAAATATAAAACTAGATTTTCTCTTTTAAAACAAAATACTAAGTCACCTTTAAATAAATACTACGATAATAGATTTGAAAAATATGTACGTATTTTAGAATTTAAACGTTTAGAAATAATAAATTTTCTAAAAACATGCTTTTAAAAACAACATTAAAACTTTTATCTTATATTTAAAAATTTGCTTTGAAAACGTACTTGGCTATCCAGGGAAATATACTTCTCTTCACATTATTTAAAAATATATCACTATTTATTTTTAAACAAATTTTCTTATTACTTTAATAAATTCCCATTGTGAATTCATTCTTCCAAATATCCACTGATATATTACTTTGCTTTTATAAACTCGGTTTATAAATTTCACAGTCACATTCTCCTTTAAAATTCCAATTTCAAACACTTAAATCAAATTTCGAATTGATTTCTAATTTACTTCATTTATTCCAAAATCCATTAATTTCAGATTTTATTCCTTACTTATGATTTAATATGCTTTTGACTGGAAATACCAATTTTAGATTTCTCAAATTACTTCTTTATCTTTTAAATAAATTTAAACTTTGAATTTTAAAATAATTCTTTATTCCTTTAATTGATATCACTTAAGTTTACAATTCATTAATTTCTATTTATTCAAAATTCCCTTTTTTCCTACTCGGAGTTATTTATTAGAATTTTAAAAAATCACTTTTATCCTTATCCAATTCATTCTTTAATTTATTCAAATCCTCTATGAATATTTTACTTAAAAATTCACTCTTTTATTTTCTTTTCAAAAATCCAATTCTACATATATTTCGATAACTTAGTGTACCGAAATATATTCAAGCAAACAATAGAAATCAATATTTCCGATTAACAAAAATATTCATCATAGAATATCAAATATCCATGACACATAATATCAAACTATTCTAAATAATTTTGAGGAATCCTGTTGGATCCCTCCAACCTGTTTCCCTGCATCCACAGACGTTAGCACAATAAAAAGTACCAATTTCACTTCGAGGTGGAATATCGCGGTATATGGGTTATAAATAAAATATCATCCCCTATTATGCGGCGTATTGGGTCTCATCTGCTATATAATGCGAGAAATCAATCATTCCAAGATATATTACATACTATAATATAGCACATTAAATCAATTCAACCATTCAACCAATTATTTAAATTTAACCATTTAAATTTAAATAAACCAGATGTGTGTGATTAACTCACCTTTGCTCTTTGTTTTGGCAATCCGAGCCAAACCAGCTATTTCGTTCATGATTTGGACCTTGTACAAGCATTATATGTTTATTAACATTTGCCATGATTTTAAACTACCATTAATATTCTTATTTTAATTTACTCATTGCGTTACCAAGATTTTGAAAGTACTTTACTGTTAAATGTAGTGATAAATTAAATGAATTAAAGTCCAAGTTTTAAAGTTAAGTAATATTAAATTCAAGTGTTTAAAGTCAAGTTACCTACCTGAACAGGAAAACAAAATCTACTCGTCTTCTTCTTCCCTCTTTTTTTAATAGTTTATACTAATTATTATTATTTGGACTAATCAAATTTAGCATTTAAAACAACAGAATAATTAATAATTCTGCTACTCTGATTTACATTCCTTTATTTAAAAAGTAACAAAAATTAAATTACTGTGAAGACTTAGGAAATTGCTATATATGATATAAAAAAATCTAACTCCAATACTCTGCCAAAGCTTCCTAAAGAGAAAATTTCCAAGCAAAAGCAGCGGCAACACCAACAACTGCTCCCACACCTCCCCCTTGCTCGATTGCCACCGATATGCACGATAGTCCACCATGCCTCGCCGTTCGAACAAAATAGCAATGAGCGACCTTCCCACCTTTCCAGGTGACTCGCTACTTCCAATCGCCAGTCGTGAATCCTCGAAGTCTCGACACCATAGATCGGGGCGCCATATCCAATGTTCGAACGCGGCACGATTGCTACGCAACTTGGTCGCGACAAACCCATGCTCGACCTAGAAACGGCTCCATGGAAAACCCTATCCTCGATGATGCATTAATCATCCATGCATTCAACCATCTGAAACGACTCACTCTCGAATCAAAATCGAGCCGACAGGAGCTTCGAATTCATCGCGATTCAAAATTGAAGGAGGAAGCGTCGGCCTACTGAGATGATTTTGACTTTCCCTTTCTTCACGGATATGGATTTTCTGCCATTAATTTTTATTTGAATGATGGATTTAAAGACTTAAAAGAAAGCTCGGCTGGATTTAACTTATTGATTGCATTTTAAAATTTGGAAAGAAAGATTGCGTTTGCGTGATGTTCTAAATATGGGAAACATGATTTTGAAAGGAAGGCTACGCTGAAGTGAAGGGGCAAAACAGTGATGTGAAATTATTTCAACTGGTTGACCAAATTAAAAAAAATATTACTTTAAATTCAAATTTAAATACAAATTGTCTCAACTTTCATAGCCCTAAATCACGAACTCATATCGAGGTGTGCTGCTAGGCGTTTATAATGTTATACGCTGAAATTGTTACATTATTGAATTCCAGAAAATAGCTATATAATCAAGTCCGTATGGTGCTTATTAGAGAGGCAAGGTAGACTACCTTCCATATAGTACACCTCTAGATAAAATGTACCTGGGGCCGGACCTTGAACTTAGTCCACCCCTGCCAACTCAGAACCGGCCTACCCTTGAACTTGGATAGTACTGAATATGACATCACTCTTGTTGTTCCCCACCCTTATCGAGATCTCTCATGCACAACCAAATCCATAATATGATAATCTTGAAAGATGATGACACACCCTAATAAGAGCGACACACATAGCCCTACTACATCTACACTGTATTAGCTATTTCTCGAGTTATGAGGCTTGAGGCAACGCTTTAACCTTTTATCTTGCAGACCATCTAGGAATGTTAACACCGCACTTTGGTAGAAATGCAAGGTCGGCATTTATCCATGCAAATTCGTTCTGGACCTAAACAAAACGTAAGGCACTAACTCTACTACATCCATTTGGAATCACCCTCAAGATTAGTAGCAAGTAGCCCTTGCACTTCAAAGGACCATTTTCAATCCTCTTCAAGATATCTCCAGTTCAAAATATTGAGCTGGATCGAAGTGGTTTTTAGATGATTAGTACTCATCTGATCCCGGTCTCTGCGAAACACCTTCTAATCGTTTCTTATAAACTCAACCCTGGTTCTTTAGGATATAAGCAGACAAAAGATAAAAGTGGAGTTGACCTCTTAACCATTTGTAGACGGATTTCCTTATCCTTTATCCTAGAAGAACGAAACATGTTTATACGTACAGTATAGCACCAACGGCTGTAACTATACCATATAATTTTCATATTTCTCTTAGATATTTCCAAAGTTACATTTTGGTCTAGAGTTGATAGTCGGTTATTTAACTATCAAATAAATATGCATCAAATGTGACGACCCGGAAATTTTTAACATTTGAAATGGAATATTTAATTGATTTTAAATATTCGAATGATAGTTTAACTTGAAATTTCAAATATAAATACGAATTTGGTAATTAAATTATTAAATTTAATTTATAAAAGTTGGGTAAAAATTTGAATCTTCAGTTTGAAGCCGATTAAAAATATTTCAATGGCTTAGAAAATTTATATTGATAATACTGAGGTTAATGGAAGCTTCAGAATTGAAATTGGAACTACTTTGTTCAGTTTGGAATTTATATCGTTTTAATCGATATTTAAAAATAGCCTTCCAAGGCGTAGTCTCGGAATTCGACGAAACTAGTTCCATTGGATCCATAATAATTAGTTATTATCGGATTCCAATTTCCGTATCAATCGGAGTTGTCATTTGACCCTGGCAGCTCAAAACGCATAGAAACTGTTTTATTTGATTTAATTTAAAATTTATCTTTTACTTCCGTAACTTGCGTATATGATCGAATTAGCCTTAGAAACACGTTCCATTGTGTTTGGAATACGGATAAAACCTTGTAAGTGCCTAGCGGCACGCCTCAATAAGAGTTCGGAATTTTGAGCTTGATTATACAAGATATTTTAAATATAAAACAATAAAAAAACACTATAGCCAAGCCGACATACTCTCTGACAAATCTCATACTCTTTGTCTCCCTCAAGTCTTTATACAGAAATAAAAAAAAATGATCTCGTTCAAATCTAAAAATGACCGAAGCCTAAGCCTCTTCCCCTTCTTTTTCTCTTCCTTCAGTAACAAAATCAAATCACTTTCAAAATGTTGGATATTTACAAAATGGTGGAGAAGGAATTCAAAGTCAAACAGAATCATCTGTTCTTCCTCTGTCTCCAGCAAAGAATAAATGGAAGCTACCTCGTCCAATTATAACCGCGACCCCCTTCAAGTATCTTAATTCGATTCACGAAATCTAGATCGCGATGAATTTCGCGAGATCCCTTCCTTTCCCCTCAGGCGAATGAGCTCTATATCACGACTCGAATCGATCGTGAAGACCAGTAGGTAAGGGGCAAATACGAGGAAAGCAGTGGGGAAACATATGCAGTCGCTCTGGCATGGTGGCGCATGGTTTCAGATAAGGGAAAGCGACGCTTCTCGAGTGGAGGCATGATGGTGTAAATCGCGACTTTTGGTTGCGCAGGGTTTCACGTACTGCTATGGGACAAATCGCGACCAGTTTTGGGTCGTAAAATGAGGTGGTGTTGGTGCATGAGGAGCGTTTCGACTGTAAGGTAAAATTTGTATCTTCAATTTAATTCGATATATAGATCCGGGAAAAAAATTATAAAATAGTCAAAAGATATATATATATATATATATATATATATATATATATATATATATAGTTAAAGCCAGAACTTTGTATAGTATGAAAAGAAAATTTACAACAGATAAACAATTTTGTTTTTATTTATATATAGAATTTTTTTTATTAATTATTATAATAAGGTTTGGGAGTTTTATAATGCTATAAAGTATATATACATAAATCTGATTTTTGAAATCTGTATAGATTATATAAAATGTACATAGATTATATTTTTGTAAGTGTATATGAGTTTCAAAAGGAAATAATTTGTTTAACTGGTAAATCAATTATATTGGTTAGATATTTTGTTAAAGTAAATCAGTTTTAAACCAAATCATTAGTTAATTAAAATAAATAAATGATAATTGATTGTTCGATCATTTTGAATATTAATAAACCATGAATTGTTTATACAAGATCAAGAGATCATGAAATACAAAATGGAATGGAAAATGGATTGCATGCATTGTTAAAGGTGAGATATTCTCACTCAAACAAAGGGTTTGTTTAATTTTAAATAGTAAAATTTAAAATTGTTAATTGTGTGCTTGGATGATGGTTGTTGTTAATTTCTTTGAAATAGACCCTATCGTGCCGCATAATAGCGGATAGTATTTTATAAATCCCATATACTGCGATATTCCACCTCGAAGTGGAATTGGTATTTAGTTGTTGTGCTAACATCTGTGGATGCAGGGAAACAGGTTGGAGGGATCCAACTGGATTCCTCAAATATTGATTTGTTTCATATGCTTTGGTTGATTATTTATAATCCCTGTGTGATTTTATTTGTGGTTAAAATCGTTAAGGGCTATAATTTAACCGAATATATTTTTGGTATCGTTGGATACTTGAAATAAATAAAAAATTGGATTTTTGAAAATTCAAGTTGAAAGTTTTAGTAAACTTTATTTTTTGAGAATTGGATAAATTTAAAAGAAGGAATTTAAAAGGGTAAAGTTTTATTTTTAATCCTATTGAACAAAATTCCAAAATATGAGGAAAAGGCTTAATAAATGGATTTCGAGTAATATTATTCAAAGGTTGAAGAATTTATTTAAAATACGGATTTTGAATATTTGAAATAGACAAAAGAATTTATTTCAAAAAGGAAATAAATTTAGAAATTAAATTAGGGATTTAATTTGGAGTTGAAATAAATTTTGAAATCGATTTGGAAAATTGATTTGGTATTTGAAAATAAATCCTTAGGAAAACAACTTGTAATTAATTTGGTGTTTGAAGCAATTTCGGAAATTAAATTGGAATTGGTTTGGTAATTGAATAAATTTTGGAAATCAATATGAAAATTGATTTGGTGTTCAAAGGGAATTGATTTCGTGTTTTGAAAATAAATTTAGAAACCAATTTGGTGTTTGAAAGTGAATGTTGGGAAATGGATTCAAAATCTTATATCAGTTGATGTTTAGAAATGTAAATTCACAATGGAAATTTATAAGGGAAAGGGAAATTGGTTTTAAAACAAACATTGGTTTACTTTAAAAAAAAAGTGTGGAAAAGATTTGAAACTTGTTTCAAAGGATGGGAAATCGATTTGAAATTTGATTTTCAAAGTGATGAAGTGTTAAAAATATATCCTGCAAAGACATTTTGGAAATAAATAATTTGGAAAAATTATTTAAATATGGTAATTGTTGTGAATGTTGATTGATAGTTAAATAACCGACTATCAATATTTGCCTTTAAATGGCGCTTGAATCTCGATGCGACCGGGGGTCGGATTCCAAGTGGATATCCGGAAACCACATCGAACCTTTGTGATTGTGATAGATCTTTTATTTAAAAGATCTAAGTGGAAGTTGTTGTGATTTGTTGAAATCTGAATGAACACTTATTTTTAAAAATAAGCGCTCGTTATTCGGATTAGCCGGGAGAGGACCTTTGTGTCATATAACCCATTCCGAATAATGATACGACGCAATGGGATTGCATTTGAAGACCGATGGTGAAGACCGAGTATTTGTGAGAATGATAGGATGACGTATCGATTATCTCTGCACTGAGTAACTACAATATAGAGATTCCCTAAGTGATGGGAAGTCCGATCGGGATTATGAATACCCGGATTGCAAGGGCTTCATCGGAAGTGCCTTCGGTTCTGTTCGAAACCGGAACAGACCTGTAAGGATGTGTGTCTGACGTTACAAATTGAGATGTAAAGCTAGTTTCTATCAAATACATTTCTGTTGGTGGTGGAGAATTTATTTCTTAGCTTAACACCCTTCTCTGAGACGTACGAGCTCATAGGTTATGTAGTTGATGGTTACTAGTGATACATTCCCAATTTGGTAATGTGGCATACAAAGTGCTGCTAATCATTTGTTAGTCGAAGCATGGCTTTTGTGAAAAGCGTAGCTTTTTGGACGATGACTTCGTCGAGCCTCGCAACCCGAAAATGGTCGAAACAAGAATGTTGCAGCAAGGTTTTTTAGGGGTCGCGCCCTTAGGGTATGTCCATTTCTTCTAGATAAGAGGTGGTATCATGGTATGGAGCCCAGATATTTTACCTATGTTGATGCTGCAAATTGTTATACTTTGTGGTTGTTGCTTTATGGTTGAGGATCCTCGGATAAAAGTCTGTAACGACCGGGGATGGCATACTTTTGTGTGGAGTTATCATGTTACAGCTTCATTACACCCAGAAGCCTGTGGTAACTAGGCCTTGTGTCAGTAGAGATCCGGTTAGGTTCTCGGGGGCATCCTTCCAGAGGCGTATTCATTTCGGTGTAGGAAGTTACTTAACCTGACCATTTGTTGGAAATCCAAAGAAATAGTACGCACCCTGTACGGTTTTAGTTGTATAGCCTACCATGGAATATGGCGGTAACCTGCTATTGAACATGGTAGCTATAGTAGGCATACGATGAAATGTTGTATGCTGGCTAAGATTTATATTATACTTTCGAAATGTTTTCTGCACTATGCACTAATAATAATATCGAAAGAGTTTTGCGTATTAAGCATTTTTGACTGTCATAAGGAGAAATCTCCTCCAAGTGTGCGTTTGCATTGTGTGTGTGGCAGGGGGCCTTATGGCAGTTTCATTTCCAAAAGCATAGCGGATTTCTTTTTATTTTCTTCATTAAAATAACTATTTTTAAGATCTCACACCAGTCCCACGACTGATCTGGAGTTTATTGTTCCCTTTCTAAACTCTGTGTGCCCACCAATTTCAACACAGGCAGTCTAGAGTCAGGTTATCAGGTCGTTTTGGAATTCAGAAGTTGCTATGGAGATCAGGAGCAAGCTGGATGGCAAAGCGTATCACTAGTATATGTTATATTTTCTTTCGATGTTTGTTGTTGTAACACTCTAATAACGTAATGTGATGTAATGTAATAACTGATATAGTTCTTTGTTGTAAAGATATTCATTTATCTATTATATATTGTTCCCTTGCGATATGCGAGATTCTTTTTATTATTTCTGTTTCTTCTTCTACCTCTTCTTCTTCTTAAACCCTAATGATTCGGTTTTCCGGCATTCGATTATTCGGCAGTTGATACAGTGGACGTATTAATGTCGACTTTCGGGCATCGAAAAATCAGGATCGTTACATTGTGGTATCAGAGCAATTGGTTAAGCGACAACCTTAGCTCTGTTGGGTGTTACTCATTAGAGATAGAGTCAGCAGTACTCTAGAATGAGTTTGAGTGTAATAATAAATATGAGCGCGTATTTGTTAGTGAATATAAAATTGTTTTATATTGTGTTGACTTACCGGTTGATTGTTTATAGATTCTGGTCGGTGCAGTTTGGCCAACTGTTTCGATAGTGGTTTCTAAACTCTTAAACAAGAAAAACTGACATAGTATTGTTTTAAAATAGGGTAAATGAGATAATTTTACCCAAAACTATTTTCGTATATAAAAGAAATAAATTTTCTATGAATTATTATAATATATGGTTGCTTGGTTGTTAGGAAGCGATAATATTAAATTATTATCATCGTTGTATGAGAAATTGAAATCAAAACCAAAAGCTTGGAAAATAGAAGATAAAAATACAAATGAGATTTGGAAATGTAAATTATAAGTGTGATTTACAATTTGGAATAAAATTCATTAATGGAATGGATTCATATACAAATAAGATTTGATTGGGATCAAGTTGAATAAAACTCCAAACATGGGAAAAATAAAAATAAAATGGATTGAATCCAAGTAAATTAATATGATAACAAATTAATTCATGAAATAGGAAAGTTGAAATTAAAATTTGAATTGTGGGTTAAACAAAAATGGTTTAAAGTTGCAGATTAATTCAAGAAAGTAGAAATAAATTGAAAATTGTTTGCCAAAGTTGGGTTTGTTTTGGAATTACAAAGGGTTTTGGATATAAAATTGACATCAAAATGATTTGAGCAATTGTTTAAAAATTTTGGAATCCTGTTTAAAAATAGTTATGGAATAATAAATAAATTTGAAAACTTAGAAAATTGTGAATGAATAAACAAATTTACCATCGCAATTAAATGAAAGTGAAATTGAATGTTGAAATTCATTTCGAATTTGTAAGCAAATAGAATTCAATTGGAATTGAATTTGATTTGTTATAAGCAAAGTGAAGTATTGAAATAAAAATTAGTAAGTGAAACTAATTGAAGAAAAGACCAAATAGATATGGTTTGAAATGAATTCAATATTTATAAATAAAAGGTAAAATGAATTCATATGGAATTTGGAATCCAGTTTAAATATAAGTGGTTATAAACCAAAGTGGTGAATTAGAAATAAATATAAGAAGTATATAGAATAATTATCTTGAACTTAAGAAATAAATGGTAAAATTCTTAAGTAAAATTTAGAGTTGGGAAATATTCTAAATTAATAAATGGAGGATAAAATGGAAATTGTGAAATGGTTTTAATTGAAATGAATGTGAATATGGAATGAAAAAGGAATTAAACAGAATCAACTGGAAATGAAATAGAATAAAGAGTAAATTGAGTTTGTATCAGTTTAAATTAGTTATAAATTAGATTGGATATTCTATTAAGCGAATATTGTCGAATTTGCATAGAGATGGTTGTCGTTTGACGCAAACGAGTGTGTATAAAATTCTAAGAGTTAATAAAAGCAAATCAAATTGATTTTTGAATCAATTAAAATGTTCATTTCGCTTAAAAATAAATTGAATGAAAAAAGTGAGTTGTAAATCACTTGAATTGAATAGAAATGGTATGTGAATTGATTGTAAGCAATTAAAATTGTATCGAAACCATATAAATTGCTAATGGAAACAATTTTGAATATTTTTCTTATGAAAACTATGTGTTCACTATCAAAAATAAGTGAGATGTAAATGAATTTCCTATGTATATCACCTAGGTGTTTATATTGAGTAAGTACAGGTACAAGAGGGCCGTTTGGCTGGATTTGGTCGCGCTAAAATGTTAATCAAATAAGCCGCTTGCTTAAAAATGCTAAATAAGGTACGCCTACATAATAAAAATAGGAAATATGAACTGTTTTTGTTTTTTCTGACCGGGTGGGTCGATGTATATATATTTATATCTTTTGTCAAATTGCAAAAGCTCCTCCATACAAAGAAGACTCTGCCAAAATTTTCTGAAAATTTTGGGAGTTGGAAAATTTATAAAAAAAATTGTTAGCAAAAACGATTTCAAATTGGAAATTGAAGTAAATTAGTGAATGAAACTAATTTAAAATAATAATATGAATCAGTTATAATTGAAAGATAAAATTCAATATTCATAGTAGAAGATAAAATTGAATTCAAATAGAATTGAGATTGTGAATTAAATTCAAAGGAAATTGAAAATGCAAGATCGAATGATAATGGATATAACTTTAATAGTGAAGTAAAAATGGTATAAGATGTATATATTGAACTTCCGTAAAGGAATGTGCAAGATGATATTTGAATGTTGTAATTGAATATTATGGATATCAGAATATACAGATGTGTACAGGGAAATGGAATTGGGATTCTGATTTCAAAGATAAAATTTTAATTGCTCGACAAAAAGGTATGTATTTCAATTTCGGTATGAAATTTGGTGATTTTCTTGTCTAGCCACTTGGCTTTTTGTTTTCTTTTGGAATTTGGGGGCATGTGGTGCCATTTTGTAGTCGTACCGAGCTAGCCACGCAAAGGAGACGTTGGCGAAATTTTTCGGAAATTTAGGGTGTTAGAAAAATTTTGAGAAAATTTTGGAAATTTGGAATTTGAATTTAAATTTAAATTTGAATTTTAAAGAAAACAATGTAGTTTGGAACTCATAATTGAAGTTGGAAAGTTAGTTGAATTAACAATGGGTCTCTGATAAAAAGGATTTGTTGGGTGACTTGATAAAACTATTTGGTTTTGGATAAATGGTAGACGGGTTAAGGTCCATTCTTCTTAACTTGTAATTTTAGGATGAAATTCTTTTAAGGGGGGAAGGATGCGACGACCCAAAATTTTTTAACAATTGAAATGGAATATTTAGATGATTTTAAATATTTGAAAGATAGTTTAACTTGAAATTTCAAATATAAATGAATTTGGCAATTAAATTATTGAATTTAATTTATCGAAGTTGGGTAAAAATTTGAATCTTCAGTTTGAAGACGATTGAAAATATTTTAATGGCTTAGAAAATTTATATTGATAATACTGAGGTTAATGAATCTTCAGAATTGAATTTGGAACTATTTTGTTCAGTTTGGAATTTATATCATTTTAATCGATATTTAAAAATAGCCTTCCGAGGCACAGTCTCGGAATTCAACGAAACCAATTCCATTGAATCAGTAATAGTTAGTTATTATCGGATTCTAATTTTTGTAGTAATCGGAGTTGTCATTTGACCCTGGCAGCTAAAAATGCATAGAAACTGTTTTTAATCGATTTAATTTAAAATTTATCGTTTACTTCCGTAACTTGCATATATGCTCGAATTAGCCTCCGAAACACGTTCCATTGTGTTCGGAATGCGGATAATACTTTGTAAACGCCTAGCGGCACGCCTCGATAAGAGTTCGAGATTTCGAGCTAGGTTATACAAGATATTTTGAATATAAAACAATAAAAAAAATCACTGTAGTTATTCCTTCCTGAGCAAGTCGACCTATTCTCTGATAAATCTCGTACTCTTTGTCTCCCTCAAGTCTTTAAACAGAAATTAAAAAAAAATATAATGATCTCGTTCAAATCTAAAAATGGCCGAAGCCTGAGCCTCTCCCCCTTCTTTTTCTCTTCCTTCAGTAACAAAATCAAATTACTTTCAAAATGTTGGATATTTACAAAATGGTGGAGAAGGAATTCAAAGTCGAACGGAATCATCTGTTCTTCCTCTGCCTCTTTTATCTCCAGCAAAGAATAAATGGAAGCTACCTCGTCCAATTATAACCGCGACCCCCTTCAGGTACCTTAGTTCGATTCATGAAATCCAGATCGCGATGAACTTCGCGAGATCCCTTCCTTTCCCCTCAGGTGAATGAGTTCTAGATCACGACTCGAATCGATTGTAAAGACCAGGAGGTAAGGGGCAAACACTAGGAAAGCAGTGGGGGAAACATATGCAGTCGCTCTGGCATGGCGGCACGTGGTTTCAGGTAAGGGAAAGCGACGCTTCTCGAGTGAAGGCATGATGGTGTAAATCGTGACTTTTGGTTGTGCAGGGTTTCGCATACTGCTATGGGACAAATCGCGACCAGTTTTGGGTCGTCGAATGGGGTGGTATTGGAGCATGAGGAGGGTTTCAACTTAAAATTCGTATCTTCAGTTTAATTCGATATATGGATCGGGAAAAAAATTTAAAAGAATAGTCGAAAGATATATACATACACACACACACATACACACACACACATATATATAGTTAAAGCCAGAACTTTGTATAGTATGAAAAGAAAATTTACAGCAGATAAACAATTCTGTTTTTATTTATATATAGAATTTTTTTTACTAATTATTATGATAAGGTTTGGGAGTTTTATAATGTATAAAGTATATATACATAAATCTGATTTTTGAAATTTGTGTAGATTATTTAAAATGTACATAGATTATATTTTTATAAGTGTATATGAGTTTCAAAAGGAAATAATTTGTTTAACTGGTAAATAAATTATATTGGTTAGATAATTTGTTAAAGTAAATCAGTTTTAAACCAAATCATTAGTTAATTAAAATAAGTAAAAGATAATTGATTGTTCGATCATTTCGAATATTAATAAACCATGAATTGTTTATACAAGGTCAAGAGATCATGAAAAACAAACTGGAATGGAAAATGGATTGCATGCATTGTTAAAGGTGAGATATTCTCACTCAAACGAAAGGTTTGTTAAATTTTAAATATTAAAATTTAAAATTGTTAATTGTGTGCTTGGATGATGGTTGTTATTATTTGCTTTGAAATAGACCCTATTGCACCGCATAATAGCGGATAATATTTTATAAATCCCATATACCGCGATATTCCACCTCGAAGTGGAATTGGTATTTAGTTGTTGTGCTAACATCTGTGAATGCAGGGAAACAGGTTGGAGGGATCAAATTGGATTCCTCAAATATTGAATCTGTTTCATATGCTGTGTGTTGATTATTTATAATCCATGTGTGATTTTATTTGTGGTTAAAATCGTGGCTATAATTTAACCGAATATATTTTTGGTATCATTGGATACCGGAAATAAATAAAAAATTGGATTTTTGAAAATTCAAGCTGAAAGTTTATAGTAAACTTTATTTTTTGAGCATTGGATAAATTTAAAAAAAGGAATTTTGAAAGGGTAAAGTTTTATTTTTAATCCTATTGAATAAAATTCCAAAATATGAGGAAAAGGCTTAATAAATGGATTTCGGGTAATATTATTCAAAGGTTGAAGAATTTATTTGAAATATGGATTTTAAATATTTGAAAGAGATAAAGGAATTTATTCCAAAAAGGAAATAAATTTAGAAATTAAATTAGGGATTTAATTTGGAGTTGAAATAAATTTTGAAATCGATTTGGAAAATTGTATTTGAAAATAAATCCTTAGGAAACCAACTTGTAATTAATTTGGTGTTTGAAGCAATTTTGGAAATCAAATTGGAATTGGTTTGGTAATTGAAATAAATTTTGAAAATCAATATGAAAATTGATTTAGTGTTCGAAGGGAAATTGATTTCTTGTTTTGCAAATAAATTTAGAAATCAATTTGGTGTTTGAAAGTGAATGTTGGGAAATCGATTCAAAATCATATATCAGTTGATATTTAGAAATGTAAATTCATAATGGAAATTTATAAGGAAAGGGAAATTGGTTTTAAAATAAACATTGGTTTATTTTAAAAAAAAGCGTGGAAAAGATTTGAAACTTGTTTCAAAGGATGGGAAATCGATTTGAAATTTTATTCTCAAAGTGATGAAGTGTTAAAAATATATCCTGCGAAGATATTTTGAAAATAAATAATTTGGGAAAATTATTTAAATCTGGTAATCGTTGTGAATGTTGATTGATAGTTAAATAACCGACTATCAATATTTGCCTTTAAATGGCGTTTGAATCTCGATGCGACCAAGGGTCAGATTCCAAGTGGATATCCGAAAACCACATCGAACCTTTGTGATTGCGATAGATCTTTTATTTAAAAGATCAAAGTGGAAATTGTTGTGATTTGTTGAAATCCGAATGAACACTTATTTCTAAAAATAAGCGCTCGTTATTCGGATTAGCCAGGAGAGGACCTTTGTGTCATATAACCCATTCCGAATAACGATACGACGAAATGGGATTGCATTTGAACTTTGAAGACTGGTGGTGAAGACCAAGTATTTGTGAGAATGATAGGATGACCTATCGATTGTCTCTGCACTGAGTAGCTACAGTATAGAGATTCCCTAAGTGATGGGAAGTCCGATCGGGATTGTGAATACCCGGATTGCAAGGGCTTCTTCGGAAGTGCCTTCGGTTCTGTTCGAACTCGAAACAGGCTTGTATGGATGTGTGTCTGACGTTACAAATTGAGATGTAAAGTTGCTTTCTATCAAATACATTTCTGTTGGTGGCGGAGAATTTATTCTCTTAGCTTAACACCCTTCTCTGAGACGTAGGAGCTCAGAGGTTATGTAGTTGATAGTTACTAGTGATACATTCCCAGTTTGGTATTGTGGCATACGAAGTGCTGCTGATCATTTGTTGATCGAAGCATGGCTTTTGTGAAAAGCGAAGCTTTGTGGACGAGACTTCGTCGAGCCTCACAACCCAGAAAAGGTCG
Source organism: Allium cepa (assembly GCA_030765085.1). Lineage (NCBI taxonomy): Eukaryota > Viridiplantae > Streptophyta > Magnoliopsida > Asparagales > Amaryllidaceae > Allium > Allium cepa. Next base: position 627,208,465 of record CM060939.1, read on the forward strand.
AAACAGGAATGTTGCGGCAATGTTTTTTAGGGGTCGCGCTCCTAGAGTATTTCCATTTTCTTCTGGATAAAAGATGGTATCATGGTATGGAGCCCGGATATTTTACCTATGTTGATGCTGCAAATTATTATATTTTATGGTTGTTGCTTTGTGGTTGAGGATCCTTAGATAAATGTAACGACCCAGGATTTTTATTTAATTTACATTTATAATTTAAATGAATTTTTGAATTAAATTTGTAAAATTGATTATAAAGGGCAGTGAGTTTCCCCGATTCAAATAGAAAAAAATATTAAGTCGTATGAAATTGAAAATTTGTATATATTGGATTTGAAATAAAATAAGAAATAAATGTTTAAGTAAATTTGAATTTAATATATAGGAAATATGAACTACAAACAAAGTATATTCATAAAATATAAATCTATGTATAACAAGACATACAAGTCAATGAAATATTTAAGTTAGAAGTGTAAATAAATCCATACAAGATGAATTATAAAATATAAATTAAACACATTGAACAAAAATAATAACATTTAATGTCATTCATATTACAAAACAAGTAAAATAATATTTTAAGTTAACAATAGAAATTTATTCATATTCCAAAGTATAAGTCAAATATAAAATGAATTAAACTATAAAAAGAATACAAAGCAAAATATCCACAAACTAACTACATACATAATTTAAAACAAAGCAAATAATAATAATTTACATAAGCATGAACAAACAAAAATACAAGACGATAAGTATTTAAGTTGAAAATTAATATGTAAGTCATAAGAAAAGAAAAGAAACGACACTTAACTATGAAACAAAGTTGTAGATAAATATGCAAGGTTAACAAAACAAAGTAAAATAAGATGTCTTTATACAAATAAACAAAGTATGTGGGAAAATATTAACATACAAAAAGGATGCCAGGTAAGAAAATGAATAAGTATGAACTGTAAAACATGCAAGTAAGGTAAGTATGGAGACACATACCTTAGCATTAAATGCTAGCACACATTTTTTCTTCTCAGCCATACCTGTTGAACAGATAATATCACTTGTACTAGATAATGAAATCAACCTGTACACCTCTTTCTTTATATCAACTTGTTTGCAACTCTTTGCTACATATCTCTGCCTTTTCATTTTAATTCGAAAGCCAAACTAAAGAAACTGAGAAAAAGAACGTCATTCAAAACTCAAGCAAAACAATACAAACTAGAGATCAAAACCAGAAGGCTTTCAACTTGAATTATCAAAACCTGTTTCAACATTTTTCACTGCTTTGTTTTCCTGGGAAATAAGGTGAGCAAACTAGACCTCTTTGTTCTTTTACCTGTGAGTAAACAACTTTAAATTAAACTGAATATATTTAGTTGTTGTTTGTTAAGTTTGATATCTGGAATTGCTTTGATGTACATATACATATATAAATCTCCTCTGTTTCCTTGTTCTTCTTTCTTATTGACTGAGTTACAGGTTTAAACAAACAAGAAACTTCGATCTCTTATCATTAAACCAATATCAGACCTTGGTTTCAAAGACAAATGGGTGGGTTTAAGTTTCAGGGATTATTTGAAAATAGTTTTTAAATAAAACAAGGATATACAGTGTGAAAAAAAAGAAAAAAAAACTTGATTCCACCGAGCAAACTTTAAATTTTAATAAATTCGATTGTAAAGAATCTGAGATTCATTCACATAACATGAATCGGCATTAGAAGATAAGAATTTTAAGCCAAGATTTATGATTTTTAAGTGAAGGAGTTGAGAGCAGTTTGGTTTTGAACTGGAATTGATTTTTGATCAATTTCCGACACTAGGTTGAACTGGGGGTGTCGGGGTTGTTCGTGGTGATGGAGGAGCCTATGGGGGTGAGTAGAAAAATGGTCGGAGGTGGTAATAACGGCGGCGGCGTCAGCGGCGAGGGTTCGAAATTTCTAAACCTAGTTTTTGAACGGGGAGGAAATTCGTGCACCACGGTTTCGTTCGAGCATCGAGTTGCTCGAGGGTCTGGGAAATGGTAGCTATGGGTTTGATGAAGTGATAGCCGGAGTTGTAGGTTGGCCGGTGGCCGAGGCGACGAGATTGGGGCATTGACAGGTTCGGGGGTGATGGGTTCAAGCGGTTCCAAGTTTTGAATTTTTGCTCGAATTTTGATTTCGAGGTGGTGGGATGGTTCAAGTGGTTGGAGTACAATCGGGAGTTGATCGGTGACGTGTTCGACACCACGGCGATGGTCGGAGCTGGCCGGCGTCATTGTACACGTGCACGAGGGCGAAAATGATCGCCTGGGTGTTGTCGTCTAGGAAGAGCAGGGGAACTCGAAGCATACTCGGGGGATTTGAGTAGTTTACTCGAAGCGAATTTTAAACAAATACTGGGTAAATTTTTGTTATCAAGTTTTCAAACCTGAACATGTTTTCTGGGTCGGGATTTTAAATTTAATTTTAATTTATAAAGAAAGGTTTTGAACTGAGTTTAAATCAAGATATAAATATAATTCCAATTTGAATTAAGAATTTAGTATTGAACACAAACAAAGTTTAAATTCAAATTGCTAAAACAACTCAAAAGTAACTAAATGTTTGAGGAAATTTGTAAAGAAAATAGATTTGAAATTGTAGATGGAAGATTTAAACGAGCTGAAATTTAAAAGTTTAAAACTGAAATAAATTTTAAAACCAGATTTCCAGAATTTGAAATCTAATTTAGTTTTAAAACTTAAGGGTTTAAAATAAGTTTAAGCGTGTTAAATCTAAAAAGAAAAATTGATTTCAATTATATGGTAAATGAGAAAAGAAAATAAAATCATAAAATATGGAAGAATGACTTTATGTAATATAGATTTATGGTTTCAAATTCACCTACGAATGAGTGCTAAATGGTGAATCGATTTATAATCAATATTGATTTATATAAGTGAATTTCTTTAGAAAGGTAATCAAAGGAACTCAATAGTTAATGAAGTCATGACTAAGATTTTATTTGATAATTAATTAATTTAATAAAAACCAATCATGAAATTATTAAGTATAATTGCTTAATGACAGTAATTATTATGGGATTTAATTACAGTGTAATTGATTTAGTTAATTGATTTGTGAAGTCAATTACTTAAGTTTAAATTTATTCAAAATAATCATTTAACCATTTGGAAAACATAATTACTTAGAAAATGTAATTAATTGACAATTATCGGATGTAATTAATTGAATGACAATCAGAAATTTGAAATAAATATTTGTTATTAATCAAGGGGTTAATTAAATTTATTAAGTAAAGAATTAATTAATACTTGAAATTAGTTGAGATAAATTAAAGGTTAAATTGATTCATTAATTAAGATTGATTTGTCAATAATTAAAAGTGCACTAATAAATGATAAAAAGGAATTTTATTCCAAATAAATTGTAATTAACTTACGATAATTAACCCAGATTTAAAATTACTATATCTGATTTAAATTTATCAGTCAACTAATGAATTTTACTTGTGAATGTTTGAACTTGACTGAATGATAAATTGTCTGATATCCCTGATCTGTGATACTTCGTGATATATACTGATTTGTGTGTGATCTGTAATGTAGTTTATTTATCTGTGATAAATGTAATTTTATCTGCTATATATATATCCGTGATCTGTGAATGTAGGATGAGCGTTATAATTTTACCGCTTATCAATTACATTTATGTATTTTAAATCTGTGATGATGGAATGTTGTTGCACTATTGTGTGTTAAAACCCCTGGACTACACCATACACACACAATTATGGATTTCACGAGGAAATCGGTTAAGTCACGGATGTTTGAAATAGTTTTGAATTTGAATTTTTAAATTCAAATGTTTTGGAAATGGAATTTCAAGATAAAATGTTTTTTTTAAATTACTTGATTGAGTTTTGGAATTTAAATAATTTAATTTAAACTTAGATTTAAGATTTGAAATTAAAATTATATGATTTGAAATTAGGGATTAAAGATGTTATATCAGTTATATATGGGTTAAACCACTTTTAAGTATTGTTTTCGGGAATTCGAATTAAACCAAAGATTGTAACTGGTATAAATGAAATCGGGTTTATCCAAATTAAAACTGTTGTTTTTAAATGATAAAAAGCTTTCGTTTCAAATCTTATTAAAAGGATTTCAAGTTTAATCTTAAATAGGTTTCCAAGTTATGGATAAATGTTTAGAAATGAGTTCTGAAAATGAATATTTGGGAACGATTTGAAAGATATAAGTTAAATCTTGATTTAAAGATTTAATGAATTAAATCCAATTGAAATGGAATTGTTTTGAAAAACAGGAATAAATCTTTGTGAAACTAGGTGAACTTTATGAAATAAATCTTTTGTTTAAAAGATTTGAAATGGTAATTGATTTAAACCATTTGAAAGAAAGTTTGAATTATTAAGTTGTGACTTAATTGAAATCCCATTATCCATTTATTTTTGAAATATCGTGCTCACTATTCGGTTTAGCCGGGAAAGGACCTTTGTGTCATATAACCCATTTCGAATATGTGATTCGACGTTGTGGATAGCATTTAAAGACCGGTGTTGAAGACCGTGTATTTGTGAAAGCGATAGAATGACCTATCGATTGTTTCTGCACCGAGTCGCGCCGGTATAGAGGCTCCCTAAGTGATGGGAAATCCGATCGGGATTGTGAATATCCGGATTGCAAGGACTTCTTTGTAAGTGCCTTCGGTTCTGTTCGATCCCGGAACAGACTTGTATGGATAGTATGTCTGACATTACAAATTGAGATATAAAGCCGATTTCTTTCAAATATATTTCTGTTGGTGGCGGAGAATTTATTCTCTTAGCTTAACACCCTTCTCTGAGACGTACGAGCTCAGAGGTTATGTAGTTGAATGTTATCAGCGATATATTCCCAATTTGGTAATGTGACATGCTGAGTGTTGCTGTGAAATGATCATTGTGTTGATTATTTGTGATAGGATCATTTATTTGATCGTCTATCTTGGTGATCATTTCTATGATCATTTGTTGACCCAAAGCATGGCTTTTGTATAAAGTATGTTTTTGTGGACGTGACTTCGTCGAGCCTCACACCCCGGAAATGGTCAAAACAGGAAAGATGCGGCAAGGTTATGAGGGGTAGCGCCCTTTAGGGTATGTGCATTTCCTTCTGGAAAAGGGTGGTATCATGGTATGGAGCCCAGATACATACTCATGTTGAAAACACTTTATGATTGTGTGAATTGATTACGAGCGCTCGGTGAAAGGTCCCAAAGGACCGGGGGATAGCATACTCGGTCAGTTGTTACTCAGTTAGGGGTAACCCGGCCTTGTGTTGGCAGAGATCCTGTTTGGTTCTCGGGGATGTCCATCCAGAGGCATTCTCATGTGGCAATGGGAAGTTCCTTGGCCTGACCATTTGTTGGAAATCCAATTCCCAATATGAAACCCTGTACGGTTTTAGTTGTAGAACCTGCCATTTACTTATGGTGGTCACCACTGTTTAGATGGTAGCTATAGTAAGCATACGATAATGGTCTTATGTTGGCTAAGATTTATATTCTACTTTCGAAATGAATTTTTCCTACACTATGCACTAGTAATAATATCAAATGTTTCTTTTAATGCGTATCAAGCATCTTTGACTATCATAAGGAGAAATCCCCTCCGATTCTGCGTTTGCATTTTGTGTGTGTGCGGGAGGCCTTATGGTAGTTTATTTTTAAAAAGCATTGCGAATTGACTTTGAAAATCTTTTGTTGAATGTTTTAAAAGATAAACTGTTTTTGTTGCTCACACCAGTCCCACGACTGATCCGGAGTTTATTGTTTCTTTCCTAAACTCTGGATGCTCATTATTTTCTACACGAGCAGTCTAGAGTTGGGTTTTTCAGATAGTTAGATATAGTGGGTTATCTGGAGCTAGTTCAGTCTTTGGATCACACCAGTCCTGCTTAGCTTGGTGCATCGTTATTGGGGGTTCGAGCTATCGCTGGATTGATTCTTGGAAATGGAGTTGCAGTTCTCGGAGTTCTTTTTTTTGAAGACTATCTTAGAGTTATATTGTTCCGCTGCTAGATGTTATCTATAGTTTTCTTTTCCGCTGCTATTTTATTATATTATATCTCTGATGTATATTGATATCTATTGGATCATCTGTTGTATCAGATATTGTATCAAAGCTGTATATCAATGTATTATTCTTTTATTCCGCTGTGTTATTTACTTAATGTTGTTATAAGCTCCGGCGAATCGGATTTGAACGGTCGAATCTATGGCATTCGAATACGATTTGAAGTATGGATGTCGATTTTCGAGCGGGCAAAATCCGCGTCGTCACAATAAAGGTCTCTAACAACCGGGGTTGGCATACTTTTGTGTGGAGTTATCAAGTTAAAACTTCATTGCATACAGAAACGTGTGGTAACTCAGCCTTGTGTCAGCAGAGATCCGGTTAGGTTCTCAGGAGCGTCCTTCCAGAGGTGGACCCATTTCAGTGTAGGAAGTTCCTTAACCTGACCATTTGTTGTAAATCCAAAGAAATAATACGCGCCATGTACGGTTTTAGTTGTATAGCCTACCATGGAATATGACGGTAACCTGCTATTAAACATGGTAGCTATAGTAGGCATACAACGAAATGTTGTATGCTAGCTAAGATTAATATTATACTTTTGAAATGTTTTCTGCACTATGCACTAATAATAACATCGAAAGAATTTTGCGTATTAAGCATTTTTTTACTGTCATAAGGAGAAATCTCCTCCAAGTGTGTGTTTGCATTGTGTGTGTGGCGGGGGGCCTTAAGGCAGTTTCATTTCCAAAAGCATAGCGGATTTCTTTTTATTTTCTTCGTGAAAATAACTGTTTTTGAGATCTCACACCAGTCCCACGACCGACCTGGAGTTTATTGTTCCCTTTATAAACTCTAGGTGCCCACCAATTTCCACACGGGCAGTCTAGAGTCAGGTTATCAGGTCATTTTGGAATTCAGGAATTGCTGTGGAGATCAGGAGCAAGCTGGATGGCGAAGCGTATCACTAGTATATGTTATATTTTCTTTCGATGTTTGTTTTTGTAACACTCTGATAATGTAATGTGATGTGATGTAATAGATGATATAGTTCTTTGTTGTAAAGATATTCATTTATCTATTATATACTGTTCCGCTGCGATATGTGAGATTCTGTTCATTGTTTCTATTTCTTCTTCTGCCTCTTCTTCTTCTTAAACCCTAATGGTTCGGTTTTCCAGCATTTGCTTGTTTGGCAGTTGATACAGTGGACGTATTAATGTCGACTTTCGGGCATCGAAAAATCGGGATCGTTACGTCAAAGATTGATTTAATTCCACATAGGATCCACTAAGCCTTTATTGAATAACCTTTAATTAATAAAATCCTCTTTATAAAACTTGATCGAAATATATTTTCTAAAACATTTATCTCAAATCCCTTGCAAACAAATATAAGCATTTACCAAAAACATTTTGGAAAATTATCTCTTCTAACATTCCATATTAAATGGCCGGGCAATTCCCTTTTTAAAACATCGCTTACTATAAAATACATTCAAATATTTCATATAAAAACTCATTTTTGTAAGTCCACTTCGTATTTTAAACCTCTTAATAAATTTTCAACTATATTTTAACTTCTTTTAAGTTCTCGAAAATGATTTATAAAATATCTTTCTATTTTAAAACCACTTATAAATCTCCATTATAACTCTTTTATAAAATTTATTTATAAAATAACATTTACCAAATATCATTTTTAAACATTTTAGTTAAATTCTTTTATCTAATAAAACAGTTTTATAAAAAATTATTATTTAATATCTTTATGAAATAATAATAGAACTTGAAAAGCATTCATAATCATTAAAACCCTAAATTGATTAAAGAATTTAAGCTAATTTAAAAACACACTTTATAAATTCAAAAAAATCTAAGCAATCCTAGTGGTGCTAGTTTAAGTTATCATAAAATTTCAAATCCAGTTCACTTAATAGTCATTAACATAGGTCAACATGTAAGTAAAAACAACTCATATTCAAATTAGGGAATAACATGTCAATATAACTAACTGGAATATACATGTCCAAATAACATATTAGCAGGCTGGTGATTTATCCTGCTAAATAGATATCCAAAAATTCATTTCATATTTTAAAATTCTGATTTATTCTACTAACACATGTCCACACAATCAATAATCAATTTATAACAGAAAGGAATTTTTTTTTGTTATCTTATGTCCACAACAACTAAATAATTACACTATAGTAGAACGGGGATTTATTCTGTGATTAGATGTCTAAATAATTCAACCAACCAACATTATAACTCATTCATAGTTATTTGTCTGCTTAATGCATCGACATTTGAATCCCTTGTGCTCAAAGCTATCCTTTGCATAAAAATTTCCCTATTTAAATAAATTGATTCTTAGAAAATCAAAGGATTCAAAACTTTAACTCCCCTTTAAAATAAGTAATTATAAATTTAACTCTTATTAAATCATAATTGATCATTATCATATCTTAATTTAATTAAATAAATAAATTAAGTAATAAATAAAGCATTAAATAAATAATTAAATAATAATAAATCCTTTATTAATTATTAAAAATCATTTGAACCTTAATAAATAATTTAACATTTAATAATATCATTTTATTAATATTTAATTAGACCTTAAATAATAAATTAAACCTTTAATAAATAATTTATAAACTAAAACCTTAATTAGTTTAATATTAAACATATGGTTAACAAATTAATTAATATTTAACCCTATATTTAATTAGAAATTAATTGAATGTAAATCATACTTAACTTATAATTAATTAAAAAGTAATCATACTTAATAATTGAGTAACTAAAATTAATCTTATCCATAAAAAGGTAATTAATTAGCAACTAATTTTTCGTAACTAAAGTTAATAAGCCTTATAAACACTTAATTAATTAATAATTATTAAACTTAATTAATTAATAGTTATTCAAAATTAAATAATTATTATTCATTATATCCTTAATTAACTATTAAAAACATTATTATTAGGCTTGTAAAACATTTACAAAACAATTTTAAGTATGAAGTTTAAATTAGAAAATTTCGGATTTTTAAAGCGAAACTGCATCTATAGCAACTATGGATGTCATAACTTGGAAACTTATTTTACACAGTAACCTTTAAAACTCTTATCCTTTACATTAACTACTTACCAACTTAGTAAAAGGTTTTGAAAACAAATGTAAAGGTTAGAACTTTTTATTAGAAAACAAATTAAGTAAACCACTTAACTCAAGGGATCTCCATGTTAACTTAACAAGTTCAAGTGCTAAACTTTCGTAGCATTCACGAATTGATACATCCATAAACATCCCACAATTCCAACATAAGCAAAAGATCTAACTTTATAACCATAACAACACTTATTAGGCTTTACTAACAAGTCTATGCTAAAAATCAACCATACCGTATATGTAATACATATAAGCAACATGGATATATCCAACAGCATGATAATCCAACCAAACAAGCAAAATATTGCATAACAAACAAAGCAAATATAAAGTGAAAACCATTCCAAAATTTAAGAGGGTTCTCTCACCAAATCCTTTTAGAAACTTGAAATAAACTTTAAACTTGTAAAGCTTGGAAACCAACAAAAATCAACTCGAAAAGGGGCATCTTCTCCTTGGTTTTTGGACATGTTACACTCGGATTTTGGTAAAGTAATCAAAAGGAATGTTTTAGTAAATCCGTTCCTCTACAATTTGAAAAAACACTCAATTTCAGTTATATTTTGGGAAGATATGGCCAATATAATAAGAGATATTTTTGGCCTTGAATTTCCGAGTCCAAAAATACTCTAGAAAGATATGGATTTATGACATAACTATGCTCAAAATTGGAAGAAGTGATACAAATAAAAGTTGTAGCTATTGGAATTATACATGATTTCAAAAAAATAAAATCTTGATTTGGAGTTTGTAAACGAACTATTGGTTGGGTGAATTGAGGTAAAAATAAAGAAACTGGAGCTTAAAACAAGTGATTTAAAATAATGTTTCAAAAGGTTTTTGGAAATGGAGATCAAAGTTTTTATGTTTTAGAAATGGAAGCCATTAACATTATTTATAAGCTTGGAAATGAAGATGTCTTCGAAGGTTTTGAAAAAATGAATACGTAAAATGGAATAGAAAATTGGAAAAATGTTTATATATAAAATGGATAAGCGAAATTACCTAACTAAACTTGTACCATCCCTCCACTCCCTTTGCTCCACCTCACCTTGCTTACCTCCATCCATGAAACCGACGCCCCTTTTTTTCTTCTCCTCTCATTTCCATGCTAACATGTCTAAGACATGTTTAAAATGTTAGGTATACCCTTATATAATTAATGTCCCCTATGATGTTACAGTCGGTTAATTAACTATCAAACAAACAAACATCAAACATTGATTTAATTCCACATGGGTTGCGCTAAGCCTTTATTAAATAACCTTTAATTAATGAAATCCTATTTATGAAACTTGATCAAAACATCTTTTCTAAAACACTTATCTCAATTACATCCCTTTTATACTTGGAAAATAATATAAGCATTTACCAAAACCATTTTGGAATATTATATCTTCTCGCATTCCATGTTAAATGGCCCAGTAATTCCCTTTTCAAAACATCACTTTCTATAAAACACATTCGAATATTCCTTATAAAAATTCATTTTTATAAATTCACTTCATATTTCTACCTCTTATGAAATTTTTATCCAGATTTAAACTTCTTTTAAGTTCTCTAAAATGATTTATAAAATATCTTTCTATTTTTAAAACCATTTATAAATTTCCATTATAACTCCTTTATAAAATTTATTTATAAAATATCATTTACCAAATATCATTTGTAAAACACTTTAGATAAACCCTTTTATTTAGTAAAACCATTTATAAACAAATTATTATTTAATATCTTTATCAAATAATAATATAACTTGAAAATCATTTGTAAACTTTAAAACCCTATATTGATTAAAGAATTTATGTTAATTCAAAAATGCACTTTATAAGTTCAAAAACAAAAAAGATTAGCAATCATAATGGTACTAATTTAAGTTTCCATTAAATTTCAAATCCAATTCACTTAACAGTCATTTACATAGATTAACATATATGTAAAAACAACTCATATCCAAATTAGGGAATAACATGTCAATATAACTAACTGGAATATACATATCCAAGTAACATATTAGCAGGATGATGATTTTTCCTGCTAAATAGGTGTCCGAATAATTCACTTTATATTGTAGAATGGTGATTAATTCTACTAATATATGTCCACACAATCTAATCAATTTATAACAGTACGAAAATTTATTCTATTATCTTGTGTCCACCACAACTAAACAATTACACTATAACGAAACGGGGATTTATTCTGTTATTAGATGTCAAAATAATCCAATCAATCAATCAACATTATAACTCATTTATAGTTATTTGTCTATTTAATTTACCGAATCCCTTATGCTCAAAGCTATCATTTGTAAAAGAATTCCCTTTTAAATAAATTGATTCTTGGAAAATCAGAGGATTTAAAACTTAAACTCCCCTTTAAAATAAGTAATTATAAGTTTAACTATTATTAAATCATAATTAATCATTATCAAATCTTAATTTAATTAAATAAATAAATTAATAAATAATTAAAGCTTTAAATAAATAATTAAACAATAACTAAATATTAAATAAATAATTAAACAATAATAAATCCTTTATTAGTTATTAATAATCATTTAGACCTTAATAAATAATTTAAAGTTTATTAATCTCATTTTAATAATCTTTAACTAAAACTTAAATAATAAATTAAACCTTTAATAAATAATTTATAAACTAAAACCATAATTAGTTTAAAATTGAACGCATGGTTAATAATTAATTAATAATTAACCCTATATTTAATTAGAAATTAATTAAAATTAAATCATATTGAAATTATAATTAATGAAAAAGTAATGATACTTAGTAATTGATTAATTAAAATTAAACTAATCCATAAAAAGGCAATTAGTTAGTAACTTATCTTCACGTAACTATAGTTAATAAACCTTATTAACACTTAATTAATTAATAATTATTAAAACTTAATTAATTAATTATTATTAAAAATTGATTAATTATTTTATATTAAATCATTAATTAAATTATAAAAACATTTTTATTAGGCTTGTAAAACATTTACAAAACAATTTTAAGTATGAAACTTAAATTAGAAAAATTCGGATCTTTAAAGCAAAACTGTATACATAGCGACTATGGATGTCATAACTTGAAAATTTATTTTGCATATACAATAACCTTTAAAACACTTATCCTTTACTTTAACTTATTTAACCAACTTAGTAAAAGGTTTTGAAAACGAATGTAAAGGTTAGAATTTTTTATTAGAAAACAAATTAAGTAAACCACTTAACTCAAGGGATCTCCACGTCAACTAAACAAGTTCATGTGCTAATCTTTCATAGCATTCACAAATTGATACATCAAAACATCTCACAGTTCCAACATAAGTAAAGATCTAACTTTTTAACCATAACAACACTTATTAGGCTTTGCTAACCAGTCTATGCTAAAAATCAACCATACCACATATGTAATACATATAAGCAACATGCCTATATCCAACAACATGATAATCCGACCAAACAACCAAAATTTGCATAACAAACATAACAAATTTAAAGTAAAAAACCCTTCCAAAATTTAAGAGGGTTTTCTCACCAAATCCTTTTAGAAACTTAAAATAAACTTTAAACTTGTAAAGCTTGAAAACCACCAAAAATCAACTCGAAAAGGATCATCTTCTCCTTAGTTTTTGGACATGTTACATTTGGATTTTGGTAAAGTAGTAAAAAGGAATGTTTTAGTAAATCCTTTCCTCTACATTTTTAAGAAAACACTCAATTTTAGTTATACTTGGGGAAGATATGGACGAGATAATACGAGCTATTTTCGACCTTAAATTTCTGAGTCCAAAAATACTCTAGAAAGGTATGGATTTATGACGTAACTATGCTCAGAATTGGAAGAAATGATACAAATAAAAGTTGTAGCTATTTGAATTATAAATGATTTGAAAAAAAATTCTTAATTTGGAGTATTTAAAAAAAGTTTTGGTTGGGTGAATTGGGGGTAAAAATGAAGAAAATGGAGCTTAAAACATGGTTTTAAAAGGTTTTTAGAAATGGAGATCAAAGTTTTTATGTTTTAGAAATGAAAGCCATTAACATTTTTTAGAAGCTTGGAAAATAAGAAGTCTTAGGAAGTTTCGAAAAAATGAATATGTAAAATGGAATAGAAAAATGGAAAAATGTTTATATATAAAATGGATAACCGAAATTACCTAACTAACCTTGTACCATGCCCTCCACTCCCTTTGCTCCACCTCACCTTGCTTACCTCCATCCATAAAACCAACGCCCCCTTTTTGTCTCCCCCTCTCGTTTCCATGCCAACATGTCTAAGACATGTTTAAACATGTTAGGTGTACCTTTTGTAATTAATGTCCCCTATGGTGTTACATTTTTCATTTTTAATTTAAACTTAGTGTACTTAGGTGTAAATATATACACATACACATACACTAACACACACACACACAGAGATATATATGTGTGTGTGTGTGTGTGTGTGTTGACTTATCAATAAATATGTGTATAAATATGCTAAAGATTTCATAACATTCTTGATAAATTTAAGCCGATGAAGAGTCGTAAATTCGGAAAACGAATTCCGGTCACACTTTCGATATTTCTTCAAACAAAATGTTTTTGTAAAAAAATTTGGAAAACTATTACCATCATTAATTATTATTTAAAAGAGTATTATTTTTCATTATAAAATATATATATTGAATATTTAAAATTAATTAAATATCTATGAATCAAAGAAGTGAAATTCCGAGTCGTTATACTGTCCCCCCTTAAAAGAATTTCGTCTCCGACACCTCAAACTAACCTGGAAAATACTTAGCACTATACATCATTTGGTATGATGTACATAGATCATTCATATACAATACTATGATTCAATCATGCACTAGAATACATAGCTGTATTTTCGAACTAGTATCGCTCGTTCGATTCTCTAGTGCAGATTCCGATCAGGCTTCATAGTTAGAAACCTCCGTTATCCCTACATAGCCATATACTATGATAGAAAACTTTAGGTTCCTCATTAAGAGCCCTTACCAAGTGTTCGCCGTTAATAATCGAGTGATAAATCCTTCTCTGAAATGGTGTAAAGCACCTCAAGGTCATGTAATCAAATCTTGGATGGAGAATTGTGTGAAAAACTGGAAGGATCTACATGCAACTTACATACTCATTTAAAGTTCTTACTACCCAATTACATTTTACCCTCCAAAAATGATTTGTGGTACATTTCATAGAAATATCAACTTAGGTTCAACACTTTAAAATGACACAACTTATTTATGAAACATTTTCATAAAATCATTTTAATTTATTAATTTGTATTATACTCTTCTCATTCTAAGAGTATACAAAGCATCTGATTTTAAACGTTATTTGTTTATTCTATTCAGATGTAGGCCCAAAATAACTTGGGTCTTATACCTGAGTTGACCAATCCAACCTCTTTACCTAATCGGTCTGGTAATTAGATAAGAGAAGCAGGATGTTGGTATCCTAACTCTGCCTAAGAGTCTACTTTTCTTTAGACTCCTCTAAGGTAAAGATGTTTATTAGCCTACCCAACGACATCAAATAACTTTTCACTTCGTAGATTTAAAATCAAAAGCCACAGTTTCGTTAAACCAAGTCTATTAAACCTTTTTATTAAATTAATTTTACTTCATTATCAACCCATTCTTACATCAAAGTACCACTATATTTGGAAAGTTAAGAGCCAAATACCTGAGTTTTACTTCAATTTTTTTTTTGAAATGATACTTTATCTTTAGCCCTTAGAAAACATTCTTATATCCCAAGTAACTACAAAATGATATCAAGGAACTAAGTACTATCGAATAGCATCATAATTCCCCTTTTCCAAGAAGGGCAATACTCAAGAGGAGTGTTTACCATCCGAACACGTCTCCTGTCCAACTTTAGTCACTTTCGGGTCACTCGGACTAGTTAGTTATAAAAATATTTCTTCTTTTTCAAATCCCTTTTTGAAACAATACTATATATATGTATATTGTTGGTTTCCAACTAAATCCATTTTAACAAAATATTTATCATCCACTTTCTTTGGATTCATTCGGATTCAAACTTGTTTTGATCATACAATGACGATGAGAGTAATTTACAAAGTGCGCTATAACATCTACCAAAGCAAACATTCAATTATCACTTAGAAGATTCTTCAGATCATCACAAAATAGATCGAGACTCATTTCCCAAACCGTCCAAAGATAAACCATACTATCCAATTCCTTTTTTAGAATATTTATACTTCAGAGTATTTTTAAGTAAAATTATTACTATTTTTTCCAGACCATGCAAAGCATTTTCCAAAAGCATTGAGATTTTTAAATTCTTTCAAAATTCATCTTATTTTCAAAATATATTTTAAAATTCTATTTTATAAAATCAACTGAAATATTTCTTTTTAATAAACACCTTATTTTAAACCCAATTTTAACCTAACATTATAACCGAACGCCTTATAGTCAAATTGCGAAACTTAATTCACAAGGTGTTCGTTTCAATGTTCATACAAATTCTATCTGCCCAACCTTGGTTTCAAAACGGACGATTCTAGACAGATTAGCGAATAATAATCAATGCTCAGAACTGGACGAGCATGACTAAGCAAACCCTAAATGATAATAAACAAATATTATCAACTCCTAGCAACAATCACATCATACATAACTATACTTTATTTTTGAAAGTTATCTCTTTACACATAAAATATATTTCTATGTGAAATTATTTCATTTACTAGTTTAAATAATACTATGTTGATTTGCCAAGTTTAAGTGTTAGAAACCCCTATCGACACCATGGTGCCCTACGTCTCGACAATAATTCTTAAACCATTCAACCGATAAATCAACACAATATAAACATTTTTATACCACTAATAAATACGCACTCAATATATACACTCAAAATCATTCTAGGATCATACTTATCCTATCTCAAATGAGCCAACCCCACCAAAGCCTAGGTCTTCGCTCAACTTAAGCACCGATACCATGTTTAATGATCTGCCTTTCTTACACCTAAAGATGACACTAAATACATCCTTGGTATTCATATGTCAGTCATTTAAGTGTCTGAAAGACATGTCATTTGAGGTGAAGAGAAGAAAGACAAAACAAAATCTCATAAAAGATGACGAGTAATATATAATATGAACAAGTCTTTACAAAATGAAATCAACATCAGAGTACACTAACCTATTATTAGCTTGGATGGTTACATTAGTCTGTCCTTACAATTGTTGACAAATATGGACAAGAACTAAACATAACAAAACAAAACAGTAGAAGAATATAAGATACTGAATATGCCTAGGAAAATCCAGGTCGTCACATGGAAGCTCCAAAGAATCCAGCTAAATCTGGAAAATATGCTCGGGCTGACCCGAGCATTATATGAAAACAACGATAGTCTGGTAAAACCAGCATGAGAAGAACAAATCATAAAGACTTTATCATAACCTGTAAAACACTTTTAAAATCAAAGGTATCTCATGTGAGCGCGTCGCACATAAACACAGACGGGTTTTTCCTTACGATAACCAAAACATTTTAATAGAAAATCCAGTGATATTATGATAATGTTTAAGCGTTCAAAATAAATATATGAAAATAACAGAAATTGTTACATTATTGAATTCCAGCATAATAGGTATACATTCAAATTTGCATTGCACTTATTAGAGAATGGATTCCAACAATGGTAAGGTAAGGGACTACCTTCCGTACAGTACACTCTAGAGAATGTACTTAGGTTTAGACTCGGAACTTTGTCGACCCCTACCAACACAGAATCGGCCTACCCTTAAACTTGGATAGTACCGAAAATGTCATCACCCCGGTTGCTCATAACATTTATTGAGATCTCTTATGCACAACCAAGTCCATAATATGGTAATGTAGAAAGGTGATGACACACCCTAATGGGAGCAACCCACGTAGCCCTATTGTATCTACCATGTTTTTGCCTTTTCCGGGGATGTGAGGCTTGAGGCAACGCTTTTACGTTTCTCATAGCAAATAATATTTGAATGCTAACACCGCTCTTTGGCAGAATTTCAATGTCATCATTCATCCATACAAGTACATTTTGGGTCTGAATGCAGTCGAAGGCACTACCTCTACTACATTTTGAATCACCCTCGGGATTAGTAGCAAATAGCCCTTACACTTCAAAGGCTCTGTCTTCAATCTTCGTCAATATATCTTCAGTTCGAAACGCATGAGTTGGATCGAAATGGTTTTTAGATTGGTACTTATCTGATCCCGGTCTCTTCGAAAAAGCTTCTAATAGTTTTCGGTAAACTCAAACCCCATTCTTTAGGAAATAATCAGACAAAAGAGTAGAGCGGAGATTACCTCCTAATCATTTGTGGATGGATTTCCTTATCATTTATCCTAGAAGAATGAAACAAGTTTATACGTATAGTATAGCACCACCGATGGTAACTATACCATATAATTCTCATGTTTCTCATAGATATTTCCGAAGTTGTGTTTTAGTCCATATTTTAAAGTCAGTTAATTAACTATCAAATAAACAAACATCAATCATTGATTTGATTCCATATGAGATCGACTAAGCCTTTATTAAATAACCTTTATTTAATAAAATCCTCTTTATAAAACTTGATCAAAAGATCTTTTCTAGAACACTTATCTCAAACCCCTCCCATTTATACTTGGAAAATAATATAAGCATTTACCGAAAATATTTTGGAAAATTATCTCTTCTCACATTTCATATTAAATGGCCCGGCAATTCCCTTTTCAAAACATCTCTTTCTATAAAAAAAAACATTCAAATATTCCTTATAAAAATTCATTTTTTTAAGTTCGCTTCATATTTCAAACCTCTTATAAAATTTTCAACTAAATTTAAACTTCTTTTAAGTTCTCTAAAATTATTTATAAAATATCTTTCTATTTTTAAAACCTTTTATAAATCTCCATTATAACTCCTTTATAAATTTTATTTATAAAATATCATTTACCAAATATCATTTGTAAAACACTTTAGGTAAACCCTTTTATGTAGTAAAACCGTTTTACAAACAAATTATTATTTAATATCTTTATCAAATAATAATATAACTTGAAAATCATTTATAAACTTCAAAAACCTAAATGATTAAATAATTTAAGTTTATTCAAAAACGTACTTTATAAGTTCAAAAACGAAAAAAGCTTAGCAATCCTAATGGTAATAATTTAAGTTACCATTAAATTTCAAATCTAATTCACTTAACAGTCATTTACATAGGTCAACGGGTATGTATAAACAACTCATACTAAATTAGGAAATAACATGTCAATATAACTAAAAGGAATATACGTGCCCAAATAGCATATTAGCAGGATGGTGATTTGTCCTGCTAAATAAATGTCCAAACAATTCATTTCATATTATAGAGTGGTAATTTATTCTACTAATATATGTTCACACAATCAATAATCAATTTACTGCAGAACGAAAAATTATCCTGTTATCCTATGTCTACAACTACTAAACAATTATACTATAACAGAATGGGGATTTATTCTACTATTAGATGTACAAATAATTCAATCAATGAATCAATATTATAACTCATTCATAGTTATTTGTCTATTTAATTTATTGAAATTTGAATATCTTGTGCTCAAAGCTATCCTTTGTAAAATAAATTGATTCTTGAAAAATCAAAGGATTCAGAACTTAAACTCCCCTTTAAAATAAGTAAATATAAGTTAAACTCTTATTAAATCATAATTAATCATTATTAAATCTTAGCTTATTTAAATAAATAAATTAAGAAATAATTAAACCTTTAAATAAATAATTATACAATAAATAATTATTAAATAAATAATTAAACACTAATAAATGCTTTATTAATAATTAAATAATCATTTAAACCTTAATTAATTATTTTGTAACAACCCGAAATTTAACCCATAATAGTTAATTCATTAATTAACTAAATGATAAAATAACTTTGTGAAATTATCAGAATTGAGCCATGGAAGTTGCACCATTGTGTCCATGGTAATTTTCCGGTCAATTTCCGTATATAGGACTTTAGAATCCGAGCTAGTATGAACGATTTACAAAATAAACAAGAACACAATAATAATAATAAAGCCCTAATTCGACCGGTCGGTCGGTCGATCTACGGGGGAGGGGCGATCGACCGTGCGGTCGAACCGCCTTTCTTAATGAGCGAACGAGCGAACGTTCATTCGTTCAATTGTTGTACGTTTGTTTCGCATTATTTGGCTTCACCTGGTCCCTTTATTCTTGCATATAATGCTCCAATTCGCCTATGACATACTTGCATCCTATTCAATCCCCAAATCCAATGGTATGAGATCCACTTCTACCCCTATAAATAAGACCCTAGGCCTAACACTTTTTCTCATTCTAGTTTTTCTCCGCTTGTGTTCACCTTTTCAGGAAAGACCCTAAAAGGAATAATTTTCCAAGGAGGGAATCTTTTTAATAAAAATATTTTTATACCTTCTCGTAGATCTGGGGAGACCTAAGGAAGATCTAAGGACCACAGGTGAGTGAGTGTAATTATTTTAAAGATTTCTTTAAGTGATTAAAAATAATAGGGTTTCCAATAGTTGTAGTTTTACTATGATTTTTGAAATAACCTTTTCAGTAGTTTATTTGTAGTTTTTATAATTATTTTCAGTCTATTTCCTTTCAACTATTATTTTCAGTAATAGATACTCCGTTTATTTATAGTTTATTTGTAGTATTTAGTTATTTACTATTATTTATACGTTATTTACATCTTCTTTCCATGCTTTGGATTTTCTTCTATTTTCAGTTTTCTTATATTCCTTCTTCTTTGCGTATGGATTAGAATAGGATTAACGCGATTATGGACTAAATTGTAAGAAAACTGAAATGATGGAATATAAGATGCAAATTGCAAAGACTGTAATATAAATGGAATTGGACTGAAATTATGACTAATTGGACTGAAATTATGCCTAATTATGACGCTAATTGGAGTGAATTAAAAAGATTGGCCTAGTTATAATTTAGAATTATAACTAAAA
Source organism: Allium cepa (assembly GCA_030765085.1). Classification (NCBI taxonomy): domain Eukaryota; kingdom Viridiplantae; phylum Streptophyta; class Magnoliopsida; order Asparagales; family Amaryllidaceae; genus Allium; species Allium cepa. Next base: position 627,228,761 of record CM060939.1, read on the forward strand.
AGAGTAAAAGATGAAAGAAGCTTACTTTCACACTTAGACCTTAGGTTAAGTAATAAGCGTGATTGTGATGTAGGTTAAAAAGAACAGAATAAGTCTTATTTCAAGGCTAAGGATAAACCAATATAAAAAGATAGTAGGGATAAATTATATAGGCTTATTTAAAATAATTTATTTAATTTAATAAGCAAAGATGAAAGTAGAACCTGTACCAAATAGAACCCGTATTAGACAAATAGTGAGCCTAGTGCAAGCTTACGCTAAGAATGGTAGTAATTGGTCAAATAGAAATCCAAATCACTGCGTATTTGGAGAAGGGGCGCAACTAGATATTTTTTGGATGAAGAGCCAGAACCAATATCACTTCCCATATAGATTCTATGGACACACGATGATCTCACATTAGCTTGAATTGGGATGAGGGGCACACTTTTGCTGGAGTTGAAAGTAATAAGAAGACCCAATACATGGAGCAAAAGGTAGCATGGGCATGGTGGCATTTACGCATGCAACTTACATTCAAGTGTTCAGTAATAGCTATGAGTTCCAAGCACTTAGCATAGGTATCTTCCATAGAAACCAATGCCTTCTGCGTAGGGAGCTGTATATGTCGTCTGGTCCATAATAACATTCTATGTAGAGACTTATATATAGTGTCTGGTCCACAATAAATAATGCCGTCTGTGTCGAGTGCTATATATAACATTTGGTCCATAGTAACATTTTTTGTAGAGAGTTACATAGTAGCTGGTCCACAGAAAGGTACTACAGAGCAGTGGGCCGATCAAAATGGCAGGATTAAGGTTACATCCTAATTACAGAATTAGGAATTTAGCCTAATCAAAGCAGAAATCAAGGAAAAGTGCAAGCAATCAAAGTTAACCTATCTTATAAATTGAGCAATAAGTAATCGTACTTATTTTCAATTTATCTCTTTCCTATTTTCTTTATTATCCTTATTTATACTAGAAACAATTGCAGAGTCTATTACTTTTACTTTGCTTAATGACTGTAGTAATTACTGTCATTCACCAGACTTTTGGTCTGACCTACTCTTCTATTTTCCCCTCCCCCTTAGGCAATCAAGGGAGAGGACGGCAGATTGCAGTTGCTTGGAGATTTCTTAGAGGAGTTTACTATCATGTATTTCTTTTCTTTCAGCTTGTTCTTTCTATATACTGGCTTATTATGAGGGATATTTGTACTCTGATTTTTGTTGAGACCACGAGCTTTTATTTCATGAGACATGTTGGGTTTAAAGACATGTTTGGTATTTGAATTTTGACTTATTTGGTTTATGAAGCAATTATGAAGCTTTTGTTTTAAATAGGTTATTATTTTAGTATCCGTTGTTTTTACGTATTTTTGTCTTATGAATCTTAGTCTCTATTAGTTTCAGTTAAACCCTCAATGCACCACACCTTTTAATGTGTCCTTTTGGATATATTAAGGAGTGTGGGGTGTTTCATTTGGTATTAGAGCCTAAGGTTACAAGATTTCAAAAAAAAATTATTTTAAAAGTAGTATTTTTCGAAATAACTATTTTTAAATATATTTTTTGAAAAGAACTCTTAGAAATAATTTTTAAGTTTCAAAGAGTTTTTATAAAAATCCCCTCAATGTCCACTTCAACCATCCTTTGATTCTTTCAAGCCTTAGATTCCTTTTCTTCGCTTAGTATGACTAACCGGTTCCGTAGAGCTACGGTAGCAAAGGTGCAAAGACAAGCGCCCAATAGTGCACCGGTAGGTGGAAATCCCTTTAATCTGCATACACCAACCAATTTTTCTAAGTTATGCAAGAACTACAGAGGATTTCGAGGAGGCACAAGTTAGGTTGGAGGTCATGGAGAAAAGGTTTAGGATGTTAGATTTGGAGGACCTTAGAAGTGAATCAAGAAAAGCAGAAAACGTAAGCGTTGTAGAATGACTGGTCGTTACGCAAAAGATTGTAAGAAGGCAGGAATGAAGGGAAGGTGTTTTAATTGTGGACATATTGGTCACTTAAGTATTTGTCCTCAGAAAACGGGGCAGGCAGCGAGCGCACCTACAGCATAGATTCAGACTTTGGTTACAGCACCTTCCAGTAGCATTCCAGATAGAGGTAGGGAAGTCACAATTGAAGGTTTGATTTCCATATCTGATTTTTCCATTCAGACTCTATTTGATTCTGGAGCATCACACTCTTTCATCTCTAGTTCTTTGGCAGATTGTTTGCACTTAAACATCTTTTTAGTAGTAGATCCCATTGTTGTTTCAAACCCCATGGGAGGATCTAACCCCATGGGAGGATCTACCTCTTGTTTATGGTTTGTAGGGATTAGAAAATTTATATCCTAGGCGTAGAATTTGACAATGACGCCTATATCTTGGAATTTTCGGGGTATGGGATGATTTTGGGAATGGATTGGCTATCCACATATGGAACTATAATAGACTGCGAGAAGAGAGTGTTAGACTAGAGACATGCGTCAGCAGGATTCTCGAGAATCCTAGGGACCCACAAGGGTCGGTTATATTGAGCTTTCTTTATTCCCTCGATTCGTCATCATCAGAGTTTGATTTGGTTCCCATCGTCGTAAATTTTTCCAAAGGTTAGGGGACTACCCCCCTAAGGGAGAGATTGACTTTAGGATTTATTTTGCTGGCCAATAGCATTGCCCATAGGGCATGGCACCTAGGGAAAGGAGGGGATTGACGTGAGCTTTGGAGAAAGGTTTCATAAGAAGAATATATCGAAATAGGGAGCGCCAGTTGTCTTCGCTACCAAAGCAGGTGGTTCTCTCCGACTTTGCTTTGACTATAGAGAATTGAATAAGCTCACAAAGAAGGACCATTATCCACTCTCTAGGATAGATGATCTTTTCAACCAGTTAGTTGGCTCTTTAGTAATTTTCTAACTTGGTCTTGCCACTGGATTTCACCAACTTAGGGTCATTGATGACAGCATTGATAGGACCACATTTGGGACACTCGACGGATTCTTTGAGTGGATGGTTAGGCCTTCTGGGCTAACCAATGCCCCAGCCTATCTTGTTGATTTGGTGAGCTATGTTTTTAGAGATGTCCTAAAATAAACCTCGTGGTGGTATTCGTGGTTGACATTTTGATGTTTTTCAAGAAGTATGGGAGAGCATGTTATTCATATGAAGAAGGCTCTTTGTACGCTTCGTGTTCATCAACTAATGACAGAGTTCTTGAATTATTACTTTTGAAGTCGTTTATTAGGGTATAGAGAATGTCTACACATGGTGGAGATTTAAGGAACGGTTTTGTACATTTAGGATTTAGATTATGGAAATCCAAAGAGAGCTAGGCAAAGGTTAGAGATGTATAATAAAGTTCAATAGACATGCAAAGAAGAAAGTCCACGTGTAGATAATTATAGAAATTATAATTGTCTCAGACAAGTGGATTTGACGATGATGCCTTAGAATATATATGAGTATAAAAGAGAAATAGGAGTAAAAGCCTTTAGTTTAGGAAAAGTACTCCTAGGTTAGTAAGGGAAAAATCCACTTTATGCCAAGCCCGATAAAATGAAATTTTTGAAATTTAAAACGTTGAAAATAAAAATGTAATTGTTAGAATTGAAAATTTTCATTTTTAATATTTTCTTGAAAATAAATATAGGGTTTTTGAAGAATGGTATGAAATTTAAGTTGGTTTTTATATAATGAAAAATTGGAATTCATTTTAAAGAATTATGGAGTATATGTATATATAATTCGCTGGTTTCATTTTAAGTAAACCAAGATTTTTAACATAAAAATCTAGAGTGCATCAAGTATAGAAAACATTAATTACAACTTTTATTATTGTAATAAATATTTTCGTGGAAAATAAGTCGAGCATAGGCTATAACACTATTGTTATAGTACGTGACTCTCAAGAGAAATATTTTTTAGATAGGTATATGAGATTATTGGTATTTGTTTAATTGTATCCATACACTAGTATTTTTGCGTTGTAGTAATGGTTTTTTACGCAACATCCGTTTTAATCCAAATAAAATGTATTTTAAAAGGTGATTTCTAAGTATAGTAAAAAAAATGGTTTATAAAGTACATAAATTATTAATAAATATAAGGAAGTGTTTTTGTAGGTATGGAAATATTAAAACAGTTTTAAGATGAGTTTTTCTGAAAAGAAAAGGTGTAAGTTAGATATTACAAAATATTTATCATGGAAGAGTATAATTTAAATATATTTTAATCTATTAGAATGAAAAGAATAATGATATGATTTTCTATGAAACCGATAAAAATGTTTTATGCAAGTTACAAGGAATACATGAAAGAGATATGCATGGTATGGAAAGCACCATATTTTGTATAGCCTATTTGAGAAATATAAAATAAGTTCCTTGTAATTTCACATAAACATGAGATTTTCTTTTAAACGGTTCATAAAAGATTTTAGCGTTAATAACTTCTCATCAGAGAAGGTAGTTCCAATACATTAAGATATGATACTGTTAGATGGAATAAGAAACTGTTTTGAAAACACATAAAGAATATTTTAAAGATATTTTAAAAGAAAATGGTTTGGTAAAAAAATAAATGATTTTTTGAAATGAAAATCTTAACAAAATTAAAATTTGAAAACATAAATTTTTATAGAAAATTGTAAAAGTCTTTAAAAGAAAGAGAGATATAACTTTTAGACTTAAAAATTTAGAATTTTTCCCTCTCGGTTTGGGAAATAATATTAAGGGACCAAGTATTTTTGAAATGAATAGAAACTGAAAAGATAACACTTTTAAAGACAAAGATTTTGGGATTTGATGTTTTAAATTTTTTAGAAACCTCAATTTTTAAAACAAGGTAAATACTAAACCAAACTCTTAAATGTGGAGTAGATAAGAATCATTTCCTACGAGTAACGGAAATGGTGTAAGGAGATAGCAGTAATTACTTTTAAAAGTAATAATGGAAGTTTCCGTAAAGTGTATAGGACACAGGTAAGAACCTAGGAATGTTGAGTCATGAAGAACTGTAAAGTGAAATTAGTAGGATAGTAAGACAAGAATGGTTGAGAATGAGTATTCTTGATTTTGGAAGAATTTGGGAAAAACATCTTTCTTTAGTGGAATTCATATGGTAGTAGTTTTCAAGCTAGCATTGGAATGGCATCGTTTGAACCTCTTTTTGAGAAGGCCATGTAAGCCGTCTTCATGTTGGTTGGAATCTACGAAAAGGTTGCTTCTTGGTTCCGATATGGTTAGAGAGATTTCAAAGAAGACTAGTTTGATTAGGAGAAAATTTGTATCTCGTATCCATGTCTGTTTGATAATAGGTTCTAGAATTTCCTTTTTCTATCTTTAGTTTTGAATAGGTTCTTTCTTTTATTATCCTTTCGGAGGGGAGAACTTAAGATTTAACCTATGGATAGTAGGATTTTATGTAAACATGTTAATGGAACATGTTATGAATGATGTATGCTAGTGATTGCAAGGTTTGCTAGTGGATGCTAATGGACGCATATAGGTATACTGCACACTATTATTCCTTAGGGATCGGCCTAACTAAGACACTGAGCATATGCATACGGATGTGTGCGCATTTTATTCTATTTTACAAGTTTGCTATAAATGGATGATTTTCATATGGTTGTTGCATTTGGATGATGTTTGTAGCATGCATATAGAATTATCAACTATCATTAGGAAATTTTCGCATTCATTTGGACACATGGCACGGACAAGATTGCGTAAAAGGAGGTCAACTGAATCAGTGGACCGCCTACTCTTTTGCATTAGTTAGGGACATTTACACTAATTGCATAAGTATCATAAATTGCAATAGAAAATTTTAAGGACAATGGATGAATGGTTGATGATTGAGTAATTGGTTTTTAGAAGTGAATGGAAAATTTTAGCACATTCTTTTATCCTTAGAGATTTCGGGGATGAAATCTCTTAAGGAGGGGAGAATGTAAGAACCTGAAATTTAAATCGTAATAATTAATTCATTTATTAACTAAATAATAATAACTTTGATAAATTATCAGAATTGAGCCAAGGGAGTTGCACCATTGTGTCCGTGGTAATTTTCTGTTCAATTTCCATATATAGAACGTCAGAATCTGAGCTAATATGAACGAGTTACAAAATAAAAAAGAACATGAAAAATAATAATAAAAAAAAGAAAAAGAAACCCAAGGTCGACCGGTCGATCGACCTAGGGGGAGGGGCGGTCGACCTGCCTTCCCTAATGAGCGAACGGACGACCGTTCGTTCGTTTAATTGTTGTACGCGTGTTTTGCATTATTTGGCTTCATATGTCCCTCTATTCCTGCTTCCGGTGGCTCCTATTCAGCCTATGACGTGGTTGCATCCTGTTCAATCCCAAAATCCAATGGTCTGAGATAAACTTCTACCCCTATAAATAAGACCCCAGGCCTTCCACTTTTTCTCATTTTAGATTTTCTCCGCTTGGGTTCACCTTTTCAGGAAGGACCCTAAAAGGTATAATTTTTCAAGTAGAGAATCTTTTTAATAAAAATATTTTTAGACCCTCAAGTAGATCCGAGGAGATCTAAGGAAGAGCTAAGGACCACAGGTGAGTGATTGTAATTATTTAAAAAAATTCTTTAAATGATTTAAAATAATAGGGTTTTCAATAGTTGTAGTTTTACTACGTTTTTGGAATAGCCTTTTCAGTAATTTATTTACAGTTTTTTGAATTATTTTCAATCTATTTCCTTTCAGCTATTCTTTTAAGTAATTTTAGTTTATTTCTATTAATTATAGCTTTTCCATTTTTGCAGTATTTTAGTTTATTCACAGTTATGTATACGTTATTTACATCTTCTTTCACGCTTTGGATTTTCTTCTATTTTCATTTTTCTCTTAATCCTCCTTCTTCTTCGCGTATGGATTATAATAGGATTAATGCAAATATGGACTAAATTGTAAGAAAAATAAAATGATGGAATATAAGGTGTAAATTACAAAGACTGTAATATAAATGGAATTGGACTGAAATTATGACTGACTGGAATGAAATTATGCCTAATTATGACATTAATTGGCGTGAATTAAAAAGATTGGACTATTTATAACTTAAAATTATAAAAAAAAAGAGTAAAAGATGAAAGAAGCTTATTTTCACACTTAGACCTTAGGTTAAGTAATAAGCATGATTATAACGTAGGTTATAATAAAAAAAACAGAATAAGGCTTAATTCAAGGCTCAGGATAAATTAATAAGCAAAGATAGTATGGATAAATTGTAAAGGCTTATTTAAAATAATTTATCTAAGTTAATAAGCAAAGATTAAAGTAGGATCTGTACAAAATAGCATTCCCTATTAGATAGAACAGTGAGCATAAGGAATGCTTATGCTAAGAATGGCAGTAATTGGTCAAATAAAAATCCAAACCATGAGGGATTTGAATAAGGGGCGCAATTAGATATTGTTTAAATGAAGGGCCATTACTAACAGTATTTCCCCTATAGATTCTATGGACACACGGTGATCGCACGTTAGCCTAAAGTGGGATGAGAACACTTATGTTGGAGTTGGAGTTAATAAGAAGACCCAATATGTGGAGCAAAAGGTAGCATGGGCTGGGTGGCAGTTACGTGTGTGACTTCCATTCGGGTGATCATTAATAGCTATGAGTTCCAAGCGCTTAGTATAGGTGTCTTCCTTAGACATCAATGCCTTCTATGTAGGGAGTTATATATGTCTCTGGTCCATAGTAACATTCTGTGTAGAGATTTATATACATCGTCCAGTCCATAGTAAATAAATGCCTTCTGTGTAGGGAGCTATATATGTCGTCTGGTCCACAATAACATTTTGTTTTGAAAGATACATAGCAGCTGGTCCATAGAAAGGTACTATAGAGTAGCAGGTCGATTAAAAGGGTAGGATTAGGGTTACATCCTAATTATAGGATTACGAATTCAGCCTAATCAAAGCAGAAATTAAGGACAAGTGCAAGCAATCAAAGTTAACCATCTTATAAATTGAGCAATATTTAATCGTACTTATTTTCAGTTTATCTCTTTCCTACTCCCTTTATTATCTATCTTATACTAGAACCATTGTAGAGTCTATTACTTTTACTTTACTTAAAGACTCTAGTAATTACTATCGTTTATCGGACTTTTAGTCTGACCCACTCCTCTAGTTTCTCCTTTTTTCCCCCGTAGGCAATCCAAGGAGAGGATAGTACATCGTAGTTGCTTAAAGATTTCTTAGAGGAGTTTACTACCATGTATTTCTTTTCTTTCATCTTTTTTCTTTCTATGTACTGGCTTATTATGAAAGATATTTGTACTTTGATTTTTGTTAAGACCACGAGTTTTTATTTCATGAGACATGTATGTTGTATGTGGATTTTGACTTATTTTTTTTATGAAGCAATTATGAAGCTTTTGTTTTAAGTAAGTTATTATTTTAGTTTCCACTGTTTTTACCTATTTTTGTCTTATGAATCTTAGTCTCCATTAGTTTCAGTTATAGCTACAACGCACCACGCCTTTTAGTGTGTCCTTTTCGGTATGTTAAGGGGTGTGGGGTGTTTCAAATTTAATGTTAATTAATCTCTTTTAAATAATATTTAATTAAATCTTAAGTAATAAATTAAACCTTTAATATATAATTTATAAATTAAAACCTTCGTTAATTTAAAAATAAACACATGGCTAATAATTAATTAATAATTAACCCTATATTTAATTAGAAGTTAATTAAAAGTAAATCATATATTTAACTCATAATTAATTAGAAATTAATCAAAATTGCTAATTAATTAATTAAAATTAATCTTATCCTTAAAGAGGTAATTAATTAGTAACTAAACTTCACTTAATTAAGGTTAACAAGCCTTATTAATACTTGATTAATTAATAATTATTGAATGTTGATTAATTAATACTTATTATAATTGATTGTTTAATACTTACTAAAACTTAATTAATTATTAATTATTAAATCCTTAGTCAACTTTTAAAAAATACGGTTAATAGGCTTGTAAAACATTTTCAAAAATGTAACAACCCGGAGATTTTCAACCCTGAAATTGACACTAATACATACATTGTATAGAGTATCGAGCAATCGAGAGCCTGAAATCCTAGACTATTAGGGTTAAGAAGAGAAAGAAGAAAGAAAGAAACAGTAAACAACAACATAAAATCTCATAATCGCAGCGGAACCAAATATAATATAAAATAACAGCATTTATACAAGAAAAGCTATAACTGTTTATTTGTATACAAGATATCGAAGTACAACAAATCTGGACAATTATAATAACATGTCCCTAAATATGGACTATACAGTCTTTGATACACAGCGGAATATAATCAGTACGTCTCTACCATCCAGCTCGTCTCCTGAGCTCCAGAATGTCCTAACCTAAAATCTGCAATACACAGTCTGACCCGAGCATTACAATAAAGTAATACCCGATTCAAACTGGAAACCAGCGTGAGTAAACCTATCTAATATGAAATAATTAAGTCATAAAACTTCTTTGAAAACTAGGGTAACTCGTCCAACGTTACGAATTCTTATCTTGTTGTAACCAATATTTGTTACTAAATCCATTATTAAAATGATATCTAAGTGCAGTTATTTATTCAAAATGGTCGGATTTACTTAATTTATTCAGTTCCATCCTATTTGATTCTACAAATCAACCCATAAACAATGTAGTAGTTATTAAATCAAAGTGATTGCGGAAAACGTTGATATCCGATCTCGATCTCTTCGAATCCAAATGCCATCCTTTGAGCCAAGTTGTTTTTAGCAAAACAATTTCAATTTCAGAATGTCATGTTCACATAGAAAATCCATCACACATATCTATTTCAAATAACGTCTCATGTTTATATTCACTGTTCAATTCAGGGTACAGAACAACTAGAAATAACACACTAGATAAATCAATAATTTAAAACAGGGAATTAGGCTGAAGGAAAAACCTGAGAACACTTTTAGTCTGAAGGACAGAAGTTTTAAAATTTAGTCTGAAGGACAAAAAATGATATATTCATATAGCATTGCACATCCATAATGCTATATTCATATAGCATTACACAGCTTCTTGTTTGTGTATGTAGAAACTTATAAAATTGTGTTGTATATAGCATTATAGATGTGTAACGCTATATGAATATAGCATTATGGATGTGTAATGCTATATGAATATATCATTTTTTGTCCTTCGGGCTAAATTTTAAAACTTCTGTCCTTTAGACTAAAAGTGTTCTCAGGTTTTTCCTTCAGCCTAATTCCCTCAATTTAAAATACTTGACCATTTTAAGCTATCCATAGACTAGATTAACTAGTCACACAATCATCCCTTTAATTTAAATAAAATTTATTATTTTAAAATCCGGTTTAATTATTATTAAACTAACTACAAACCATTTTAATTTTTTAATTAAATATTTGGAATTAATCAATAATTAACATGCATAATTAAATTAAGACTTTTGATTTATTAAAAGTTTAAAACATTTTATTTTACCTTAACCATTAACTAATTTTAGCTATTTATTTTACACTGATAAACTTTAGTAATTAATAAATAATTAACAAATATATATAATTATCTTAAGCTTAATTAATCACAGCTTAAATCATTTTATTTATACTTGCCATTAACTAACCTAAGGTTCAAGTTAATTTAAGGTTTCAAATTACTTTAATTATATTAACTATAAACAAATTTGACAACTATTTTCAAGTTAATTATTAAACAATTTTATTAGCAAGTGGTTAAAGAGCTAATCAATCTTGGGTTCCTCTATTCAGAAATTTTTTTAGGGAAATTTGGTTTTAAAAATACTTAAAAATATTAATCTTTTACTTTTTGAAAGGCAAGAGTAAAACTCATTTTATTAAATTATATCGAATTACAAGATCAGTAACAGATCACAAAAATATCACTCCAATACAACCACTCAAGACAATAACCCTCTGAATGGCAAAATCCTATAGTATACACATTACAGAGATAATAAAACAACCATATACAAGCAAAAATTACACAGAACCAACTAAATGATTTGAGAATCCTATTATGTATATCAATCCAGAAATAGCCCACTGTCTCAAGTAGAATTGCCATGAACTTCAAATAAGATTAGCTTTCAAGTCTCTGAGAATTTTGCCATGAATAAGATAATACAGCTGTGCCGCATTCTTACATCCCACACCAAAAACTCTATCATTCCTTTCAGACCATATTGCATGTATCAATTTCTTTAGCAGTTTAAGCAACAACCTTGCCTTATGAGTTTTCCACCTTGTAGCTTTGAATACATTGAACCATTCCACTGAGCTAACAGGTGATGGTTTATAAAAACCCCCATTAGAAAGTAACTTGTACCAAATCTGATACACAAACGTACACTCAAAAAACAAGTGAGTATTATTTTCAGTTTCAGAATTGCATAGCACACATAAATCATCTGAAATAATACCCATTTTACATAGTTTGTCCTTAGTATTTAATGCATTGGCCATCACCTTCCATAACAATAAATTCTCCTTTGCATTCCCTCCAATATTCCATATTCTTGAATGCCAAGGGAATTGGTTACCATTTTGACAGAGAGCATTATACACAAGTTTAATGGAATGATGTTTACCCTTTTCAGTCCAAATTAAAACATTGTCATTATTGATAATGGGTTTGCCAGTCATAGCATTCCATAAGTTCCTAAGTTGGTACGAACTAGAATATGGTAGAACAATACCATCATCATGCATAAACTCCTCAACCTTTGCATGTTCAGGAATACCAGAGCTTCTTCTCAAGTCATAATTCACTACAGAACTTAAGATCATCCCTTGTTTAGCCCATGGTGAGTGCCAGAATGATAAATCCTTAATCAAAATATAGTTACACTGAATAAGAGGTATGAAAGTCTCTCTAAGCTTGAGAATACATCTCCAACTCCAACTGCAGCTTTGAGGAATGGGCATAATCCAAAAAAAAATTTTACCAATAAGATTATTATTGACCCATTGAGACCATAAATTCCTTTCTGATTCAAAGATTTTATTGAAGTAAACTGATATAGCTGCCTTATTCCAAAGAAAAATATTAGTAATACCAAGACCACCTTTCTTTTTGGATTCAAATAGTTTATAAAAAGAAATAGGAATCATCTTTTTGGAAAAAGGGTCACCATGCCAAAGAAATTTATTAAATGCACTAGAGATCATATTAATAAGCTTAACAGGAAGTATGTAATGTCTAGTCCAATATGTTGTGATGGCCACTGCTATTGATTGAATGATAGTTAATCTTCCTGCTTGTGACAGTTTATCCATTGGCCATAACCTAAGCCTTTCAATAATCCTCTCAAAAAGTGGTAAGCAATTTTGTTTAGTAACTCTAGAGAAAAAGATAGGCAAACCCAAGTAGAAAGAATTTTTGGATAACTCCTGAAGACCAGAGCACCTAATAATATCATTTTTCAGACCTGAATCTAAACCAGCAACTAATATATTGGACTTGTGAAGATTAATCTGAAGGCCAGTAATAGAATAGAAAATTTCAAGAGATGACAATATACACTGAATATTGTGATAAGAAGGTTTGGAAAAAATGATAAGATCATCAGCAAAGAGAAGGTGGGTAATAACAGGTCTTTTACATTTAGGATGAAGCTGAAAATCACCTTTAGCAACAAGATTCGTCAAAATGGGATTAAGAAGTTCCATAACAATTATGAACAAATATGGAGAAATTGGATCACCTTGCCTAACACCTTGTTTACTTTTAAAATAACCATATAGACCACCCTCTCTAGAAATTGAAAACATAGGTGATGATATACAAGTGTAAATCCATGCTAAGAAAGGCTTTGGAAAATTCATTCTGGATATGATTGCTAAAATTGAATTCCAAGCAATAGAATCAAATGCCTTTTTAATGTCAAGCTTTAACATGCACCTTGGAGAAATATTTTTCCTTTCATAACCATACAATAATTCTTAGGTTAAGAGAATGTTATCACTTATAGATCTACCCTTAATATATGCAGCCTGATTATTTGAGATGATGGATGGCAAGACTGATTGTAATCTATTAGCTAAAACCTTTGAAATTATTTTATAAATGATATTACAACATGAAATTGGTCTAAAATCACCAACAGATGATGGATTAACTATCTTAGGTATAAGTGCAATAGCAGTGGCAGCAAGTCCAACAGGTAATCTATTATTAAGAAAAAAATATTGAATAGCCTTGATAATATCAGACCCAATTATCTTCCAACTTTGTTGAATAAAATGTGCATTATAACCATCTGGACCTCCACAACTATCACTATCCAAACTAAAGACCGCAGCTTCAATTTCATTATTAGAAATAGCACTGATCAGAGAATTGGATTGATGGTTGTTTAAGGTTGGAAGAGTGATATCGTAGAGAGGTTTAATGTCAGGAATGAATTGATTATTTGGAGCTAGAATGGATGTAAAATACCTCACAAAGGCTTCATTAATACCATTAAAAGTTTCCACCAAATTTCCACACATGTCCTTTATCAGAAAAATGCTTTCACGATTCCTTTTGACTCTTAAGTAATTATGAAAATATTTAGTGTTCCTATCAGCCTCCTTATCCATTCTCAAGTGAATTTTCTGCTTGAGTGCTGATACTTCTTTTTGAATAATTTGTTCAAGAGCATTCTTTAATTGCATTTTAGTGTGAATTAAAAAATTATCAAATGGTCTAGCACTCAGTTGCTCTTGTATCCTAATCAGCTGATTCCTAATTTGAGAGGATAGTTTAGAATCCTTACCAAAACTAGCTGAAGACCAACTTCCCAGTTGAAATTTTAAAGCTTTCATTTTAAGTATAATATTTGTGAGAGGATCCTTGCCAAATTGCATTCTCCAGACCTGCTTTAAAATATCATAATATTCCACCTGTTTAGTCCAAAAATTAAAAAATTTAAAAGAGTGTTTCCCTCCACAAAAATCATCAAGTCCCCAAAGAAAAATTAATGGCCTATGATCAGATAAAGAAGGCTGACAAATGTTATAGAAGGATTTAGGCCAAAGATGAAGAAAAGATAGATTTAGAAAAATATGATCAATCTTACATAATGTTGGATTACCACTCCTATTACAATTAGACCAAGTAAAATCAGGACCAAAGTGTTTAGCAGGAAAAAGATTGGATTAATTAAAGCACTATTTAGAGGAGTAATATCCTTGAGAGATAATGGGCAGCCACCACACTTTTGATTACTTGCAAACATACTATTAAAATCCCCACCAATAATCCAAGGAATTGAAGTTGAATTTAAGGAATTGAATTGAAGTTGCAAACATACTATTAAAACCACACTTTATATTTATTTTATTTTTTTCTTTTCCTCTATTTCATTTTCCTTTTCTTTCCCTTTCTTTATTTTCTTTTACTTTTTATTTTCTTTCTTATTCCTTGGTCCACCCCTCTTTCTTCCTTTCTGCCCATTCTTCTTTTCCGAGTTTTCCTTTCTTCCTTCCATTTTTCTCCTGCACAACTTCGATGTACACCTGAACCAAGTCGTGCACGTGCACACGACGTCAAGCCCCACCGTGTGACGCCCCACCTCTATACCCACGCTAGACAAGAACATTACGGTGAATGCTGTCGACTAGCACGGAGAATAAGGCTGTTGAGGAGCGACCATCCATGTAATTTCTTTGCGCGAGCACCGATATGTCCGATAATATAACATGCATTCTATTTCAAGAGGAAATCCGACATACCGACACAAACTCAAAGCTACTACACGGTGGCTATACAAATCCTTCGGAAAACAAATATAGAAATAAGCATAACACAAATCAATCACAGACAATTCATATCACAAAGGCGGAATAAGATATGAATATTACACTAGAAAGTGTACATCAGAGTAGTGGTCTAAAAAGATCCACAATATCACAAAAGAATAGTTACACGAACTACACAAAAGAATAAGTATACATTAGGAATCGATATCTCAAAGGTATACAACAAAATAACTATTAATCTAAGTAGTTAACCCAAAAGTCAAGGAGTTAATCCCGGATGAGAAGTCAAGCAGAAGCACCTGTAACATCTCGGTCTGACCCGAGTATTATTTATAAGAAAATAATAAACGGATCAGTCTAACTATAAATATCAGATAACATGATATAGGATAGGAGATATGACTAAACACATAATAATCACAATGCCAAGCTGTGATATATATAAGTAATTGAAAATCAACAAGAGATTAATCAATATCACGATAATCTACTCAAGATAAAAAGGAATGTCATACTCCTAATTTCATTCACCAAGCCACAATAAATGACATATAAGATATGGCATAGGCGTATAATATCCATAATGGCATACTACTATGAGTATGTAAATGATAATCAACAAACGATTAATCAATATCAAAGAATCTTCTCAAAGATCGAAAAAGGGTATCATACCCAAAACTTGTATTCACAACAAGTTAATGACACACGAAATCACCTATGCACAAGAATTGATAAATCATATCAATAGAAATCACAAAAATAGGCGAAGAAGAAAATTCCATAATTCGACACACGAAATCCAGAAATCACACAAAATAAGGGGGGGAAAGGCCTATCACATGAACGGGAGCATGAAAACTCACCAACAGCTGTAACACATGAACGAGAAGCTATCTCATGGTAGCTAACCATTAATTTGACACACGAATGGTCCGAAGACCTGACACACGAATGGCCCGAAGACCGTGGGTTGCCACCCCACAAATTTGACACACGAACGGGGTTTAATCTCCCACGCAGACAAAGAGACATCGCACATTGCTAGTCTAAATCACAAAAATGATCGTCATGATCATCGAGAAGTGTCAATTACACTAAGCTAGTAAACATAAAAGTTTAGCTTCATGTCCCATAACCACTTGCTTAACTTAAACATTTACGAACAAACTGTAAATCTCCACTAGAAGAATGTCACAAGAGATTCAATCGAACAAGTCCAAGAATTAACCGACGAAGTAAACGCAAGCGTTTCATACCACTCGTTTTACTAAGTCGTTTAATTAGATTTCTCATACGAGTGAGGTAAAGGTTTATATATATACTAATAGATTGGAAAACGGTTTTATAAACGAATTTGGTATTAAAATAGTATTGAAATCGTTTGAGAAAAAGAGTTTTGATATTTACTACTAGTATAGAAAACCTTTATATTTTTAAAGTGACAAATCACGAAGAAGATTGTAAGAACAATCAATCACAAAAAATCACATACGAAGACGTGAATAAAATCCAACGAAATCGATAAAGGATCCATCGAAATGGATATTCAAAAATCCCTAAAAAGAGTCATCAAAGTCATAATAGATGATAACAACAAATAGGATTATCACGAATCGATTTAAATTGGAATTTCAATCCAAAAAGGCAAATTAGACTCAAACAGCAGGTTCAGTCGACTGAACAGAGTTTTTCAGTCGACTGACCCTGTACATGGAAATTTTCCAGGTTCAAGAAACTTTCTGTTTCTAGTTTCAGTCGACTGTGCAGAGTTTTTCAGTCGACTGAATCATGCCTGGAAACTCTCGGGTTTCAGGTTCAGTCGACTGAACAGAGATATTCAGTCGACTGAATCATGCTTGGGCTGTTTTTCAGCCTTATACAAATGAAGAGTAAACTCCTCCAAAATGCAACCGGACGAACATTGGCTCTAAGGGTTTATGCCAATCGGCAACCCGGCCCTATATGCTCCTCGATGCATCACCAAAAGCATGATCAAACGTCCATAAAAGGATTTCACACAAATTTGACTTAAAAACTCAAAAATTGGAATATTCACAAAACCAATCCAAATCAAGAGCAAATGCACATGAAGAAGTGTTAGGAATTTATACCCAACAACCAAAGATAATTATAGTCATAGATGTGAGATAAAAATCTCACCTTTTCACAAAATCGAACAAGAAGAAGCTTGAAAGCAAATGGAGAATCAACCTTTCTTCAATCACAACCCAAATGAGCTTGAATCTAAGCTCAAAAACAAGAACATTCCCGAAATTAGGTTTAGGAAATTTCTGAAATTGAATGGAGAAAGAGTTGGAGAAGAAGAAGGAGATGCTTACCAAGGGGTTCTTCTTGAGTTTGGAGCAAGGAGATGGATTTGCAAGAGAAACTAGGGTTTTGGAATTTTAATTTCCAATCTCTCCCACCATTAACACTCTAAAAACTGAAATGAGAAGAGAATGAGGGTGAGTGGGGAAGAGTGGCTCAGATTTGAGCATAAGTTAACATAGGGTTGAGCCCAAAAACCAAACCCAAAGTAAAAGTAGCAGAAATCAACTTTCTCCAAACATATCGAAGCTTATACTCAAAAAGGTCGCAAATGGCATTTTAAACTCAATGGGAGTGGTCCCGAGCCCTAATTCGACCGTATGCAAAAAGTAGCTTTTCGGACTAAATCCGACGAACGATAAAATATTTAAATAAAATATTTAAATATAAAATCGACAAATATGCGGGTTGTTACAGACTCCCCTCCTTAAAGAAATTGCGTCCTCGCAATATTACAAGAAGAAGATATATAGTAACAACCATAGAAGCATATTCAACACAAAAGAAGTTTGAAATAAGAAGTTCACCTCAAAGAGCACGAGAAAGTAAGTCCGGATGTGTACGCTCGATGTACTCTCTAGAATCCCAAGAACAATCCTTAGGATTTGAAGACCATTGAACTTTAACAAGCGGAACATCTTTATTTCGAAGTCGTTTGACTTCCGAAGCAATGATACGAATAGGATGTTGCTCATAAGTTAAATTAGGCGAAACTTCAATCTCTTCCACAACACCGGGCTCAAGAATAGAATCGGAATCTCGAAGACATTTCCGAAGTTGAGAAACGTGAAACACGTCATGCATAGCAGAAAATTGAGCCGGTAATAAAAGGCGATAAGCCATGGAACCAATACGTTCGGTGATAGGAAATGGCCCAATATATCGAGGCGCTAACTTTCCCGATCGACTGAAACGTACAACACCTTTCATAGGTGAAACACGAATGAACACAAGATCTCACGCAGAAAATTCTAACTTCCTTCTCCGGTTATCGGCATAGGATTTTTGCCTACTCTGGGCTTCTTTCGTCCTATGACGAATAAGATCAATCTTTTCTGTAGAATCCCGAATAAAATCTGGACCTACAACCAGCTTCTCACCGGCCTCAAGCCAACAAGAAGGAGATCGGCATGGCCTGCCTCAAAAGGTGCCATACCAATACTAGATTGGAAGCTATTATTATAGGAAAATTCAACAAGTGAAATATGATCTTCCCAACCTCCACCAAAATCAAGCACACAAGAACGAAGAAGATCTTCAAGAGTTTGATTCACACGCTCAGTTTGTCCATCGGACTGGGGATGATAAGCGGTGCTAAAATTAAGCTTCGTTCCCAAAGCTTTTTGAAGACTCTTTCAAAATCCACTAGTAAACAATGGATCACGATCACTAACAATAGAAGTAGGAACACCATGCAATTTAACAATTTTTTTGATAAAGAGTTTGGCCAAAAGAGGAACGGTTCGATTAGACCGAACGGGAATAAAATGGGCAGATTTATTAAGCCTATCAACAATCACCCATAAGCTATCATGACCCGAACAAGAACGGGGAAGGCCATCTATAAAATCCATGGAAATTTGGTCCCACTTCCAGACTGGAATTTCTAAAGGTTGCAATAACCCTCCGGGCCTTTGATGCTCGGCCTTAACGAGTTGGCAAGTCATGCAACGTTTAACGAAGTTAGCGATGTCAAGTTTCATTCCCTCCCAATAATAAAGTCGCTTCATATCCGCGTACATTTTACTACTACCGGGATGAACGGTAAATTTAGAGTGATGAGAATCTTCTAAAATATCTTTACGAAGATCACCAATATTTGGCACGACGAGTCTACCAAATTTCCGAATGCCGCCACGAGAATCAATATCAAAGTCTTTCAAACCTTCAATATCCATTTTATCCCTAATATTTTGGCCAAGAAGAGCCAAGTTGGGATCTAGCCCTTGAGCTTCAAGAATGCGGTCTAAAAGAGATGGATGAGCCACAAGGCTACATAAAACAAACGATGAGCATAAATCGGAAACACGGTCTCGAATTTCGCAAGTGGATAAAATCTCGAGATCGTTCCATTCGGATATCATCATAGAAACAACAGCTTGTTGTTTACGGCTAAGAGCATCGGCGACAAGATTACCCTTACCGGGAGTATAAAGAATATCAAGATCATATGGTGCAAGAAATTTGAGCCAACGCTGTTGACGCAAATTAAGTTCCTTTTGAGAGAATAAATATTTCAAAGACTTATGATCTGTGTAAAGAACAAATTTCTCTCCTAAGAGATAATGACTCTAAATCCGAAGAGAAAAAACAATAGCCGCGAGCTCTAAATCATGAGTGGCATATCTAGTCTCAGCAGGCTTAAATTGCCTAGAAGCATAAGCAATAACGCGTTCCTTTTGCATAAGAACGGCACCCAAACCAATGCGACTAGCATCGGTATAAACAACGAAATCTTGATCCCCATCGGGAATAACAAGAATAGGAGCATCAGAAAGAAGTTCCTTTAATTTCTGAAAAGAAGCTTCACATTTGTCCGACCAAATGTATTTAACACCTTTCTTCGTCAAGCTAGTGAGAGGCACGGCAATCTTAGAAAAGTCTTTAATAAAACGACGGTAATAGCCCGCCAATCCAAGAAAACTATGAATCTCTGTCACACACTCCGGTCTCTTCCAATCTTGAATCGCTTCAATCTTTGAAGGATCCATGGAAATTCTGGATTCAGAAATAATGTGACCGAGAAACTTCACACAAGATTGCCAAAAATGGCATTTAGAAAATTTGCCTTTATTGATTACTCCTAAGAGTTTCCAACACAATCCGAAGATGTTTTTCATGCTCCTCCTCGGTTTTAGAATAAACAAGAATATCATCGATAAAGATGAGAACAAACCGGTCGAGAAAGTCTTTAAAAACTCGATTCATTAAGTCAACGAAATAAGCCGGGGCATTAGTTAACCCAAATGGCATAACAAGCCATTCATAAGATCCATACCGAGTGCGGAACGATGTCAAAGGAATGCTATCCTCTGCAATACGAAGCTGATGAAAACCGGTAGCCAAGTCCAATTGTGAAAAGACTCTAGCACCACTAAGTTGATCGAATAGATCATCAATCCGAGGTAAAGGATATTTATTTTTGATAGTAAGATCATTAAGCTTGCGATAGTCAACGCAAAGCCTAAGTGTACCATTGGATTTCTTCACAAAAATAGCTGAAGCTCCCCAAGGCGAGGAACTAGAGCGAATAAATTGCTTCGTTTCAAATTCAGATAATTGTTTACGCATCTCCTCGTTTTCTTTATTGGACATACGATAAGGAGGACGAGTGATAGGTTGAGCTCCCGGAACAAGATTAATTCTGAACTCAATTGCTCGCTTAGGTGGTAATCCTAAAACGGGCTCGAATACGTCGGAAAATTCACAAATGACGTGAATAAGAGAAATAATATCACCCTCATCATCATCATCATCACGAGGATTTAAAGAATATAAAGATGCAACCAAAGCAGAATCTGAATCTTTAAGAATAACAGAAACCTGATTAACAGATTGAGAATGTCGAAGATGAATTGTCCGCTCAGGACATAGGATATGAGCTTCATAATGGTTAAGCCAATCCATTCCCAAAATCATTCCAAAGCCTAAATAATGCATGACATGCAAATCGGCTCGGAAAGATAAATCACACAAAATAATCTCGACATCTTTACACAATAAACTGATTGTTGCGGATCCACCAACCGGATTCGCAATTATCAAAGAAGTCATTAAACACAAAACATCCAAAGAAAAAGCATCAACAAGTTCTTTTGATATAAAAGAATGGGACGCACCCGTATCAAAAAGAACTCGAATAGGATGATCACGAAACAAAATAATTCCATCTAGAATAGAATGAGAAATACCTTGGCCACGAGATGTGTTGCCAGGGGCTTGAGCAACATTTAACTTTCCCTCCCTCCTATTTTGAAGTTTGGGACACACATGCATAAAGTGGTCCGGGCTTTTGCAATAGCGACAAGTACGAGGCTTTGAGCACTTGTTCGCAAAATGGTCTTTCGAACCACAATTATAGCATTTCCCTTGAGTAGAGGAAAAGGTCTTTTCAGCAGGAGTTGCTTGCCTCCCTTTCTTATTGGGATAAGGGCCTTTAAATTTGTTTGACCTCTTTCTGTTGTTGAAGTTTGGTTTGGAACCCACCACTTCAACATCATTCTCTCTATCCGCCTCTTCAAGACGAAGAGCGATATCAACGAGTTGGTCGAAGGAAACTTCTAACTTTAAAAGTAATGGCTTCTTGAGGCTTTTGTTTAAGCCATAAACGAATCTCTGATTCTTCTTAAGAGGGGTGTTGATGTATTCAACCCCATATTTGGAAAGCGACTCGAAGGAGGCGACGTAATCAGTCACGGAGGACTCACCTTGAACAAGGTCTATAAATCCTCGAGCCAATGTCACTTTCTTTGCTTCCGGTACAAATTTCAACTCGAAGCGTTCTCGGAATCTCTTCCAAGTGAGATCCGCTTCATTAATCTCAGAAATAAGAAGCTCGTACCAGTCCAATGCTCTTTCTCGGAGCATACTAGAGGCCACCTGAACTCGGTGAAGGTCAATAAGATTCATGCGAGAAAAGATTCGATCGCATGACCTTAGCCAAGCCTGTACTTCAATAACAGTTTCGGAACCTCTGAATGGATCCCCACCGAAATTAGTGTAATCGCTACATAAGCGTGCAAATCCCGACTTTGGGTGAGTAGGTTCCAGGTTAGCTCCAGCTGCTTGATCATTTGTTACCAAATCAAGAAGCTGTTGAGCAGTCATAAAAACTCCATCCTGGGGCGGAGTGCTAGATGGCACGGCTCTGGGGCGGCCAGGTCTAGACATTTCTCTTCCTTTTAGAAAGAAAGAAGAAGAAGAAAAGGTTATTCACCAAATTGAATATCAAGCAATCTTGATAGATAAAACAAGGAATCATGAAGAAAATAGGATAGAACGGTACGAAGACCCGAATAAAATCCTAAAGCACAACTCCTAAGAAAGACTTAGGACGATGATCCTTGTTATAATATTCCATATTGTTCTGAAGTTTGGCTCTGATACCAAGCTGTGACGCCCCACCTCTATACCCACGCTAGACAAGAACATTACGGTGAATGCTGTCGACTAGCACGGAGAATAAGGCTGTTGAGGAGCGACCATCCATGTAATTTCTTTGCGCGAGCACCGATATGTCCGATAATATAACATGCATTCTATTTCAAGAGGAAATCCGACATACCAACACAAACTCAAAGCTACTACACGGTGGCTATATAAATCCTTCGGAAAACAAATATAGAAATAAGCATAACACAAATCAATCACAGACATTCATATCACAAAGGCGGAATAAGATATGAATATTACACTAGAAAGTGTACATCAGAGTAGTGGTCTAAAAAGATCCACAATATCACAAAAGAATAGTTACATGAACTACACAAAAGAATAAGTATACATTAGGGAGTCTATATCTCAAAGGTATACAACAAAATAACTACTAATCTAAGTAGTTAACCCAAAAGTCAAGGAGTTAATCCCGGATGAGAAGTCAAGCAGAAGCACCTGTAACATCTCGGTCTGACCCGAGTATTATTTATAAGAAAATAATAAACGGATCAGTCTAACTATAAATATCAGATAACATGATATAGGATAGGAGATATGACTAAACACATAATAATCACAATGCCAAGCTGTGATATATATAAGTAATTGAAAATCAACAAGAGATTAATCAATATCACGATAATCTACTCAAGATAAAAAGGAATGTCATACTCCTAATTTCATTCACCAAGCCACAATAAATGACATATAAGATATGGCATAGGCGTATAATATCCATAATGGCATACTACTATGAGTATGTAAATGATAATCAACAAACGATTAATCAATATCAAAGAATCTTCTCAAAGATCCAAAAAGGGTATCATACCCAAAACTTGTATTCACAACAAGTTAATGACACACGAAATCACCTATGCACAAGAATTGATAAATCATATCAATAGAAATCACAAAAATAGGTGAAGAAGAAAATTTCAGAATTCGACACACGAAATCCAGAAATCACACAAAATAAGGGGGGGAAAGGCCTATCACATGAACGGGAGCATGAAAACTCACCAACAGCTGTAACACATGAACGAGAAGCTATCTCATGGTAGCTAACCATTAATTTGACACACGAATGGTCCGAAGACCTGACACACGAATGGCCCGAAGACCGTGGGTTGCTACCCCACAAATTTGACACACGAACGGGGTTTAGTCTCCCACGCAGACAAAGAGACATCGCACATTGCTAGTCTAAATCACAAAAATGATCGTCATGATCATCGAGAAGTGTCAATTACACTAAGCTAGTAAACATAAAAGTTTAGCTTCATGTCCCATAACCACTTTCTTAACTTAAACATTTACGAACAAACTGTAAATCTCCACTAGAAGAATGTCACAAGAGATTCAATCGAACAAGTCTAAGAATTAACCGACGAAGTAAACGCAAGCGTTTCATACCACTCGTTTTACTAAGTCGTTTAATTAGATTTCTCATACGAGTGAGGTAAAGGTTTATATATATATACTAATAGATTGGAAAATGGTTTTATAAACGAATTTGGTATTAAAATAGTATTGAAATCGTTTGAGAAAAAGAGTTTTGATATTTACTACTAGTATAGA
This sequence comes from Allium cepa, assembly GCA_030765085.1. Lineage (NCBI taxonomy): Eukaryota > Viridiplantae > Streptophyta > Magnoliopsida > Asparagales > Amaryllidaceae > Allium > Allium cepa. The sequence goes on from CM060939.1 coordinate 627,252,595, forward strand.
AAACCTTTATATTTGTAAAGTGACAAATCACGAAGAAGATTGTAAGAACAATCAATCACAAAAATTCACATACGAAGACGTGAATAAAATCCAACGAAATCGATAAAGGATCCATCGAAATGGATATTCAAAAATCCCTAAAAAGAGTCATCAAAGTCATAATAGATGATAACAACAAATAGGATTATCACGAATCGATTTAAATTGGAATTTCAATCCAAAAAGGCAAATTAGACTCAAACAGCAGGTTCAGTCGACTGAACAGAGTTTTTCAGTCGACTGACCCTGTACATGGAAATTTTCCAAGTTCAGGAAACTTTCTGTTTCCAGTTTCAGTCAACTGTGCAGAGTTTTTCAGTCGACTGAATCATGCCTGGAAACTCTCGGGTTTCAGGTTCAGTCGACTGAACAGAGATATTCAGTCGACTGAATCATGCTTGGGCTGTTTTTCAGCCTTATACAAATGAAGAGTAAACTCCTCCAAAATGCAACCGGACGAACATTGGCTCTAAGGGTTTATGCCAATCGGCAACCCGGCCCTATATGCTCCTCGATGCATCACCAAAAGCATGATCAAACGTCCATAAAAGGATTTCACACAAATTTGACTTAAAAACTCAAAAATTGGAATATTCACAAAACCAATCCAAATCAAGAGCAAATGCACATGAAGAAGTGTTAGGAATTTATACCCAACAACCAAAGATAATTATAGTCATAGATGTGAGATAAAAATCTCACCTTTTCACAAAATCGAACAAGAAGAAGCTTGAAAGCAAATGGAGAATCAACCTTTCTTCAATCACAACCCAAATGAGCTTGAATCTAAGCTCAAAAACAAGAACATTCCCGAAATTAGGTTTAGGAAATTTCTGAAATTGAATGGAGAAAGAGTTGGAGAAGAAGAAGGAGATGCTTACCAAGGGGTTCTTCTTGAGTTTGGAGCAAGGAGATGGATTTGCAAGAGAAACTAGGGTTTTGGAATTTTAATTTCCAATCTCTCCCACCATTAACACTCTAAAAACTGAAATGAGAAGAGAATGAGGGTGAGTGGGGAAGAGTGGCTCAGATTTGAGCATAAGTTAACATAGGGTTGAGCCCAAAAACCAAACCCAAAGTAAAAAGTAGCAGAAATCAACTTTCTCCAAACATATCGAAGCTTATACTCAAAAAGGTCGCAAACGGCATTTTAAACTCAATGGGAGTGGTCCCGAGCCCTAATTCGACCGTATGCAAAAAGTAGCTTTTCGGACTAAAATCCGACTAACGATAAAATATTTAAATAAAATATTTAAATATAAAATCGACAAATATGCGGGTTGTTACACACCGTCCCCTTCCGACAATCGTCCCACATCACCTCCGACTTCTAGGACCCCTAGCCACCCCAACTTCCCCACGACATATCCAATTGCAAAATGTCGATCTCGAACCCACCTCCAGCAAACAACCCTGACCCCTATCTTTGCATTGTCCAGCCACCTCCGGCCACCCAAGTCCCTTCAACCTTGCCAGAGTCTTTGTGATACCTTCCTCCTCCTCTTCCCCCTGCTCTACATCCTTATATATCCACCCGTCACCACCATTTCCTCAAACTTGGCCGTAGCCAAAAACCTCCCTTAAACCCTACTTCACGCCCAACCAGCCACCATGCCTTCCAAAAAATTACCTCACCATTTTTCCCGAGCTTCCCCTACTCCGAGCCTTCTGCTGACCAAACCCTGACCACCAATGTTGCTTGCCTCGTCGGAATTTGATAAAAATCCAAGTTCTGATCGACTCACCATTCCTTCCATAAGACCCGATTAAAAATTCTACAATTATCACCAAAAATCACGGTTTCGATCACGATCCTACCCATGTAACCAATTCATTTGTTTACGAAGCTTGATTTTCGGTCAATTATAAGTGATGCACTGTACAGTGTCTTTTTATCGATTTACACTTGATGATATTTCACGAGACCATTTTAAAATGAAATATAATAAAAAAACAACCATTTTTTATTCAAACATCATAATCTAAAACAAATTAGAGTGTGCGGTAGGGATTTTTGAAGTCAAATATTGCATTACTTTACATATATAGAGTAGTTACGAACAATGGTGATAGGCCTGGGTTCTTCCCCTGGTTATAACCTATCATATATTCACAAACAGGTATATGCTTCAAACATTATTTAAATCTCCATGCCCAAGCTTATACATATATTTCCAGCGTTACAGATTTTAGTTTACTCACCTGTAGACCCAAGATGAACACTCTGTTCCCTTTTCTTTTTTTCTTTTTTTCTCTGAACTATTCTGCTTCCTTTCATGCTTGAGTTGTTTGGTTTTGCTTTCTTTGCTTGGTTCGAACGAATGAAATAAAAGAAGATAAGGCAGTGGTATTTGTAAGGGAAGGTAGGTTGTAGTTATTTCTTTTCTTTTGTATTATATGACTTGATTATGATTTTTTTTTGACCTGATTTGCTTTTGACATTGATTATATGTTTAGTAAGCTAGGATTTGACATTGTAGTATACAATGTTCCCCTTTGCTTATACATATCTTTTCATATATATATATATATATATGTATGTATGTATGTATGTATGTATGTATGTATGTATGTATGTATGTATGTATGTATGCCTTCTCTTATTTTTTATATATTATGTATTCTCCTTTTCTTTTGATTTTATTTCTTATAAAAAGTTTTGATTTATTATATGACTTGATTATGATTTTTTTTTGATCTGATTTGCTTTTGACATTGATTATATGGTTAGTAAGCTAGGATTTGACATTGTAGTATACAATGTTCCCCTTTGCTTATACATATCTTTTCATATATATATGCCTTTATCTCCTACATGTTTCTTATGTTCATATATATACATATAGACACATAGTTACATTAACCTATATGTTTACATATTTATCTACTTACATATCATATACACAACTATACTTATACATATTTAATATACATTGCTTATGTATATCTTGTCATTATATGTATGTATATATATAAACCTATTTATACAACTTTTCATGTATTTCATATAGCATACATTTGAATACTTGCATATTTATGTACTTATATATGTGTATTATCTAGCATCATAAAGCTTTGTATGTATTTATCTATATATATTTATGGGTATATTATCTTAATTTAAAGGGTGGAGTTTATATAAGTGTGTGTATATATATAATTTTCCTTTCTATAGGATTTATCATATCCATCTATTTTTACAATTAAATATTTAATATAGTTTTTAAATTAATTTATATATTCAGATATTTTAATTTTCAAAAATTTATTTGTTCGACCAATCAAAACTATTGTTCCCATAATTTAAATCAGTTAATTACCTAATTAATAGACATTAAAAATCCGAGTCGTCACATTCCTCCGCCAAAGAACTTTTCGTCATCGAAAAGGAACGAAACGAAAATTTTAATTTTGATGTTTATTATTAGTTAAATCATTCTTTTAACTTTCTTAACTGTATTTATTTTAAAACTTTAAAACACTTTTGGAACTACATAATATTACCAAACTAGCTTTTTATAAAAATACTTTTCGTAACTCGATGTCTAAACAAGTCCATCCTTATTCTCATGGAAGTTTAGTCATACATTGATCAGGCGCATGATTGAAAATCTATAAGTACTTAGTGAACCCGTTTTCAACACCCAGTGAAAATACTTGGAAAACATTTTTGTGAGAATGCTTTACAAATCATCACCCCTCCATGGGTCGCAGTTAGCACGATGATTATGTTGCCATCCCGTTGAAATCCATAAAAAACTGCAGGCATCTGCATCCCTCGATTTCACCATGGAACCGCCATAGATCGTAGCTACACCCAGGGTCACGTTGCCATCATAGCAAAAACATGTAACTGTAGGCATCAGCGCCCTCGAATTTCGCTGCCAAATGAAACTTCACCACACAGATCGCAAACTACATCAGCCGAGTCCCAATGTAGCATGTAGGCACTCACTGCCATACGACTTTCGCTATGGACCACATAGATCGCAATCTACCGATGTTAATCGCTCTCCCAACGAAATCAAACATAGATTTTAGGCAATCACTGCCCTTTGACTTACGCCATGGAAACATAGTAGATCGTAGTTACACCAAAGTTACACTTCCATCATAGCATAACCCCAATGTCTCTGTAGGCATCAGTGCCCTCGACTTTCGCTACCCCAACAACAATCAATAGGAACTACAGTTTAGTCCAGACGTCCTCTGGGATCAAAATTTAGAACCCCCTTAGGGCTCAAGGCAGAACCACCACGTGGATCTCGTACTATAAGTTTCAATTCTAAATGGAAGCGCCTTTTTCCCCATAACATTCTCAAAAACATTTCATACTATACACATATAGTACCTTTCAAAACATACTTTGTATCACATATAAATCCCATTTACACAAAATCTATATCTCAAAATCGATAATTCTCAACTTGGCTTTCCAAATTTCCAAAATTTGCTTTTAGCCAAAAACAAAAGCCTTTCAAAAACAGTGTGCTCCAAAAACCCTTTTCCAGTTCCATTCTCATAAAATCATTCTTATATATATATATATAAGATTTTTCTTGCAACTTGAAAAAAAAATTATACGACTTCAAACTTACATAAATTCCATTTTATGTTTCAAACATCCTTTAAAGATCATTTGTTCTGGTTATAGATTCAACAAAGGAAGTATATAATATATAACAATTATATATAACTTTAATAATGTCAAATCAGAATTCCGTTCAGGTTCGATTTACTTTACAAAGTCATTTGTGCATTACCTACTTCTTATAAAGTGAGTTCCAGTTATAATACAATCCAATCTTTTATATTTAAATCATTATATTTTTCTCAAAATATATTATTTTACTTTAAAACATTTTCTGCTTTAATTTCCATTTGGGCTAATACTTCATCGCAATTGGTATTTAAATCTACAATTTAAATATATGTAATTTTCACTCTAACTAGTTTGAATCTAGCAAATAACATAAAAAGTTTAAAATAGTTAAATAGTTGTAAAATAGTTAAATAGTAACTGTAAGATAGTGTGAGTTAAAAAGAATGGTCTGTAAAGTAACTAGTTTGGAAAAATCCAAATAATTTGAATATTTAAGAAAGTAGTTTTTAGACAGTTTATATTAAATAATTTACTTGAAAATAGTTGCAGAGTTAAACTGGTTCTATTTCCCGATTTCCAACTCAAATCAATTTCCAATTTCAAGATTGATTCAATCCTGATTCCAAATTCGAATTAACTTCAATTTCTATTCCAACTCAAATCAATTCTCATTGAATTTGAACTAATTCAATTTCGATTACGGTTCCAATTAATTCAAATTAATTTCACCCTTGAATTAATTCCATTTCCATTTTAAATTTTCAACCACCTTAAATTATATAAATTCGGTTTCAAAAATGCTGATTTAATTTCTTAAATCAAATTAACCCTTAATATTTATTCACAACCCAAATCTTTAAACAATTTAATTCCGAGTCCAAATTTCTATTATTCATTTAAATTGTCTTTACTTAACTTATTTCAAGATTTGAGAGAGGGTTCAAATTTCTATTAAACAAATCAATTTTCGAGATTCAATTTATTACCCAATTATATCTTCAAAATTTCAAATCCTATTTCCTTTAAACAATCCCGGTTGATAAATTCATTTTTAACATTTCAAACTTAAGTTCCAAGTGATCCCCATTCTATAAATTCAAATTTATTTCAAAGAATCGAAATCATTTAAATAAATTTCATGATATAGTTTTACTTCAATTTAATTTTAAGAATCCATCCACTTATTAATTTATTCAAAATAATTCGATTAACAGTTTAAAATATGTTGTCACTAACATTGAGGATGATAGTAGGATATGTCAAAGTAAATAAACATCCAAATTATCTAAACACAGTCAATAGCATCCATTACACATTTCCGGAATTTGAAACCCATTTTATGTCAAAAATCATTCGAAATTATTCATATATATTCTCTTATCAAATCCATACTTTTCTTTTCAAATTTATCCATTTAACTTCCCTAAGTTAAAATTTTCACTTTCACATTGAAATTTTCTAATTTAGGTTGTACATTCAAAACTTATTTAACTTTCCCTAAGTTAAATTTCAATTCATTTAATCCATTCAACCTTACTCAATTTAAATTTTTCGTCCCAAATTTAAATTCTTGTTAATATCCCTTCCTACATATACGTTCAAAATCTTATTTCTCTTTGGGTCATATTTTCATTTTAGGGGGATCTTAGAACTTAAACGCCCAATAATTTATCACAACTTTGAAATCACCTATTTATCCCATTTACACACCAAGTCATACTTTTGAAATTTAAACCATTCTGGGTTTTAAATCCAAACAAATTCATCTCCAAACAACTCTTGCTCTAAAACAAGATTTCTTCGTTCAAAAATATTCCATAATATTATTTATTATCTCCTTAAGCACTTTGAAACAATTCCAAAATTTCCTATGGGCTTAGATTTAAAACTTCACAATTTAAATCCATTTTAATTTATAAGTCACACTTATCTAAATTTTTACTTCCTAAAAGTGTTTTACTCTGTTCGTCATTGTTTATTCTGTAATAAACATCCTTTATTAAGACACAACAACCATTTTATGATAATAATATCATATCTAGAAACCAACACACCACATATTTTATCATAATTTACTGAAAAATATTATCAGGGTAACTTATTTCATTTCAATATACCTCGAAAAACACTTCTGTAAATTTTGGAATTTTAAATTTAGGTTTGACTCCATTTCTAGCTTAACTTATTTGCATAATTTATTCTTACTCAAATTCTATTTGGTTATATGATTTCCACTTAATCTTATAATCTTATTCAATTTTAATAACCATAACCAATTTCCTTAATATACTATAATGATTAGAAAAATTATTGCTTTATATATCAAAATATAAGCTTATACAACCATTCTTAAAATCATTATATAGGAAAATAACAAGTACTCCCTCATATACACTACACTCAACTCATTCTAGGATACCACTGACCCTATCCCTAATGAGCAATCCCCACCAGAGCCAAGGTTCTCGCTTAACCTCGCTCTGATACCAAATGTATCAACCCGGAGATTTTTGACCCCGAAAATCGACACTAATATGTTCATTGTATAGAGTGTCGAGCAATCGAGAGCCGGAAATTCCAGACTTTTAGGATTAAGAAGAGAAAAGAATTAGAAAAGAAACAAAAAACAATAGCATAAATCTCATAATCATAGCGGAACCAAATATAATATAAAATAACAGCATTTATACAAGAAAAGCTCTAACTGTCAATATATATACAAGAGATCATAGTACAACAAATCTGGACAGTTATAACAACTTATCCCTAAATAGTGACTACACAATCTCTAATTCACAGCGGAATACAATCAATATGTCTCTGCCATCCAGCTCGTCTCCTAAGCTCCAAAATATCCTAAACTGAAAATCTGCAATAATCGGTCTGACCCCAGTATTACAATAAAGTAACACTTGAGTCAGGCTGGAAAACAGCGTGAGTAAACCCATCTAATATGAAATACTTAAGTCATAAAACTTGTTTGAAAACCAGGGTAACTCATCCAACATTACGAATTCTTATCTTGTTATATCCAATATTAGTTACTAAATCCATTATTAAAATAATATCTAAGTGCAGTTACTTATTAAAAATAGTTGGATTTGCTTAATTTATTCAATTCTAGCCTATTTGATTCCACAAATCAAACCCGTAAAGATTGTAGTACTTATTAAATCGAAGTGGTTCCAGATAACACTGATATACGATCTGTAACATCCCGCCTTTTCGCACGCTTTAAATCGACACACGTGCCAATTCAAACCATACGAAAGGGAGGGTTGTTATGGGGTAAATCCGAAAAACAAGAATGAAATAAAACAAAACCGAATCTCACAACGGAAGGATAAAATATAATAATCAATATACAGTTCTTGAAGCTGTTTACAAAACATTTAATTTTACTTATACAATATATATCAGAGTTCACATACCAATAAATATCAGTGCAGCGGAATACAGTGTGTAGTGGAACCATATAATATACAATAATAATAATGAAATCTTCGTCTTCGTCCTTCAGAAATAAAGTCTTCGATCCTGAAATAGTCGGACTGACCCGAGCGAATTGAAAAGACAAAACACTCGAGTCAGAACTAAAAGATCCTATGTAAGTAAAATTATTATAAAATAAACTTACTTTTAAATAGCGTTAAGGAGTGACCCAATATTCCCCTTAACACGTAATAGTCCCAGTAGTCCATCCAATATCATAGTCCCTCCTGATCGGGAAGCCACCAGAGGATACCACACGGGCTACGGGAGAAAACCAAAATCGTACAAGGCGCGATAGGGTAGGTGACACGGCACAACTAGGCAATGCCAGGGTAGATATACCAATTACGCATCCAGGCTAGTGGTAACGCGTAGCCGCAGCTACCGCCCACCTCGGACAAACTCCCCCCTAAAATCAAAAGTAAAAGTGGCCACCGAATCAATCCAAAGTTAGAGTATAGTATCGAAGAGGAGTATCCGATAAAAGGCGTTAACCCCCTTGGCCCGAGAATCGCTCCTGTTTTAGCCACCTTATGCCAAATCACGGGAGTCGGGTCTACGTATTTTCCTCAAAGGAAACGCCGCGACCATCCTACTTCATTCTGGAATCTGCACCGCGTACGCGGTAGTTAAGGTGGTTTTCGGGGTTTGCAGAGAGTATGACAACTTCCGATCCCGGTCTCTTTGACAACCAAACGTTATTATAACACCGCGGTTATTTAAAAATAATTTATACTTTAAAACCAGAATATAATATCTCTTTCAAACCATATAAATACGATATCATTTATACTTTTAAATCCCAAATCAATATGATATCATTTTTATTTTATAAATATCCCTTTCCCAAAATCGTAATATTTTCAAATTTATATACCTTGAAACCATAGCTTTGAAACATAATTTTTTTATACTTAATGGTTCAAATACTATATTACTTTATAAATAAACTGGTTTTTCAAATTTCACAATAAATTTCCAATATCTATTTGAACCTCTAAATAAACCCTTTTAATTCCCATATATTTCAAAGCTTAAATATTCTATATTTCAAAACGTTATAGTTCATATATTTCAATCTTTAAATATTCCACTATTTCAAAATGGATTCATTATTAATTTAATATATATCAAATCAATTTCCTATTATTTAAATTTGAAATATTTACTTACTAAACAATATTATTCAGGTAAAACCCTTAAACTTCAACAGCAGGATATTCTTTTAATTAAATTAACTTGATAATATTATTAAAATAAATTTGATATTCGTTTAAATCCTCTAATCAAAATCAAGTTATAAGATCATACCCTTTGAATCTTCATTTATTTACTTTTCAAAACAAATTTTTCGAGGAAAATTCTTAAATACTTTAATTCAAACGTATTCACAATTATCTTCAACTTTACTTTTATTTGAGTTATTATAAACTCTATATACAATAGAATTTCAAATATATTCTTAATCATATTATATAAATGTGATAACCCGAATTTTAAAATATCTGTTAATTGATAATTAACTAGGTTAATTAATAGAAATTCTGGTTTATGTCTGATTTAAACAAATAAAACTTGGGTAGTTAGAATACATTCGGATATGTATGTAAATGAATAAATTCTGATAATACAAATTTCTATTTTAAAACAAAATATGGAATGATTGACTTATTAAATAAATATTGTAGTAAATAAATTGGATTTAAAAATTCTATGTTTTACGAATTATTCATAAGTGTACAAATTGGAAAACGATATCATTCTTCTTTTAAGTTATATATATATTTGAAATTTATATTTATATTTCTAAACACCAAAGGTAATTTCTTATTTGTTTAAGTTATATATTTTTTTTAAATTTAAAATAAGATTTAACTAAAGAATTAAAATTTATTAATGAAGACATTAACTTACTAATACTATAGGTAAGAAGATTAATGTAAAAAGTGTATTAGGTCCTTTCCAAACATATAAACCAAGTTGGGACATTTGTAAATAAATAAATACTTGTAAGTACAATTGTCACTTAAGTATTATAAGATAGAACAAGTGGCATTCTTATTTTAAAAAAAATTAAGAAACCAGTTTCATTTTGTACAGCTCAAAAAGAAAAACCTAAGAAAAAAAATGAAATGGAAACCAGAACAAAATCTGTGAAAAAAAAAACAATTATCCACCTTTCCACAAATTCGATCCTAAAGCAAGCTCAGGGTCATCTTCAGCAAGATTCAATGGCATGCAACTGCAATTCTTAAATCAAACATATTCAGCTACTCAAAGTTTTAAGGGGTTCAAAAGTTTTCAAAATCAAAAGCTGTTCAAAGTGTAAAAATGCTCTGTTCTTCATTCTGGGCAGGTGAGTAATCTTCTTCACTTTTTAATGCTTAAACCTGTTTGAATTTTATATTTATGAGCAACCCTTTTCTTTAAAACTTAAAATAGATCTAAATCTATGCATGTGATTGTGGATCGCATTTGTGTTATGTACATGTATGTATAAGTAAGAATCTCTTGATATTGGTGATTATATTTGATCAGTGAGCATGTTCTTCTCTGTTTCAAAAAAAAGCCCCTGTTGAGCAAAGCAAAATATGAAACAAAACCAAATTTGAATAACAGCTTTGAAATTTTCAACAACAACTGATTCAAGTTCGAAACCCTTCAAAATCTGGAATCAAGCAGTAATTCCTGTAACAACTTTCAGATTATTACAACCAATTATCAAAGAATTCTCAGAAGCTAAAGCAATTCAAGTTTTAAAAAGTTCAAGATACTGTCAATTTCCAAATTTTAATAAATCTGTTCAGACCATTCAATGTTTCTTCATAATGCAGGTGAGTAACTACTCTTTAACATCTCCGATCTACCCCTATCTTGATCTATATGTAGTGATTATTGAAGTTTGGGTGTAAGAATTTGTTTGCATGCAGGTTTATATCTGAAATGATGTATGCATGTTAAGAAAACAGGGACATTCTCTCTGTTAGAAAATAAATAATGATAATAATAATTATTATTATGAGTAAACCTTGAATCACATCTGATAACTTATCTTTATATTGAGCATGCAGCAACTGATGATAATATTAACTTAAATTATGATTTCATGGATGAAATAAAGGTTGTTTGGAAATATGAATTGGTTTACAGTTTGCATGTCTGAATACAAATTTGTATATCTCCGTTTTAAGTTACCATAGTCTGAATAGGTTTCAATCTTTGAATTCTCTTCACTGATCACTTTTAGTATGGAGTATTTGTAAGAAACTAGTTTGAATGGGCATAATATAAATTCTAAAAATACTGATGAATATTATTATCAAGAAATATTTGGTAAAATAAATAACATAGCAAAATGTTAGTATACCAGAGAAAAATCAGTTGAATCCAATTTCGAATTTTACTTATACATTCTCATCTGTTTTGTAGAATTATGATTTTTAGAAATCATATCAAGATTTTTAGGGATGTTTTTATGTAGAAAATGGATGTTGACCAGAAGTTGCTTTTTCGTCAATTTACGATGATCGATGGTGGGATATTGGTCGAAATTAGGTCTGAAGGTGGCGTGGAAGTTACTGAGTTTGGGAAAATTGGTAGAAGGTCGTATTGTTCGCCGTGGTAGCGGCACTAGGACGAAGTAGGGTTTAACTCTGGGTTTTGGTCGAGATTGGTAATAAGGATGCTACGTTGCCACCAACGTATCGGACTCGATAAGGTGAGGGGGAAAATGAAGTGGGGTCTTCGGCGAACCTATAGGCGAAGTTTCTGGGATAATGGTGGTCGGAGGCGTCGAGACGAGGGGAATTTCTGACGACCGGTTTGGTTTCTACTTTATTTTAATTGCTCGATTTTGATTTTGTTTCGTGATGGAGTCAGGGTGGTGTGGATTGAAGGTTCACGTAGTCGTCGTTGTGTGGAAGGCTTCGACGGTGATCGGAGAGCCGCTGATCATCTGTGCATATACACAGGGTTGGGTTGTGTGTCAGTGGAATGGGAGAAGGGATTACTCGAATGGCAACTCGGGTTGTGTGGTGTATTTCTCGAATTCGTACTCGAGGAAAGGTTTGTGTTTTGTACCTAGTAGCAGAAGAAAAAAAATGAAGAAGAGAAGTACTGAGCCGGGGAAAGGAAGTTTGGGCCTAGTAAGTAAATAAAGGGAGGAAGTAATAAAAGTTAGGGGAAGAAAAGAAGTAGGGAAACGTTAGCAAGTTTTCAAAAAAAAAAATTAAAATTAAAAATTATTTGGCAAGAGTTTGTCTGGATTGTTGAAGTGGGGTTTAAACTTCAAAATAGTAAATAATCTGTTTTAGGAATTAAATAAATTAAGTTTGAGAATGTTTCTTAAATCAAATTCTTTTATATGAATATATGTTTTATTTAACTTTTGGTTTAAGAAACTATGTGATATGTTTAGTCTAAATTTGTGAATTAACTAAATGTAATCAAGTGATTAATTGAATGATAATTATTTTATATGGATAATTAATTGAAGAGATTAATTTGAGGGTAACTAATTAATTAATTAGGGATTGATTAATCAGGATAATTAATCAAAGAAGTAATTAAGTGGCAGTTGATTAAGGGTTAATCACTTAGTTAAAGACTTAACTAATAAAATTAATTAAAGGGTTAAGGTTAATTTATAATTACTTATCAAGGTAATTAATTAAAAATAATAATGAATCTAATGAAAGTAATTAATGGTTAACTACCGTAAATGGTTGAGAATAATTAATTTGTGTAAATAAATTAAAGGATAATTACCTTATGTAAATAAAAGTAATTAATCAAGGATGATTAATTAAAGGATGATCAATTAAGTATTTGTAATTGATTAATGGAGATTGATGTAATTAATTTAAATTTTTTTTAGAAATGGTAAGACTAATTTATTTTTGATTAGGAATGATTGAGTAATATTGTATGCCTTAGATTGATTGATATCTTAGGTATGTATTTTGAGATGCTATGTGATGTGATAAGATTGGATTTAAACTGAGTAAATGAGGTCATTCATTGATGATGAATTAATGCATATAGGAGACACCCTATATTTGAAGTTTGAATTGAGTTTCACTTGAATAATTTGAGATAGATGGTATTGAATTCGAAGAGACCGGAGTCGGGTATTAGTAAATACCCGAAACCACTTCGATTTGGAATTCAGTAATTCTTTTTAAATGGGATATACGAAACCAATAGTCTGGGATAGAATAAATTAGACCTTTGAGCTAAGTAAGAATACTTAGAATTTTATTTGAGGAATAAGTGTTGAGCATAATAAGTAATAAACTTGTAGTGAAGTACGAGTTACCCGGGTTTCCTTTTAAATTTGAGCTTAGTATTTCAAAAATTTATGGGTTTACTCACGCTGGTTTCCAGCCTGACCCGGGTGTTACTTTGATGTAATGCTCGAGTCAGACCGAGTATTACAGATTTTCAGGTATGGACGTTCTGGAGCTCAGGAGGCGAGCTGGAGAGCAGGAACGTATGGAGAGCTTCTAATGTTAATATATTATAGTATCTGAAACAGGTAGATTTATCTATTCTGTGATTGTAAATCTGTTGTAACTCTGATATGATAAAGTGTAATTTGACAAGTACAGTTTTCTTTGTATAACTATTATTTATGTGATATTATATTTTATCCGCTGCATATGTGAGATTTTGGGTTTGGTTTCCTGTTCTTCTACTTCTAATTCTTTCCTTTTCTCTAACTATCTAGAATTTTCAGGATTGAAAATTCCGGGTCGTTACATTTGGTATCAGAGCAGAAGGTTAAGCGAGAACCTTTGCTCTGGTGGGATTACTCATTAAGGATAGGGTAAGTAGTACCCTACAATGAGTTGAGTGTATAAATATGAGAGAGCGTACTTGTTTTTTTTCTTATATAAAGGTTTTTAAATGATTTCAAAAATAAATGAATCTTATATAAGAAATAGATTATCTATTATATTAAGGAAATTGGTTGTAGTATTAATTAAATTAAAGGCGATAGTAAGAATTAAGAAGTAATATAATACAACCAAATTAAAATTAAATAAGCATAAGTTTGAAATGGATTCAAACTTAAATTAAAATCTTAAAGTTAAGGAAGAATTTCAAAATAAGATGAATCAGAATTGGTTTCAAACCAGGAAATTTAATGGTTATTGTGTTTAAAATGGGATGATTGTTTTAAACAATATAATATTTTAAAGAAATAACCATTTGATGAGAATAACTTGTAAATTAGAAAGGATGGAAATAGAAGTGGATTTAAAGTTGTGAAATTCTGAATTCTAAATTTAAACATTTGAAATTGTTTTCGAAATGTAAAGGAAATAATATTATTCAAACTATTTTGAATGTAATCTTATTTTAGAATAAGAACTTGTTTATAAACTTTAGAAGTATTTGTTTGAATTAAAACCAAGGGTGGTTTAAATTTTAAAATTTTGGCTTGGAGGGCCAAGGAATAAATATGTATATATGAGAGATATACATAATATCAAAGATGGTTTGAGATGAACTCTAAATATTGAGTTTTAAATTGGGAATGCGATATGATACCCAAAAGTGATAAGTTTTTGAACTTGTAAATGAGAAGATTATAAATGTGAAGTTTAGAATTTGGAAAGGAAGTTCAAATTGGGTAAGGTTGACTGGATTAAGTGAATTGAGTTTAACTTGGAAAAGGTTAAATAAGTTGAAATAATCAACCTGATTTGGAAATTTCCAGATGAAATTAAGTTTTAACTTAGGAAGTTAAATGATTGATTATATTTGAGGGTTTGAGTGATCTCAAATTAGGTTTGAGATCCGAGAATTGGAAATGGATGGATGTTTGGATGATATCATCCTATTGTTATTAATAATCTTTAAAATGTGAATTAGATTTGTTTAAATGAATGAGAGACGGTTTGAATTTGAAATTTGAATTAGTTCAAATTGAATTTGATTTGAAGTAATTGAAAGTGTGATTGAAGATGTATGAGTATAAGATTCAAATGGAAAATTTGGATTGGATTAATTTGTAATGATTTGAAATTACAGTGGGTTTAATTTGAAATTAGTCCAAATTTATTGGAATAATTTGGAATTATAATTAATGTTGAATGGTTTTAAATTCAAATGGAATTTGAATTGAATTTGGGAAGAAATCAAGAATAATTCAACTTGATTTGGAAATGGAGTATGGAATTGGGATCAATTCAAACGGGAGTTGAAATGAATTGAAATTGAAACTAGCTAAATTGAAATTTATTTGATTTAGTAGAATTTGAGATCAAGGTTGAATAAAGTTAAATTTGGAAAGAAACTAGGGTTAATTCAACTTGAATTGGGATTGAATCAATTTCAATGGAAATTGAAGTTATTTAAATTGAATTGGGTTAATTTAAATGGAAGTAAAAATTTAAATTAAATTGATGAGAATGGAGATTGGGAAGTGAACAGTTTTGACTCTGGACTATTTTATTTTAATATAAATTGTTTTAATATAAACCTATTTTTCCAAGCTATTCATTATATATACAACCTTTCTTTTAAAAACCAAACTTTCTTATACTTGTTTTACAATTATTTTTGAAACTGTTTAACAAATTTTCTAACTATTCTATAAAATAATTACTATTTTCAACAACTAATTACTATTTTATAGCTATTTTGCAATTATTTAAAATTTCTATGACAATTTAACTATTTTCCAATTATTTTGCAATTACTGAACTATTTTACAGTTATTTTACAAACTAGTAATTATTTTCCAACTACTTATCTATTTTTAACTTTTCAAGCTATTTTATAAATTTGAACTGGACAGAGTTTAAACTGTTATTGGTTGAATACCCAATCGAGATAAGAATAGAGGTGATAATCCAAATGGGATTGAAGTAGTTGTGAGTAAATGAATGAAAATTAAAGTGAATAAGAATAGAAAGAAAATTGATTTGGCTAATAACCAATAAAGATAAATACGTAGGGTGTACGTATGTTATTCTATTCGCATAGTGAATTGATCCAGATTCGAGCACAGAATTTCGAGATAGTTTTATCGATCCGAGTTGAGATCTTTCACTCGATTTTCGACGGCGAACCTGGATATGGGTTGGTGATTGATTCTGGATATTCTCTATCATAGTTATGACTATGCAAGGAGAATGACGGTTTCTGATCAAGAAACCAGATCTGTGTCCGCACTAGGAAGTCGGGTGGACGATACTAGTTCGGAAGTGAAATTGTGTGATCGAGTGAGCGATCAGATTGGTATAGCGTACGAATGATATGTGTACATCGTACGGATTTGGATGAAAATGATATTGAAAAGAGTAATCAAATTTGAATATCTTATTTCGAGTAAACAAAGTAAATATCTTTGTTTTATAAAATGAAACTCTCCTTGTTGAATCTTTTGCCAGAAGAAAAGGGTTTTTGAAAATGTTTGAAGTATAAAAGGATTTTTATACAAGTTTGAAATGATCCAAAGTTTTAAAGATTATATATATCTGTGTATGTATATATAAAGAATCTTATGAGGATTTTGGAAAAATGTTTTGGAAACCTATGGATTTGGAAAGGCTTTTGATTTTTGGGTCAAATCAATATTGAATTTGGAAAGCCTAGTTTGAGAATTATCGATTTCGAGATAATCGATTTTGTGTAAAGGAGCTTTGTATGAGATCATACTAGGTGCATGATTTAAAGATACTATATATGCATAGTATAAAATGTTTTGATGATGGCTCTGGGGAAAAAGGCGCTCCCTTGAAATGAACTTCTCAGGAGTACAACCGGGTGGTGCTGCCTTGAGCCCCAAGGGGGGTTCTAAAGTTGATCCTGTGAGGAGTCCGGACAAAACTAGTTCTTGGGGATCTTGAGTAGAGGTTACCATAGCGAAAGTCGTGTGTGTCGATGAGAGCCAAGGCCTACGTTTGATTTTATATCGGTAGACCGCGATCTATGGTAACATAGAGAAAGTCGTGTGTGTCACTGAGAGCCAACAGTCTACGTTTGATTTTACATCGGTAGACTGCGACCTATGTTGGAGTGGAGAAGTTTCATTTCGACAGCGAAAATCAGTGGGCCGCTGAGAGCCTGCAGTTACATGGACTTTTGCTGCGATGGCAACGTAACCCTGGGTGTAACTGTGATATGTTGTGTGGGGATCCATGGCGTAATCGAGAGGCCGCTGAGAGCTTGCAGTTACATGGACTTCTGATGTGATGGCAACGTAACCCTGGATGTAACTGTGACCATGGATGGGGGTGATGATTTGCAGAGCATTCTCACCAAAGATATATCCTCTATTTTCAAAAATGTTTTCTATATTTTCAACAAAATTATTTTTCAAGTATTTTCATTGGATGTTGAAAATGAGTCTGCTAAGTATTTATAGATTTTCAATCTTACGCCTGATCAATGTATGACCGAATTTCTGTGAGAACGATGATGGACTTGTTGAGACATCGAGTTATAAAAGTATTTTTGTCATAAAAACTATTTTGGCTATACTACATAGATTTTAAAGGTGTTTTAAAATGATCAAAGAATCTTTTAACTGGTTTTAAAATATTAAATAAATTCTGGTTTCGTTCCTTTTCGAGGACGAAAAGATTCAAAGGGGGAAGGATTGTGATAACCCAAATTTTGAAATATCTGTTAATTGATAATTAACTAGGTTAATTAATAGAAATTCTGATTTATGTCTGATTTAAACAAATAAAACTTGGGTTGTTAGAATACATTCGGATATGTATGTAAATGAATAAATTCTGATAATACAAATTTCTATTTTGAAACAAAATATGGAATGATTGCCTTATTAAATAAATATTGTAGTAAATAAATTGGATTTAAAAATTCTATGTTTTACGAATTATTCATAAGTGTACAAATTGGAAAACGATATCATTCTTCAATTAAGTTATATATATTTGAAATTTAAATTTATATTTCTAAACACCAAAGGTAATTTCTTATTTGCTTAAGTTGTATTTTTGTTTAAATTTAAAATAAGATTTAACTAAAGAATTAAAATTTATTAATGAAGACATTAACTTACTAATACGATAGGTAAGAAGATTAATGTAAAAAGTGTATTAGGTCCTTTCTAAACATATAAAACAAGTAGGGACATTTGTAAATAAATAAATACTTGTAAGTACAATTATCACTTAAGTATTATAAGATAGAACAAGTGGCATTCTTATTTTAAAAAAAAATTTAAGAAACCAGTTTCATTTTGTACAGCTCAAAAAAAAAAACCTAAGAAAAAAAAATGGAAACCAGAACAAAATCTGTGAAAAAAAACAAATAATTATCCACCTTTCCACAAATTCGATCCTAAAGCAAGCTCAGGGTCATCTTCAGCAAGATTCAATGGCATGCAACTGCGATTCTTAAATCAAACATATTCAGCTACTCAAGTTTTAATGGGTTCAAAAGTTTTCAAAATCAAAAGCTGTTCAAAGTGTAAAAATGCTCTGTTCTTCATTCTGGGCAGGTGAGTAATCTTCTTCACTTTTTAATGCTTAAACCTGTTTGAATTTTATATTTATGAGCAACCCTTTTCTTTAAAACTTAAAATAGATCTAAATCTATGCATGTGATTGTGGATCGCATTTGTTTTTGCACATGTATGTATAAGTAAGAATCTCTTGATATTGGTGATTATATTTGATCAGTGAGCATGTTCTACTCTGTTTCAAAAAAAAAACCTGTTGAGCAAAGCAAAATATGAAACAAAACCAAATTTAAACAACAGCTTTGAAATTTTCAACAACAACTGATTCAAGTTCGAAACCCTTCAAAATCTGGAATCAAGCAGTAATTCTTGTAACAACTTTCAGATTATTACAACCAATTATCAAAGAATTCTCAGAAGCTAAAGCAATTCAAGTTTTAAAAAGTTCAAGGTACTGTCAATTTCCAAATTTTAATAAATCTGTTCAGGCCATTCAATGTTTCTTCACAATGCAGGTGAGTAACTACTCTTTAACATCTTCGATCTACCCCTATCTTGATTTATATGTAGTGATTATTGAAGTTTGGGTGTAAGAATTTGTTTGCATGCACGTGTACATCTGAAATGATGTATGCATGTTTAGAAAACAGGGACATTCTCTCTGTTAAATAAATAAATAATAATAATAATTATTATTATTATGAGTAAACCTTGAATCATATCTGATAACTTATCTTTATATTGAGCATGCAACAACTGATGATAATATTAACTTAAATTATGATTTCATGGATGAAATAAAGGTTGTTTGGAAATATGAATTGGTTTACAGTTTGCATGTCTGAATACAAATTTGTATATCCCTGTTTTAAGTTACCATAGTCTGAATAGGTTTCAATCTTTGGATTCTCTTCACTGATCACTTTTAGTATGGAGTATTTGTAAGAAACTAGTTTGAATGGGCATAATATAAATTCTAAAAATACTGATGAATATTATTATCAAGAAATATTTGGTAAAATAAATAACATAGCAAAATGTTAGTATACCAGAGAAAAATCAGTTGAATCCAATTTCGAATTTTACTTATACATTCTCATTTGTCTTGTAGAATTATGATTTTTAGAAATCATATCAAGATTTTTAGGCAAGTTTTTATGTAGAAAATGGTTGTTGACCAGAAGTTGCTTTTTCGTCAATATACGATGATCGATGGTGGGATAGTGGTCGAAATTAGGTCTGAAGGTGACGTGGAAGTTAGTGAGTTTGGGAAAATTGGTAGAAGGTCCTATTGTTGGCCGTGGTAGCGGCACTAGGACGAAGTAGGGTTTAACTCTGGGTTTTGGTCGAGATTGGTAATGGGGATGCTGCGTTGCCACCAACGTATCGGACTCGATAAGGTGAGGGGGAAAATGAAGTGGGGTCTTCGGCGAACCTATAGGCGAAGTTTCTGGGATAATGGTGGTCGGAGGCGTCGAGACGAGGGGAATTTCTGACGACCGGTTTGGTTTCTACTTGATTTTAATTGCTCGATTTTGATTTTTGTTTCGTGATGGAGTCAGGGTGGTGTGGATCGAAGGTTCACATAGTCGTCGTTGTGTGGAAGGCTTCGGCAGTGATCGGAGAACCGCTGATCATCTGTGCATATGCACAGGGTTGGGTTGTGTGTCAGTGGAATGGGAGAAGGGATTACTCGAATGACAACTCGGGTTGTGTGGTGTATTTCTCGAATTCGTACTCGAGGAAAGGTTTGTGTTTTGTAACTAGTAGCAGAAAAAAAAATGAAGAAGAGAAGTATTGGGCCGGGGAAAGGAAGTTTGGGCCTAGTAAGTAAATGAAGGGAGGAAGTAATAAAAGTTAGGGGAAGAAAAGAAGTAGGGAAACGTTAGCAAGTTTTCAAAAAAAAATTAAAATTAAAAATTATTTGGCAAGAGTTTGTCTGGATTGTTGAAGTGGGGTTTAAACTTCAAAATAGTAAATAATCTGTTTTAGGAATTAAATAAATTAAGTTTGAGAATGTTTCTAAAATCAAATTCTTTTATATGAATATATGTTTTATTTAACTTTTGGTTTAAGAAACTATGTGATATGTTTAGTCTAAATTTTTGAATTAACTAAATGTAATCAAGTGATTAATTAAATGATAATTATTTTATATGGATAATTAATTAAAGAGATTAATTTTAGGGTAACTAATTAATTAATTAGGGATTGATTAATCAGGATAATTAATCAAAGAAGTAATTAAGTGGCAGTTGATTAAGGGTTAATCACTTAGTTAAAGACTTAACTAATAAAATTAATTAAAGGGTTAAGGTTAATTTATAATTACTTATCGAGGTAATTAATTAAAAATAATAATTAATCTAATGAAAGTAATTAATGGTTAACTACCGTAAATGGTTGAGAATAATTAATTTGTGTAAATAAATTAAAGGATAATTACCTTATGTAAGTAAAAGTAATTAATCAAGGATGATTAATTAAAGGATGATCAAATAAGTATTTGTAATTGATTAATGGAGATTGATGTAATTAATTTAATTTTTTTTAGAAATGGTAGGACTAATTTATTTTTGATTAGGAATGATTGAGTAATATTGTATGCCTTAGATTGATTGATATCTTAGGTATGTATTTTGAGATGCTATGTGATGTGATAAGATTGGATTTAAATTGAGTAAATGAGGTCATCATTGATGATGAATTAATGCATATAGGAGACACCCTATATTTGAAGTTTGAATTGAGTTTCACATGAATAATTTGAGATAGATGGTATTGAATTCGAAGAGACCGGAGTCGGGTATTAGTAAATACCCGAAACCACTTCGATTTGGAATTCAGTAATTCTTTTTAAATGGGATATATGAAACCAATAGTCTGGGATATAATAAATTAGACCTTTGAGCTAAGTAAGAATATTTAGAATTCGATTTGAGGAATAAGTGTTGAGCATAATAAGTAATAAACTTGTAGTGAAGTACGAGTTACCCGGGTTTCCTTTTAAATTTGAGCTTAGTATTCAAAAATTTATGGGTTTACTCACGCTGGTTTCCAGCCTGACCCGGTTGTTACTTTGATGTAATGCTTGGGTCAGACCGAGTATTACAGATTTTCAGGTAAGGACGTTCTAGAGCTCAGGAGGCGAGCTGGAGAGCAGGAACGTATGGAGAGCTTCTAATGTTAATATATTATAGTATCTGAAACAGATAGATTTATCTGTTCTGTGATTTTAAATCTATTGTAACTCTGATATGATAAAGTGTAATTTGACAAGTACAGTTTCCTTTGTATAACTATTATTTATGTGATATTATATTTTATCCGCTGCGTATATGAGACTTTGGGTCTGGTTTCCTGTTCTTCTACTTCTATCTCTTTCCTTTTCTCTAACTATCTGGAATTTTCGGGATCGAAGATTTCGGGTCGTTACAATAAACGAGATCAATTTCATTATTTAGCTTATTTTAAAATTTGAAACAAATTTATACTGTAACGACCCGCAAATCCGTACCCCTTGAGTCAATACTATTCTACAACAATCAACTCAAGTTGCATAGAAATACGAACCATTTGGGTTTAAGAAGAAGAGGTAGAAGAGGAGAAAAACAAAATCAACATCAGAATCTAACCATCGCAGCGGGATAAACTATAATAGGTAGTAAATAATCTTTACTCAAAATCAAATATATCTGTTTACATATATTACATCATCAGAGTACATCAGTCACAGCTCACATCAATAACATACAATGAATATACAACAACTCAAACAGCGGAATATATATATAACAAGTACGACTATACGTATCGCCATCCAGCTCGTCTCCTGAGCTCCACAGCATCATATCATGTATCCTATAATACTCGGTCTAACCCGAGCATTATAGTTAAATAACACCCGAGTCAGTCTAGAATACCAGCGTGAGAGAATCACACCCAATTTATTATTAAAGTTTCAAAAATCCTTTGAAAACAAAAGCATCTCGTAAGACCACGCCACAAATAAACATGTCGGTTTTTTACCTTACGATAGCTAAAACAATTTTTATAGAAATCCTCTGATATTATAATAGGGTCTATATACAAATACTTATAAAATAGCTGAAATTGTTACATGATTAAATTCCAGCTACTAGCCACAGAGCGGGTAATACAAACAAAACTCGTACAAGGCTCGTAGGGAAAATGGATTTCCAACAATGACTAGGCATTGGGGTACCACCTGTCACAGTACGTGGTCTAGATCACAGTACCGAGGACTACGCCCTTCATCCCCTGCAACACAAGGCTGGAACCATTCCTTACTGAACAGTCCCGAACAAGATAAACCCCGTGGTTGGCGCGACCAACCACCCACTAAGCCAAAATATATAAGGGACATCTAGACAGGGGAATTATCTTGTCCCGCTTGGGCATGACCCACCTAACCTTGCTGCATATCCCCTTATTTTCATTCATTCCCATTTGATGAGGCTTGAGGCTAAGCGTTACCTTTAGAACGTTTTCACTTAGAATGCCCATCGTCCACCTGACGATGTTTCGCAAGCATTCGTCCAAACAAGTCGGTCCCGGGTTCGAACGGAACCGAAGGCACTACCCTACTACATCCATTTTGGAAATATCCTCAGGATTAGTAGCGACTAGCCCTTGCACTTCACTGCTCCATCTTCGACTCCGAACACGTTTTTCGCACGAAACGTACAAACCGGATCGAAGTGGTTTTCGAGAAATAAATCTCGATCCCGGACTCTTCGAAACGATCAACGCAGTTGGCCAATATTGATAGTCGGTTATTTAACTATCAATTAATATTCATAATCAACCATCCAACAATAAATAATTTCCCAAATTATTTATTACCCTCAAAATATCTTCACAAGATATATTTCCACTTTTCAAACCCTTTTGAAAACAGTTTTAAAACTATCTTCCTTTCTCAGAATCAATTTCCCAAATAGTTTCTATTTCCACTGAAATCGCCAAGCACAAAACTTAAGATTTTTAAAATAATTTAAAAACACTTTACTTTGAAATTTATTTTAAAACATTCATTTTAAAAACTACTTCAATAATTTACTAAAAATACATACTATATGATTTTTTTGAAAATAAAGTTACTTTATAAAATATAAAACTAGGTTTTCACTCTTAAAAATAAAATACTAAGTCACATTTAAATAGTTATTACAATAATAGATTTGAAACATATTTACTTATGAATTTTAAGCATTCAGAAATAATAAAATTCCTAAAATATGCTTTTTAAAACCACATTAAACTTTAATCTTATATTTAAATTTTCTTTTAAAAAAAACGTACTTGGCTATCCAGGGAAATATACTTCCCTTCACATTCTTCTTGAAATTCTAATTTATATCACTTGAATCAATTTCCAAATTGGATTCCAATTTTCTTCCTTTCTATTTCAAAATCTATAAATTTTAGATTTTATTTCCTTAATTATGAGTTAAATTAATTTTAACTGAAAATACCAATTCTTAGTTTTCTCAAGTTACTTCTTTATTCTTTAAATACATTTAAACTTTAAATGTTAAAATAATTCTCTATTCTTTTATTGATATAACTTAAGTTTACAATTCATCAATTTCATTTTATTCAAAATTCTTTCTCTTCATTCTCGAAGTCATTATTATTATTTTCATATTACTTCTATTTTTCTCAATTCACTCTTAATTTATTCAAATTTCCTATAATTACTTTACTTACAAATTCATTTCTTTTATTTTCTTTCCAAAATCCAATCCATATAATTTTGGTAATTCATTATACCATAAATATATCCGATCAACCATAACATTCAATATTCCATTATAACTCATTATAAAATGTCAATATTCACAGCAGAGAAAATTAAATAATTTAAATAAATGTTGAGGGATCCAGTTGGATCCCTCCAACCTGTTTGCCTGCATCCACAAACGTTAGTACAATATAGTACACAAAATTACAAAATATCATACTATATCACATCGGCCAATTCAACCATCCAAACAGTTATTTAAATTTTATCATTTAAAATTTAAACTGAGTGAGATTAACTCACCTTTGATTTTATTTGTAATCCACTTCTTTATTGCCTTGGTTTTCCCATTTTTTTGACCTAGAATAAACAATTCATATGATTTATCGAGCAATCAATTTCCTTTCAATAGATTTAATTAATTAACACCTATAATTTGAACCAGTCTATTGATCATTTTCCTATTAGATAGATTTAAATTAGCCAGATTATTCTATCAACTAATTTTCCTCATAATAAATAAAATTTTACGTTACAAAAATAATTAATTAAGCTAAACTCCTAAATGCACTACTTTAAAAACAATCAAGTAAATTTGAGATATATATTTATTTTTGTTCTGTTAATTTTTGTGTATATATATATATATATATATATATATATATATATATATATATATATATACACAAACTTAGAATCTGCATAGATATATCCTACTGCGTATATTTTTTGCTGTTCATTTACATTCATTTTTTTTTAACACGTATATATCTCAAATCAAAGAAAGTACCTCACTGATACGACACGCTCGAAACCAGCCAGGCTTCACTGTTCGCCGAACTCGAGCTCTACTTCGAGCTCCTCCCAGAAGTTGTGTAGCCTCCGAACACCGCGAGTACCACCACCCCTCAATTGGATCGCGGGACGCCTCACACACGCGCCTACATCGATGCCACCAACTTGCCTACGCCTTCCACTTTCCCAATTGCCCCCTATAACCACGAAGATCCCAAACCCTAACCCAAAGACAGATCGACCTTTCCACTGCCGATCCCCAAGACAAGTGCCGCCATCCATCCATACTACGAACTTCGAGTTCGACGTCGAACATCATATCGCAACCCCTATTGCTCAAAGAAACCCATAGACTCGAACGTCCACCATCTCCCCTCGCGTTCAAACGAACTCGACAATTTAAATTTTCGATCTAAAGTGAAAGGAGGGGAGGACGAAATTCGATTTGGGTGAAAATTGGGTCTAGAAATTTGAAAGCAGAAGTCTCGGTTCCCCTTTTTTTTTATAATGGATTTGATTTTAGGCTTCGGCCATGATAAATTTTTTCTGATTTTATTTTCGAACGAGAATGAAGCATCTCGATTTTCTTTTTGAAAGAATGAGGAAGTGTGTTCGAGAAGGCAAAGGAAGCATGTTTGAAAAAAAATATCTAGCTTCAGTAAGATGAGGGTTGATTGGTCAACACATATCCTTTCTATTCAAATTAAAATTTAAACCGTCTCAAATAATTATTAAGCGTTTATACACCGTACACTCATACAACAACTCTGATCAATACGAAATTTGAAATCCGATAATAATTCAATATTACGGATCCAATGGAACTGGTTTCGTCGAATTCCGAGACTACGCCTCGGAAGGCTATTTTTAATTTCAATTTAAACGGTTTAAATTTCAAGACTGAACAAACAACTTTCAAATTCAATTCTAACATTTTTACTATCTTCACTATCATCACTATAAATTTTATAAGCCTTCAAATTAATTTTTTTTTTTAAACAGACTTAAAGTCTCAGATTTCATATCTTATCCCAATTCAAATTATTTAATTCAATAATTAAATTAACAAATAAATTTTGATATTCGTAAATCAAGTTAAAATTACTCTATTGAATATTTAAAGTCGATTAAATATTCCAATTTAAATGCTCGAAAATTTCGGGTCGTCACATTCCTCCCCCCTTAAAAGAATTTCGTCCCCGAAATTACTAGTTAGGAAGAATGATCCCAAAACCCGTTACCTTTCCAAAACCAAACAGCTTCTAACAATTCAACAACTTACCAACTATCTTTTATAAACACCATTATCATTCTTATTAACTTTCCAAACCTTTCCCTAGTTTGCAACAACCTATTTGCTCAACCCTTCCAGTTTTAATCTTAAAACCAATTTTGAATTATCAAAATTTTCTCATAATTTTTCTAACTCCCTAAATTCCCGAAAAATTTCGCCAGCGTTTCCTTTGCGCGGCTGACTCGGTACAACTACAATATGGCTCTACGGCCTCCCAAATCCAAAAAGAAAATAAAAAGCCAAGTGGCTCAATCCAAATCCCAATCAAATTTCATACCAAATTAAATACATACCTTTTTGTCGAGCATTCCAAATTTATCTCTTGGAACCAAATCAAATTTCCCTTTCTTTTTTATATACCTGCATATCCTGTTTAGCACCAGTATCCAATCACAATATTCCCAAAACATTTTATCGACTTCCTCACAAAATGCCAATATCTATTCATTTCAATATTATCTTAGATTATATTTGTATTATCAATTTCCAATTAAGACTTCACCATTCCTTTTTAAGTTTAGCATAAGCATTTTATATGTTTCTTATCTTTATTTCTCTTTACCATTTTTAGTTTATACCTATTTCTATTCGAATCGATTTCCACATTACATATGTATTTCATTTATTTTCAACTTTGAACTTTTAAATTTTATCCTTCATTTATAACTAATTTAAGTCATTACTTTAATTAGTTTCATTTACTAACTTATTTTAGTTTCCAATTCTAAATAGTTTTGCCGTTAACAAAATTTTCCAAAATTTTCAAATATTTTCTAACTCCCAAAATTTCTGAAAATTTTTGGCAGAGTCCCCTTTGTATGGAGGAGCTTTTGCAATTTGACAAAAGAGATAAATATATATACATCGACCCACATGGTCGGAAAAACCAAAAACAGTTCATATTTCCTATTTTAATTGCGTAGGCGTACCTTATTTAGCATTTTAAGCAAGCGGCTTATTATTTTAACAAATAGCACTACCAAATCCAACCACACGGCTTTCAGGTACCTGTACTTACTCAATTTAAACATGCAAGTGCCGAATATATGCAGTTTAACTATATTTCACTTATTCACACTAGTTAAAACATATGAATTCTAACAGAATCTCATACCAAACATTTTTCCGTAAGCAATTAATATAGTTTCCATGCCAACTCAACTGTTTCAACTTATTTATAACCATTTTCATTTAATTCGAATGGTTTTCAATCCATTCGTATACATCTTTATCAAATTTGAATGGTTTAAAACACAATAGCTTAACGTCAATTTACTCCTAAGCAAACTGAACTCATATTTAATTCAATTGCTTCCAAAATCAATTTATTTTACTACTATCAACTCATAAATTTTTTAATTACTACTATTTACACCGATGATAATTTATTCTTTGCAATTTGACGAGATTTATGTGAATAAATAAGCACTTGAGTTTAATAATCAATTTCAATTGACTCCAACTCAACTTACGCTTAATTCTATTCCATTT
Source organism: Allium cepa (assembly GCA_030765085.1). Classification (NCBI taxonomy): domain Eukaryota; kingdom Viridiplantae; phylum Streptophyta; class Magnoliopsida; order Asparagales; family Amaryllidaceae; genus Allium; species Allium cepa. Next base: position 627,280,523 of record CM060939.1, read on the forward strand.
TTAAATTTATCCACAATCCATATATTCTCAGTTTCATTGCCTTTCAATTTTATTAACCAAATTAGTTCATTCAAAACCATTAACAAATTAGGCGCCATCTCCATTACCAATTAAATTTCCTTTTTATTTTAATTCATTCACAATCATTTATTTAGCCCGACCCATTCCATTTAAATTTCATTTACAATCCATTATTTACATTTCATTCCATGTTAGTTTATTCCAAACTATTTTATTTAGCTCGGAAACAATCCAAGCTATTTCATTCCATAACCATTTCACAACTTATTCAAACCACATTTCATTTGATACTTATTTATTCCGTCATTTATTTATTCAATATAATTAGTTTATCCACATTCACTTAAACCATTCTAATAAACTCAAAACATTCTATTTTCTTTATTGTCTCAAGTTATTTCAATCCCTTGATGATTTTCAATGGTTGACAATTATTCATTCTAGAATTTCATTCCATATTATTTATAACTCACCGAATTTTATTTCGATTACAATTTATTTTTACTTGATTTAAATCCAATCCACAATTATTAAACTTAATTTTTAGTTGAATTAAATTCAACTCTTTTTCCACTTTTTAGCTTAAGTTTAGTCACTCCAATTTTATACTTAAGCTCATTTCGTTTCAAGTAAATCTTTCTCTTCCATTTAATTTAACTTGATTCTATTTCAGTTAAATCTCATTTTAAAATTTACAATTTCATTTGATTTGTTATTATCAAATTTACCTTTCAGATTCAGTTCATCCAATTTATTACATGGCCATTTTCAATTTAATTTTTTTTTTTGCAATTCGTACCATTAGTATTTTAATCCAATTCATTTTTATTCTATACTTCCCTAATTATATTTACTTTGTTTACACTTCAAATCTAATTTTAATTAATAACTCAAGTTCTGATTCTATTATTCACATTTTTATTTACCATCCAATTTATTAACTCACAATTCAGCTTCATTCTCAATTTCTTTCACTTCATCAATAATTTGAATCCATTTTAATTTATAGCTTGAGTTTATTTCCAAACTTTATCATAAACTTATAATTCAATTCCATTAAATAATTTATTATCCAATTAGTTCTCCCCTTATTCATAATCAACACTTGAAATTTTATTCAAAATATCACTCCATTTAATTTTCTTAAGTTCAATATTTATTTTATACTTCAAGTTTGGATCCTCATTTCATTTTTTTTCAATTTATCAAAATATTGATTTTGGGCATTGTATTCCATTTTCAATTTAATAAGTCACAACTTATTATTTTGTACAATTCCATTGATTATAGGCTTGAATATATTTATCTTTTATTTTAACCCAAGCCCTCTATTTATTTATAGCCCAAGCATATTTCATTCTATGGACTTTCAATTCCCTTATAAATTATTTTGATTTATTTATTTCAATTCAATCCTGTCCAATTTATTTTCCATTTGTTCAGGCAAGAATTTAATTGCATTCATTAATTCAATTGAATTCTCATTACAATTCAATTTAATTTTAATTCAGTTTCATTTAACCCAATTCGATTTCAACTTAATTTGTATACAACCGGATATTAATTTCAGCTTATCCAATTAATTTCAGTTCAGTTAAATTTTTATTTTCCAATTCAAGTTAAATTCCATTTTTAACTTTTCCCTTTAAATTTAAATCCCAACATCCAAAGCTTATATTTCCCTAATTTAAAATCATCTCAATTTATAAGCTTACAATTTATCTCATCAGGATTTTTTTTTAACACCCAGCTTTGGTTTCAAATTATTTAGAAATCCCTAACATCTCATAATCACATTTCTCAAAATTTAAACCAATCCTGGTTTTATTCCCTACAAATTTCTTTTGAGACTTTCAAAAATAACTAGCTTTTAGAACAAATCAATTTGGTAGCAATCCGTCACTTAGAAATTCGAAAATGAATACTGATCATGCGGCCGTCATCATCAGAATTATTTTCCAATAATCCAAGTGATTTCAATGCTATATCACTTTCAAAATCCATTCAAAACAAATTACTATTCAGAAATATCTCCAAAACAATGATGCCATCATTTATCTTTAAAAATACTTCCAAATCCCCGGGATTTAAATTTCCAAGTCCTGCTTAAATCAGCTTTAACTATAATTCATTTGTATAGTCTATGCTTATACAAATTCTCATGTAATGTTATTTCAATTGATAAATCACATTCATAATTTATATTTATAAATTTCAATTTATAATGAATTTATTCCCTTAACTTCAGTTATACTTCAATTTCTAGTTAAATTTTCACTTAACAATGATAATAATTTAATATTATCATTCCTAACATCCAAGCAACCATATAATAGCTATATAGTTTACCAAAAACTTTCTTCATATCAAAAAATATTTCTTTTTGGGTAAAATTATTTCATTTACCCATATTGAAAACAATACCGTGTCGATTGTTCTATTCAAGTGTTTAGAAACCCTTTCGATACAGTTGTCCAGACTGTGCCGACGAAAGTTCATATGCCACTCAATAAACCGATCAACACAATATTAAAACAATTTATATTCACTAACAAATACGCGCTCATATTTATTAATACGCTCAAACTCATTATAGAGTACTACGGCCTCTATTTTAAATGAGTAATTCCCACTAGAGCCAAGGTTATCACCAACCTGTGCTCTGATACCAACTGTAACGACGCGCAAATCCGTACCCCTTGAGTCAATACTATTCTACAACAATCAACTCAAGTTTCATAGAAATACGAACCATTTGGGTTTAAGAAGAAGAGGTAGAAGAGGAGAAAAACAAAATCAACATCAGAATCTAACCATCGCAGCGGGATAAACTATAATAGGTAGTAAATAATCTTTACTCAAAATCAAATATATCTGTTTACATATATTACATCATCAGAGTACATCAGTCACAGCTCACATCAATAACATACAATGAATATACAACAACTCAAACAGCGGAATATATATATAACAAGTACGACTATACGTATCGCCATCCAGCTCGTCTCCTGAGCTACACAGCATCATATCCTGTATCCTATAATACTCGGTCTGACCCGAGCATTATAGTTAAATAACACCCGAGTCAGTCTGGAATACCAGCGTGAGAGAATCACACCCAATTTATTATTAAAGTCTCAAAAATCCTTTGAAAACAAAAGCATCTCGTAAGACCACGCCACAAATAAACATGTCGGGTTTTACCTTACGATAGCTAAAACAATTTTTATAGAAATCCTCTGATATTATAATAGGGTCTATATACAAATACTTATAAAATAGCCGAAATTGTTACATGATTAAATTCCAGCAACTAGCCACAGAGTGGATAATACAAACAAAACTCGTACAAGGCTCGTAGGGAAAATGGATTTCCAACAATGACTAGGCACTGGGGTACCACCAGTCACAGTACGTGGTCTAGATCACAGTATCGAGGACTACTCCCTTCATCCCCTGCAACACAAGGCCAGAACCATTCCTTACTGAATAGTCCCGAACAAGATAAACCCCGTGGTTGGCGCGACCAACCACCCACTAAGACGAAATATATAAGGGACATCTAGAAAGGGGAATTGTCTTGTCCTGCTTGGGCATGACCCACCTAACCTTGCTGCACATCCCCTGATTTTCAGTCATTCCCATTTGATGAGGCTTGAGGCTAAGCGTTACCTTTAGAACGTTTTCACTTAGAATGCCCATCGTCCACCTGACGATGTTTCGCAAGCATTCGTCCATACAAGTCCGTCCCGGGTTCGAACGGAACCGAAGGCACTACCCTACTACATCCATTTTGGAAATATCCTCAGGATTAGTAGCGACTAGCCCTTGCACTTCACTGCTCCATCTTCGACTCCGAACACATTTTTCGCACGAAACGTACAAACCAGATCGAAGTGGTTTTCGAGAAATAAATCCCGATCCCGGACTCTTCGAAACGATCAACGCAGTTGGCCAATATTGATAGTCGGTTATTTAACTATCAATTAATATTCACAATCAACCATCCAACAATAAATAATTTCCTAAATTATTTATTACCCTCAAAATATCTTCACAAGATATATTTCCACTTTTCAAACCCTTTTGAAAACAATTTTAAAACTATCTTCCTTTCTCACAATCAATTTCCCAAATAGTTTCTATTTCCACTGAAATCGCCAAGCACAAAACTTAAGATTTTTAAAATAATTTAAAAACACTTTACTTTGAAATTTATTTTAAAACATTCATTTTAAAAACTACTTCAATAATTTGCTAAAAATACATACTATATGATTTTTTTGAAAATAAAGTTACTTTATAAAATATAAAACTAGGTTTTCACTCTTAAAAATAAAATACTAAGTCACATTTAAATAGTTATTACAATAATAGATTTGAAACATATTTACTTATGAATTTCAAACATTCAGAAATAATAAAATTCCTAAAATATGCTTTTTAAAACCACATTAAACTTTTATCTTATATTTAAATTTTCTTTTAAAAAAACGTACTTGGCTATCCAGGGAAATATATTTCCCTTCACATTCTTCTTGAAATTCTAATTTATATCACTTGAATCAATTTCCAAATTGGATTCCAATTTTCTTCCTTTCTATTTCAAAATCTATAAATTTTAGATTTTATTTCCTTAATTATGAGTTAAATTACTTTTAACTGAAAATACCAATTCTTAGATTTCTCAAGTTACTTCTTTATTCTTTAAATACATTTAAACATTAAATTTTAAAATAATTCTCTATTCTTTTATTGATATAATTAAGTTTACAATTCATCAATTTCATTTTATTCAAAATTCTTTCTCTTCATTCTAGAAGTCATTTATTATTATTTTCATATTACTTCTATTTTTCTCAATTCACTCTTAATTTATTCAAATTTCCTATAATTACTTTACTTACAAATTCATTTCTTTTATTTTCTTTCCAAAATCCAATCCATATAATTTTGGTAATTCATTATACCACAAATATATTCGATCAACCATAACATTCAATATTCCAATATAACTCATTATAGAATGTCAATATTCATAGCAGAGAAAATTAAATAATTTAAATAAATGTTGAGGGATCCAGTTGGATCCCTCCAACCTGTTTCCCTGCATCCACAGACGTTAGCACAATATAGTACACCAAATTACAAAATATCATACTATATCACATCGGCCAATTCAACCATCCAAACAATTATTTAAATTTTATCATTTAAAATTTAAACTGAGTGAGATTAACTCACCTTTGATTTTATTTGTAATCCACTTCTTTATTGCCTTGGTTTTCCCATTTTTTTGACCTAGAATAAACAATTCATATGATTTATCGAACAATCAATTTCCTTTCAATAGATTTAATTAATTAACACTTATAATTTGAACCAGTCTATTGATCATTTTCCTATTAGATAGATTTAAATTAGGCAGATTATTCTATCAACTAATTTTTCCCATAATAAATAAAATTTTACGTTACAAAAATAATTAATTAAGCTAAACTCCTAAATGCACTACTTTAAAAACAATCAAGTAAATTTAAGATGTATATTTATTTTTGTTCTGTTAATTTTTGTATATATATATATACACAAACTTAGAGTCTGCATAGATATATCCTACTGCGTATATTTTCTGCTGTTCGTTTACATTCATTTTTTTTAACACGTATATATCTCAAATCAAAGAAAGTACCTCATTGATACGACGAGCTCGAAACCAGCCAGGCTTCACTGTTCGCCGAACTCGAGCTCTACTTCGAGCTCCTCCCAGAAGTTGTGTAGCCTCCGAACACCGCGAGTACCACCACCCCTCAATCGGATCGCGGGCCACCTCACACGCGCGCCTACATCGATGCCACCAACTTGCCTACGCCTTCCACTTTCCCAATAGCCCCCTATAACCACGAAGATCCCAAACCCTAACCCAAAGGCAGATCGACCTTTCCACTACCGATCCCCAAGACAAGTGCCGCCATCCATCCATACTATGAACTTCGAGTTCGACGTCGAACATCATATCGCACCCCTATTGCTCAAAGAAACCCATAGACTCGAACGTCCACCATCTCCCCTCGCATTCAAACGAACTCGACAATTTAAATTTTCGATCTAAAGTGAGAGGAGGGGAGGACGAAATTCAATTTGGGTGAAAACTGGGACTAGAAATTTGAAAGCAGAAGTCTCGATTCCCCTTTTTTTTATGATGGATTTGATTTTAGGCTTCGGCCATGATAAATTTTTTCTGATTTTATTTTCGAACGAGAATGAAGCATCTCGATTTTCTTTTTGAAAGAATAAGGAAGTGTGTTCGAGAAGGCAAAGGAAGCATGTTTGAAAAAAAATATCTAGCTACAGTAAGATGAGGGTTGACTGGTCAACACATATCCTTTCTATTCAAATTAAAATTTAAACCGTCTCAAATAATTATTAAGCGTTTATACACCGTACACTCATACAACACTCCGATCAATACGAAATTTGAAATCCGATAATAATTCAATATTACGGATCCAATGGAACTGGTTTCGTCGAATTCCGAGACTGCGCCTCGGAAGGCTATTTTTAAATTCAATTTAAACGATTTAAATTTCAAGACTGAACAAACAACTTTCAAATTCAATTCTAACATTTTTACTATCTTCACTATCATCACTATAAATTTTATAAGCCTTCAAATTAATTTTTTTTTTAAACAGACTTAAAGTCTCAGATTTCATATCTTATCCCAATTCAAATTATTTAATTCAATAATTAAATTATCAAATAAATTTTGATATTCGTAAATCAAGTTAAAATTACTCTATTGAATATTTAAAGTCAATTAAATATTCCAATTTAAATGCTCGAAAATTCCGGGTCGTCACATATACATAGCTAAATTCAAGAATTTTTACTATATATATATATGTATCATAATTTACTATTTATTAAACCGTATTCTTTCCAAAACCATAGAAAATATTTTATATATATACCGCGGTACCTGTATATAATTTTCTATCCTATGGTCAAGTGATATGGATATTTATCATTTCAATCAGATATTTAAGAAAAAAAGACGGTTGTATATCATTTCAAACCGCAATCCAGAATGAAATGAAAATGCATAATAACTTGTAGTTTATACAATATAAATACCGCATCCGTTCATCCATCATATCAATCATCAAACATTCATCAATTTATCATCCAATTCAAACAATCACATCAATAAATAATAATTAATTACTGACATTTAATTTTTCAATAATTAATTAATTAACTGTTTAACTGTAGTTTATATGCAATAATAAAATTTAACTAAAATTTTAACTGGCGGTTTTAAATGCAATGAATACATTAATTAATAATTAACAGACAGTTTTAAATGCAATAATGAATTAAATAGCGGGTAAATTAAATGAATGCAATTTAACTGAGAAAATGATGAAATATATGCCAAACAGCTATAAATAAAATTTTAAACACATTATAAATCAATTTAACAAACATAAGAAATTTTAGAAGTTGTGAGCGGGTTAAAACACTCACCTTTTGAATTTAAATCTAATTTAAAGCCAAAAATTTAACTGTCTCAGAATTCGTCGAAACCAGCGTCATCAAGTCCAGAATTTCAATACGATCCTAACAAAAGAAACCGCGTGTAAAATGGATAACGTATGCAAAAATTAAGGTGATTTATGCGATTGAAAAAAAAAAGAGAGTACACATTTACCACTGGGACACGTCATCATCTCAAGCGCAACATGCACCAGAGAAGAAACTCACGCGAACGCCTGCAACTTTGACTGCACGTCACTCTAAGCCTAGGCCACCTGAAGTCGCACAACCACTTGCAATTGGAAGATCATCATCTCCTCCACTAACGTCAACCAACGCCACCGGCTAATTCAATGTCAGTCGCTGGAATTTCTGCCCCAAAGTTGATGCAACTGTGACCTTTCGGGGCCAATTCCCACTGCATCGCTGCTCCGATCATCAAATCAAAACCAGATCTGGAATCCATTCGTCAAGCTCTATAATACCCAGAAGTCGATTTCGCGAATTGATGCTCCGATCAAAAACCCCCAAATTACCCCCTTTTGACTTCGTTGCAAGCCGCTTTGACCACCATTTCTGGTTGATACGGGCACTATTTCCAAAAACGAACACCACACGCTGACTCCATTCATCGAGAGCTTCGAAACGGTATATTATATGATATGATTTGAAGAGTTTGAATTTTAACCGCTTTATTTGATTTGCTAATTGCCATTAGAATGCAATTACGGTTGATTTCGGGATTAGGGATGAAAAATGAAGTGGAGGTTGCTGCTAGGGTTTATAACAAGGTATAAATAGGCGAAGTTGAAATAGGATGGATCGGATAAGATAGATGCACGCGCTAACGACAAAATGGCCCAAAAAGCCCGTTCTGACTTCGGAACGAAATTTTATCAGCCCATATATCAAAATAGATGTTTAAAAATATTTTAAATGCAATGGGAAAGGTTTCAAGTCCAAATTCCATCATATGAAGAAGTTATGCTAAAACAAATATTTTCCAAATTGATTTCAATTGATTTCTATTGCATAAATTTCAAGGCGTTTCGAGTCCGTACGATCAAACGACAAGTCCGATCGCTACGAAACTTGAAACACTATTATAATTCACAGTTATGGATCCGATGAAACTTGTTTCATCGAAATCTGAGTCAGTGGCCAAAATGGCTATTTTTTCCACTTTTTAAATAAATAAATAAAAAATGTACCACCTTAAAATTCAATATTTATAAACTAGTAGATTTTTGTCATTTTTAATCCCTTAAATATTTATAATAACTAAAAGCAAATTCACATATCAATTTAGTGTCAATTATCCCAGTAAATACCGTGTTCAAATGTCAACTGCAATTAATCCAATTAATTGCAAATTAATCCAATTAATTGCAAATTAATCCAATTAATTGCAAATTAATCCAATTAATTGCAAATTAATTCCAATAAATTTGATTTTATTCGATTACAACTTAATATTCAATCGATTATTACTCAACTAACATAGTTAACATTGTTTTATATTTCATTACATTAATATTTTCCAATTTTCATCTTTGATTTTCATTAATTACTGTATTTCAATTATATTGGAAATTTTGTCAATTATACTCATTAATTAAATTTAAAAATCTAAATTAATTATTTCATCTTGGTTTCATTCTTTTTGTTACATTAATTATCGTATTATGAATGTAATTTTACCTTGGTTACATCTTATTGAATTCAACATTCTTCATTTACCAATTTATTCCACATTAACTGCAATAATTCAGTGAATTAATTGAAATTGAATTCAAATTAAACTTATCCAACAAATAAAATAAGTAACATACAGAAATTATTGTCATTAACTCTTAATCACACTTTTATAGGTTCATTATTTACAAGCCAATATTATAATTACTTACACTAATTTGGATTGTATTGCATTTATTATATTTTTGCCAAATAGATACATTAATTTCAATTAAAAATTCTCTGTAACTTATTTCTTGATTTCATACTTTTTATTTCCCAAATTACTATCTTGTATTAAGTTTACGTTTCTATTTTAATTTATATTCAATTATAACCTAACAGTCGTTTCAATCAATTGGATTGTATTGAATTTGGTATCCATCACTGCCATTTACACTACTACCTTAATTTACACAGTTACTATTAGAAAATCATATTGCATTGGTTAATTAAATGTTTGCTTTAAATTACTTATTTTAAATTTTTATGCTCAAGAGCAACAGTTAACACTTTCCATTATTATACAAATTTGAATCCCATTCTAGTTATTCTTTATTAATAATTCACACAATACAATAACTTCATACAAGACATCCAATTACTATTTATTGTTATAACTTTACAATGTATATAAATTCATTGATTGATTTACTATTTGCCTTTGTTTCTTATATTCAATTCTTAGCTTAGTATGACAATTTATAGTACTCCATTTAATCGACATTTCATTTCAATTGTTAATACTTAGCTTAAATTTCTACGGTTGCATTCCATTTACACTTCCGTTACTATATTAAGAATTAGTAACGTTTATATCAATAACACTTTATAATTACTTACCATTTAAATGAGTTTGATTTCTAATAAATTAATTGACCAATTAATTAGGTAATTTATACAAATTTGTTATCATACCCATATATTTACACTTATACATAAGTCTTACATTTGAATTTATTTATTAAATTGCAATGTTCATTCAAGTTTATAAATTATTAACTCGCATTAACATAATTCCCTAATTTGTTCCAATTACTGTCAACAATCCTTTATTACATTAAATCAATCTAATACTTTCCTTAAATTTCTCATATGCAATTACAATTAAATGTTGGCATTTATCTCCATGCTATCGATTTGCATTCACTTATGTTCTATCCAAACATACATTTAGATTTTATTTCCATTAATTTATTCAATATTGACATCCACTTAATAAAATTTACTTCCAATATTAATTACACAATCAAATTTAATCGACAAATTAAATGGTCGAAATTTACAGGTCGTCACATAATCCCCGTCTCTTCGAATCCAAATGCCATCCTTCAAGCCAAGTTGTTTGTAGCAAAACAATGCCAATTTCAGAACATCATGTTCATATAGAAGTTCCAACACACATATCTATTTCAGATAATGTCTCACGTTTACATTCACTGTTCAATTCAGGGTACATAACAACTAGAAATAACACACTAGATAAATCAACAATTCAAAATACTTAACCATTTTAAGCGATCCACGGACTAGATTAACTAGGCAGACAATCATCTCTTTAGTTTAAACAAAATTCAGTATTTTCAAATCCCGTTATATTATTTTTGAACTAATTACAAATGATTTTATTTTGTTTTACTTAAATATTTAGAATTAATCAATAATTAACATGTATAATTAACTTAGACTTTTGATTTATTAAAAGTTTAGAACATTTTATTTTACCTTAACCATTAACTAATTTCAGCTATTTATTTTACATTAATAAACTTTAGAAACTAATAAATAATTAACATATATATATATATATATAATTATCTTGAGTTTAATTAATCTAAGCTTAAATCATTTTATTTATACTAGCCATTAACTAACCTAAGGTTTAAGTTAATTTAAGGTTTAAAATTACTTTAATTATATTAACTATAAACTAATTTGACGACTATTTTCAAGTTTATTTTTAAACAATTTTATTTACAAGTGGTTAAAGAGCTAATCAATCTTGGGTTCCTCAATTATAAAAAAAATCAAGGAAATTTGGTTTTAAAAATACTTAAATATTGAGCTTTTACTTTTTTTTCACTTTATATCTATTTTATTATTTTTCTTTTCCTCTATTTTCTTTATCCTTTTCTTTCCCTTTATTTATTTTCGTTTGATTTTTATTTTCTTTCTTATTTCCTGGCCCACCCTTCTTTTCTCCTTTTCGGCTTATTATTCTTTTCCTAATTTTCCTTTCTTCCTTCGAATTTTCTCCTACCTGTCTTCGACGTACACTTGAACCAAGTTGTGCATGTGCACATGACGTCGAACCTTGCCGTCCCCTTCCGACCATCGTCCCACGTCACCTCCGGCCTCCAAAGCTCCTAGCCACCCCAACTTCCCTACGACAAATCCAATTGCAAAATGTCGATCTCGAACCCACCTCCAGCAAACAACCCCGACCCTTATCTTCGCCTTGTCCAGCCACCTCGAACTACCCGAGTCCCCTCAACCTTGCCAGAATCTTTGTCGTGCCTTCCTTCTCCTCTTCCCCCTACTTAGCATCCTTAAATCTCCACCCGTCGCCACCATTTCCTCAAACTTGACCACAGCCAAAAACCTCCCTTAAACCCTACTTCACCCCTGACTAGCCACCACGCTGTCCAAAAAAATACCCCACCGTTTTTTCTGAGCTTCCCTTCCTTCGAGCCTTCTTCTGACCAAACCCCGACCACCAATGTTGCTCGCCTCGCTAGAGTTTGATAAAAATCCAAGTTCTGATCAACTCACCATTCCTTCCTTAATACCCAACTAAAAGTTGTACGATTATCACCAAAAATCACGGTTTTCGATCACGATCCCACCTATATAACCAATTCATTTGTTTATAAAGCTTGATTTTTGGTCAATTATAAGTGATGCACTGTACAATGTCTTTTTATCGATTTACACTTGATGATATTTCACGGAACCATTTTTAAAAGAAAATATAATAAAAAACAACTAGTTTTTCTTTAAACATCATAATATAAAACAAATTAGAGTGTGCGATAGGGATTTTTGAAGTCAAATATTGCATTACTTTACATATCAGAGTAGTGTGAGAACAATGGTGACAGGCCTAGGTTCTTTCCCAGGTTATAACATATCATATATTCACACACATGTATATGCTTCAAGCAGCATTTAAAAGTCCATGCCCAAGCCTATACATGTACTTCCAGTGTTATAGATTTTAGTTTACTCACCTATAGACCCAAGACGAACACTCTGTTCCCTATTCTTTTTTTTTTCTCTGAACTGTTCTGATTGCTTTCATGCTTGAGTTGTTTAATTTTGCTTGAGTTGTGAAATGGAAGTGTTTCTATTTTCTTAGCTTGGTTCGAATGAATGAAATAAAAGAAGATAAGGTAGTGGTATTTGTAAAGGAGGGTAGGCTGTAGTTTTTTTTATGTATAGTAAGCCTTCTCTTATTTTTCTTTATATATTCTTTTTTTCTTTTGATTTGATTTCTTATAAAAAAAATTGATTTATTATATGATTTGATTATGATTTCGTTTGGACCTAATTTGCTTTTGACATTGATTATATGTTTTGTAAGCTAGGATTTGATGTTGCATTTACTTCAATGTTCCCTTTGCTTATACATATCTTTTCATATATATATATATATATATATATATATATATATATATATATGCCTTTATCTCCTACATGTTTCTTACGTTCATATACACACACACACACATAGTTACACTAACCATATGTTTACATATTTATCTACTTACATATCATATGCACATTTATACTTATACCAATTTTAATATACATTGCTTATGTATATCTTATCGTTATATATATATATATATATATATATATATATATATATATATATATATAAGCACATTTACACAAACTTTTCATGTATTTCATATGGCATACATTTGAATACTTGCATATTTATTTACTTATATATGTGTATTATCTAGTATCATAAAGCTTTATATGTATTTATCTATATATATGTATATATTATTTTCCTTTCTATAGGATTTATCATATCCAGAGATTTTTATAATAATATTTAGTATAGTTTTTAAATCAATTTATATATTCAGATATTTTAGGTTTCGAAAATTTATTTGTTAGACCAATCAAAACTAATGTTCCCATAATTTAAATTGGTTAATTACCCAATTGATAGACGTTAATAATCCGGGTCGTCACAACAACAATTTTAAGTATGAAACTTAATTTTGAAAAATTCAGATTTTTAAAGCGAAATTGCATTCATAGTGACTATCGCTACAGATGCCATAACTTGAAAACTTATTTTGCATATACAATAACCTTAAAATTCTTATTCTTTACTTTAACTTGCTTGACTAACTTAGTAAAAGGTTTTGAAAACAAATATGAAGGTTAGAACTTTTTATTAGAAAACAAATTAAGTAAACCACTTAAATCAAGGGATCTCCATGTCAACTTAACAAGTTCAAGTGCTAATCATTCATAGAATTCACAAATTGATACATCCATAAGCAACTCACAATTCTAACATGAGCAAAAGATCTTACTATATAACCAGAACAACACTTATTAGGATTTTCTAACAAGTCTTAGAAATCAACTATACCACATATGTATCACATACTAGCAACATGCATATATCCAACAACATGATAATCCAACCAAACAACCAAAATATTGCATAACAAACATAAAAAAATATTAAGTTAAAATCCTTCCAAAATATAAGTGGGTTCGCTCACCAAATCATTTTAGAAACTTGAAATAAACCTTAAACTTGTAAAGCTTGGAAACCACCAAAAATCAACTCGAAAGGGGTCATCTTCTCCTAGGTTTTTGAACATATTACATTCAAATTTTGGTAAAGTGGTCAAAAGTAAAGTTTTAGTAAATTCTTTCCTCTATAATTTAAGAAAAATAAAAACTCAATTTCGGCTAATTTTGGGGAAGATATGACCGAAATAAGAGGAGCTATTTTCAGACTTAAATTTCCGAGTCCAAAAATACTCTGGAAAGAATTGGGTTTCTGACATGACTATGCTCAGAACTGCTACAAAATACAAAAAAAATTGTAGCCATTGGGATTATACATGATTTGACGAAAAGAAAATCTTAATTTGGTGGTTTTTAAAAGAAGTTCTAGTTGGGCGAATTGGGAGTAAAAATGAAGAAAATGGAGCTTAAAACAAGTGATGTAAACAAGGTTTCAAAAAGTTTTTGGAAATGGAGATCAAAGTTTTTATGTTTTAGAAATAATATGGAAGCCTAATATTTTTTAGAATCCTAGAACAGAGGAAGTCCTAGGAAATTTTGAAAAATGAATATGTAAAAAGGAATAGAAAAAATGAAAAAATGTTTATATATAAAATGGACAGGCGAAATTACCTAACTAACCTTGTACCATGCCCTCCACTCCCCTTGCTCCGCCTTACCTTTTCTTCTTCCATCCATGAAACCAACGCCCCCTTCTTGTCTCCCCACTCTCATTTCTATGCCAACATGTCTAAGGCATGTTTAAACATGTTAGGTATACCTTTTTGTACTTAATGTCCAATAAAATATGACTTTTTTCATTTTTATTTTAAACTTAGTATACTTAGGTTTAAATACATATATACATACACTAATACACACACACACACACACATATATGTTGACTTATTTGAAATGTATACTTATGCTAAAGAGTTCACAATGTTTTCGATAGCTTTAAATCGACGAAAAGTCAAAAATTTGGAAAATGAATTCCGATCACACTTTCGATCTTTCTTCGAACTAAATATTTTAAAAAAAAATTGAAAAACTATTTTACCATCATTAATTGTTATTTAAAAGAGTTTTATTTTTCGTTATAAAACATATATATTGAATATTTAAAATTAATTAAATATCCATAAATCAAAGCAGTGAAATTCCAGGTCGTTACACAAGAAGACAAAATTCTCTATTGAATAGTGCTTCACTTCTTATACTTCAACTAAGGCCCAACTATAGTCATTTGATGGTCTGGTATCCCATGATTTAACTATAACCAAAATGGAGTATTCACTTGAAGTTCTATAGCATTCTCCAGTCAAAGTACTATGTAATATCATTACACTAAGATTTCTTATTTGGCCTAGTTGTTATCAACCAATAGGAAACAATCGAATGTGTCATTCCATAATTATCCAATAACTATAAGTACATAACCCCTTATTGCCTCCAGCAAGCATGACTAATACACTACCCAACATTTAGAGAGCATTACGCGCTTCGATTTTAACGGATTTGATATCCCTTGAAACATATTAACCAGGAATATTCAAAATAAATGTCATCATATTGTGATTAACTGCTCACATCTGCAACTGTTTGCGACTACGATCGTATATCATTTTATTTAAGGATGTTCTCATTAAATAATTTAAATTTATTATTTAATTATTTATATCACAGTATATAAATGAAAACAAGCATCATAACACCATTATTATGAGCAAGATTGGATATAGGGTTAGAAGTGTGTAGAATTACATAATTGTTCCTAGGGCATACCACTTACTTCTTCAATCTCCCATTTGCACTTGGGCTCAATTACTGAATCTTAGTGTCATTCCTCCAATCATTTTAAAAATAATCAAGTTAGTCCCTAGTAAATAGATCTGCTAATTAATTTACTATTTACTATGTCATCAAATATTCCTTCATTGTTTATAAGCTGCCTTTATAACATGGGACTTTTTGAGCATGTGTTTGGACATATTGCGAGCTCTAGGTTCTTTTAAGTTTTTTATCGTAGCATTATTTTCATAAAACAATGTCGTAGGATTCCTAACATTGGGAATCACCCATGATTCAATTATAAATTTGTGCATTTGTGCATCTTTCTTTTATTGCGGTACTATTTAATGCGAGTACTTAGCCTTTCGGTTGAATCAACCATCACCACTCATTTGGAATATTTTAAACTCAAGGATCCTTCATTAATGTTGAACATTAATTAAGGTTGACACACTATACTTTATTTCACTTATAAATTTTGAGTCAAAACACTCCTTCATGAGGAGTTCGTTCTTTCCATAAAACAATCTCCAGCATTTCATAAACAATTGGGAATAGAAATAATTAAAATTTAGTGAAATTAAATCGGATTCGATATTTGTTCAATGCATCAAACACATAAGAGAAATACGACATTGTAGAATCTTAGAACATATGATAATTCGTATTATCAATGCATAAGGAATCCATTTCATATTAAAATAAATTTATTTGTTAGCTAATATCGTTCATCCCAATAATCTCACTTGTAGGTTTGAAATATTTTAGTACCTCTTTATCTTATGGGCACATGCTTTCTCTGCATTTTGATCGATAATTAGCTTATTTGATTTCTCTATAAAAATATTTGCTCAATTTGGATGCTTGTTGAACGATACTATCATGTCAGTTCTTGGCTCTTATTCAACACTTACAAACTCATTTGACACTCCTACTAAAGTCATGACATTTTCCTTATCATATGTAAATAGTTTGTTCTAAATCATTATTTAAAATTTATATATCAACGAAGATGTATCAAAATTCAAAGTCAATAGTTTTACGAGTAGAATTTGAATTAACTCAAGCATATTGATTGATGAATCTACTATGCTAATTTTAATAACTAAAATTTATAAGGTTATTCCCATCAACATTGCTAACTATATTCCAACTACATTGGTCTTCCCTTTAAAGGTGCACCTACGACTGATGGATATGTCCCTCTGGGTACATTTATCAAAATCATATTTCGATAACCTAATAGGAGTCTATTTTGGATTTAAGCATCATGCCATATGGTAGAACCAATACTCTTCATGGCTTAACAACAGTCGAGAAGATTGTTAGTAATAACAATCCTTTTTCTTGACACTAATAAGAAACTCATGGTTTCACTTTAATATGCGAGAATTCTTTTAGACCTTCTAATGAGTAGTGTTTGTTTTAGGCTTGATAAATTTCGTTTCGGCACAAATAATCAATTTCTATGTTTGAGTCTTTGGACCTTATCCAATACCTACGTAAAACCGATTCAATTTTGAGTTCACAAAACTTATATTTATAACATAAGTTAGTCAACCACTATTGGTCGATCCCAAGCTCCTTCGGGTGATCTACATAAGATCCCACATAAGCAAATTTTACATGAAGCCTTTTAACTCCAATTACCTATCAACTCGTTGACCCGAACATGTGTAGGTTTCTTAATAACTCATATCTTACCTGAGTTCGAAAACTATGTTATATATGAAATTAAATTTAACATATGCATTTACTCTTAAGTACATATCCATATAGAAAGAACTTAGCTCAACTTCACTTATCATCAATCATACTTTATCCAACAAAGTCAGCTTACTCCTTATAAATATATCATTATGTATCATGGGGAGGAGGGAGGGTGACTTTGAGATCGAATTTTATTCATTTTCGGGCACTTTTTGAACTCCTTCCAGTATACTTACATATTCAGTCAAATTAAATTGTTTTATTTTCATTGTATATTATGTTTTCTGCTTCCATTTTAAATTCTACGAACTTATCAAATATATACTATTTATTTATCAAATACATATGTTCATGTCTATAGTAGTTCATCGATGAACTAAATGAAGTAAGTGGATTCATTTTGGTAGTATTTGGCCTTCAACTCCATTCATCTATAAGTATTAAACCGAAGAGTTCATTGACATTACCGCTCCCACTGAATGAGTGCTTACAACTAGTCCTTGTGTTATAATTTACCAGCACGATACTTTTCATGATCATATAATTTATAGAATTATTCATTCAAGACACGGCTTAGTCGATAATCCCTAAAAGTCAGCTGTTAAAATTCAGATAGTTCGGTATAATGTAGCTAATGTGACAAACACTGTTATCCTAGATTTATTTATAATGAACATTCATAATATTCATAACAAAATAAAGCTAAACAAATTTTTTCCGTCAATACGGAAAAAAATTATTATTTTGCAAACAATATTTTATACATATTTGAAAACAATCTTTCATATCTTGATGCATCCATTTATAAGTGTCATATGGTATGCTCTTACTATTTTCACCTTTACGATAAATGTGTATGAAATACGAAGATTCGTTCAACTATCTATTATGAGCTATTTATTTCTTTTATTGTAACTAGTTTACAGTCAAGATATATAAAACAAAAATCTTAAACTGATATAAATAAATGTTATAGAAAACATTATTATATAATATATAATACATTTTAAATAGAAATCACAATTTTGTTCCATATTAAGTATCTTACTAAATTTTACATAATTCTAAATTCAATAACCTTTATTAAGGAGAAGTAGAAGTGATCATGCACATTCTTCATCCTAACCGTGCTTATCTTACATCCACTCTTAAACATTCACTTCCTTTTCAAATGGTTGAACCATTCGAAAAGTAATTATAATATAATATTGCATCAAACTCTTTATAAAAATGCATTTGATATTCTTAACATTTTAAGAATATCGAACATGTTGCACTTAAGTAAACTGATCGAAATTATCATTTCATTTATTGCGTTCTTAGGTTAGACTTTAGTCCTTGTTATTTTATCATTTTCTATGCAATAAGATTCACTTTTATTCAGTCGTATTCAACATGTGATGTTGCATTATTGTTTATTTTTTCATCTCGAGTGAACTAATTTCATCGAGATGTTGTATATTACGAACAAGACCGTTCATCATACAACTTTTGTATGTGATCTAATATGGATCAAAATATCCATATCCATATATCGCTTTAGAGTTAAAACTCATATAACAAAATACATATTTTTGGAAAAATAAATAGTTAAATCACCAAGTTATGAATGCATTAAGTAATTGTTCAATTTTTGGCACTTACATGGTGCCTAAAATGACAACATGCCAAATAATTTATTAGTAATTATACCTTATATTTCATTGTAAATATTAGTTCAATTCGTTATCATATTTCAACTGATAAACAATTTTACTAATTGGATCTGTTGCACGAAAAGTAGATAATTTTGATTTCTATATTATGTTTTCTTAGATATTAATTTTCTTTATACATTTCACTTTTCTAATAAGGATCCCATGAGATTTTTTATATTCTATAAAATTCTAAGAGAAACATGGAAATCTTTTGATTCTGCTAGTGGGTGTTAAGACTCGCTTACGGTGGGATTTTGAACTTAAGTTTCCTTAATAAATCATAGCCCTACAAATGATGGATAACTGTGACAACCTACATCCCAGAAACACCGATCAAAGCCTATGATGAATTTTGAACTCGTGTCAGTGCCAAGAAATACGAGTTATCGGGTGTTTAAAAATTTTAAAACCAAAACATATAAGGATAAAATCTAAGACATTCTACACTTTTAGATCTCACAACGGAAGGAAAAAAATATAAGTACAGAAAATAGTCATCTTAGAAAATATTCAGAAAGAAAATAACGTGGTCTCAAAATATTACGTAGTCAAATCCACGGTATACAGAAGGACACCAAGTAGTCTGACAAAATACTAATACAATAAATAGTGCATGAAGAGTAATAGGGAATAAAAGCAACTTCAATGCCAAGCTCGTCTCTCCATGCATAAATCTCTAGCCTATATCCTACTACACCGTACTCATGAGTTGGGGGAAAAAAGGAAAGGGGTGGACCAAACAGAAGTTTGGTGAATGAGTTACAACATTAATACATGGTGATCACATATAATTAACTTCATTAACACCCTAAATGACCTAGGACGTCCTACAAGTGTCCATGAGTTAATTGTTACATTTATCTATGGATTATAGTCCTAAACATACCTATACTAACAACTAGTGAAAACAAGGACAAACAACTATTTGAACCTCAAGACAACTAATGATCGGCTGATAGCTATTGGAACTATTCCAACATAAGATTATCCTTCAATTTCCACATTGAACTACCTTTCCCACATTATAACTACATATATCATATTTACGCACGTAAAGGGAGCTCAAATGTTGACTCATCCCAATGATATCAATGTTTGCTACATCTGTGTCCACCTTTCAATGGTGACGTAATGCCTCTTATTGCACCGCACTTGGACCATCAACACAACATCATGTCGCATCACCATGAATACAAAGGAATTCGTGTTGATCTTGGGCTACATACTCCATCAGGCATCAACATCTGTGTTGTGCAACACTGCAGAACCTCCTACGAGTGCAATTTTCTATAGAATCGCCTTAATCAAATGTCGATCCTGCTAGAAATATATCATTTATCCATCCTGTATGTCCTAGCTTTGCCAATATAGGGACTAACTTCCTTGTCATTTCTAACGCCCATACACATACATGCACATATATAAATAGTGTATATATATTATATAATTTAATCTATAACTTGAGACTTTGGCCGAGGTTTAGGTCGCTGGCAGAAAACGCTAACTGGTCGACTGTTGCTCACTAGAGCGATCGACCACTTATTGTCGACCGGCTCTAGTGAACTTGTCGACCTGTCGGGGTGTTATATTTTTTATTTATTTTTTCTATTATCATCATTGTTTATTAATCCGATTACGGTACTCTTTATTATAATTTGGCATACGAAACCCAAACTACAATGAACCCAAACTTGAATTTGAAACTTGTAATTTTCTAAAAGTTCATATTGAATTTAGTTTGTCATCAACGGGTTTATATCAATCCATATTAAATTTAACAAAAAAGGTGTATTAACTTGAATCAATTCTTATTTACTTAACCAAAAAAGCGTATAATCAACCTAAATCAATAGTTATTCATTAATCTAACTTCACCAAATTAGGTTTAAAAGAAAGGGATTAAACTTGTAAATTAATTAACAATATATAATTCATCAATTTCAACAACTCTAAGTCAATTAGGGTTTAACAAAATCAATTATATGTAGGTCCCAAAATTAATTATGAACCTACTCACCTAGAAAAGTTATTCTTTTTCCTAGTATGTCTAGAATCATCTCCGCATGATGTAGATCTCCTCTTGATTTGATTTAATCTCTAATTTAATTTTAATTTTTGTTTTGAAGAATTTTTTTTGAGAAGAATAGGAATTTTAGATTTTAGATTTTAGAGAGATGGAGTTTAGATGTATAGTTTAGCGCTAATGAATTACAGCTAGGTTTACTATGTTATTTGTAGGCATAGAAAACAAGCAGAACCATAGAAAACAAGCTGAAGGACAACGAGTTTGTTTATAAAATGAAGGACAATGCAAATTATAACTAGCAAATTGTATAGTGTAAAACTGAATATAATGCTAGATAAAACCAGCATGTTGTATTGTGTAAAAGTTGAATATAATGCTAATTATAACTAGCATTCGTCCTTCAGCAAAAAAATAAAACCTCATGTCCTTTAGGCTAATTTTTTTCTTAGTTTTTTCTTTTCCCTAATTTCCTCTAATAATAAGAGGAAAATAGGTACAAGGACAAATTTAGAAAAAAAATTAAGCTGAAGGACAACAAATTTGTTTTTAGACTGAAGGACAATGCAAATTATAACTAGCAATTTGTATAATGTAAAACTAAATATAATGTTAGATAAAACCAGCATGTTGTATAGTGTAAAAATAGAATATAATGCTAATTATAATTAGCATTTGTCCTTCAGCATAAAAATAAAACTTCATGTCCTTCAGGCTAATTTTTTTCTAAGTCTTTCCTTTTTCCTAATTTCCTCTAAAAATAAGAGGAAAATAGGCAAAAGGACAAACTTAGAAAAACAATTTAAGCTGAAGGACAACGAGATTGTTTTTAGACTGTAGGACAATGCAAATTATAACTAGCAATTTGTATAGTGTAAAATTGAATATAATGCTAGATAAAACCAGCATGCTGTATAGTGTAAAAGTTGAATATAATGCTAATTATAACTACCATTTGTCCTTCAGTATAAAAATAAAACTTCATGTCTTTCATGCTAATTTTTTTTCTAAGTTTTTCCTTTTCCCTAATTTCCTCTAACAATACGAGGAAAATAGGCACAAGGACAAACTTAAAAAAATTAAGCTGAAGGACAATGAGTTTGTTTTTAGACTGAAGGAAAATGCAAATTATAACTAGCAATTTGTATAGTGTAAAACTGAATATAATGCTAGATAAATTCAGCATGTTGTATAGTGTAAAAATTGAATATAATGCTAATTATAACTATTCCAAATACATTATCTGATTCATTTCAAAACATTTTCCTTTTCAAAATATTGTGTGTGTGTGTGTGTATATTCTTTTGAAATATTGTTTTCTTTTTCAAACTTTTTTAACCATTGTATTGAGATGCCTCATCCTAGTGTTTAGGAACTCCTATTGATAATGTTAGCCAGATATATCGAGCAAAATTCATGAAGCACTCGATGGAGAAATTAACACCAAACAAACTACTTCCAATCACATTTTAATATCAAATTTATACTTTACCAAAT
Source organism: Allium cepa (assembly GCA_030765085.1). NCBI lineage: Eukaryota > Viridiplantae > Streptophyta > Magnoliopsida > Asparagales > Amaryllidaceae > Allium > Allium cepa. The sequence goes on from CM060939.1 coordinate 627,303,302, forward strand.
CATTTGTTTGTTTGAATAAAAATATTTATTTTCATAAATTTATGTATACATCCAATTCATGAATCATCAACAAAGAAAAAAATTATCACAATATCCATAAAATCAATAAAGCGTCAATACAACAACATATCAAATCAACACACAAGCGCCTTCAGTGGAAAATACCAACTCCGATCACTACAGGATCACTTCATTCATATTTAAGCATGTAGAGGTTTATACATCATCGTTAATATCTACACTTCTCTCAGGCTAACACATCTTACTTCACTACCTCTCTCAATAACTTCTACTTCACAAGAAAACAAATATGTACATAAGAGGTAGAGATAGGAATATATACATATACATACATACATACATACATATATATATATATATATATTGGCAAAATAACAAGTATGTCCCCAGATGGTTAACTCGGTAATCATTGTATACTTCTACTATCACTTAAATATAAATAAAAATCTACCACACACCCACCGGGACAGAGACTCAAAGTCTCATCTACGGTCAAGACTCATGTCTCTTATATGCGATGTATTATTCTGATCCATGCTTTGATACAAATTATAAACACCCCACCTCTATACCCATACCGTGCAAGAATACTATGAATTAATATTGTCCAATAATACAAATAATGATGTTATATAGGGTACATATGTGAATATTCCATTGAACTAATGCTGGTACATATTAAAACATCAAATAAATAACTTACCAATACAAACACAGTATCGGTACAAAACAATAAACAGGCGTGCCTCCAAGAAAAAACGATATACAATATATAGTAAATAACAGAGATCACAGAGTCAATTATAGCGATAATATATAATATACAATATACAAAGTATAATACACATTACTAAGTCATATATATACAATAAAAATTAATATACAAAAATACTGGATAACTAATCTCTTTTATGCCCAAATAATACAATCTGGTCTCAATGTCTCTGTACTTGAAATGTCTCAATCCGACCTGAGTATTATATAAATAATAAATAGGTCAGACTATAACTACAACGATAAATGTAATATAACATATAGTAATAATTGATAGAGTTAAGGGTATGCCCTAGGGGCAATTAAGTAATTTGTTATATATATCTAACTCGTTGAACAATCTTGTTCATAATAAAGATGTTTCTTTCTATTATATACTTGATATAATGTTGTTATATTAATTAGTTAATTAATTTAATTAAAAGTATATTTAATATAAAATCCATAAATGGCATATGTTGTGATAGTAGTTACAAAGTGTTATACCGCGAGTAGTTTATCACAATAAAACAAATATACCATTTTAAATGTTCCTAGTATGCATTGAGACTGGATATCGATACATTCATTAAGACTAGAGTATGTAACGCTCCCCAAATGCTAGGCGGTGCATTACTCATGACTGTGGGGGCACCTAGAGGTTACGTATTGATAGTTATTGGAGAACTATGGAACGACTTACTCGATAGTTTTCTGTTGGTTAATATAACGAAGGTCAATCAGAAAATATCGATGTGACTGATTTACAAAGTTCTCTCGACTTGAGAATACTGTGGATCTTCAATATGAAAGCTCCACTTTAATTATAGTGAAATCATGGCATGGCGTTCCATTGAGTGACTATATTTGGGTAAAGTGGAAGTATTGGAAATGAAGCACAATTCAAGAGAGGATTCGTCTCCTCGGTTATATGGGGTTAGTGTCATGGTCAACTCAAGTCAATTCAAAGTCAAAGTCTCTAGCCAGAGCATTTTGTTTAATAATATTGTTATTATTATTTAACCAAGGACTTTGTATTCAGACTATAAAGTTGAATGTGAATGATATAGGAATTTAGACCATTGCCAAATTCCGTAAATCCAAAGAGATCTAGTTTTGACAAAGAGAATTTTTGTAAATAATTGCCACTATTACGTACCACTTATAATAAGTAAAATTGGATTTTACCAAAAAATGTGTAAGCAATGAATTCAGCCAAAATGTCACACCACCTGCTAAGTGACGTGTGAACATTATTATTTGAATTGTTCACTATTAATCATTGACTGAATTTACACCTTTGAGTCGCACAGCCGTAATGATAAATTCTTTGAAAAACCACATGATTTAATCAGTTTATAAAAAGTTGTAAATTAATTAAATTAATCCGTATTTGAGAAATATTAATAATTATTTATTTTATTTAATGTTTGGAGGTTATTTGTAATTATTTGAATGCATTTATAAAAGTTATATTTATGCTCATTGATGTATGATATATTTGTAATTAAATAAAAGATAACTACATATGTTAATTTATGGAATCCAATGTCATTTGATGTCACGTACAGCCACACCATGTAAAGAAATAGGGGTGAAAAGATACAGTTAATCAAGAGAATTAATTGAAGAAGTTTTAATAAAGAATGAGACAGGTTTCCTTCTTTCAAATAAAACATATTCTCTAATTCATTAATTCTGTATGTACATATTTTTCATTCTCATTCATTCTTTCTCTTTCTCTCCTCCTAACTTTTCATGGAAAAAACAAAAAAAGGAACTCCTCAATCTTTCAACTCCAACTAAAAATATCAAATAAAATAAAATAAAAGTTGTTCATATATCTCTTGCAAGGATAGAATGTGGATCTTGATGATCTGAGGAAATATCATCATTCAAGGTGTGAATTCTTAGCAACATCCTAAGGTGATTCAATCAGATCTAGAAGCATTCTTCATTCAGGGTGCAAATCAAAGGCAACATCAGGTGCATATTAAGGATTGGGTAGCAAGGTATGTCATTTTCTATATGTAGATAGTGATTTTGCAATGTTTGATGGACATTTAATTTGACTTTCATAATATAAAGATGTATTGCTATTTTGCTTAATTAAAAAATTGTTATGAAGATTGAATTATTTGTTGAGTGATATGATTGAGTTTTTATTTGATATATCAAAATTAATTTTTTTTATGTTTTAAAACAACATTTAAGTGTAGATCCCTTTTTTTAAACATTCTAATTAAATTTTATTCTTCAGATTTGAATATTTACATGTTCGAATAGGTTAGTTTCTTTTCTTTACTTTGTTAAATTGAAACTAAATCTATATATTTTTAAATACAATGTTTTACTTTAGTTCTATGTTCTAACATTTAATTTAAATTCCATTTCTTTAAATCCGAAAATTTACATTTTCATGTTGATTGATTGAATTATATTTAAAGTTGAAAATGAAATTTATATGGAATCAATACAATGTTTCAATTGTAGATCTATGTTTTAATCTTGTACAACAATGTAATTTTAGTTTTCAATCTTAATACATGTATGTATGTTTGTTTGCATGTATTATTTGCACTTTTTATTGCATTAAATATTTACACATGAATAAAAGGAATTTTAAGAACAAATCAAAGTTTTAAGGTTGACTGTAATAACTATCTAATTTATATTATTAAAAAGCATTGATTGAATTCCATATATACATATTTGGATCTACTTGGATGTGTTCATATAAAATTTATTTTTCTTTACACATATTTACATAGTATGAAATTATTTTTCTTTTTAATTAAGACAATAATCTTCGCATACAATTCATTGTTTACCTTTTATATTCTTTCATTATGGTACCTATTGATTGTCATACTATTAGTATGTTTCATAATTAAGTTTACTAAATGGGAAACTGTATCAATTACTCATGTCATCCCTTAATTATTTCCATTTCAATTCCTATGCAATAACCATTCTATTTGTTCTTGTTTATTTTATGTACACACCCTATATGTTGCACTTGCACAATATTTGTTGTAAATATATTTACAATTCATGTCATATTTAGATTAGTCATTAATGTTATTTTATTAATCAATTATTTAATTTAATTACGAGAAGGAAATGAAAATTTTCATTCTCTAACTAAATTTATGATCCCTCATTAATTGAATAATTTAAGTAGAAGAAAATGAAAGTTTCCTTCTCCAAATAAATACGTGCCCCCTCAATAATTGAATAACTAAGAGAAAGGAAATGATATATTTCCTTCTTTGGATATATTTGAAAAGTAAATGGTATATACAAATTTGTATATAAGAGTATATTTGATATACTCTAATTTACATACACATTAATTAAAGTGAAACTTTATTTATGAAGTTAAATAAAATATTGATTTTATTTAAAAGAAACTTAGAAAAGTTATAAAGATATTTAGACTTCATAGGCCCATTAAATATCCAAAATGGTAAAAAAAAATTAGAAATTCAACCATTTCTTCCGTTGTGGGCTAGCTGGGTTCCAACATTGGTATCAGAGTCCAATAGCCTATGCGGTCTAAATTAGTCATGTTAGGCTAACTAATTAAGCTTGTGCACTAAGTATGGTATCTGGAAAGGTGATATCTAGGATTGGGATTGGGTAATAAGTACCCTGTCCTACCAGGTTACCTGTCTGGTCTGAAAGGTGATGTCAGCCTAAAGGTTACCCCTGATAGAAAATGCCCAATTTGAATTAGGCCTTCATTTGATTTTAAAATAGTTTTAAAAATTAAAACATGATTTTAAATTTAAAAGTTAAATTTAAATAGAAACATGTTTATTATAAAAGGTTATAATATAATATAAATTTTCAAAATGTTTGAAAAGGTAATGAAAACTTCAAAATGTTGAAACTATTTAAATATTAGTTTCAAAATTTAAAAATTTATTAAAAAGACTAGTACAATAAATTAATTTAATTAATTAATTAATTAATACTTACATGCATGTATTATATATTTTGATATATGTTATGTTATTTTAAAGTGTTTGAGATAACTTAAGTATACATGTATGCATGTAAGATAAATTTTAAAATTAATATAATTTAATTAAAAAATTAATTAACTAAATTAATTAAAGGTCAATTAATTAAATAAAAATACACATATGTAAGATATAATTGTTACACTATAAAGGTTATAGTAGATATGTCCAATATAAAACTTGTGCTGGAATACTAATATAAAATTAATTAAAGAGTTAATTAATTAATGAAATGTGAAATTGTGTGATCGAGTGAGCGATCAGATTGGTATAGCGTACGGATATAGGTGTACATCGTGCGGATTTGAGTGAAATTGATATTGAAAATTTATGAATAAAAAATATGAAATGATTTCTTTTGAAATGAAAGAATGTTTTGTGAAATATACAATGGATAAAAGTAGAAATTGGATATTTCTGTGGTAAAAAATTACTTTATGAAATTAAGTAAAATGGTAAGTGACTTTATAGAGTAATCAAATTTGAATATTTGATTTTGAATAAACAAAGTTATATATCTTCGTTATACAAGATAAATCTCCCCTTGTTAAATCTATTACCGGAAGAAAAGGATTTTGAAAGTGTTTGAAGTATGAAAGGAGTTTTATACAAGTTTGATATGATCCAAAGTTTTAAAAAAATTATATATATATATATATATATATATATATATATATATATAAAGGATCTTATGAGGATTTTGAAAAAAGGTTTTGGGAACCTTTGAATTTGAAAAGGCTTTTAATTTTTGGGTAAAATCAATATTGGAATTTGGAAAGCCTAGTTTGAGAATTATCGATTTTGAAATAATCGATTTTGAGAAAAGGAGATTTATATGAGATTTATACTAGGTGTATGATTTGAAAGATACTATATATGTATAGTAAAAAAAAATTTGATAATGGCTCTGGGGAAAAAGGTGCTCCCTTGAAATGAACTTCTCGGGAGTGCCATAGTATGGTACTGCCTTAGACCCTAAGGGCGGTTCTAAAGTTGATCCTATGAGGAGTCTGGACAAAACTAGTTCCTGAGGAATATGAATAGAGTGTAGCGAAAGTCGATGGCGCTGATGCCTATAGAGGCATTTGGGTTATGCTGTGACGACAGTGTAACTAGATGTCACTACGATCTATTGTAGACCATAATGAAAGTCGTGTTTGTTACTGAGAGCCAACAGTCTGCGTTTGATTTTATATCAGTAGACTGTGACATATGGTAACATAGAGAAAGTCGTGTGTACCGCTGAGAGCCAACAGTCTGCATTTGATTTTACATCGGTAGACTCCGACCTATGTGGGAGTGGAGAAGTTTCATTTTTGACAGCGAAAATCGAGGACATTGATGCCTATAGTAACATGGACTTTTGCTGTGATGGCAACATAACCCTGGAATGTAACTGCAATTTGTTGCGGGTTCCATGGCGTAATCGAGGGGTGCAAAGTGCCTATAGTTACATGGACTTTTGTTGTGATGGCAACGTAACCCAGGATGTAACTACGACCATGGATGGGGGTGATGATTTCCAGAGCATTCTCACCAAAGATATTTCCTCTGTTTTCAAAAAAAATGTTTTTGATATTTTCAATAAAATTATTTTCCAAGTATTTTCACTGGATGTTGAAAATGGGTCTGCTAAGTACTTATAGATTTTCAATCCTACGTCTGATCAATGTATGACCGAATTTCTGTGAGAACAAGGATGGACTGGTTGAGACATCGAGTTATAAGAAGTATTTTTTATAAAAAGCTATTTTAATAATATTATGTGAATTTAAAAGTATTTCTAAAATTTAAAAATAAAATGGATGGGCTAACTGAATTAAATGGAATTTGATTATATGAGAACTAAATGGAAGTGATCTTAAGTTTGAAGATGGAATAAATTGAAATAAATTAACTTAAGTTAAGAATAATGAGAAGCTCGACTTCGAGTAAGAATAGAAGACCATTAAATAAAAGCTTGGATTGGATTAATTTGGGAATGGTTAGTAGTATACAAGCATGGAATGTGTCGAGCTAAATAAAATAGTTGTGAATGAATTAAAATGGAAGGAATTAAATATAAATTTAGTCGGAATCAATTTAAATTGGTTATAAAACTTAAGTAATTATTTATTCACATGGATATCATCAAATTGCATAGAATGAATTATCGTTTGACGTAAACGAAGGTAATTAAAATTCTATGAGTTAATAATATTAAATAAATTGGTTTTAAGATCAATTGAAATGAATATGAGTTTGTTTTACTTAAAAATGAATTGAATGTAAGCAATTGAGTTGTAAACCATTTAAATTGAATGAAGTTGTATACAAATTGGTTGTAAACAATTAAAATTTATGTCGGAACCCTATAAGTTGCTTATAAATATTGTTTAACCTGCATTGCTTATAGAAACTCATATGTTTACTAGTTAAATATTTTAAATGTTGTTAAGTTACATGATTTTGGCACTTACGTGTTCAAATTGAGTAAGCACAGGTACTGAGAAGCCGTTTGGCTGGATTTGGACGCGCTAATTGCTAAATTAATAAGCCGCTTGCTTAAAAATGCTAAATAAAGGTATGCCTATGCAATAAAAATAGGAAATATGAACTATTTTTGTTTTTTCGACCGTGTGGGTCGATGTATATATATTTATATCTCTTGTCAAATTGCAAAAGCTCCTTCATACAAAAGAGACGCTGCCAAAAAATTTCGTAAATTTTAGGAGTTAGAAAATTTTTGAAAATTTTTGGGAAAATTTTTGTTAACGAAAAACAATTTCAAATTGAAAATTGAAATAAATTAATGGATGAAACTAATTTAAAATAATGATATGAATCAGTTATAAATGGAAGATAAAATTCAATATTCAGAATTGAAGATAAACAGAATTCATATGGAAATGAGAAAAACTAATTTAAATAGAAGTAGATATAAAAACTTCTGTAAGGAAATGTATAAAACGATTTTAAAAGCTATGATTGGATATTATTGCTAAGTGGGATATTCAGGTATTGTAAAGGGAAAGGAAAATTAGTTTTGATTTCAGAAGATAAATTTGAATTGCTCGACAAAAAGGCATGTGTTTAAATTTCTGTATGATTGGGTTTTTGATCTAACCACTAGGCTTTTTGTTTTCTTTTGGAATTTGGAAGTCCGTAGAGGCATTTTATAGTTGTACCGAGCTAGCCGTGCATAGGAGACGTTGGTGAAATTTTTCGAAAATTTAGAGAGTTAGAAAATTTTTGAGAAAATTTGATATTTCAAAATTTGGTTTTAAATTGAAATTTGAATGATTGAGAAAAAAGGTATTGTTTGAAAACTGTGGGAGATGGGAAGTTAGTAAGAATGATAATGGGTCTTTAATATAATATATGTTATGGCAAGTCGATAAAACTGTTTGATTTTGCAAAATAATAATGGGAATTGGATTATTCTTCTTAACTAGTAATTTCGAGGATAAAATTCTTTTAAGGGGGGAGGAATGTGACGACCCGGAATTTTTGGATGTTTGAATCGGAATATTTAATTGATTTTAAACATTTAAAAGTTAATTTTTAACTTGAATTCAAGTATCACCATTTATTTGGGTAATTTAGTTATTAAATTAAATAATTTGAAGTTGGGTGAAATATTGAATCTTCAGTTTTTAAGCTCGTTAAAAATAATTCAAAGGCTTGTAAAATTTATATTGATATTGCTGAGGATAATAGAAGTTTTAAAATTGAATTTAACAGTGATTTGTTCAGTTTTAAAAATATTTCGTTTAAATCGATATTTAAAAATAGCCCTCCGACGCGTAGTCTCGGAATTCGACGAAACCTGTTCCATTGGATCTGTAATATTGTATATTGTCGGATTTCAATTTTTGTAGTGTTTGGAGTTGTTGTGGGAGCGTATGATACGTTAACGCGCTGAAATTTATATCGAAATTCAATATAATAACTGATCCAAAAAGCTATTTTCTCCATAGGATCGAATTAGGACTCGAAACCTTTTTCAATGCGTTCGGAATAGGGCTATAACATTATGAACACCTAGCGGCATGTCTCTATACGATGTCAAGATTTTAAGCTACGAATTCGAGACAATTTAAAATTAAATTCAAATTTGAATATAATATGTTTCGAGTGGTTAAATTCATCTCAACATTACTTTCTTTCACATCCAAACCTTTTCACCTCATTTCAGAAGCACTGTAGCTTTCCTTCTCCAACACGCCTCCCTCAACTTTATACCGTAGCCTCCTTTTTCCTCAGTTAAAACGAAATCGAGCCGATACAACTAAAGAAAAAAATGTCGAGCTATCCTTTTTCTTTTCCCAGTTCCCCTCTTCAACTCAGAAGAAAAAAATTATAGTGCCGAGTTATTTCCTTCCCCAATTCAAAGCAGGCCACCTCGTTCCTTTCCTCTCCGTTCGAAATCGAACTCGAATCGCGATACTTTGGAAGAGGGCAAAGGCAGCGGCGAACAAAGAAGGTTTCACGGTGGAGTGGCGACGTGCGAGTAGGAGGCGGTGACGATTTGTTGATTCGCGAGCGGTCGTGATCGATGTAGGGGTTCGCGTGCGTGAATGAGAGAACTGACGGCGGCAGTGATTGGAGCCTCACGTTCATCATTTCGATTTAGGGTTTGGTTATGGAGGGTCGTACGCATGCGCGAAAGCAGATGGTGGCGACGCGGATCTGGGTAACGTTCGTGGTGCGCGAGACGATGGTCGATCGAGCAGTAAGGTAATTCTTTTTTATTTTACAAATTAATTTTGACTTAATTAATTGCATACAGTTCATTTATTTACAGATGAGATTATACAAATTGATTTGATTTTTATGATAGAGTAAGATTCGTAAACAAATTTTATTTATTTATTTATTTTTCAGTCTAAGGGTTTATATATATATATATATATATATATATATATATATATATATATATAGAGAGAGAGAGAGAGAGAGAGAAAAGGTTTGGGAAAATATATATACAAAAATTTTAAAATAGTTGATAGTCTATAAAAAGTATGATTTTGGAAGCTATATAATTTATTTTTAAAATATATTTGTAGTTTCAAAAGAAAATTATAATAAATATAGATATGTACATTTTAAAATTCTAGATTTATTTTAAAATAATGGGATATAGGGATTTATGTGTTTAATTAACTTATTATTTTAGTTACTAAAAGATTATTCAAAAGGGAATTAGGTCAAAATTTAATTATTCATGAAAATTTAAATCATTAATTAAATTAAATAATTAAACGATGATTGATTGTTCGGAGGTTAATAAAATCATCTAATAAATTCAAGGTTTAAAGTTATTGAGATAGATAAAAAGGGAATTCATTTAATTAAATTATTGGTTAATTAAATTTATTAAATGGTAATTAATTAGTTCAAATGACAATAAACCATATGATGTTTATTCAATGTCTTAAATCAAAGAGGATCAAGCCGGGGTGGATCAGATTTGCAAATTAAAAATCAAAGGTGAGTTAATCTCACTCTTCTGGGTTATTATTAAATTTAAATGGTTAAATTTAAATAATTGGTTGAATGATTGATTGATTTTATGTGCTACATTACATATAGTATATAGTATATAGTATATATTGGAGTGATTGATTTCCCGCATTATATAGCGGATGAGACCCTATGCGCCGCATAATAGCGGATGATATTATATTTAAAACCCATATACCGCGATATTCCACCTCGAAGTGGAATTGGTATTTTATGTTGTGCTAACATCTGTGGATGCAGGGAAGCAGGTTGGAGGGATCCAACTGGATTTCCCAAAATTATTTAGATTGTTTAATATTCATTGTTATGAATATTTGATATTCTGTGATGAATTATGTTGATGATTGGAATATTGATACTATGGTTTGCTTGAATATATTCCGGTACACTGAGTTATCAAAATATATAGAATTGGATTTTTGAAAAGAAATATAGGAGTAAAATTTGGAAGTGAAATAGTTATAGAATAAAAATAAGAATGAATTGGCAAGAAGTAAAAGTGATTTTTAAAAACTGAAGTTAAATGGTGAAGTAAAGATTTAAAACAAGTTTTAAATCAAAGTTAAATCTAGAATTCGAGTTAGTTAATCTCAGTTTTTAAACAAATAAATTTTGTTAAATTTAAATTTTTTTAACAACTTGAAGGTTAAAGTGCATTTTTAAATTGATTTGAATTTAAAATTGAATTTGGTTTTAAATTCCTTTAAACGTCTTTTATAAAATGAGTAATTAATTTATGTAATAAAGTAAATAAAAAGGTAGTTAATTACTGGTTGAGATTAATCAAGAGTAATTAATATTTGTGGTTTAATTAATGATTAATTACTTAATGTAATTAATTTAGATTAGGATAAATTAAAATGTAAATAGAAATCATTAATTTATATAATTAATGATGTAATTAAAGGTTGATTAATTCAAATTAATTAATCAATAATAACTGATTTATGAGAAATAAATTAATATAAGTAATTAAGGATTAATGTAATTAATTATAGTTAATTAATTTGTGAGTAATTAAAGATTAATTACTGTTTTTGGTTAACAATAATTAATTTGCGTAATTAATTAAAGATAATTACTTGAATGTAATTGAAGGATAATTAATCCAGGGTGATTAATTAAGATGGATAATTAAGGAATGATTCATTAATTGATTTGAAATTAATTAATGTCAAGTGAAGGAATCTAAGTGATTTAGGTTAGTAATTAAACTAGAAGTGATTAAATTTATTCTGGAAGTGATCAAGTTGCTTATGGATGATTGAATGGTGTTGGATGCCTTGAATGAGTTGATATCTCTGATATGAAATGATTTGTAGCATCATATGTTTGGGAGGACAGGATATTGTGGTTATCTATCAATGATGAATTGTTGTGTAAAGGGACATCTTGTATGTAAAGTTTGAAGTGTATTTCATTTGGATAACTTAGGTTATGATGACATGAGACTCGAAGAGACCGGTGTCGGGTATTAGAAAATACCCTAAACCCTTCGAATTTTTATAGATTGATATATGAAATCAATAGGCTGGAATGAAATGATTTAAGTGAATTGGACTGTTTAATCTAAATTTTGGTACTTAGAAAATTTATGTGCGAAATAAGTGATGTTTGTAACAAATTGTGAATTTGTAAATTAATACGAGTTACCCCGTGTCTTATTTAAGTTGTATGCTTTGTATTCCATGTTAGATGGTTTTACTCACGCCGGTTTCCAGCCTGACCAGGGTGTTACTTGATGTAATGCTTGGTTTAGACCGAGTATTACAAATTTTCAGGTAAGGATGTTCTGGAGCTCAGGAGGCGAGCTGGATGGCAAGAACGTATGGAGTGTCTCCGCTGTATTGTATTGTTGTATATCTCAGACATGATGATTGTGTATATCCAGTGTATGTATATATGTGTAACTCTGATGTATTATAAATGTATTTGATAGATACAGAATTCTTTTGTAAACTTTTATTATTTGATATTATATTTTGATCCGCTGCGAATGTGAGAATCTTTGTTGCGTTTTTTCTTCTTCTTTTGTCTCTTTCTTCTTTCCCTAACTATCTGGAATTTTCGGGATCAAAAATTCCGGGCTGTTACTATTATCATGTGATATATGTATATATGTTGTTTTGGATGCCGTGATTGATGTATTTAGTGCTATTGCAGCATTGGGCCTATTTTTTATAATTTTAATGTTTAAGTGAGTCTTTAAACTAAAAAGGATTTTCAAGTGATTTTAAAAATAGATGTTTTATTAAATTTTGAATTGTTAAAGGAATGGATTTATTTTAAATAAATAAAATTTTATAATTTTTATGTTATAAAAATTATGATTTTTATGAAATATATTAAAATGTGTTTTTTGAAATACGAAGTTAACTATTTTGTAAATGATTTAAATTGAGATTTTTGAACTATATTAAATGGTTTATATATTGTAACGACCCAGAATTTTTATTAATTAAAATTTGAATATTTAATTAATTTTAAATATTTAAAAGTGAATTTATAATTCGAATAAATTTTTATTTGAATTATTGGATTTAATTGGATAATTAAATCGATAATTTAATATGTTAAATTATGGAAATAATTGAAAATTGAGTTAAATATGATTGAAAATGATTTGTAAAATTTTATTTTATCATATGGGAGTTAGAACGATATTTTAGAACTTTTAAAATCGAATTAAAAGTTAATTTGTGAAAATTGAATATTTTAATATTTTAATCGACTAGTGAAAATAGTCAATTTTTGAACAGTCTCAGAATTGAACGAAACCAGTTCCATTGGATCAGTAATAGTTAGTTATTACCGGATTTCAATTTTCCTGTCAATCGGAGTTATCGTTTGATCGTGGCAGCTTGAAACGCATCGATTTATTTTTAATATTAATTTGGCGAGTTAAAATAGTCATTTGTCAAAAAGTCTCGGATTTCGACGAAACCAGTTTCATCGGATCCGTAATGTGATATTATTGTAAGGTTTCAAATTTCGTGTCAATTGGATTTACCGTTTGTCCGGTACGAATTAAAACGCCTAGAAATCGGTTTAAATCGGTTTAATTCAAATTGAGCGTTTATAGCCATAACTCGCACAGATGTCCGAATTAGCTTTCGAAACCTGTTCCATTGTGTCCGGAACGCGGGATAAACCCTAGAAACGCTGGTTACGGCGCGTAAATCGGAGTTCGGGATTTCCGGATGAATAGTGTTCGAATTTTTCCTATAAATACACCATAAATCACAAAAAAATAAAAAAAAATTAAAACCTAAACCTAATTCAATGCACAGCCGCCAGTAACTCAACCCACGGCCAGAAATTCACGAACTTCCCCCTCCAATTTCTCAAAATCCATGCATCGATTCGTGAAAGTATCAACTACAAAGATGAAGATCACAACGAGAGCTTCGATGTGAACGGTGGAGATCGTGTTTGGTGTCGTATGGAGGAAGCTACAGGGCCGCGTCCTCCTTGACTTGTGCACGACTTTTCATGCAACCTAGGGGGCCGAGCTCCTCCCTATTGTGGCCGAAGGCAGGTGGTGGAAGGGGCTTCGAAGGGGAGCTTCCTGATCGAATTCAAGTTGAGCGAAGATGGTGAAAAAAATTAACCCTAATTATCTAAATGGGTTCGGTTTTGAGTTTGCTACCTGGAGGCAAACGCGTGAAGGAAGAAGGAAGAAGGGGACGGTGGAGATGAGGGGAAGCAAAATCCTACGGCCCAGAAGCAAGTGCGGGTTTTAATTATAAGTTTATGTTGTAATTAAGTTATAAAATCGTGTACAACCTTTAAAAATTCATAACTTTTTCATACGAGGTCGAAAACGCGCGAAACCAGTTGTGTTGGAATCGTATGGACGAGCACTACGCGATGAAATTGGATTGGAGTCGTTTGGAGTTAGTGAGAATTTTGGGTAAAATTAAACGTCCGTTTAATTTTATTCGAAATAAATCGCTAAAACAAAATTAAAATCAAGGTGAGAACTTCTCACTCAATCGAATCAGTTTCGATTTTATTTTAAATAGTTAGATTTAAAATATTTGAATGCATGTTTGAATGATGATTGATATCTATTGATTGTTAAAATAGACATTATACGCCGTTAGTAAGCGGATGTTATTTATTAAAAACATATACCGCGAATATTTCATAAACAGTGAAATTGGTATTATATATAATAGCAATATATATATATATTGGCATATGTATATATTGGAGTTATTGATTTCCCGCATTTTTTGTTTAGCGGATGAGACCCTATTGCGCCGTTATTAAGCGGATAATATTTAATAAAAACATATACAGCGATAATTTCGTACTGGAGCGAAATTGGTATTGTGCTAATGTTTTTGGATGCAGGAAAACAGGTTGGAGGGATCCAACTGGATTCCTCAACAGTATTTATTTGATTTCAAATATTTTGATATTTGATGGTTTATCATATCGATATATGATATCGTTGTTGTCGTGATTGACTATTTGGTGTGTAGCATCATTGGACCAAAATTGGAATTTTAAAATGATTTCAAAGTGATTTTTGAAAATATACTATATGTTTGGAATTTGATCTATTTTAAATAAATAAACGTTATAATTTTTAATGTTATAAAAATTATGATTTTTGAGAAATATAGAAAAAAACTGATTTTTTAGAATATGATGCTAATGATTTTATAAAATAGTTTAATCGGGATTTTTGAATTTATTATGAAAAGTTTAAATATAGGATTTATAAAATTTAATTATTTTATAAATCAAAATGGTGAAATTATAAAGGAGATTAAATATGTTTTAAAGAATAATATAAATTAATTTATATTAAGAGATTTATAAATGGATATTTATAAATTGAAATATGGACATTATAAAACGAGTTTTTATAAGTGTTTGAATGAAGTGAAAATGAATTCATAATTGAATGGAATTTATAGAATTTTAAACAGTGAAGTTATAAATGGAATTTTATAAACAGTAGGTTTATAAAATTTATAAAGTTATTGAACGAATGAATTTTGGGTAAATAAACAATCTTATAAGTTATAAGATTTATAATTTGGGAAGTTAAAAGAACGATTTTGTAAAATAATCGTTTTATAAGTGTTTAACTTATAATGTGAACTTTGTTTTATAATTGAGTTATAAATCGAATTGGTTAATAAAGGAATTTATAAAGGAAGTAGTTATAAAATAAATAGAAATGGAATTTATAAACATTGATTTATAAATCCGCAAACGGCTTATTTTGATAAGTTAAATGTTGAAACCTATTAATGGAGTTATATTCACGTTTTTGAACTGTGAATAATCCTTTGAAATAAAATGAATAAAAGGATGAAATTTGTTAACAAAGAATATTCACGTTTTTGAATAGTGAATAATATGTTAAAGAAATTGTTTTGAATGTGATATTTCAAATAGAATTAAAACGATCTAACGATGTTTTAAAATGTGTTGAGATTCGAAACCATAGATTTCAACATTTATTGTTGAAATAGACGTTTTCGAAAAATAAAAGGAAATAGTGGACTATAGCACTATTGTTATAGTAAATAATTTCCGAAAGGAAATGTTTTGTATAGTATTGGGATTTATATATCTATTTTAATTTCGAATCCCTATACTAGTGATTTTGGGTTGTCGTAACGATGTTTTACATAACATTCGTTTTGGCCCAAATAAATATGTTTAAGAGAATGATTTCCTTAAAGAATGAAATATATACTTATTTTCGATTTAAGTATATTGAATATTTTCCAAGTGTGGAAAATAAATAAAATTTGTGAATTACTTATTAAATAAGTATGGAATTGTTCTCCAATATGAAGTGATATTTAGAATTTATCTTTTTGAAGATAAATTGAAAATGGATAATTGAAAACGTATATCAATAGATATTGTGAAATATA
This sequence comes from Allium cepa, assembly GCA_030765085.1. Taxonomy (NCBI): domain Eukaryota; kingdom Viridiplantae; phylum Streptophyta; class Magnoliopsida; order Asparagales; family Amaryllidaceae; genus Allium; species Allium cepa. Next base: position 627,319,515 of record CM060939.1, read on the forward strand.
AATTCACTATGGAATTTATGAATGAAAAGGGAAGTTGTTTAAAAATAAATATTGATTTATTTTTGAAGTGTGAATCTATATATCTTGTAAAGATATTTTGGAAAATAAATAATTTGGAAAATTATTTGGAATCTGGTGATGTGTGCATATCCATTGATAGTTCAATAACCGACTATCAATATTTCCCTTGAATGGGTAATTGATGTGATTTGTTTGAATGTGAATGCTACACTTATTTTTGAATAAGCGCTCACTATTCGGGTTAACCGGGAAAGGACCATGGGGTCGTATAACCCATTCCGAATATGTGATACGTCGTTGTGAATTGCATTGAAGATCGGTGTTGAAGACCGAGTATTTGTGAAAGCGATAGGATGACCTATCGATTGTCTTTGCACTGGGTAGCTCCTGGTATAGAGATTTCCTTAAGTGATGGGAAATTCGATCGGGATTGTGAATACCCGAAATTGCAAGGGCTTCGTAAGAAGTGCCTTCGGTTTTGTTCGAGCCCGGAACAGACTTGTATGGATTGTATGTCTGACATTACAAGTTGAGATATAAAGCCGATTTCTTACAAATATATTTCTGTTGGTGGCGGAGAATTTATTCTTTTAGCTTAACACCCTTCTCTGAGACGTACGAGCTCAGAGGTTATATAGTTGAATGTTATCAGCGATATATTCCCAATTTGGTAATGTGACATGCTGAGTGTTGCTGTAAATGATCATTGTGTTGATTATTTGTGATAGGATCGTTTATTTGATCGTCTATCCTGGTGATCATTTCTATGATCATTTGTTGACCCAAAGCATGGCTTTTGTATAAAGTATGTTTTTGTGGACGTGACTTCGTCGAGCCTCACACCCCGTGAATGGTCAAAACAGGAAAGATGCGGCAAGGTTATGAGGGGTAGCGCCCTTTAGGATGTGTGCATTTCCTTCTGGAAAAGGGTGGTATCATGGTATGGAGCCCAGATACTTACTCATGTTGAAAACACTTTGTTATGATTGTGTGAATTGATTACGAGCGCTCGGTAAAAGGTCCCAAAGGACCGGGGGATGGCATATTCGGTCAGTTGTTACTCAGTTAGGGATAACCCGGCCTTGTGTTGGTAGAGATCCGGTTTGGTTCTCGGGGATGTCCATCCAGAGGCATTCTCATGTGGCAATGGGAAGTTCCTTGGCCTGATCATTCGTTGGAAATCCAATTCCCAATACGAAACTTGTACGGTATTAGTTGTAGGACCTGCCATTCACTTATGGTGGTCACCACTGTTTGGATGGTAGCTATAGTAGGCATACGATAATGGTCGTATGTTGGCTAAGATTTATATTCTACTTTCGAAATGAATTTTTCCTACACTATACACTAGTAATAATATAAAATGTTCTTTTAAATGCGTATCAAGCATCTTTGACTATCATAAGGAGAAATCTCCTCCGATTCTGCGTTTGCATGTGTGTGTGTGCGGGAGGCCTTATGGTAGTCTCATTCTTAAAAGCGTTGCGAATTGACTTTAAAAATATTCCTCTATTTTGATTTTAAAGATAAATAAACTGTTTTGAGTTCTCACACCAGTCACATGACTGACTTGGAGTTTATTGTTTTCCTTCCTAAACTCTGGGTGCCCACCAATTTCTACACGGGCAGTCAAGAGTTAAGGTTTATCAGGATATTCTGGATATTCTGGAGTTGCTGGAGGCAAGATGGATGGCATGGCGTATTACTAGGATATAGTATTTCTTTTTCCGCTGCACTGTTTGATGTTGTATACTCTGATGATATGATATGATGTAATGAAATGAAATGTATAAAATGTAATAACTGATATAGTTCTTTATTTAAAGATTATTCATTTATTATTATATGTTGTTCCGCTGCGAATTGTGAGATTCTGATGTTGTTCTGTTGTTTTCTGTTCCGTTCTATATTTCTATATCTTTGTTTTCTATTCTTTGTTCTTTCTTTCCGTTCTATTCTCTTTTCTTTCTATTTTAAAATGATCTATTTTCTTTCCCCTCCATTTTCTATTTTCTCTATTTTCTACCTTCTTCTCTCTTTTTCTTTGTCTTTCTTTTTCTTAAAACCCATAACTATTCGGTTTTTCGGCAACGAAAAATCGAAAACGTTACATATATGAGATCTATAAAATTGATATTTTATAAATCAAAGTAATGGAATTATAGACAGTTTTGTAAATGTTAAAATGAGTTATAAATTAATCTTATAAGTAATAAGATTTATAAATTTATGAAGTTATTAAAAGAATGAATTTGGGAAATAAATGATTTATAAGAAATTAACATATAATTTGTAGTTTAGAAGAAAGTTTCGTTGATTATTATGTATGTTATAATGATGCAAGCTACACAATGTGGTATAAAGTTGTTTTATATACGTTACACTAATGTAGGCTACACAATGTATGAAGTGTGCTATTGACTACATTATGTATATTTTTAGAATTATGGAAAAAAGAAAAGAAAAAAGAGGGCTAAGAATGAGATTTGGTAGACCATTTTGAGCCAACATTTCATTTCCACTTCTTATTTAAGATCTACTATATTAGGCAACCCGGCAGGCATTCTAAAAACCGACATTAGATTTACTTAGCAGACTCAAAGCTCGCATGAAGCTCGCATATTTTCTTCTAGTGAACCGGTACCAGTGTTTTACAATGTGCCTTTTTGCCTAGTTCAATTGGAATATGGAGCGATAAATGGCTAAAGATAAGTAATATATTTGATTTTCATCCATGTGTATCGAACTTTGTTCTACTCAAAAGAAACTCCCTTCTGCGCTTTATGGAGTAGAAGATATTATATCTAAAAGGACAAAAAATATGGAATGATGTATTAGGTCCTTTTCTACTTATTCGTTTTCTTAATTTTGGTAAATTATTGTTGCATATGCTTAGGTTGTCTATTAGTATATTATAGTATAGCCTTTTTTCGCATGCATGCACTACTATAGATCAATATGATCTAAGCATGAATTTGATGCTAGCTTATCTATTGGTTGTTACTCAATGGTTATCACTAAAACCTCTAAATGATTTATTCTTAGACACCTGAATGGTGGGCAAATGATATTTCTTATAATTACCACTAGTATGTTGTTATGCCATATTCAATAGTGAGAATTTCATTTATTATCATCATAAATATTTACTCATAATTTATATACTGGTCAATGTATATGTTACTAATGCCTAAACCATTCAACTATATAATTGAATAGCCTAACCTTAGGTTTCTTGACTTGGTAGTTAGACAGACTCAATAATCCATTACTACTTGATCTAACTTTTTATTTTTAAGTATCTATTATCATGAACTTCTCACTGTCTCATTCATCATCTACTAGACAATATAAGCAAATACTATCGTACACTGAGCACATACACCGCTATGAATTAAACTTGCGATATGAAGTATTTTCAAGTAGCTCTTCTCAAGAACTCCTCACTACAAAAAAAATTATTACAGCTTTCGTATTCTAAACTTTATGATATGGTCTATATGTTATAGTGACTGAAATATCCTTAGTTATTTTTATAGTGAGTTATCACCATATGCTGTCAAAGGTGCCATGGAGTGCGATTTAGGCTGTTTATCGCCTTATACTTTGCCTTTATATATTTTTTGCGACTTACGGGTCTCTTTTTACCTTGGAGAGTTGACTGAAAAATCAAAAGACATTAGGATACAAGTTATTGAAGCATCTTAGAATCACTTAATGGTTTGTTTTGTAGCTTACTCAGTTGTATCTTCTGATGAATGTTTATAATAACCCATGTTTCTATCTTTTGATGCATGTAGAATTGGGTAAAACTCAAATTTTAATTTTGAATACATATCCATATATAATCTAAATATTTAAAATTTAAAGTTGTAATTAAGATAAGGTTGGTTCGATAAGGTTGGTTCGGTCTGTTTAAAACATTTACTTTGTCAACAACATTAAGGCATTTCATTTAATTCACATTTACATAAAATGTGTGAATACCTATTATTAAAGATTAACTGAAGTAATTTTATTCTATCTTATTACGTTAAAGATTAACTGAAGTATTTTTTATAAAAATTAAATAGGTTTCAAAAGATGACATGATTTTATAAAAATTAACCAAGTTAACAAATTTTAAAAAATAACAACTATGTTAATTGTTTTTTATAAAATTTAACGAAGCCGACCAAGTTTTATAAAAATTTAACCAAACTTATAAAAATTAACTAAGTTAACTACGTTTTATAAAAATTAAATATGTTTACAAAAATAAGTAAGTTTATAAAAATTAATCAAGTTTATAAAAATAATTAAATTTACAAAATGTAACTAAGTTTTATAAAAGTTAATGCTCTATAAACAACTAAGTTAGGTAAGTTTGTAAAATTTAACTAAGCTAACCATGCACTATAAAAACTAAATAAGTTAATAAAAATTAACTCCATTCTACAAAAATTAAAAGAATTAACCAAGTTTCCAAAATTTACTAAATTTTATATATGTTTAACTAAGTTTATGAAAGATAACTAGGTTTTATAAAAATTAATTAAGTTTTATAAAATTTAAGTAAGTTTATAAACAGAAGCAAAACATAACCACCTGTGTGCAAAACTTAATTGACATCTCCAAATAATCTCAATAGTCTAAAGTTAGTGCTAATGACAATTAATTATTTGATGCATACTAGCTCACTATACACCTCTAATACACAACATCGTCGTCGCATTTGTAAAATTAACTATTCAGTCAGGTTTTAGACATTTACTAAAGCAAAAAAAAATATTCTTTTGCATTAAACGTTTAGGTATTCTATTGGTCTTAGTGTCTTAGGAGGCAATGCATTAAGACATGATTTCTATTCAAGGGAAGTGGCATGGGCAATTCATTTAACTGTAGATATGAGATTTACAAATGGAAAGAGGCTTCAACGAAAGCTTATATCTCTTCAACATTATCACGTGGTACTAACAAATTGCAGCAAACTTTCATGGAATACCGGTCTACCTTGGGATGGCAGAAGATGAGAAAGTTGGTGCAAGAACAATTCATATCTTTGTTTTATTACTAGTTATCTATCTACAAATTAACACTTTATACATGAACTAGCATATAGTTGATACATTGTATTATTCCAGTAACATATAATCTAACAATGACCTTAATAGCCAGTAGTTATCATAATAATTAGCAAATATATAACGCAGAACATCTAGATATAATTCAAATAACAAAAATAGCATCGCAGACCCAGTGTTTCTCAATTTTGCAAAATAAATAACCAAAAACATACTAAATGATCTTGACATTATCCTATAGTTAACACAAATTTTACAAAATAAATAACCTAAAACATACTACTACATGATATCCTGTCTAAGCGTTAAATCATATTTTGAATTATCTAATTAGTTAATTTATTTATTTCATAAAGAAACTGTACATACTAATTCTACTTTCAATTTGATTACTGTCTTTGTTGCTTTCTAAGTTCACGATAATAGTTTAGTTGAGCTGTTATTTCATATTTTATTGTAGCAGATCTCATCAGGAAGACTTATTGTCAATACCAACTTTTAGTTAAGATCTTTTATTGCCGTGAGCATGTAATGTTAATTTACGTAGGTGTGGTCAAACAAGAGAACGATTGGTTAGTTGGATTAGAGGAGAGTGTGTTATTAATGAAGGTTTGTCTTTTGTCCACTTAAGGGTTGTTCTCTCAAAACTCTTCAAGAAGTGAGCATGTAATCCAAGGAGATCCATGGTGCTAAGCCTAGTACTCTGGCTTAATGGAAGTTCGTATTTAAACTTTTCATACTTATTCTCAACACCATGTAGGCTAGCATAAATTTCAAAAAAAAAACTAGATTTTTCTTCACCTTTCCATGTTTAATTTACAAGGAAATGAATCTTGATTTTAGAAAGAAAAAAAAAACACTTTTTCCTTTCTTTCATTTTTTTTTGCTTTGATCCCTTTTGGAGGATGTTTCCAAATGACTGCGGGCATTTTGCTAGCTTTATCATTTCAGTTTCTGTTGCTATCTACTCAAGTTTTGATTTTTGAGCTTTGTTAGTTGATTGTTATTCTCTTGGAATTAGAAGTTGTTCCGTTCATTTAGGACCTATTTGCTTATAATAACTGCAAAAATATAGATACTAATAGTGTAACGACCCAGAATTTTTAGTAATTAAAATTTGAATATTTAATTAATTTTAAATATTTATAAGTGAATTTATAAGTCAAATAAATTTTTATTTGAATTTTTGGATTTAATTGGATTATTAAATCGATAATTTAATATGTTAAATTATGGAAATAATTAAAAAATTGAGTTAAATATGATTGAAAATGATTTGTAAAATTTTATTTTATCATATTGAAGTTAGAATGATATTTTATAACTTTTAAAATTAAATTAAAAGTTAATTTGTGAAAATTGAATATTTTAATATTTAATTATCGACTGTAAAATAGCCAATTTTTGAACAGTCTCAGAATTGAACGAAACCAGTTTCATTGGATCCGTAATAGTTAGTTATTACTGGATTTCAATTTTTGTGTCAATCGGAGTTATCGTTTGATCGTGGCAGCTCGAAACGCATCGAATTATTTTTAATTTAAATTTGGCGAGTCAAAATAGCCATTTTTCAAAAAGTCTCGGATTTCGACGAAACCAATTTCATCGGATCCGTAATTTGATATTATTGTAAGGTTTCAAATTTCAAGTCAATTGGATTTACCGTTTGTCCGGTACAAATTAAAACGCCTAGAAATCGATTTAAATCGGTTTAATTTAAATTGAACGTTTTCAGCCATAACTCGCACATACTTCCGAATTAGCTTCCGAAACCTGTTCCATTGTGTCCGAAACGCGGGATAAACCCTAGGTACGCTGGTTACGGCGCCTAAATCGGAGTTCGGAATTCCCGGGATGAATAGTGTTTACGCTTGCTTTTCTTATAAATAGCCACCATTCTAAAAAAAAAAAAATTAAAAACAAAACCCTAGCCACCTTCTACAGCCGCCACCCCCCCTTCTGAATGGCCGAAAATTAAGCAACTTCCACCTCCAATTACTCCAAATCCGTGCATCGATTGCAAAATCCTTCAACTAACAAAATGAAGATCATGAAGAGAGCTTCCTATCCAACGGCTGTGATGTAAAACGGTGTCGTGTGGAGTGGGCTACAGGGCCGCGTCCTAGGGGGGCTGCGCACGCATTTTGAGGAGCTAGCAAGGGCCGAGCTTGCCATGGTGGGGGCCGAACATAGCCTAGGTCGAGGGCTTCCAGATGGCATCTCCTGATCGAGCTCTCGTCGAGCGTTGTGATGGCAAAAGCTAACCCTAGTATCGATGTTATGGGTTTGGTGTTGCGTTTAAATTACTGGAGAAGGGGATGCGTGATGTAGAAGAAGCATAGGCACGGCATGGATCTGTTGACATTGGAATGCACGGCCACGATTAGCTTAGGTTTAAAAATAATTAAGTTTATGTTGAAATTGTTATATTTAAATCGTGTACGAACTTTAAAAATTCATAACTTTTTCATACGAGGTCGAAAAAATGCAAACTCAGTTGCGTTGGAATCGTATGGACGAGCACTACGCGATGGAGTTGGTTTGGAGTCGTTTGGAGTTAGTGAGAATTTCGGGTAAAATTAAACGCGCGTTTAATTTTATTCGAAATAAAAGCTAAAACGGAATTTAAAACCAAGGTGAGAACTTCTCACTCAATCGAATAGGTTTCGATTTTATTTTAAATAGTTAGATTTAAAATATTTGAATGCATGTTTGAATGATGACTGTAAATTATTGATTGTTAAAATAGACATTATGCGCCGTTAGTAAGCGGATGTTATTTAGTAAAAACATATACCGCGAATATTTCATAAACAGTGAAATTGGTATTATATATAATATCAATATATATATATTGGCATATGTATATATTGCAGTTGTTGATTTCCCGCATTTTTTGTTTAGCGGATGAGACCCTATTACGCCGTTAGTAAGCGGATAATATTTATTAAAAACATGTACCGCGATAATTTCGTACTGGAGCGAAATTGGTATTGTGCTAATGTTTTTGGATGCAGGAAAACAGGTTGGAGGGATCCAACTGGATTCCTCAACAGTTTTTATTTGATTTTCAGATATTTTGATATTTGATGGATTATCATATCGATATATGATATCGTTGTAGTCGTGATTGACTATTTGATGTGTAGCATCATTGGACCCAGATTTTGGGATTTTAAAATGATTTTAAAGTGATTTTTGAGAATATACTATATTTTTGGAATTGATCAGTTTAAATAAATAAACGTTATAATTTTTAAAGTTTTAAAAATTATGATTTTGTGAAATATAGTTAAAAGCTGATTTTTGAGAAATATGGATTAATGATGTTATAAAATAGTTTAAACTGGGATGTTTAAATTTGTTATAAAAAGTTTAAATATAGGATTTATAAAATTTGATTATTTTATAAATCAAAATGGTGAAATTATAAAGGAAATTAAAGACGTTTCAGAATAATAATATAAACTGATTTATATTTAGAGATTTATAAATGGATATTTATAAATTGAAATATAGACATTATAAAACGAGTTTTTATAAGTGTTTGAATGAAGTGAAAATGAATTTCATTAAAGAATGAAATTTATAGAATTATAAATGGTGAAGTTATAAATGAAATTTATAAATAGTAAGATTTATAAATTTGTGAAGTTATTTGAAGAATAAATTTTGTTAAATAAATGAATCTTATAAGTTATAAGATTTATGGTTTGGAAAGTCTTTAAAAGAACGATTTTGTAAAATAATCGTTTATAAGTAATTAACTTATAATGTGAACGTTTAGTTTATAATTTAGTTGTAAACTGGAATAGGTTAATTAAGGAATTTATAAAAAGGAAGTTTTTATAAATAAATAGATATGGAATTTATAAACGTTGTTTTATAAATTCGCAAACGACTTATTTTGATAAGTTAATTGTTATAACCTATTAATGGAGTTGTATTCATGTTGTAAACAGTGAATAATCCTTTAAGTTAAAAAGAATAGAAATAATGGAATTTGTGAACGTAGTATATTCACGTTTTGAATAGTGAATAATACGTTAAAGAAAATGTTTTGAATGTGATATTTTAAATAGAATTAAAACGATCTAACGATGTTTTAAAAGGTGTTGAGATTCGAAACCATAGATTTCAACATTCATTGTTGAAATAGATGTTTTCGAGAAATAAAAGGAAATGGTGGACTATAACACTGTTGTTATAGTAAATGATTTCCGAAAGGAAATGGTTTGTATAGTATTGGGATTTATATATCTATTTAATTTCGAATCCCTATACTAGTGATTTTGGGTTGTCGTAACGATGTTTTACGTAACATTCGTTTTGGCCCAAATAAATATGTTAAGTGAATGATTTCCTTAAAGAATGAAATATATACTTAATTCGATTTAAGTATATTGGATATTTTCAAAGGTTGAAAATAAAAAGATTTGTGAAATACTTATGAATGAATAAGTATGAAATTGTTTTCCAATATGAAGTGAATAATTAGAATTTATCTTTTTAAAGATAAATTGACATGAATAATGGAAATCATATACATGGATATTTTGAAATATAAATTCATTATGGAATTTATAAAGAAAGTGAAAATTGTTTGAAAATAAATATTGATTTATTTTTGAAGTGTTGAAAATATATATCTTGTAAAGATATTTTGGAAAATAAATAATTTGGAAAATTATTTGGAATCTGGTGATGTGTGCATATCATTGATAGTTCAATAGCCGACTATCAGTATTTCCCTTTGAATGGGTATTTGATGTGATTTGTCTGAATCTAAATGCACACTTATTTTTGAATAAGCGCTCACTATTCGGGTTAACCGGGAAAGGACCATGGGGTCGTATAACCCACTCCGAATATGTGATACGTCGTTGTGAATCGCATTTGAAGATCGGTGTTGAAGACCGGTATTTGCGAGAGTGATAGGATGAACTATCGATTGACTCTGCACCGAGTAGCTACGGTATTGAGTTCTCCATATGTGATGGTGAATCCAATCAGGATTGTGAATATCCGTATTGCAAGGACTTCTTTGTAAGTGCCTTCGGTTTTGTTCGATCCCGGAACAGACTTGTATGGATTGTATGCCTGACATTACAAGTTGAGATATAAAGCCGATTTCTTTCAAATATATTTCTGTGGTGGCGGAGAATTTATTCTCTTAGCTTAACACCCTTCTCTGAGACGTACGAGCTCAGAGGTTATATAGTTGAAGTTATCAGCAATATATCCCAATTTGGTAATGTGACATGCTGAGTGATGCTGAAATGATCATTGTGTTGATTATTTGTGATAGGATCATTTATTTGATCGTCTATCTTAGTGATCATTGTGTTGATCATTTGTTGACCCAAAACATGGCTTTTGTATAAAGTATGTTTTTGTGGACGTGAATTCGTCGAGCCTCACATCCCGGAAATGGTCAAAACAGGAAAGATGCAGCAAGGTTATGAGGGGTAGCACCCTTTAGGATGTGTCCATTTCCTTCTGGAAAAGGGTGGTATCATGGTATGGAGCCCAGATACTTACTCATGTTGAAACACTTTGTTTTTATGATTGTGTGAATTGATTAGAGAGCTCTCGGATAAAGGTCCCAAAGGACCGGGGGATGGCATATTCGGTCAGTTGTTACTCAGTTAGGAGTAACCCAGCCTTGTGTTGGTAGAGATCCGGTTTGGTTCTCGGGGATGTCCTTCCAGAGGCATTCTCATGTGGCAATGGGAAGTTCCTTGGCCTGACCATTTGTTGGAAATCCAAAGAAACAATACGAAACTTGTACGGTATTAGTTGTAGAACCTGCTATTCACTTATGGTGGTCACCACTGTTTGGATAGTAGCTATAGTAGGCATACGATAATGGTCGTATGTTGGCTAAGATTTATATTCTACTTTCGAAATGAATTTGTTATACACTATGCACTAGTAATAATATCAAATGTTATTTTAAATGCGTATCAAGCATCTTTGACTATCATAAGGAGAAATCTCCTCCGATTCTGCGTTTGCATTGTGTGTGTGTGCGGGAGGCCTTATGGTAGTCTCATTTTTAAAAGCATTGCGAATTGATTTAAAAATATTCCTCTATTTTGATTTTAAAGTTAAATAAACTGTTTTGAGTTCTCACACCAGTCACATGACTGACTCGGAGTTTATTGTTTTCCTTCCTAAACTCTGGGTGCCCACCAATTTTCCACACGGGCAGTCAAGAGTTAGGTTAATCAGGATATCCTGGATATTCTGGAGTTGCTGGAGGCAAGCTGGATGGCATGGCGTATTACTAGTTTATATAGTATTTCTTTTTCCGCTGCACTGTTTGTTGTTGTATGATGTTGTACACTCTGATGATATGATATGATGTAATGAAATGTAATGTAATAACTGATAGTTCTTTGTTTAAAGATTATTCATTTATTATTATATGTTGTTCCGCTGCGAATTGTGAGATTCTGATGTTGTTCTTTCTGTTCTTTTTGTGTCTTCTGTCCCGTTCTGTTCTATTTTCAAATTCTCTTTTTCTGTTTTCTAAAAATTGTCTATCTTCTTTTCCCTCTATTTTCTATCTCTTCTCTATCTTCTCTCTAAATTTTCTTTCTTCTTCTTTTCTTTTTCTTAAAACCCCTAAGGGTTCGTATTTTCGTTCATCTTGAATTAAACAAAGGAGATTAGTGTCTATTCAAGGAGTACGGATTTACGGGTCTTTACAGTTGGTATCAGAGCTGATGGTTAAGCGACAACCATGGTTCTGTTGGGTATTACTCGTTAGAGATAGAGTCAGCAGTACTCTAGAATGAGTTTGAGTGTAATAATAGCTATGAGAGCGTATTTGTTAGTGAATATAAAATTGTTTTATATTGTGATGATTGGTTTATTGAGTGGCATATGAACTTTCGTCAGCGTGGTCCGCAAGACTATGCCGAAGGGGTTTCTAAACACTTGAATAGAACAATTCGGCACAATATTTTTTTAAGTTGGGTAAATGAAATAATTTTACTTGATTATATTTTTATATATAAAGAAATAATTTTTCAGAATTATTAAAGTGAATGTAAGTTGATTGTTTAGTTGTTTGAATAATCTAAATAAAAGAATAATTGTATAAGCAAAAGAATTATAAGAGTTGAATTATAATTAATGTGAATTACAATTGTGAATAAACTTATATATATAAGAAGTGAAAATAATGTTAAATGGAATATGACTTAAGAGTTATATAAATGAAATTCAACTTTGGTAATTGAATTAAATAAATGAATTGAATTGTGAATCAATTGAATGGAAAATAGAATTGATATGAAATAATGAATATAAATGTTAATTCATTAAAATCTAATTTTATTAGAAGTTGAATGGTTGAATAAAAATCAATTTAATTAAACCAATTGGAAAAGTGATGGAGTTGAACCAAGAATGAATATAAGCAAAGGAATTTGATTGTATTATATAAACGTTGGTTGTTATATGATTGTTGATTGATTATATGTAATTCATTAAGTGTTAATGAAATTGAAAGCTATGTAATTGAATTCAAATTGAAAGTAAATAAATTTGAATAGAATTGAATGTGAATTGGATTTATTTAGTGAATGCAAACTAATTAAAATTGAGAATGAATGTTAGTAAATCCAATGTAAATAAATCAAATATGATTTAAAGTGAAAACCAATTCATTGAATATTAATGAGAATATGAATGAATATTCATTGATTATGGATGTTAGTTGGTTGATGGTTGAATATATATTGCTATTGTTGCATTTGCTATGTGATATATATAGTTGTTATGTTGCTATATGTTGTATATTGAGATTATTTGCATATGTGCATGTTCTCATGTTGTTTGTTGAGTGATTAGTAGGTGCGGATCGCGTTTGCTTCGCATTTGGAGTTCGCTTTAGCGCTATATTAGCCGTATATGCTTGCTAATAAAATATAAGGTACATATCTCGGATTAAATATCGTACTTTTACACTTTTTTCCCTTCGGGATGCCTCATTACTTGATGAGATGTATATTTGTGATATATATACTGTCATTTTTTTTTCGGATCGAGCCGCGCAAAGGAGACTATGGAGAATTTTTCCGAAAATTTAAGGCGTTAGAAAATTTTTGAGAAAATTGGGAAAATTTTGAAAACTTTAACTTTGATTTTGGAGTTGAAAGTTAAACAATAGTAGTTGTTTTTGAAAAGATAACTAAGTATGATTTGGAAAACTTAGTAAAGTATTGTAAGGAATTTAATTATGAATTTTGGAAAAATAAATAGATTCTGTAACTTTCTTACTTATAATTTCGAGGACGAAATTCTTTTAAGGGGGAAAGATTGTAACGACCCAGAATTTTTAGTAATTAAAATTTGAATATTTAATTAATTTTAAATATTTATAAGTGAATTTATAAGTCAAATAAATTTTTATTTGAATTTTTGGATTTAATTGGATTATTAAATCGATAATTTAATATGTTAAATTATGGAAATAATTAAAAAATTGAGTTAAATATGATTGAAAATGATTTGTAAAATTTTATTTTATCATATTGAAGTTAGAATGATATTTTATAACTTTTAAAATTAAATTAAAAGTTAATTTGTGAAAATTGAATATTTTAATATTTAATTATCGACTGTAAAATAGCCAATTTTTGAACAGTCTCAGAATTGAACGAAACCAGTTTCATTGGATCCGTAATAGTTAGTTATTACTGGATTTCAATTTTCGTGTCAATCGGAGTTATCGTTTGATCGTGGCAGCTCGAAACGCATCGAATTATTTTTAATTTAAATTTGGCGAGTCAAAATAGCCATTTTTCAAAAAGTCTCGGATTTCGACGAAACCAATTTCATCGGATCCGTAATGTGATATTATTGTAAGGTTTCAAATTTCAAGTCAATTGGATTTACCGTTTGTCCGGTACAAATTAAAACGCCTAGAAATCGATTTAAATCGGTTTAATTTAAATTGAACGTTTTCAGCCATAACTCGCACATACTTCCGAATTAGCTTCCGAAACCTGTTCCATTGTGTCCGAAACGCGGGATAAACCCTAGGTACGCTGGTTACGGCGCCTAAATCGGAGTTCGGAATTCCCGGGATGAATAGTGTTTACGCTTGCTTTTCTTATAAATAGCCACCATTCTAAAAAAAAAAAAATTAAAAACAAAACCCTAGCCACCTTCTACAGCCGCCACCCCCCCTTCTGAATGGCCGAAAATTAAGCAACTTCCACCTCCAATTACTCCAAATCCGTGCATCGATTGCAAAATCCTTCAACTAACAAAATGAAGATCATGAAGAGAGCTTCCTATCCAACGGCTGTGATGTAAAACGGTGTCGTGTGGAGTGGGCTACAGGGCCGCGTCCTAGGGGGGCTGCGCACGCATTTTGAGGAGCTAGCAAGGGCCGAGCTTGCCATGGTGGGGGCCGAACATAGCCTAGGTCGAGGGCTTCCAGATGGCATCTCCTGATCGAGCTCTCGTCGAGCGTTGTGATGGCAAAAGCTAACCCTAGTATTGATGTTATGGGTTTGGTGTTGCGTTTAAATTACTGGAGAAGGGGATGCGTGATGTAGAAGAAGCATAGGCACGGCATGGATCTGTTGACATTGGAATGCACGGCCACGATTAGCTTAGGTTTAAAAATAATTAAGTTTATGTTGAAATTGTTATATTTAAATCGTGTACGAACTTTAAAAATTCATAACTTTTTCATACGAGGTCGAAAAAATGCAAACTCAGTTGCGTTGGAATCGTATGGACGAGCACTACGCGATGGAGTTGGTATGGAGTCGTTTGGAGTTAGTGAGAATTTCGGGTAAAATTAAACGCGCGTTTAATTTTATTCGAAATAAAAGCTAAAACGGAATTTAAAACCAAGGTGAGAACTTCTCACTCAATCGAATAGGTTTCGATTTTATTTTAAATAGTTAGATTTAAAATATTTGAATGCATGTTTGAATGATGACTGTAAATTATTGATTGTTAAAATAGACATTATGCGCCGTTAGTAAGCGGATGTTATTTAGTAAAAACATATACCGCGAATATTTCATAAACAGTGAAATTGGTATTATATATAATATCAATATATATATATTGGCATATGTATATATTGCAGTTGTTGATTTCCCGCATTTTTTGTTTAGCGGATGAGACCCTATTACGCCGTTAGTAAGCGGATAATATTTATTAAAAACATGTACCGCGATAATTTCGTACTGGAGCGAAATTGGTATTGTGCTAATGTTTTTGGATGCAGGAAAACAGGTTGGAGGGATCCAACTGGATTCCTCAACAGTTTTTATTTGATTTTCAGATATTTTGATATTTGATGGATTATCATATCGATATATGATATCGTTGTAGTCGTGATTGACTATTTGATGTGTAGCATCATTGGACCCAGATTTTGGGATTTTAAAATGATTTTAAAGTGATTTTTGAGAATATACTATATTTTTGGAATTGATCAGTTTAAATAAATAAACGTTATAATTTTTAAAGTTTTAAAAATTATGATTTTGTGAAATATAGTTAAAAGCTGATTTTTGAGAAATATGGATTAATGATGTTATAAAATAGTTTAAACTGGGATGTTTAAATTTGTTATAAAAAGTTTAAATATAGGATTTATAAAATTTGATTATTTTATAAATCAAAATGGTGAAATTATAAAGGAAATTAAAGACGTTTCAGAATAATAATATAAACTGATTTATATTTAGAGATTTATAAATGGATATTTATAAATTGAAATATAGACATTATAAAACGAGTTTTTATAAGTGTTTGAATGAAGTGAAAATGAATTTCATTAAAGAATGAAATTTATAGAATTATAAATGGTGAAGTTATAAATGAAATTTATAAATAGTAAGATTTATAAATTTGTGAAGTTATTTGAAGAATAAATTTTGTTAAATAAATGAATCTTATAAGTTATAAGATTTATGGTTTGGAAAGTCTTTAAAAGAACGATTTTGTAAAATAATCGTTTATAAGTAATTAACTTATAATGTGAACGTTTAGTTTATAATTTAGTTGTAAACTGGAATAGGTTAATTAAGGAATTTATAAAAAGGAAGTTTTTATAAATAAATAGATATGGAATTTATAAACGTTGTTTTATAAATTCGCAAACGACTTATTTTGATAAGTTAATTGTTATAACCTATTAATGGAGTTGTATTCATGTTGTAAACAGTGAATAATCCTTTAAGTTAAAAAGAATAGAAATAATGGAATTTGTGAACGTAGTATATTCACGTTTTGAATAGTGAATAATACGTTAAAGAAAATGTTTTGAATGTGATATTTTAAATAGAATTAAAACGATCTAACGATGTTTTAAAAGGTGTTGAGATTCGAAACCATAGATTTCAACATTCATTGTTGAAATAGATGTTTTCGAGAAATAAAAGGAAATGGTGGACTATAACACTGTTGTTATAGTAAATGATTTCCGAAAGGAAATGGTTTGTATAGTATTGGGATTTATATATCTATTTAATTTCGAATCCCTATACTAGTGATTTTGGGTTGTCGTAACGATGTTTTACGTAACATTCGTTTTGGCCCAAATAAATATGTTAAGTGAATGATTTCCTTAAAGAATGAAATATATACTTAATTCGATTTAAGTATATTGGATATTTTCAAAGGTTGAAAATAAAAAGATTTGTGAAATACTTATGAATGAATAAGTATGAAATTGTTTTCCAATATGAAGTGAATAATTAGAATTTATCTTTTTAAAGATAAATTGACATGAATAATGGAAATCATATACATGGATATTTTGAAATATAAATTCATTATGGAATTTATAAAGAAAGTGAAAATTGTTTGAAAATAAATATTGATTTATTTTTGAAGTGTTGAAAATATATATCTTGTAAAGATATTTTGGAAAATAAATAATTTGGAAAATTATTTGGAATCTGGTGATGTGTGCATATCATTGATAGTTCAATAGCCGACTATCAGTATTTCCCTTTGAATGGGTATTTGATGTGATTTGTCTGAATCTAAATGCACACTTATTTTTGAATAAGCGCTCACTATTCGGGTTAACCGGGAAAGGACCATGGGGTCGTATAACCCACTCCGAATATGTGATACGTCGTTGTGAATCGCATTTGAAGATCGGTGTTGAAGACCGGTATTTGCGAGAGTGATAGGATGAACTATCGATTGACTCTGCACCGAGTAGCTACGGTATTGAGTTCTCCATATGTGATGGTGAATCCAATCAGGATTGTGAATATCCGTATTGCAAGGACTTCTTTGTAAGTGCCTTCGGTTTTGTTCGATCCCGGAACAGACTTGTATGGATTGTATGCCTGACATTACAAGTTGAGATATAAAGCCGATTTCTTTCAAATATATTTCTGTGGTGGCGGAGAATTTATTCTCTTAGCTTAACACCCTTCTCTGAGACGTACGAGCTCAGAGGTTATATAGTTGAAGTTATCAGCAATATATCCCAATTTGGTAATGTGACATGCTGAGTGATGCTGAAATGATCATTGTGTTGATTATTTGTGATAGGATCATTTATTTGATCGTCTATCTTAGTGATCATTGTGTTGATCATTTGTTGACCCAAAACATGGCTTTTGTATAAAGTATGTTTTTGTGGACGTGAATTCGTCGAGCCTCACATCCCGGAAATGGTCAAAACAGGAAAGATGCAGCAAGGTTATGAGGGGTAGCACCCTTTAGGATGTGTCCATTTCCTTCTGGAAAAGGGTGGTATCATGGTATGGAGCCCAGATACTTACTCATGTTGAAACACTTTGTTTTTATGATTGTGTGAATTGATTAGAGAGCTCTCGGATAAAGGTCCCAAAGGACCGGGGGATGGCATATTCGGTCAGTTGTTACTCAGTTAGGAGTAACCCAGCCTTGTGTTGGTAGAGATCCGGTTTGGTTCTCGGGGATGTCCTTCCAGAGGCATTCTCATGTGGCAATGGGAAGTTCCTTGGCCTGACCATTTGTTGGAAATCCAAAGAAACAATATGAAACTTGTACGGTATTAGTTGTAGAACCTGCTATTCACTTATGGTGGTCACCACTGTTTGGATAGTAGCTATAGTAGGCATACGATAATGGTCGTATGTTGGCTAAGATTTATATTCTACTTTCGAAATGAATTTGTTATACACTATGCACTAGTAATAATATCAAATGTTATTTTAAATGCGTATCAAGCATCTTTGACTATCATAAGGAGAAATCTCCTCCGATTCTGCGTTTGCATTGTGTGTGTGTGCGGGAGGCCTTATGGTAGTCTCATTTTTAAAAGCATTGCGAATTGATTTAAAAATATTCCTCTATTTTGATTTTAAAGTTAAATAAACTGTTTTGAGTTCTCACACCAGTCACATGACTGACTCGGAGTTTATTGTTTTCCTTCCTAAACTCTGGGTGCCCACCAATTTTCCACACGGGCAGTCAAGAGTTAGGTTAATCAGGATATCCTGGATATTCTGGAGTTGCTGGAGGCAAGCTGGATGGCATGGCGTATTACTAGTTTATATAGTATTTCTTTTTCCGCTGCACTGTTTGTTGTTGTATGATGTTGTACACTCTGATGATATGATATGATGTAATGAAATGTAATGTAATAACTGATAGTTCTTTGTTTAAAGATTATTCATTTATTATTATATGTTGTTCCGCTGCGAATTGTGAGATTCTGATGTTGTTCTTTCTGTTCTTTTTGTGTCTTCTGTCCCGTTCTGTTCTATTTTCAAATTCTCTTTTTCTGTTTTCTAAAAATTGTCTATCTTCTTTTCCCTCTATTTTCTATCTCTTCTCTATCTTCTCTCTAAATTTTCTTTCTTCTTCTTTTCTTTTTCTTAAAACCCCTAAGGGTTCGTATTTTCGTTCATCTTGAATTAAACAAAGGAGATTAGTGTCTATTCAAGGAGTACGGATTTACGGGTCTTTACAGTTGGTATCAGAGCTGATGGTTAAGCGACAACCATGGTTCTGTTGGGTATTACTCGTTAGAGATAGAGTCAGCAGTACTCTAGAATGAGTTTGAGTGTAATAATAGCTATGAGAGCGTATTTGTTAGTGAATATAAAATTGTTTTATATTGTGATGATTGGTTTATTGAGTGGCATATGAACTTTCGTCAGCGTGGTCCGCAAGACTATGCCGAAGGGGTTTCTAAACACTTGAATAGAACAATTCGGCACAATATTTTTTTAAGTTGGGTAAATGAAATAATTTTACTTGATTATATTTTTATATATAAAGAAATAATTTTTCAGAATTATTAAAGTGAATGTAAGTTGATTGTTTAGTTGTTTGAATAATCTAAATAAAAGAATAATTGTATAAGCAAAAGAATTATAAGAGTTGAATTATAATTAATGTGAATTACAATTGTGAATAAACTTATATATATAAGAAGTGAAAATAATGTTAAATGGAATATGACTTAAGAGTTATATAAATGAAATTCAACTTTGGTAATTGAATTAAATAAATGAATTGAATTGTGAATCAATTGAATGGAAAATAGAATTGATATGAAATAATGAATATAAATGTTAATTCATTAAAATCTAATTTTATTAGAAGTTGAATGGTTGAATAAAAATCAATTTAATTAAACCAATTGGAAAAGTGATGGAGTTGAACCAAGAATGAATATAAGCAAAGGAATTTGATTGTATTATATAAACGTTGGTTGTTATATGATTGTTGATTGATTATATGTAATTCATTAAGTGTTAATGAAATTGAAAGCTATGTAATTGAATTCAAATTGAAAGTAAATAAATTTGAATAGAATTGAATGTGAATTGGATTTATTTAGTGAATGCAAACTAATTAAAATTGAGAATGAATGTTAGTAAATCCAATGTAAATAAATCAAATATGATTTAAAGTGAAAACCAATTCATTGAATATTAATGAGAATATGAATGAATATTCATTGATTATGGATGTTAGTTGGTTGATGGTTGAATATATATTGCTATTGTTGCATTTGCTATGTGATATATATAGTTGTTATGTTGCTATATGTTGTATATTGAGATTATTTGCATATGTGCATGTTCTCATGTTGTTTGTTGAGTGATTAGTAGGTGCGGATCGCGTTTGCTTCGCATTTGGAGTTCGCTTTAGCGCTATATTAGCCGTATATGCTTGCTAATAAAATATAAGGTACATATCTCGGATTAAATATCGTACTTTTACACTTTTTTCCCTTCGGGATGCCTCATTACTTGATGAGATGTATATTTGTGATATATATACTGTCATTTTTTTTTCGGATCGAGCCGCGCAAAGGAGACTATGGAGAATTTTTCCGAAAATTTAAGGCGTTAGAAAATTTTTGAGAAAATTGGGAAAATTTTGAAAACTTTAACTTTGATTTTGGAGTTGAAAGTTAAACAATAGTAGTTGTTTTTGAAAAGATAACTAAGTATGATTTGGAAAACTTAGTAAAGTATTGTAAGGAATTTAATTATGAATTTTGGAAAAATAAATAGATTCTGTAACTTTCTTACTTATAATTTCGAGGACGAAATTCTTTTAAGGGGGAAAGATTGTAACGACCCAGAATTTTTAGTAATTAAAATTTGAATATTTAATTAATTTTAAATATTTATAAGTGAATTTATAAGTCAAATAAATTTTTATTTGAATTTTTGGATTTAATTGGATTATTAAATCGATAATTTAATATGTTAAATTATGGAAATAATTAAAAAATTGAGTTAAATATGATTGAAAATGATTTGTAAAATTTTATTTTATCATATTGAAGTTAGAATGATATTTTATAACTTTTAAAATTAAATTAAAAGTTAATTTGTGAAAATTGAATATTTTAATATTTAATTATCGACTGTAAAATAGCCAATTTTTGAACAGTCTCAGAATTGAACGAAACCAGTTTCATTGGATCCGTAATAGTTAGTTATTACTGGATTTCAATTTTCGTGTCAATCGGAGTTATCGTTTGATCGTGGCAGCTCGAAACGCATCGAATTATTTTTAATTTAAATTTGGCGAGTCAAAATAGCCATTTTTCAAAAAGTCTCGGATTTCGACGAAACCAATTTCATCGGATCCGTAATGTGATATTATTGTAAGGTTTCAAATTTCAAGTCAATTGGATTTACCGTTTGTCCGGTACAAATTAAAACGCCTAGAAATCGATTTAAATCGGTTTAATTTAAATTGAACGTTTTCAGCCATAACTCGCACATACTTCCGAATTAGCTTCCGAAACCTGTTCCATTGTGTCCGAAACGCGGGATAAACCCTAGGTACGCTGGTTACGGCGCCTAAATCGGAGTTCGGAATTCCCGGGATGAATAGTGTTTACGCTTGCTTTTCTTATAAATAGCCACCATTCTAAAAAAAAAAAAATTAAAAACAAAACCCTAGCCACCTTCTACAGCCGCCACCCCCCCTTCTGAATGGCCGAAAATTAAGCAACTTCCACCTCCAATTACTCCAAATCCGTGCATCGATTGCAAAATCCTTCAACTAACAAAATGAAGATCATGAAGAGAGCTTCCTATCCAACGGCTGTGATGTAAAACGGTGTCGTGTGGAGTGGGCTACAGGGCCGCGTCCTAGGGGGGCTGCGCACGCATTTTGAGGAGCTAGCAAGGGCCGAGCTTGCCATGGTGGGGGCCGAACATAGCCTAGGTTGAGGGCTTCCAGATGGCATCTCCTGATCGAGCTCTCGTCGAGCGTTGTGATGGCAAAAGCTAACCCTAGTATTGATGTTATGGGTTTGGTGTTGCGTTTAAATTACTGGAGAAGGGGATGCGTGATGTAGAAGAAGCATAGGCACGGCATGGATCTGTTGACATTGGAATGCACGGCCACGATTAGCTTAGGTTTAAAAATAATTAAGTTTATGTTGAAATTGTTATATTTAAATCGTGTACGAACTTTAAAAATTCATAACTTTTTCATACGAGGTCGAAAAAATGCAAACTCAGTTGCGTTGGAATCGTATGGACGAGCACTACGCGATGGAGTTGGTTTGGAGTCGTTTGGAGTTAGTGAGAATTTCGGGTAAAATTAAACGCGCGTTTAATTTTATTCGAAATAAAAGCTAAAACGGAATTTAAAACCAAGGTGAGAACTTCTCACTCAATCGAATAGGTTTCGATTTTATTTTAAATAGTTAGATTTAAAATATTTGAATGCATGTTTGAATGATGACTGTAAATTATTGATTGTTAAAATAGACATTATGCGCCGTTAGTAAGCGGATGTTATTTAGTAAAAACATATACCGCGAATATTTCATAAACAGTGAAATTGGTATTATATATAATATCAATATATATATATTGGCATATGTATATATTGCAGTTGTTGATTTCCCGCATTTTTTGTTTAGCGGATGAGACCCTATTACGCCGTTAGTAAGCGGATAATATTTATTAAAAACATGTACCGCGATAATTTCGTACTGGAGCGAAATTGGTATTGTGCTAATGTTTTTGGATGCAGGAAAACAGGTTGGAGGGATCCAACTGGATTCCTCAACAGTTTTTATTTGATTTTCAGATATTTTGATATTTGATGGATTATCATATCGATATATGATATCGTTGTAGTCGTGATTGACTATTTGATGTGTAGCATCATTGGACCCAGATTTTGGGATTTTAAAATGATTTTAAAGTGATTTTTGAGAATATACTATATTTTTGGAATTGATCAGTTTAAATAAATAAACGTTATAATTTTTAAAGTTTTAAAAATTATGATTTTGTGAAATATAGTTAAAAGCTGATTTTTGAGAAATATGGATTAATGATGTTATAAAATAGTTTAAACTGGGATGTTTAAATTTGTTATAAAAAGTTTAAATATAGGATTTATAAAATTTGATTATTTTATAAATCAAAATGGTGAAATTATAAAGGAAATTAAAGACGTTTCAGAATAATAATATAAACTGATTTATATTTAGAGATTTATAAATGGATATTTATAAATTGAAATATAGACATTATAAAACGAGTTTTTATAAGTGTTTGAATGAAGTGAAAATGAATTTCATTAAAGAATGAAATTTATAGAATTATAAATGGTGAAGTTATAAATGAAATTTATAAATAGTAAGATTTATAAATTTGTGAAGTTATTTGAAGAATAAATTTTGTTAAATAAATGAATCTTATAAGTTATAAGATTTATGGTTTGGAAAGTCTTTAAAAGAACGATTTTGTAAAATAATCGTTTATAAGTAATTAACTTATAATGTGAACGTTTAGTTTATAATTTAGTTGTAAACTGGAATAGGTTAATTAAGGAATTTATAAAAAGGAAGTTTTTATAAATAAATAGATATGGAATTTATAAACGTTGTTTTATAAATTCGCAAACGACTTATTTTGATAAGTTAATTGTTATAACCTATTAATGGAGTTGTATTCATGTTGTAAACAGTGAATAATCCTTTAAGTTAAAAAGAATAGAAATAATGGAATTTGTGAACGTAGTATATTCACGTTTTGAATAGTGAATAATACGTTAAAGAAAATGTTTTGAATGTGATATTTTAAATAGAATTAAAACGATCTAACGATGTTTTAAAAGGTGTTGAGATTCGAAACCATAGATTTCAACATTCATTGTTGAAATAGATGTTTTCGAGAAATAAAAGGAAATGGTGGACTATAACACTGTTGTTATAGTAAATGATTTCCGAAAGGAAATGGTTTGTATAGTATTGGGATTTATATATCTATTTAATTTCGAATCCCTATACTAGTGATTTTGGGTTGTCGTAACGATGTTTTACGTAACATTCGTTTTGGCCCAAATAAATATGTTAAGTGAATGATTTCCTTAAAGAATGAAATATATACTTAATTCGATTTAAGTATATTGGATATTTTCAAAGGTTGAAAATAAAAAGATTTGTGAAATACTTATGAATGAATAAGTATGAAATTGTTTTCCAATATGAAGTGAATAATTAGAATTTATCTTTTTAAAGATAAATTGACATGAATAATGGAAATCATATACATGGATATTTTGAAATATAAATTCATTATGGAATTTATAAAGAAAGTGAAAATTGTTTGAAAATAAATATTGATTTATTTTTGAAGTGTTGAAAATATATATCTTGTAAAGATATTTTGGAAAATAAATAATTTGGAAAATTATTTGGAATCTGGTGATGTGTGCATATCATTGATAGTTCAATAGCCGACTATCAGTATTTCCCTTTGAATGGGTATTTGATGTGATTTGTCTGAATCTAAATGCACACTTATTTTTGAATAAGCGCTCACTATTCGGGTTAACCGGGAAAGGACCATGGGGTCGTATAACCCACTCCGAATATGTGATACGTCGTTGTGAATCGCATTTGAAGATCGGTGTTGAAGACCGGTATTTGCGAGAGTGATAGGATGAACTATCGATTGACTCTGCACCGAGTAGCTACGGTATTGAGTTCTCCATATGTGATGGTGAATCCAATCAGGATTGTGAATATCCGTATTGCAAGGACTTCTTTGTAAGTGCCTTCGGTTTTGTTCGATCCCGGAACAGACTTGTATGGATTGTATGCCTGACATTACAAGTTGAGATATAAAGCCGATTTCTTTCAAATATATTTCTGTGGTGGCGGAGAATTTATTCTCTTAGCTTAACACCCTTCTCTGAGACGTACGAGCTCAGAGGTTATATAGTTGAAGTTATCAGCAATATATCCCAATTTGGTAATGTGACATGCTGAGTGATGCTGAAATGATCATTGTGTTGATTATTTGTGATAGGATCATTTATTTGATCGTCTATCTTAGTGATCATTGTGTTGATCATTTGTTGACCCAAAACATGGCTTTTGTATAAAGTATGTTTTTGTGGACGTGAATTCGTCGAGCCTCACATCCCGGAAATGGTCAAAACAGGAAAGATGCAGCAAGGTTATGAGGGGTAGCACCCTTTAGGATGTGTCCATTTCCTTCTGGAAAAGGGTGGTATCATGGTATGGAGCCCAGATACTTACTCATGTTGAAACACTTTGTTTTTATGATTGTGTGAATTGATTAGAGAGCTCTCGGATAAAGGTCCCAAAGGACCGGGGGATGGCATATTCGGTCAGTTGTTACTCAGTTAGGAGTAACCCAGCCTTGTGTTGGTAGAGATCCGGTTTGGTTCTCGGGGATGTCCTTCCAGAGGCATTCTCATGTGGCAATGGGAAGTTCCTTGGCCTGACCATTTGTTGGAAATCCAAAGAAACAATACGAAACTTGTACGGTATTAGTTGTAGAACCTGCTATTCACTTATGGTGGTCACCACTGTTTGGATAGTAGCTATAGTAGGCATACGATAATGGTCGTATGTTGGCTAAGATTTATATTCTACTTTCGAAATGAATTTGTTATACACTATGCACTAGTAATAATATCAAATGTTATTTTAAATGCGTATCAAGCATCTTTGACTATCATAAGGAGAAATCTCCTCCGATTCTGCGTTTGCATTGTGTGTGTGTGCGGGAGGCCTTATGGTAGTCTCATTTTTAAAAGCATTGCGAATTGATTTAAAAATATTCCTCTATTTTGATTTTAAAGTTAAATAAACTGTTTTGAGTTCTCACACCAGTCACATGACTGACTCGGAGTTTATTGTTTTCCTTCCTAAACTCTGGGTGCCCACCAATTTTCCACACGGGCAGTCAAGAGTTAGGTTAATCAGGATATCCTGGATATTCTGGAGTTGCTGGAGGCAAGCTGGATGGCATGGCGTATTACTAGTTTATATAGTATTTCTTTTTCCGCTGCACTGTTTGTTGTTGTATGATGTTGTACACTCTGATGATATGATATGATGTAATGAAATGTAATGTAATAACTGATAGTTCTTTGTTTAAAGATTATTCATTTATTATTATATGTTGTTCCGCTGCGAATTGTGAGATTCTGATGTTGTTCTTTCTGTTCTTTTTGTGTCTTCTGTCCCGTTCTGTTCTATTTTCAAATTCTCTTTTTCTGTTTTCTAAAAATTGTCTATCTTCTTTTCCCTCTATTTTCTATCTCTTCTCTATCTTCTCTCTAAATTTTCTTTCTTCTTCTTTTCTTTTTCTTAAAACCCCTAAGGGTTCGTATTTTCGTTCATCTTGAATTAAACAAAGGAGATTAGTGTCTATTCAAGGAGTACGGATTTACGGGTCTTTACAAATAGGGTTGTTACTGGTTTAATATTTGTGTTATAAATGCAAAACCTTGATGGTTTACCATGTATTCACTTGGCAGTATATGCTAAGAAATTAGTTTTGTTTGAGCAATTAAATGTGAGGTATTTTTGTTAATTTATTAGCATCTTCGATGTTTTTCAGTATAAGAGGCAAGATGTACGTCTACATAAATATAACCGCATAGATGGTAGGAACTAAATTTCTCTCTAATAAAAGAGGTATGTTTGTCAATATTTTGATTAATATTACTATTGTTTTATGGTTACATTAAATTGCTTTTATTCACCAGCATTGTTATCTTAAACTTTATTGTTGGGATTTCATAATTCAAAGCTCTTTTCACCAACACAGGGTTCAACTTAAACTTTCTTGACAGTTGGTAGTCTATAGAGCTAGAAAATGGAAAATATTATGCTTCAACATGAATATGTGATGTAGAGGTAAGGACAATGAGGTAGTTTTGAGGTAGGATGTGTAAGTAAGAAGAGCTCCTGTAGTAGATCTTCTAGCATGCAAGTGGGACATGCAGGAAGGAAAATGATGATGGTGATAACTTGAAGAAAGAATAAGTAGATGGAGTCAGAGCTCCGTTACACATAAACCTCGATGGCCCAAATGCAAATAGCCAGTTACTGATCATATGAACTAGCGTGTCAAAGCGGACTTCTCCTGCCATCGAGCATGTTACACAACCTGTTTTAATTTATATATTTATCACAAACTTCTAAATTTATAGGATAGACGAATACATAGTAAATATTATCAAACGAAGAAGCATCTTGAGTTACCTTCGTTTGCGGTAGATCCGTCAGTTTAGCCGAGTCCTAGTTTCAACCAAGACTCACTTTAACCGAGTCTCGGTTTCAAGAATTGAGTCCAACTTAAAAAACAAGTCTAATTTTTGAAAACTGACTACACCTATATTGGTGTACTGAGAGGACCACTTAGTTAACAATATCGACGACTAGTTTACGTAATTTGTAAAAAGACCACTTCATACGTTGATAATATGCAGTTTGATTTTACTCCAAGTAAATTACCGAGTTCGTTTATTATTTTTACTCTACTTTACTTGTAAATACTACTTGATTTTATGAAATGTTGTTACTTTGTATTAGTCAATCGTCTAATGAAATAGTGTGATGAATATTTAATGTTTGCATTGTGGATCTGATTTAACTTTGTGTACACCTTTTTGATGAATTGATTCTCAAGCATTACTTTTGCTTTACAGGTAGACAGATGACTGTGATGCAAAAAAAGGTTGCAACGAGTTATGGATCAAAGTTATTTTTACTGTTAGAACTACTTTTTGGTTTTAACGTATGTACTACTTGCTTTTATTTGATATTACTACTTGTTCTTTATTTTGTTTATGAACTATTGATGACGAACTATTTACGTTTGGTGTAAGAATGTTGTGCATTTTGATTATGAAATTTCATATGTTGGTTATCAAATATGTGTTCAAAATGTGGTATTGATACAATATGTTGATTTTGAAATGTGGTATTGACATAACATGCTAATTTGAAATGTGACATATATACACATTGTAACTGATGTTTGCTGAAATGGAATTTACGGAAAGGTAGAAAAAGCCTAATTGACTTAGCTTTGTAAATAATTTAACAGCATTTTTAAAACGCTATTAAAACATTCCACGTCGTTTTTTAAACACTGTTGAATATTTTAACAGCGTTTTAAAAACGCCATTCAACTGTATCTAAAAACATAACCAAATACAATTTAATGGCATTTTTAAAGCGCTTTTAAAGTATTCCACGACGTTTTTTAAACACATTAAATGTTTTAACAGCGTTTTAAAAATGCCGTTGAATTATTTAACAGCGTTTTTTGAAAATGCCGTTAAATTAGACCAAACGCAGTTAAATAATTTCATGACACCAGGGAAACGCTGTAAAAAAGGACATTTAACAGCGTTTATTCCTTATCATTGTATATCTCAGACATATAACTTCATGTCAATATGCAGCATATGTAAAAACACTGTTAACAGCTTTTATAGCGTTTTGAAATGTTGTAAAAGGTCTTGTTTGTTGTAGTGCATTAAGGGGATTCAAGGAGAAGAAAAGCCGGGATTCAAGTAGAAAGATTAAGAAAATCAATCTAAGGGCAAATCTCAACCTTCTTAACATAAAGTCATGGTGAATAATTAGTTTACATCTCTATTTTTTATGAATGATTTCAATTTAAAGAGCAGACCTATTTTCTTTTGGAAGTATATGCCTTTTTATAGTGATTTAATGATTATAGGCGATAGTTAATGATTTATATGGTTTCATATGGATATATGATATGTTTAGATTAGAAAACCTACTAAATGGCATTCAAATAAGTTGCGTTTTTGATATATAGTCAAAAATGTTATTTTAGAAGTGAGTTTTAAGTTTCATAATTTTCTAAATGATTATGGATTTATTATAATTTTCTATGAGAGAAAATAGTTAATGATGGGTTTTTTGTTTTTAGGTCTGAATTTTATATATGTTAGAAAGTATATTTAATTGAATAACAATGATTTTGGTGGATTTTTCCTAAGTGTTTTATTATGGTTATTAAATTATTTAAGTTAGAGGACTTAAATGTTTTAAATGTTTTATTAAGGAGAAGGGCTTATTTGTTAAAATGTTTAAATTATTAGTTATTGAATTCAGTAGCGTTTTTAGAAAAAAATTTGATAAAGAATTGACCAACAATCATATTTTGGAAAATTAGGCAAGTTAGGTAAAAAGGTTTACTTTTTGAAGACAAAAATTCAGCTTTGTTTTAAATTACAATTTCATCATTTCCATTGTTGCTTCTGTCACTATGCCCAGAAGGCCTTTCGCACCAATTCAAAAGCAATGTACATGGTATCAAGCAATTGATACATAGTATTTTAGAGAAAGACGAAAGAGACTTTGTCAAAGGCATGCATTTGAAGGGGTTGGAGCCATTTTTTTATAAGTTTTTGGATCCATTGCTTGCCTTTGTTTTTAAAGAAGCTTTAGAAAGAGTAGCCGCTTGTCTTTTTTTTAAAAGGGAGCCTTCGAAAGAGTTGCCGCTTTTGAACCTATTTGACACCCTAGCTACCCCATTCATAACTTTTGAATTAGTTAAAGGCCGCTTTTTTACAGCCTTATTACAATGTGTTCGAAAGGAAGGCTTTCGTTTTCTTGTCATTGAAGCTACCTTCTTAATGTTTTTGAAATGGTTTTTAGCCGCTTTTAATAAGAATTTAGAGGCAATGGTTTCGAAAAGATGATTTTGAAGCTATCCCCTTCCCTAATTCTTTTGCTTGATACCAATGGTTTCGAAAGGAATACTTTTGAATGGTTTCAAATCTATGTTTCCACAAACTGTTACATGAACCAAATGCTTTCGAAAGGTATATTTAAGTGTTGCAAAGGGAAAGTTTCTGATGATTTTGAAAGGTATACTTCGAGTGTTTCGAAAGGAATATTTCCAAATGTTTCGTAAAATATGTTTAAGAGGATGTTTAAAGTTTTAAGCAATAATTTCGAAAAGGATAGTTTTAATGGTTTCAAAAGGGATACTTTTAATGATTTCGAAAGGGATTGTTTAAGGTTATAAACAATGGTGCCAAAGGTGTTGTTTTGTTTTTGTAGCCTAAAGTTTTCTAAGTTAAAAAGGGCTTTAACTTGTTTTAAAGGGATAAATAACCTTATGGATTTTTATTTTCATCAACAGTGTTTTGTGTAAAGCATATATCATGGCATAAGTATTTTAAGTAAGCAAAGGGTATAATTTCCTTGTTTTAAAAAATTATGATTTCAAGGGTAAATCATTTGTAATGATTGTTTTCGAGGAAATGAAATTTAAATAGGTTAGTTAGCCCAAATATTTTCTAAAAGAATGACTCAGATATTAGAATAGCAGATGTGACTGGTATGGTGTCGCGCCCTATACTTTAGCTAGTAGCACATACCTAATATAAATCCAAAATTCCACTATGTAGGGCTTTATCATAGATGGGACTCTAATGATGTACACACAAAAGGGAATATATAGAGTAAAGATAAGCTATTGGTGAGCTCGCAAAACCATTAGGATCAGTTGACCCTAGAAGAAGATAGTTAAAGGAAAATAGCCCGGTACTGTGTCTAACAGAAGTTGGTTATTGATTATGTCTGGTAGGCCTGAGTCAACCAATGGTTAATGGTTAGCCAGATAAAACTACAGTGTGGACGGACAATCCATTGATTACCTGATTATTATTGCAACAACCTGCATTTTGTGATTATTTAATTGCATATTTTAATTTTTTATTGAATTTCATGATTTAAAAACATTTTTTTATTTATTAAAATGAATAAATTTTTGTTATATTAAATATAAATTTTTATTTTATGTGAATCATATGTCTAAACATGAATAAATAGAATATTTTCCAAAAAATGTGAATTTTGGTCAATATGGTCAAACTTTGACTTTTAAATTTAAAATTAAAATTTTGAATTTTTGAATTATATCTTTTATTATGAAAGTAATAAAATTTCAAGAATACTGCTTTTCGTTTCGTTGAAATTTGATTTATATTGTGAAAGTTATGCTTTTTACAATATTGTGTGTAAATTGTTGTATTTAACAAAATTATTTCTTTTAATTGATATAAATAATATTTTGTTTGTAAAATCATGTCCTAATTTGTGTATGTATATTTAATATGACATGTTATGTATAGATTCTACTTGTAAAACATTTTGAAGTATTGTAGGAAATTTTCCAATACTAGTTGTAATTTTGTTTACAATTTTTAATTCTAGTTTAATATTTTAAACTATTTTCTTTACTTACTTTTTATTTTTTCTAAGAATATTTATCTATTTACTTTTCACTTTGTTTTTTTTTCATTTTTATTTCAAGATTTTATTTTTAAAACATTTTGAAAGCATAGTTATAATTTTCCAAAGTAAATGTATTTTGTTTGTAATTTTCAAGTCTAGTTTCAATTTAATAAACTATTTCTTTATTTCTTTTTCTATTTTTTAAAAATATTTATTTATTTTCATTTTATTTCACTTTGTTTTCAGTTTCTAATTCATTTACTAAATTTCTTTTATTTTATTTGATTTAAAGAAATGGTAAATTGAAGAGGCAAAAATTCTTCATTTTCTTTTGACTTTACAAATGCTTGCCTTTACATTTTCTTTGGCCATTCTCTTTTTTACTCTATAGCCGTGAGTTTCTTCTGTATTTCACGTAAAAACACTTCTCATTTCATCAAAATATTAGGCCACTTCAGATCTGAAGAAAACTTGGGTAATATCCTCCACTTTTTCATCTTCTTTTATTCATTTTTCTATTGATTTTTACCATGCTTCTACCTTGCATAGCTCGGCCTAGCCTCTCCTCCATCAGTTCCATCATCACCACCACCATCTACAGCTGCTCCACCTCCTCCTCTGACCTTCCATGCCAAGATCTACACAAAAATGCAAGCAACACTTCCTATATATGCATAGCCGAGCTCCTATGGCCTTCACCAATTCACCACACCCCTTGGCCACCTCTTGCATCACTTCCACCAGCTGCCACACCATTGCCTATCCTCCATCAGGTCTGGCCATTCCACATAAGGTCATAGCAGTGACTTGTTGTTACATAAAAATGCACCTTTGCCTTATGTTTGTACATTTATGCCATTAATCACTCAAACAACTTCCATACCTTCATTACCCTTGTTAGGCCGACAATACTTGACCCATACCTGACCAAATACACCCCATGGCAGTGCCTTATCATCCTACAGGCCGAGCATGATATTTGTGGAAGCAAGTGCGATTGTTTGATTAATTGTTGTTCCTTAATTCTAGCTTGTTTAATGTCAAATTTTGGGTTGAAATTCATGTTATATGTATTGTTTTGTTTCATATAGACAACTACTTTGGCTCTCCCACACTTGAATCATAGTCGTGCTTTCGTGCCTTTTTGGATCTTAGTTTATGTGTTTGGTTGTTATCTCCAGCTTGTAGAGGTGAGTAATTCTCACCAGACATTCTGTACTTACATAAGTAGTAAATTGACACCCTGTGAATCTGTAGGTATTATTATTATATTATAACTGCTTATGTTATGATCATATGATGTTCACCCTATTTATACACCTGTCATGCCATCTGTTACTATTATATGATGTTATTATGTTTATTTATATCAGTTATCACACTGCATGTTCCCTGTAGAATAGAATCACTATGGGTTGAAATGATACATACCCGAACGGACTTTAGAATAGGGAAAATTGTTATGGGCTGAAATGATAGGCCTGAACGATTTTCATTTATTTTTATTTAATTAGGATTGCGGGTTTGAAATGGTAGAACCCGGGTTTTCTTTGTAAATTACGGATTGAAATGATATAATATCCGTATCATTTTACCTAGGATAGAAAATGATATACAGACCCGTGGTTAGTATAAATTTTTCTAAAATGTTTAAAGTATTTTAGAAATGTAAATATTATAATATTTTGATTTAAACTTAATTAAAAATGATTTTTATAAGTATTATTGATTTTCTAAAAATTCATAAGTGAAATGAATTAGTGGTAAAGTTAGAAATTTGAAATATAAGTTGTTTTGGAAATTAAGATTTGGTTATAAATGGAATTTAAATTAAGTAGGAAATATGATAAATAGATTTAAAAATTTGAATTCAAATGAACATAAAATGATTTTATAAAGTGTAAATGATTTTTGAATAAGTTAAAAGGTTAAATAAATGAATATTTAAGTTGAATTTTGAAATATCACTTAGATTGGAAATTTGAGAATTTTGCTTAAAAATGAATTTTAAGTTAAGTAAATAAGATGAAAATTAAGTTATATTTGGAAATTTAAACTTAAGTGTTAAGGAAAAAATTTAATTATAAAGTATTGAAATTTAATGCTTGAATTATATAAGTAAATTATTATTAAATTTTGATTTTTGAATGAAAATTTCACTTTGTACAATCATAAATATAAAGGTATTTAAATGATTGTCTTAAAAGCAAAAATATATGATTTTATAAGTTTAAAAAGGTTTAAATAAAAATTTAATTATTTATGAAATTATATTGAATATTTGGAATTTAATTAATTGCATTTTTGAAATGTTATTAATGTAAAGGATATTACAGCATTTTGTAAATGTTGTAGATGATATAAATGAACGAAATGGCTAGAATTGAACAAAGGTTATTATAGCACTTTGTAAGTACTGTAGTTGCTGGACTTAACTAAAGTTTATTTGAAACTAAATTAATCTATTACAGCATTTTAAATGCTGTCTTTTGTTAAATGAATTATTTTAAAACTTAACTTTCTGTAACATCTTCTAAGTGCTGCGAAAGTTGAATTTACACGTTTTGATAAATTTAAAAGAATACATGAACTTTGAAAAGGCTTAAATTTTTGAGAACTTGATGTTTAATTATTAAATATATTGACTTCATTTTTAAACGATTTAAATGGATTATTTAATTAGTTTAATTGGAATATTTAATTGCTTTAAATGGAGTATTTTTCTTTGATATATAAACCATATTGAAATGTGATTTGAAATGGTATTTAAATTAAATAAAAATGAATATGGTTGGGAAAAATATGCTATTTTGATATTTTGAAATGGATTTGAAATGATATTGAATTGTAAAATGATATTTGATTTCGAAGCATAAAATTCCATCTTGGAATTTCAACCACGGGATGTATTAAATTTATAGTTTAACTGATCCTTAGAGGATGGACGAACCCAAGCATCCTTTAAATTATAGTGCATTACTATTGCAGTTCACTTGAGTTGGTTTACATTATATAAGTATATATGTCCTGACTAGAGTGTTTTGTGTTTTACTTTACACTCGGGTCAGCCTGAGTATTTACAGTTTAGCTTTGGATTTCTTTTCTAGAGCTAGGAATCGCTGGAGATTCTACTTGTCTAGTTATCTATACCCTTTCACTTTCAGTTGTTCAATTTCAGCTCTAGTATTTAGAAACTTCTATGTATTTGAGATTTCTATTGTATATGTTTTTCTGATTGATATTATGTATTATGTTTCGAGAGTTTGTTATAGTAACTTCATGAACTACTGTGTATTTTAATTTCCACTGCGAGTTATTCTGATATTTCTGTGTCTACGATTCTATGATTGTATTTCATTTGCTCCAAATTTTATTACAATGCGGTATTTTGAGAAATTCAAGTCCGACATGTGTAGATGCGAATGGTTGAAAATATCGGGTTGTTGCATTTGGTTTCAGAGCTTTGGTTTTAGGCAAACCATAGCATGCGGAGTAAAAACTCATTAGAGATAGGGTAAAAATACCCTAGAATGAGTGAAATCAATCTTAGAATCATTTTCTTGTGAGAGAACGTATTTTCGAAGTATAGAATGATTTCAAATTGATTTTAAAGTATTTTAAAAGATTATACTGGTATAAAATCTTCTTATTTCGAAATCAAGATCTTCTAAACTTAATTCCTTCGGTATCCACCTTGTTGGAAATCTCTTGGTTAGGATTCTTTTCGATTAGGATTCCTTGAACTTTGGAATGCTCCCACTTATTCTGAAATCCAGTCTTGTCTTTTCTATTTTATCCTTTTGATTTTGGAGCATTCCATAACTCCACTTGGAATGACCTCTCTAAAGATTGGTGATTCCATAAATCTTTAAATGATTGGTAAAGGGGTGAAACTCTTTTACAACTGGCATTGATTAACCGGAGATTTCTGTATCCTCGGTTTACGTTGCTATCTACCTTCTGCTACATCCGGATTCTATCTCTGGCGGTCGAATGTTGATTTTCCATAGATTTCCGAATTGATTATGTTCATGAAATCACGGTTGACCGGTTAAGGTCGCTCGCGATTTATAACGGCTTATCCATCTTCTACTTGGTAATATAATTATCTTATCTTCGTTCGAGTTTATCTTCGAACCAGGATTCTATTTGATTAAAGTTCCTCAAAAATTGAATATTTGTTTGTTGGAAATTCATCCTTGAATCATTCTTTTGAAATTTGTGTTTGGTTGTATTTTGAAATTGTGTATACATCGAAATTATTATTTTGATAAGGATAATCCAATTTTGCATATAAAAGAGAAATTTTTTGATAAAGATTATATATCTTTAAATGAAAAATTGAAATTTCGAAAGGATTTGAAATTTTGAAAATTTAAAGAATTTAATTTATATAAAAATGATTCAAAACTGAAGGGTTTTAAATTTGAATTTTGAGGAGTCGAACTTCAGTGTTTTGAAATCGATTATAAGATTTTGGGAAAATATATAATAATAATATGATTTAAAGATATTTTTCGAATAAGAAATGTTTCAAACGTATTCGAATGAATTCCAGTGATTTCGATGAGATTTCAAAGAAGTTTCAAAAAATAAAAGTCCACAGCCCACTTATGTCGCTGGAAAATAATTTCGGTGATGAATGCATGCATCATCGACATTGATTTTCGAGTTTCTAAGTGGAGGAGAGGCCACTCTAGTAGCTTTGCTATGCGAGTGATTTTGTGAAATCAAATTTTGATTTTAGATTTTGAAGCATGGTTTGATGTTCGAAAGATATATGTGTGTTTGTGCGTGTGTATATATATATTTGAAATGATTTAATGTAAATCGGTGTTCAGTCCTCAAGTTTTAGATTTGTATTGGTATAACCCTATCTTTTGGAATTGGTTTACTGATTTGTTGGTGATTTCCAACTGTTGGATTGAAATTATGATTTCTTCGACTATTTTGAAGGTTCGAGCACTTCCAAATCAAGGTTAGCTTTCCAAGGCTAAGTAATTTTGAAAGGTATAGGGTATTTGATAAAGAATATAAGTTCAGTTTGGTATGATTAAGTATAAAGTAATACGATTTATATAAGTTTGGAACTGTTTGTTGAGTGAAATAAATAAGAATATTTTGAATTAAACTTATATGAAATATAGATTTGAAATGTTTTGAATAAAGTATGTATATATAGAATAAAATCTTTCCAATGGTAAATCGAATTTTTCATATAGAAATAAATGGGTTGAAGGTTTTAAAAAGAGATGGTTTTAAATTTAGTAACCATTTTAGATATTTTGATGATTGAAATGGTTTGGAAATGATTTAATCTTTATTTGATAAAGAAGTGAATTTGGAATGATAATCGATTTTGATAAATTAATATTTGAAGTTTATATTTGTAAGAAAGGATATTTGGTTTACTTGTAATTTTAGTTTATTTAAAAATGATGGATTTATGAAATGAATATTTCAAAACTAAGTAATAATGAAGTAAAATTTGAGATATATGAAATTATAAAATTTAGTTTTGAAATTTGGTGCATTTAAGCTTTGAAATATATTAAAGATTTAATAGTTTATTTTATGGATCAAATCTTTATTTAAAATTTGATAATATTTGAAACTCTTTTGTTGGAAAACTAAATTGAATTGAAACTGATGGTTTGAATTGAATTAAAATTGGAAATTTTAGATTTGGGTTTAGCTGATTGAATTTGTGAAATGTAAAGAATTAAAGGAATGTTTTATTATCTCAAATGTATGATTTCGAAAGATTATGATTTTAAAAGTGTAATGATTTCAAGTATTTTGGTTCGAAAGATTAATAACTTTGGAAGTATTATGATTTTTGAAAGTGAATATATGTTT
Organism: Allium cepa; assembly: GCA_030765085.1. Lineage (NCBI taxonomy): Eukaryota > Viridiplantae > Streptophyta > Magnoliopsida > Asparagales > Amaryllidaceae > Allium > Allium cepa. The sequence goes on from CM060939.1 coordinate 627,356,496, forward strand.
CTAATGGAAATGAATATGTTTGACCTAAAATTTTGTTGATTTGGAAATTTGGATTAATTTCTAAATCTATTGTTTTAAGAAACTTTGAAACCGAATATATGTAATTAGGAAGAAATGATTTGCCGAAATCATATATGATTTTGAAACTGAATTGATATTGAAATGGTTTGAAATTGAGAACCTTATTTTATTAAATACTTTGATTTGGGAGTTATCGAGCATATATAAAATTGATTTGTATAAGTATGAAGTGATTTGAAACAATTGATTTGCAAAGGTACTCAGTCTGGAAAGAGAAATCTTATATAATTGAAGTCTACATAAGTATGATTTGATATACAATTGATTTGGAAAGTATTTGATTTGAAAATGTAATCTTATATATGATGGACTTTGTATAAGTATGATATTTGAAAGTGATTTTGAAAGGTACTATATGATACATATTTTCGAAGTAAAGGTATGGAAAGTGCCTTCTGCTTGATTTCCGCTTTGTGGCCACACTGTGGATTCATTCTATCGATATTATTCTCTCTGATTGGTTTTTTCGGATATGATACTCGAGTGTCCATTGAATTCCATGGCAATCTCCGTGGTCTTATGATCGAGACTGCATAACGTAATTCGCCTGGCTGAGATGGCCTGGGGGTACGGATGTTTCCTGGGGGATCCAGGCGTAACCATTGTGTATCCTACGATCTATGTAGGTCACAATAGTAGTGAAATCCGCTGGCTGAGATAGCTTAAGGGTACGGATGTTTCCTGGGGGATCCAGGTGTAACCATTATGTATCTACGGTCTACTAGTCATCATGGCGTAATTCGCAGGCTGAGATAACTTACAGGTACGGATGTTTCCTAGGGGATCCAGGCGTAACTATTGTGTATCTGCGATCCATGGTTAGACAAATGTTTTGGTTTGGTTTATTTGTTTGGATTTTACTTTTCATATCTATTTTAAAGGTTTTCCAGTATTTTCACTGGGTGTTGAAACAAGTCTACTAAGTACTTGGAGAATTCTAGCTTTGCGCCTGATCAACGCATGGCTAGAGTCTGCAAGAACGAAAGTAAAGACATCGAGTTATAAAAGTATTTTGACAAAGTATTATATAAAGGATATTTTGATCATTTATTTTACCTTTCTAAATAATTGAAATTTATGTATCTTTAAATTGACGGTTCATCCTTGCCTTTCAACCTATTTTCACTTCTGGCTATTCCTATTCTCTACCTTGTTAAATGTTGAATATGCGCTTATATGATTTTTGTTTGTTGATAATAAACATATATACAGTCGTTTAAATGTATTTGTTAATGTACTATTTTATTTTTCATAGATTAAATAAATATTTGCTGAATAAAATTAAATAACACAAAATTTGAATTCAAATGGGAATTTTATTCAAAAAAAATATTTATTACAATTTTGAATAGTACAAATTCAAGCTCTCACTATACGCTATACAACTTTGATACAAATTCAATTACATCACAATTTTACATTTACAGTTGTCCTCACTACATATCGCTCACACTCATAATTTATCTTCAACTTCATTCCAATATGAATCCAGAATCTGAGCAATCTGCAAAAATAAATATTGACGTAGTAAAATTGAAAAGGAAATATTTTTGCGGTATAAAATAAAATGTGATTTTGAAAATATTATTTGCCTCAGTTATTTGGGTTGTTCGTCGTCATTTAAATTTGAATTTATCATACACGAGCAGCTTGTGACATACACAGTGTATCACTGTATATGCCACAAGGCCATGCACATCGAAATATACACTTGATAATGTTACAGGGACAAGTGAGCACAGGTCAAACCCAAATGAAAAGCCGGGTTCAACTCACGTGCAATAACATAAATGTCACAACTCTCAGCACAGGATCAAGTCCGAACTTAAGCTGGATTCAGCTCAGGTGAAATTTTGAAAAATAAACAAAATGCAAAGGTCAAGTCACTGCAATCTTGACTCAACCCAATGCAACAACCAAAGTCAAGGCAACATGAAGTCAGCAACTCAAATTAAAAGTCCAAACCAATGCACAATGCAAACTAATGTGCTAAGAAAATGACAGTCAATTCAAACATGTATAAAAGAGCATGTGCAAGGGTCAAGCTTGCGAAATATGCAAAGAGACAAATGAATGCACCAGAAACATGGGAACACAGCAAAGACCACAAGCCAATCCTAACAACATCAATGAACCGGCAATATGAAAAAGGGCAGTGGACAGGACAAGTACAAGGCCCCAAATGTAAATCTTCATCAGGCATAACAACCAAATCAGAACTATACCCAGTACACATGAATGCACCAAGTAAGTGACACAGCGAATATGACAGCAACTTACATGTGCAACATGACATCAAGGCCAGAAGCTCAAAGTCATTGCACAACAAACTTCAAATGATTCAAGTGAAGTAAAATGAAAATCAAAGCATGTACAAGTTGCAATATGCATCAAAGCTCAACAACTACAAGCAGATGCAACTCGACTAACAGTAAACAGAAGAAAACCATCAAGCCAACACAGCAGCAAGTGAATGCAGAGCTACTCCAGACAAGATGACAGCACATATATACATACATGAATGCATATATATACATGCAAGCAATCAAGATGATAATATCACTTCAAATGAAACATATGTGCCAGTGAAACATGTGCAGCCCAATGAACAGAGGCAACAAAGGTTAGGGAACAGGGCAACATCAAGTGATGCAACATCACATAATCAAAGTAATCAAGTCAATTCATGATATCAAATGAACACATGCTTAATGCAAACAACAAAAGTACAGCGCAACTCAATGATGCAACATTTTTAATATGTACCAATATGCTATGCGGTGAAGCCAAAGCAAACAGAGGGATCAATATGGCAGTGATATGCATAGTGCACATAAGTACAACAGTAATAGCAAGTTTGAAGATAATGATATACATGTTAAACAAAAACAGTAATGTTCAGGGACGAACACAGATGAACCATTAACGAAGTCACAGTGAAATCATCATGGAAAGCAAGTCAAAAATATACGTTTTTGAACAAGTTGCAATCATCTCAAATGAAAAAGTCAAGCCGTAATCAAAATCAAAGCCGTGGAACGCAAGTGTCATAATATACGAATTGACAAAGTCAGAAATCAAATCATCAACGTTCAACCAAAATCGAATGGCCGAAAGCATGATATTGAACAAATCAGACGAACGCAATTCAAGGAGATCGAACTCCTATATAAAAAAATCATCATCGGCAATTTCAAGTATCGAGTTCAAGCAAGCTAACACCAGAAAAGCAAAAGGAGTAAAGTGCATACCAGTATCAGACGAACTCGATCAAGAGTAGGAGCCGCTAACAATTCAACCGGTCGACGAAAGATAGTGAAGCATCATTCAATCAAGAAATCTAAGTCAGCGACTCAATCTCAAAATCCCAAATTTAAGAGCAAAAAGGAAAAGGATCGAATGAAGCCCTAATTTGCAAAGACACGGACGCCATTATCTCAAACATAAAAGGACCGGGCCCAAAATTATAAAAGAAGAAAAAGGGGGCCGGACTTTAATTTTAACATTGGGCTTTATAATTATAAAGGGCTCTTAATTACAATTAGGGTTTATTTTAATTTTAAACTGTTTTTAATTGTAATTTATTTTTAAACCGTTTAAATTTCTAGTCGTGTGACTAGGGGACAAACTACGTGGCGTAGTTTGAGAAGTCGCAACTAAGTGGCTGAGTTGTGGCATGGTTTTGAGCGTAGAGTTAGGTTTAGTCGATAGCGGGTGTCGCGAGTTTACGTGTGTAAGCGTCTGACTATCTAATTTCTAGTAGAAACCTTGGGGGCAGCACGTAGGCAGGGTTTTGCCGAAGCTGGGTAAATTCTGTGTCGTTCTATATCAGCATTTTATTATTCTACTATTATCTGTGCTGCTATTGTTCTGTGATCTGTGTTGAAATTATTTTATAAGCTTCTGCAATTAATTTTTATAATTTATACCATCACCCTATTCACCCCCCCTCTAGGGTGAAATCGATCCTACAAGTGGTATCAGAGCTAGGAACAAAAGTCGTTTTTGTTTTAAATTTTTGATTTTACAAAAACCAAATTTTATTTTAAAAAGTTGAATTTTTAAAATGGCTTCTTTTAATACTGCTTTTTCTGAGGGTCGATCCATAGTTAGACCATCAATGTTCAATAGTGAATATGCTTACTGGAAAAATAGGATGGAAATTTTTCTAAAAACCATTGACATTTGGAATATTGTTGAGACAGGTTATAGAGCACCGACTATAACTGTAGATAATCAAGAAATAGATAAACCAAAGGAACAATGGACAGAACTAGAAAATAAATTACAAAATACTAATGCTAAAGCTATGAATTCTATTATCTGTTCATTGGATCAATTTGAATTTAATCGTGTCTCACATTGTCTAACTGCGCAGGAAATATAGCACACACTAGAAGTGACTCACGAAGGAACATCTCAAGTCAAAGAATCTCGCCTTGCCATGCTAAGCAGCGAATATGAGAACTTCACAATGGAGAAGGAAGAAAATGTCAAAGAGATGCATGGACGACTTTCCAATATCGTATACAAATCAAAAGCTCTTGGAAAATCATATACAGAGTTGGAGATAGTCCGAAAAGTCCTTAGAGTCCTTCCACGAAGTTTTGAAGCCAAAGTGACTGCCATTCAAGAATCAAAAGATTTGAAACAAATGAAAGTCGAAGAACTCATCGGAAATCTCACCACTTATGAGCTAGAAATGAAATTCAAGGAAGAGCGTGAAGGAGAAGATACTTGAAAGAAATCAATAGCTCTCAAAGGAACAACTGAAAGTGATGATGATGATGCAGCAGCAGAATTGGAGCTATTAATAAAGAAATTCAAAAGGTGGAATTACAAATATGGAAATTCAACTCGAATTCAAAAAGCGAAAAGCAGAATAGCCAAAGCACTAGACTACTCTGAAGAATAGAAGATCATCTATCACAAGTGCAACAAACCCGGACACATCAAGCCCATTTGTCCTCAAAATCAATGCGACTTTAAAAAAAATCAAAAAGAAAAAGTTTTACAGCCATGTGGAATACGAGTGACGAAGATAATCAAAGTTCTAGCAGTGAGAGTGAGAAAGCAGATATGTTCCTTCATGGAAATATAACCGATAGCGACGATGACGAACCAAGCGAGGTATCAGAACTTACTCACTCTGAATTACTTATTTATTTCCACGAAGTAAATGGCTGTTTTGAAAGACTTAGGGAAAAATACGCTAAACTTGAATCACAAAAAGAAACTTTGATAGAATTAAATGAACAACTTGACCAATTAGTTGAAAACTATCAAAGAAGGATCCCAAAGTGTGATAAGTGTCCAACATTCGAAGTTGAAATTAAAAAATCAGAAATCAATATAAAATAACTTGAAAATGAAATTCTGATTTTAAAAGAGAGTGAAAATACTATGAGAGAGAATTCTATTAAAAAGTTCACACAATTGTTAAACGAAAATGAGTCTCTCAAAACACAAGTCCAACAATTGTCAACGACTTTAGATAAATTTTCAGAAAGTGAAAAATTGTTGAATATGCTATTAGGAAAGCAAACTGTTAATATGGTTAGACAAGGACTTAGGTATAATCATTCTGAAAATGTTGAAAGAAATATTAATCAAGTTAACTCTATGTGCATAATTTGTAGAAAATATGGACACGATCACAATAATTGTTGGTATAGACCCAAACATGTGAAAACTATACCGATTTGGGTTCCAAAAGGCACAAATATAAAAACTCTCAAAGTTAAACAAATTTGGGTGCCAAATGGAACAATTATAAATAGTTTTGGGTCTTTAAAAAATTGTTTTCCAAAATTTTCTGCCACTAACAACCATGGACCTATAAAAACAAATAGGTCACATAAATCTTTTCCCATGTAGGTTTGGTGGTAGGCTAAGGAACAACAACAATGTTCTATGGATTTTTGGCTGTTCCAGAAACACAACGGGCGACAAAGCAAAGTTCCTTAGCCTAATATAAAGGTGACAGAATCACAATGGACAACAACGAAAAAATATCGTAAAGGTAAAACAGGTAATGGTATATTTTGAACAATATATTAAATGTGATAATCTGCACCGTATTCTGAATTAAATCAGCCAATAATGTGATAATGATGATTTTGACTCTGACTTGTTCAAAATAGTTGGCCAATTATATTCTTATGCCAAAAGCACTATAAAATTCTCTAGATTCTTTGAATTACTTCATATACATCAGTTTGGATTAAAAATAGTGTTTTGTTGGATGATAATATATTTGGTTATAATATGGCTAACTCTATATTCATGTTTTTGATCATTTCAACGGCTTCAATTCAAATTCAAGAGAACGTCATTTAAATTGCTGTTAAAATTGAGTTTAAAATTTTTGGTGCACACTTCATGGTTTGGTCGATCAAATTCAATTAATGATGATTTTGAGTGAAAGAGAAATTCTGGTGCAGGTTACACTGGTAATCTAGTTGATAGAAAAATTACTAGTTCAATGTGATTTTTGAGACATTTAGTAACTGCATCGTTTTTCAAAGAAAATATTTGCATATTTTTCATTTCAAACAATTTCCAAATAGCAGAAAATTTTCTTATAAAACCCCCTCAAGAAAATCATTTTTGACCATATTTTCAGATTAGTCATTTTGAAAAATTGATTTCATATTCATTTTTGAATTTGATTTTAAATGACTATTTTGACTAATCTGACTCCCTAATAATTATCGAAAAGATAAATAGTGATTGAATAAGTGATGAGTGTTGATATTTATCATATATTATGACTCGAGATGGTATAATTAGTAAATTTCTTTAGAAATTTAAACAAGAGTTATAAAAAATTTTGTTGGTAAAAATTCCATGTCCATCTCTATCTCTATCATATTTCTAACGACCATCACTCATTAAAATTCTATATAGTTTGTCGATATGTGGTACTTTAAACAGGAATCATTCGTTTTTCATTTTTACATTTTTTTTAAATAATAGAAAAAAATTATATAGTTAAAACAATAATAAATAAATACCAAAGTATTCACTCTCATTTAAAAGTCCTCACGGTTATGCATGGGTGAATTACTTTGAATTTGTTATGTGCTTCCATGCTCATTTAAAAGTCCTCACGGTTATGCATGTATGGAACACATATCAAAAGTTGATTATTAAAATAAGCAAGTTGATTCTAATCGCATTTAAAAGTCCTAACGGTTATGCATGTTTAGTAGATATTCAAATTCCTGATATAAATATGCCACAAATAGACACAACTGTATGGTTTTATATGATGACATCATTCCCATCATTCTAAAAGTGGAATATGCGCCTAAAAAAATATTTATGATTTTTGTTTATTTGTTATTAAAATTTAATATTTATATTCAATTGAGTTTTAATTTTGAATTAATATCAATCACTTTATCTCTATTTTATCTAGTACTATTACTCTTTTGCTGATAACAAAAGGGGAGAGAAAAGTTAAGATTTTGTCAAATAAAATCAAGCAAAGGTCAAATAATTTTCTGTTTGCATCTAAGTTCATTTGCATATTTTTATTTGTATGCATATATGTGGGGGAGCTTTGTGTAGAAAGGAAGCATTTAAATAGGGGGAGCAGTTAGGATATATCAATGATCAAATACATTTAACATATTCAAAATCTTAAATATATGTTTGTTATCATCAAAAGGGGGAGATTGTTGAATATGCGCTTATATGATTTTTGTTTGATGATAATAAACATATATACATTCGTTTAAATGTATTTGTTAATGTACTATTTTATTTTTCATAGATTAAATAAATATTTGCTGAATAAAATCAAATAACACAGAATTGGAATTCAGACAGAAATTTTATTCAAAACAAATATTTAGTACAATTTTGAATAGTACAAATTCAAGCTCTCACTATACACTATACAACTTTGATACAAATTCAATTACATCACAATTTTACATTTACAGTTGTCCTCACTGCATATCGCTCACACTCATAATTTATCTTCAACTTCATTCTAATATGAATCCAGCATCTGAGCAATCTGCAAAAATAAATATTGACGCAGTAAAATTGAAAAGGAAACATTTTTGCAATATAAAATAAAATGTGATTTTGAAAATATTATTTGCCTCAGTTATTTGGGTTGTTCGTCGTCATTTAAATTTGAATTTATCATACACAAACAGCTTGTGACATACACAGTGTATCACTGTATATGCCACAAGGCCATACACATCAAAATATACACTTGATAATGTTACAGGGACAAGTGAGCACAGGTCAAACCCAAATGAAAAGCCGGGTTCAACTCACGTGCAATAACATAAATATCACAACTCTCAGCATAGGGTCAAGTCCGAACTTAAGCTGGATTCAACTCAGGTGAAATTTCGAAAAATAAACAAAATGCAAAGGTCAAGTCACTGCAATCTTGACTCAACTCAATGCAGCAACCAAAGTCAAGGCAACATGAAGTCAGCAACTCAAATTGCAAGTCCAAACCAATGCACAATGCAAACTAATGCACTAAGCAAATGACAGTCAATTCAAACATGTATCAAAGAGCATGTGCAAGGGTCAAGCATGCAAAATATGCAAACAGACAAATGAATGCACCAGAAACATGGGAACACAGCAAAGACCACAAGACAATCCTAACAACATCAGTGAACCGACAATATGAAAAAGGGCAGTGGAAAGGACAAGTACAAGGCCCCAAATGTAACGCTTCATCAAGCATAACAACCAGATCAGAACTATACCCAGTACACATGAATGCACCAAGTAAGTGACACAGCGAATATGACAGCAACTTACATGTGCACCATGACATCAAGGCCAGAAGCTCAAAGTCGGTGCACAACAAACTTCAAATGATTCAAGTGAAGTAAAATGAAAATCAAAGCATGTACAAGTTGCAATATGCATCAAAGCTCAACAACTACAAGCAGATGCAACTCGACTAACATTAAACGGAAGAAAACCATCAAGCCAACACAGCAGCAAGTGAATGCAGAGCTACTCCAGACAAGATGACAGCACATATATATATACATGAATGCATATATATACATGCAAGCAATCAAGATGACAATATCACTTCAAATGAAAACATATGTGCCAGTGAAACATGTGCAGCCCAATGAACAGAGGCAACAAAGGTCAGGGAACAGGGCAACATCAAGTGATGCAACATCACATAATCAAAGTAATCAAGTCAATTCATGATATCAAATGAACACATGCTTAATGCAAACAACAAAAGTACAGTGCAACTCAATTATGCAACATTTTTAATATGTACCAATATGTTATGCAGTGAAGCCAAAGCAAACAGAGGGATCAATATGGCAGTGATATGCATAGTGCACATAAGTACAACAGTAATAGCAAGTTTGAAGATAATGATATACAGGTTAAACCAAAAAAGCAATGTTCAGGGACGAACATAGATGAACCGTTAACGAAGTCACAGTGAAATCATTATGGAAAGCAAGTCAAAAATATACGTTTTTGAACAATTCGCAATCATCTCAAACGAACAAGTCAAGCCGTAATCAAAATCAAAGCCGTGGGACGCAAGTGTCATGATATACGAATTGACAAAGTCAGAAATCAAACCATCAACGTTCAACAAAAATCGAATGGCCGAAAGCATGATATTGAACAAATCAGACGAACGCAATTCAAGGAGATCGAACTCCTATATAAACAAATCATCATCGGCAATTTCAAGTATCGAGTTCAAGCAAGCCAAAACAAGAAAAGCAAAAGGAGTAAAGTACATACCAGTATCAGACGAACTCGATCAAGAGGAGGAGCCGCTAACAATTCAACTGATCGATGAAAGATAGTGAAGCATCATTCAATCAAGAAATCTAAGTCAGCGGCTCAATCTCAAAATCCTTAATTTAAGAGCAAAAAGGAACGAGATCGAACGAAGCCCTAATTTGCAAAGACACGGCCGCCATTATCTCAAACATAAAAGGACCGGGCCAAAAATTATAAAAGAAGAAAAAGGGGGCCGGACTTTAATTTTAACATTGGGCTTTATAATTATAAAGGGCTCTTAATTACAATTAGGGTTTATTTTAATTTTAAATTGTTTTAATTTGTAATTTATTTTTAAATCGTTTAAATTTCTAGTCGTGTAACTAGGGGACAAACTACGTGGCGTAGTTTGAGAATTCGCAACTCAATGGCTGAGTTGTGGCAGGGTTTTGAGCGTAGTGTTAGGTTTAGTCGATAGCGGGTGTCGCGAGTTTGCATGTGTAGGAGTCTAACTATCTAATTTCTAGTAGAAACCTTGGGGGCAGCACGTAGGCTGGGTTTTCCCGAAGCTGGGTAAATTCTGTGTCGTTCTATATCAACATTTTATTATTCTGCTATTATCTGTGCTGCTATTGTTCTGTGGTCTGTGTTGAAATTATTTTATAAGCTTCTACAATTAATTTTTATAATTTATACCATCACCCTATTCACCCTCCCTCTAGGGTGAAATCGATCCTACATTAAACTTACCTATAACAACATTTATCAGGTATAATTTTAATGTTCTTGTCATCTTGTATTAATCCTATTTCAATCTATCTTTTTTTATTTCCCGTACCTAATTCCTTTTTAGGGACGAAAAGTTTTGAGTGGAGGAAAGTGTAACAACCCTATATTTTGTGATTATTTTAATTGTATATTTTAATTTTTTTATTGAAATTCATGATTTATAAACTTTATTTTATTTATTAAAATGGATAAATTTTTGTTATGTTAAATATAAATTTTTATTTTATGTGAATCATATGTCTAAACATGAATAAATAGAATCTTTTCCAGAAAATGTGAATTTTGGTCAATATGATCAAACTTTGACTTTTAAATTTAAAATTTAAAATTTAAAATTTTGAATTTTTTAATTTTATCTTTTATTATGAAAGTAAATAAAATTTCAAGAATAATGTTTTTCGTTTCGTTGAAATTTGATTTATATTGTAAAAGTTATGCTTTTTACAATATTGTGTGTAAATTGTTGTATTTAACAAAATTGTTTCTTTAAATTGATATAAATAATATTTTAGTTGTAAAATCATGTTCTAGTTTGTGTATATATGTGTAATATGACATGTTATGTATAGATTCTATTTTTAAAACATTTTTGAAGTATAGTAGGAATTTTTCCAATACTAGTTGTATTTTTGTTTACAATTTTTAATTCTAGTTCAATATTTTAAACTATTTTCTTTATTTACTTTTTATTTTTCCTAAGAATGTTTATCTATTTACTTTCACTTTGTTTTTTTTCATTTTTATTTCAAGATTTTATTTTTAAAACATTTTGAAAGCATAGTCATAATTTTCCAAAGTTAATTGTATTTTGTTTGTAATTTTCAAGTCTAGATTCAATTTAATAAACTATTTCTTTTTCTATTTTCTAAAATATTTAATAATTTTCATTTTATTTCACTTTTTTTTCAGTTTCTAATTCATTTACTAAATTTCTTTTTTTTATTTAATTTAAAGAAATGGTAAATTGAAGAGGCAAAAACTCTTCATTTTCTTTTGACTTTTCAAATGCTTGCCTTTACATTTTCTTTGGCCTTCTCTTCTTTACTCTATATAGTCGTGAGTTTCTTTTGTACTTCACGTACAAACACTTCTTATTTCATCAAAATATTCGGCCATTTCAGATCAGAAGAAAACTTTCGTAATGTCATCCACTTTTTCCACTTTTCTTCTTCTTTTATTGATTTTTCTATTGATTTTTGCCTTGCTTCTACCTTGCATAGCTCGGCCTGGCCTCTCCTCCATCAGCTCCACCATCACCACCACCATCTACAGTAGCTCCACCTCCTCCTCCTCTGACCTACTAGGCCATGGCCATCCTTGATGCAAGAACACACAAAAATGCAAGCAACACTTCCTATATATGCATAGCCGAGCTCCTATGGCGTTCACCACTTCACCACACCCCTTGGCCACCTCTTGCATCACTTCCACCAGCACCTACCAGACCCAAAGCCACTTCCACACCATCCCTTAGCCTCCATCAGGTCTGGCCATGCAACGTAAGGCCATAGCGATGACTTGTTGTTACATAAAAATGCACATTCGCCTTGTGTTTGTACATTTGTGCCATTAATCACTCAAACAACTTCCATACCTTCACTACCCTTGCTTGGCCAACTATACTTGACCCATACCTGACCAAATACACCCCATGGCAGTGCCTTATCATCCTATAGGCTGAGCATGAGATTTGTGGAAGCAAGTGCAAGTGTTTGATTAATTGTTGTTCCTTAATTCTAGCTTGTTTAATGTCATATTTTGGGTTGAAATTCATGTTATATTCATTGTTTTGTTTCATATGCACAAGACAACTACTTTGGCTCTCTCACACTCGAATTGTAGTCGTGCTTTCGTGCCTTTGTGGATTTTAGTTTGTGTGTTTGGTTGTTATCTCCAGCTTGTAGAGGTGGGTATTTCTCATCAGACATTTCGTACTTCTATATGTAGTAAATTGACTCCGTGTGAATTTGTAGGTATTATTATTATGTTATAACTGCTTAAGCTATGATCATATGATGTTCACCCTATTTATACACATGTCATGTCATCTGTTACTGTTATATGATGTTATTATGTTTATTTATATTAGTTTATCACATTGCAAGTTCCCTGTAGAATAGAATCACTATGTGGTTAAATGATACATACCGAACGGAATTTAGAATAGGGAAAAATTGTTATGGGCTGAATTATTTATTTTTATTTAATTGGGGTTGCGGGTTTGAAATGATAGAACCTGGGTTTTCTTTGTAAATTACGGATTGAAATGATATAATATTCGTATCACTTTACTTAGGATAGAAAATAATATACAGACCCGTTGTTAGTATAAATTTTTCTAAAATGTTTAGAGTATTTTAAAAATGTAAATATTATAATATTTTGATTTAAACTTAATTAAAAATGATTTTTATAAGTATTATTGATTTTCTAAAAATTCATAAGTGAAATGAATTAATGGTAAAGTTAGAAATTTGAAGTATAAGTTATTTTGGAAATTATGATTTGGTTATAAACGGAATTTAAATTGAGCAGGCAATAGGATAAATAGATTTAAAAATTTAAATTCAAATGAATATAAAATGATTTTATAAAGTGTTAATGATTTTTGAATAAGTTAAAAGGTTAAATAAATGAATATTTAAGTTGAATTTTGAAAATAACTTAGATTGGAAATTTGTGAATTTTATTTTAAAATGAATTTTAAGTTAAGTAAATAAAATAAAAAATAAGTTATATTTAGAAATTTAAACTTAAGTGTTCAGGAAAAAAATTTAATTATAAAGTATTGAAATTTAATGCTTGAATTATATAAGAAAATTATTATTAAATTTTGATTTTTGAATGAAAATTTCACTTTATAAAATCATAAATATAAAGGTATTTAAATGATTGTCTTAAAAATAAAAATATATGATTTTATATGTTTAAAATGGCTTAAATAAAAATTTAATTATTTATGAAATTATATTGAATATTTGGAATTTAATTAATTGTATTTTTGAAATGTTATTAATGTAAAGGATATTACAACATTTTGTAAATGTTGTAGTTGATATAAATGAACGAAATGGCTTGAATTGAACAAAGGCTATTACAGCACTTTGTAAGTGCTGTAGTTGCTGGACTTAACTAAAGTTTATTTGAAACTAAATTAAATCTATTACAGCATTTTAAATGCTATCTTTTGTTAAATGAATTGTTTCAAAACATAACTTTCCGTAGCATCTTCTAAGTACCGCGAAAGTTGAATTTACACTGTTTTGATAAATTTGAAAGAATTAATGAACTTTGATACGGCTTAAATTTTTGAGAATTTGATATTTGATTATTAAATATAATGACTTCATTTTTAAAAGATTTAAGTGGATTATTTAATTGGTTTAATTAGAATATTTAATTGGTTTAAATGGAGTATTTTGCTTTGATATATAAACCATATTGAAATGTGATTTGAAATGGTATTTAAATTAAATAAAAATGAATATGGTTCGGAAAAATATGATATTTTGATATTTTGAAATGGATTTGAAATGATATTGAATTGTAAAATGATATTTGATTTCGAAGCATAAAATACCATCTTGGAATTTTAACCACGGGATGTATTCAATTTATAGTTTAACTGATCCTTAGAGGATGGGCGATCCCAATCATCCTTTAAGTTATAGTGCATTACTATTACAGTTCACTTGAGTTGGTTTACATTATATAAGTATATATGTTCTGACTCGAGTGTTTTGTGTTTTACTTTACGCTCAAGTCGGCCTGAGTATTTACATCTTAGCTTTGATTTCTTTTCTAGAGCTAGGAATCACTGGAGATTCTGCTTGTCTAGTTATCTGTTCCCTTTCAGTATCAATTGTTCTATTTCAGCTCTGGTATTTATAAACTTCTATGTATTTAAGATATCTATTATATATGTTTTTCAGATTGATAATGTGTATTATGCTTTGAGAGTTTGTTATAGTAGCTTCATGAACTACTATGTATTTTAATTTCCGCTGCGAGTTATTCTGATATTTCTATGTCTGTGATTCTATGATTGTATTTCATTTGCTCCAAATTTTCTTACAATGCGGTATTTTGAGCAATTCAAATCCGGCATGTGTGGATGTGAATGGCTAAAAATATCGGGTTGTTACAATTATACATATATTTATTTGCTATTGTTGTTATAATCAGTTTGATTGAAGAATTTTGATTTGCATAAGATATTCTTTTAAAAGGATAATAGTGAGGGGAATCCGTTCCGCTAAACGGCATGGTCTCACTTAATATCGGTAAACCGAGATGTAATAGAATTATTCGCACTAGGCTTTATGTCTAACTTGAATTTTATGTTTTCCACTTAAACTCCAGGTGCCCAAAATTTGATTTGTGTAGATTGAGAGTTAAGGACTTTTCAGGTTTAGCAGGTTGGACGAATAAGCATCCGAAGACGTGTAAGAGGCAAGGATAGCTATGTAAGATTTGTTTATTATTATTTCTAATGTGATGTATTTATGACTGATATATCTATCTATGTGGTACTCTAATCATCCAAGGGGGCATATTCATATATCACTTTTGGCGTAATTTGTAATAATTATATTTGATCCAAACCTGGGAATCATTTTGGGATTATGTAACTGAATATGAAGTATTGAACTGAAAGGTAATCAGAGAAGTTGTTTTTGAAATCTGTGTTGATTTTATTTCATATTCATGTGCTTCTGATATTATGGATACCATTAACATTACTGTATTTCATCATCGAAAGTTACTATAAATGACTGCAGCATCTGTAGCGCTTAGCTTCGACCCTCAAAATAGAGGATGTTACAGCAGCTCCCTAAGGCGGATTGCTTGATTAAATAAAATTATTCCCCTTTAGATCCACTGGCTACACCTATGACTCCTTCATCTCGATGGGTGTCAAATTGCTAGCTTAAGAGTTCAACTTCATGTACGAGATCTATTTGAAACTCTGTGGCACATTTCGATTGTAGTCCTATAACTGGCACAAAGATGTCGGCATATTCCCTTACTATGGAGACCTGGTTAATTTCATCCTCCATGCCTTCCATAACACTCAACCTTACATAAAAGTAGAAATTCAATTCACCAAATGTGTATATAATTTGATCTTTGCAGCAGTTGGAGTATTTTAAGGATGTTACTCTATCTTAGTAAAATACTGTAACGACCTGTATTTTTACGACAATTAAAAATTATTAAATTTAATAAGATTTTAGGATTTAATATTGGAAGAAAACTAAAATTTGTGATTTATTAATGAGGAAATAATTAGAATATGATTTTTTATTATTGTTGAATGCTTTTAACAACTATTTTCATGAACTTACAATCAACTGAAATAAATTTTATTCTAATTTTATTATAATTGTAAATAATGAAATAAATTAAATTATGTATTTAAGGGTGAGATTGTATGTAACTGAATAAAATAGGTTAATATAAAATATAACTTCATTTTTGTAAGCAATTTGTAACCCTTGATTGTAAAAAATAAGATAATGGATACGAATTATTATTACAAACAATTATTTTAATTATATTCTCATTAATTTATCTGTTTCGAGACCGCACGATTAAACGACAAGTCCGATCGCTATGAAACTTGAAATCTTACAATAATTCGCCGTTACCGTCCGATGAAATCAGTTTCGTCAAAATCTGAGAATTGATCAAAATGGCTATCTTCACGTTAATTATATAAATTATTCTTAAATAAATTTTATCACTTTTCAATTTCAAATTCAAAAGTTGACAATTTTCATCATTGCTTATTACATATAAATTTATAATCTTTTAAATAAACTTTTCATGTTAATTTCAATATATATGTATATTGCACAAATTTCAGTGTTCAATTGCAACTGCAGTAAATTTTTAGTTAATTAAAATTTAAATCCCAATAAATTCATTTATCTTGATTTCACTCTTATCATTGAATCAACTAATACCTTATGAATATAATTAACATTGATTTACATTTTATTACATTCATATTCTACAGCTTTCGTCTTAACTCATATTAATACAGTATTTAATTACATTTAAATTTATTAATTCCCAAATTAATTCCAATGGTTAAAATAATAAGACGATATATAGGCAATTGTTACTTTATTAGTAATTCAATCATATTTATAAATTTATTATTTACAAAAAATGTTATAACTACTTACATAACATAGATTTTGTATTCAATGTTAACATATCTCAATTTATAACCATATAATTTCAACATTGAATTCAACATGTAATTGCCTAAATTCCATTAATTACCCATTCCATATTCAAACGATAAATTAGTGAGAAAATAATTAAAGCAATTTTTATGATAATAATTCATATCCATTATCATATTAGTTACAACCAAGGGTTATAAATTACTTACCAGAATGAATTTATATTTTATATTAACTTATTTCAATCAATTACATATAGGTTCACCCTTAAATATATCATTCAATTTATTTCATTTTTTATAATTATAACCAAATTAGCCTAAAATTTATTTCAGTTGATTGTAATTTCTTGAAAATAGTTGTCAAAAGCATTCAACAATAATATTAATTCATATTCTAATTATTTCCTCATTAATAAATCATAAATTTTAGTTTTCTTCTGATATTAATCCTAAAATCTTATTAAATTTTATATTTCTTAATTGTAAAAAATATGGGTCATTACAATACCTCAGTGGCATATCGACTTAACCAATCCATACCTAAGATATCCCAAAACCCACAAAATCAAACACATATAAATTACAGGCAAATATACGACCTAACAAATCAAACTCTACATGGTCACACCTCATCCAAATAGTTGCATAGCTGCCTATCAGGTTTGCAACCCTTAGAGAAGTAATAATGTATGTTAGTTCAAGGTTTAACTAATCTACCAAACATCTAGATATTAAAAAAATGTGATGCCCTAGTATCGAAAAACAAACAAACAGGAATCTGTTAATAAAAAGTGTACCTTATAACTTAGCCTTTCAATTGTCCTATGCAGTCGGTCCAGAAACCATATGTTATTAAGTAAAAAACCTTTCCCTTTTGAGCTCTAACTGTTCAGAACATTCGTTCTTGATATGCCCCTTCATGTTACAGTTGTAACACCTTACACCTTTCTTATCACCGGCCTTCTTACCTTCACCAAAATGACACGCATTATAAAATTGCCCCTGTTCTTATTACATTTATAAGAAGTTGCTTGTTCTTTTCTCTTTTTCGAACCCACTCTTCTAAGCTTTCTTCTTGCCATAGAACTTTCTTTCTTGCATTAGAAACCTGTAATCTCCACAGACTTGCCCTTCCCTAGAGATGTAAATAAATCTTCATTCTTTAGAGCCAGGTCCACCATGACATTAAATGGATCTCTAAGATGTAGCATAGTTTCCCTAAAAATCTCTGGCTTCAGTCCTTGTACGAACTTCTCGTTTTTCTTAAGAAGAGTGTAAACGGTCTGGTTGTGCCTTGACAAATCATTAAACTTCACGACATACTCCAACACGGTCATCTTACCCTTTTCCAATTTCATAAACTTTCTAAACAGAGTTGACTTAGTTGCTTCAGATCGAAAATTTTCTTCAAACCACTCTTTAAACTGATCCTAAGTAAGCTCCTCCTACGAAACTCACACTATTCTACCAATATAAAGCTGCTCCTTACAACCGCCTTGAAGCCAGTCACCTTTTTTGCTCATCGTTCAAACCTAAATCTATGAAAATTCTCTCTCATTGAAGAAGCTAATTTTCTACCTCGGTGACGTTCTCCATTCCCGATAAAGTTTTTCCTCCCAAGCTAGTATAATCTCTACCTAACATGGCATGGTTATTACGGATAGCCACTTTCGGTGCGGCAGCTCCCACATCACCAACGCTACCTCCAGTCGGTCTAGTTGCTTCTCCGCCTTGCACCATATCAACAAAATCTTATACATATTCCCCATATCAACTATTGTGGCTTCAACATCAACATTAGAATGTATTAGCATTGGTGGTTCGGTTTGTGTTCCTAGCATTATCTGAACATTCTCTTAGTTACAGTGCGTCCAGCTTCAAAATATGCTCTACCACTTCCAGTACCCATTTCTCATAATCTACATACAAGTCTTCATAAAATATATAAGAATGGTCAAAAATAGAGGGAAGAGTATAGATATATATATGTATGTATGTATGTATGTACATACTTATATATATATAAAGAATAAACTATATATATAAAGAATATATATAAAAAGAATATATATAGAGAGAAAATAACATATGTTAATATAACGCCATCCTTTCTCCCAATTTATTCCTTATTTTCATTTGGTTAATTTTTTCAAAAATCTTATTAAATTATATGTAATCCTGTGTTATAATACCAAATTGTAACATCCCTTTTTTTGAGGCTCGAAAATAGATATTGTTGATGCTGTAGTTATCTTTAGTATCATTTCCCAGTGATAAAATTAGATCAGATATTGTATCATCAACATCTGTAGCACGAGATTTTATAATTTTCAATGTATCATTTATATCCATTAATTTTCAAATCATTACATTCCAATTGCAATACATTACACAAACCTATGATTCCATTATTCCAATAAAATATAATAATCACCAATATATTTCCTAGAGTGACATAAGGAGAAGCCCCTTCGATAATTAGAGCCTTGACTACTTAGACGGTTATAGTACCCATCACCACATACATTCAGCAACAAAATAAAATCAGTTAACACTGCATATCAAAAATACTTCTAAATAGTAGCTTGGCTCTTGCATATCTCCGGAAGCTTATTCGTCTAAACCCGAATACCCTATTCTTTGCATACCTAATTCCAAATTAAGTACCCAAAAGTTTAGGGGAAAATCAAAAACCTCGAATCTGGCAAGAAGTCTAATGTGAATAATATCTATCTCAAACCAAAATAAAGGTACATTGCGAGATCATGCAGTTGAGAAGAACGAAATTCCCCTTACTAATACCCTATTAAATCATATATCATCAAAAACATATCCTATAACTAAAATAATTAGAATATAATAATAATATCAATATCATATCATGCATGTACGGGTTACAGTGAATAGTACATCATTCATAAGGGTCAAGGTTTACACATTACCATAACACCAAATGCCATAAACGACCATTCAATGCATGGTGTTTCTAAGGTCACTATGTACCTATATTAGTTTTCTTAGGCCAAATAAAAATCTATCGGTTGACTCGAGCCAAGATTTACCAAGTAGTCCAATGGTCTTCTAGTTCATTCAAAATTAAATGTTAACGATCTTCTAAGATCGGTAGAAGGAAATATTTTCGGTCTCTTAAAACAGTAGGAGAACATATAAAGGTTCTTCATTTCGAGAAAATAATAAAGGTCTCCTAATAACTGTAAGAGAAAATCTTACGTGAGCCATTTGCTATGAATTCCTTCCAATGTGTAACTCCAAATTTTAGATTTATTATCAGCAAAGCCCTAAATATTGGAATTGTAGACCTGACCAACTAGGTCTTAACGATTGGAGGATAGTGTGCAACCATATCCAGTCCCCACCCATAATCTGGTTTCAAGGTATTCACAAGTCAAGTCTTTAGATCAGTCTAAGGTATTCTAACATAATTTGATCTTCTCGATTTCCTTGATGCAATTCTACTCACTCAACAGTTTAAGTCTGACCATACCCACTATTGAATCAACCATAACTAGTCATCGGTTTCCAATGCCAATGTCATAATGTTGGGTGGTAACATTCAATATATAAGTGAGTATGTCAACAATTTATCATATCTAAAAATAACTGATCAAAGTACAATGAGGAACATATAACACATTAACAACCATCCAAATATATTTTCATGCAATAGCCAATATGTACATAAAATTACTTATTTAAAGTAAAAATATCCTTCTTTAGAAACTATTTAAAAATAAGCTAAAACATTCTTGCCCTTCTTTAAAAACTAATAAAAATACTTAGCAAAATCACCATTTCTGTTTAAATGAAACTTAGCCCAACAATGAAAATATTCTAAGTGTCATAAAAGTAATTGTCTTTCCTTTCAAAACCATGTGCTACTGTAACTTGAAAAATATTATGTTATTACATGTTGAAAAAATAGGCTATCTTATGTGAAAAAGAATCATTTTCTCACATATTGGCATTATAGTTGCCGCATATCAACCCATAAAACATACTTAGCTATCGCAATTTGAATAAGTATATACCTACTGCAAGTTAATAAAATATAGCTTTCAAAATTGACAGAATATAACCACCAGTAATAGAAAAAAAGCTATCGAGCCTTAAAAAAATACAGCTGCTGAATGTTTAGAAAAATATAGCTATCGAGTTTTGACAAAAATGGAACTGTCAAACATTGAGAAAAATATAGCTATAAAGCCTTGACAAAAATACAGTTGTTGAATATTGGGAAGAATATAGTTATTAAGCATTGATAAAAATATAGCTATCGAATATTGAGAAAAATATAACTATTGAACCTTGACAAAAATATAATTGTCAAACATTGAGTAAAATATAACTATCAGCCAAGCAAAATTACAACTGTCGAATGTTGAGAAAATATAGCTATCAAGCCTTGAAAAAATTACATCTGTCAAATGTTGAGGAAAATAGAACTTTTGAAAGTTGATAATGGCATTTTTGTAATATTTCACAAAACCAATTTGTTGCCTTCAAAAGTACTAACTTTTTGTCAAATCAATTTATTTTTCAAAATACCTTTTTTAAGGCAAAATCTTTATAGAAATTTAGCTGCAAATCAAAGAGCAAAACAACACTTATTTTTTCAAAGTATACTTTTCTTTGAAATATGTCATTTACCCATTTTGGAATAAACCCTTGCATATACAATTTATTCTAAATTGTAATCGTTTGGGAAAAATTCACAAAAAACCCTAAAATTAAATATTTGCTTTCTCATCAACATGTAAAAATTATGATCAAAAATAATTATTTTTCATATTTTAAATAATTTAATTATGAAAACATCCATTTTCTTACTTAGAAAATTCATCAAAATTCCGAAAATTATGAAATTAAAAACCCGTTTTTAGAATATTATTTCAAACATTATATCGTAATTTTAGAGGATTTGGAGACTGAAAACATAGTTTTTCACATCCAAACTCCTTTAGGAAAATTCCTTGAAACACAAATGATAATCATACTTCGAACAATGATTGTCTATCCCAGATGCATAGTAAATAGCAACCTATGTTTATATTTACACTAGAACCTGAATTAAAACACATTAGAATATTGAGATAAAAATATTATTCACCTTGATCTTTGTTGAAATAGTGAGATTTCCCCTAAGCTTTATGTTTCTTTTCTTGGTTGAATTAGTGGAAATGGTTAATGGTTGATTGGCCTTGTTTCTTTTAGTTTAGTTTAAGAATGAAAAATGATAATGGATAAGGAAAGAGGCATATAGAGTAGTATAGA
Source organism: Allium cepa (assembly GCA_030765085.1). Classification (NCBI taxonomy): domain Eukaryota; kingdom Viridiplantae; phylum Streptophyta; class Magnoliopsida; order Asparagales; family Amaryllidaceae; genus Allium; species Allium cepa. The sequence continues at coordinate 627,378,616 of CM060939.1, forward strand.
TTTCCACATCCATCTTTACTCTTTATCACATACATTTATTATAATTTCTTTCTTTAAAACATTCCCTTCATCATATTATTTAAGGCTGAATAAATTAATTAACATAGCAAACTCCACATTTCACAACTTCCCATTTAATCATCCCATACTTAAATATTTAAATAATATGCAATAAAAATTAGAGTTGTTACAATCTTCATAATGCACCAAATAGGAATGAACCATGATTAAGGACTTATTTTGGATTTGATGCATCTTCAATCTATAGATATCCTAAACCTAATAAAAGTGATGTCTTTACAGTCGATTTGTGGATTGCCATTTCAATGAGACAATTTCCCACTGTTAGATGGAGAAATAAGCAATTAAAAGAATGATATAACTTACATACACTATGCCAAATTTTTCTCATTTTGATCCATGTACCTTTATGTGAAACTAAAGTACAAAGATTACCACATCCCTCTATAATTGAATTTCAAGTACCGAATGCATTCCAATAATAAAAGGGTGACTAAATCACACATGCTAGATATAAATGCACCATGCACATTGAATATGAAAATGGTAATTTGAAAATATGGCAGCTAATGATTCATCCAAATCCTAGCAAAAGCGAGTATGCCTTGATGGTTTAAGAGACTTAGTTCCTCGCAAATAAAGAAGAAATTTAATGCTGGTACTTTCAGTGCAAACATGAATAAAGATAATCAGATTTTAGTACATAAAATCTAAAAAGGTAGAGGTACTTTTAATGAAGCAATTTCTATAAATTTTCACATACAAATGAAGTTTAACATAGAAATGAGATAATCATTGATGGTAGATTTTTCATATCATGTAGCTAAATAGTTTATTGCAAGTGATAATATTGAACATTTTTCCATGAATGAATGTAGATAAGGAGATGATTTGCCTATGTGCAAAGAAGTAACTAAATATGAATAACAATCTCTTGAAAGACATGGAGTTTTTGGACTTGTAGTCCAAACTCCTAAAGAGGTCAAATCTATGGTTAAAGGTGGATGACCGCATGAATATGAAATGAAAAAGGCGAGATTGTTCTATACAAAGATTGACTTGTGGCTTATGGTTTCCCACAAAACCTAGAATTTATTTTAACGTAACATATGCACTGGTTACAAATGGAATTACTTTTCAATATTTATTGAATTTGGTTGTACAAGATGATTTGAAATACATCTAGTAGATATGGTATCAATATGGAAATTTGTACACTAAAATTAATATACAAGTCACTAAAATTAATATACAAGTCACTAGATGACTTAAAATACCCAAAGGAAAATTTTGTGTAACAACCGACCCTGGTAAAATAAATTACTTAAATTGGAGAAGCAATTGAGAAATTTGAATTTGTCTTCTTTTTTAAAATGACAATAAATTTCTTTTGGAAGGTGAAGTCTAAATTTTGATAGTAATTGGGGAGTTAAATAAATAGTTATAAATCTAGTTTGTATGGAAAATAGAGAATTTATTTTGTTAAATTCTTTTTATTTATTACAAAGATGAGTTGAGGAGTGGCATTTTGTAATAATCTTGTTAAGGATATGTTGGAGTTTTATTTTTGTTATTCAATATAAGCTAGAGAATTTTCTTTGCAATTCATTTTGCAAAATGTAAATTATAAAAGGAAGAAGGATAAAAACTAAAAAGAAATAAGGTTTAGCATTTTACTAATGGGTCAGTAACATAACCCAAATCCCATGTAAAAAGCTTAGTAAAAGATGAGCTCTCCCCTTCTCAAAAACATCAGTACATACAACTAAAATTTAAAAAATAGAAACCAAGTTACCTCTTAACCATAGAAGCAAATCCTCTAAATTAAATTCAAATAAAATTCTATAAAATCTAATAAATTCAAGGTAATGTTTTCAAACCATATTTTATTGTTTAGACTGATTGATTTCAGTTTAATAGTGTTTCATTCTTGTCAAGGTAATTCTAAGCTCTATAGTAATTCAATTAAATAGCTGAAATGGGAGTGTTTAACAAGCCTAATTAGGGACATAAGGTGAGTAATCCTCATCACTCTTTCTAGAAAGGGTTGCATGTGTGTTAGGGTGATTTAGTCATTGATTTTTGATGTTTCATTGAATCTAGTTGACCTTGATTTCAAACACTGTCTGTTGAAAGTTTCAGTTAATTACAAATTAGAAAATTGATATACTAATTGATGTTGTAATGTCATGTTTGAATTGTTTTTACTGCATGCAAGCCCGAAAATCTTTGCACATGACCCAGTAACGAAGTGCAAACATCGGAGCTCAACGGAGCACCGACTGGAGGCATTCCTAGAATTGAAATAGCTCCAGGATTTGCCACCGCCGGTCGACCGGTAGTGGCCCACAGGTGGACCAATGGTAGCAACCTGGAACCGTTTCAGCTCTAAGCAGTGTTCCCCAATTTTTCCATCCTTTGCTTCGCTTAATTGTTGGTTGTCGACTGTGCTTTTGGATGAAGTATTGCAACATAATTTGGTGGCACTTTCAACTCATGACTCGTTAAATTGTGTGTGTGTGTGTGTGTGTGTGTGTGTGTGTGTGTGTGTGTGTGTGTGTGTGTATATATATATTTGTGTGTGTATGTATAAATAATTAGAAATGCATTTTATAAATTATAAACTTACTTGATGTTTTGACCAGCTATATGTATACATACATGTTTATAAGCCTTGTTAAACATTTCAGATTTATAACCAATTATCTATGATATAAGTGAGTAAAGTTTTATATATATATATATATATATATATATATATAGTTGAACAATAAAGGAGTTTATGGATTATTAAAAGTGCTTAAAATTATATATACCTATATATATATATATAAATAATTTGGAAAGTATTGCACATAAGTTGAAAGAGCACACCATTTCTTATGAATGATAATTCCTCTTTTGGCATTTCATTGCATTTAACCTTGACTTACTCAAACTTATAGAATTTTTGATATGACCTTTGGAGTAGTGTTTTCTTGCAAACTATTACTTCGCTTAAATAAGAAAACTAATTAAAGGCTTTAGCCATACAAGTGGTACCGAACATTTATATTACTTTACCAGTTAATTCTAGGACTCATTCGATTGAATATTTTATTTGAGTGTGATTTACAATCTTTTAGTAAGTATTTAAGTATCGCTAAGTGGTTATAGAACATTAGGGGATATTCATTTAGTTACTAATTGAGAGTATATTACATTTGTAGATCATAAATGATCACTTTGGCACGCTTTTAGGCTCGTCTTTTATGTTGACTCGCGATGTGCAGATCTATTGTTGTAGCTTGCCATTTAATTGACTTGTAAAGTGCTCATTTTATTCATTGACTGTTTGTTTTTAGTTGTTGACTTGCGAAGTGCTCGTCTCTTATGTTGACTTATGATGTGGTAATCTATTACGTTGACTTGAAATGTGCTTATCTATTACTGTAGCTTGCAATGTGTTTGCCATTTTACCGACTTGCGAAGTGCTCGTCTTTTGTGTTAACCTGTGATGTGCACATCTATTGCTCGCTCTCATGCTGATGAAAGTACTTGATTTTGGTGTGGTTGTTATTATGATTCCAATGTTTTCCATTGATAGGCATATTTTAACTTTATGACACAAAGTCTTATAAGGATGCCTTATTATGTTTAGTGTAGTACACTATATGGGTATTTCTATATCTTTGATGTTTATGCATGCTAATTATATGATCTCACCTTTAATGATATTTAGAGAGAGTCTGACCTAATTGTTGTTTTCATGATACTTGGATTAGACCAAGACTTGACAGGTATAGGGATTCAGTGACTTTAGATGTGGGCTAGCTTAAATACTATGTTTCTATATTTTGGATGCATCATTTGATTGTAGCCTATATACTTGTTGTATACTTGTATGTTATGTAGACTTTTGTTTTCATGTATATTTTGAGATCTGTCATAGTCTATATGTATATGAACATATATATATATATATATATATATATATATATATATATCCAAGTCTAGTATTTCCTTTTGTAAACTCACACTATGGAGTAATAGTCGATCTATTTATTTTTCCGTTGCAATCTATGTTTCTGTGTGGTATGCTATGTGATATATAATTCTGTTCTATATTAGCCAACGTGCTTATTGCTTTGCGCCGAGACTATTCATGTCTTTATATTTGTGTTATGAGGTAAAAGATGATATGATAGTGTTAGCCCAAGGAAATAGACAGAATGGTCGCTCCTATCCAACCTTATTCTCTATATTACTCAATAATATTGTTTGTAATATTCTTGGGTAATATCGGTATAAAGGAAGGACTTTATATTTTGTACTATGTACACAACCAAAATTCAAGGATTACTACACAATTTGAAGCATCCTATACGAATTTGGTATAATACTTTGAGTTAGAACCAAATTAAAAGTCAATATACTAACAAACCTACATGCCAATGAGTATTGAATCTGGATATGTAATTATAGCAATACATGTTGATGATTAAAATTTAAAGGTGATTGTAGAAATGTTAATCAAAGATAGAGAATAAATAAAAAGAATTTGGATGAAAGAACTACGAAAGATAAAATTGTCTCGATCTGTAAATTAAACGTAGCTCCAATGTAGTTTATATCCATCAAACAACGTATACAAAAAACTCATAAAACATTTTAAAATGCATAAGTGTCATCAGTTTAGTACATACATGGTTGCTAAATCACTTTATTTGAAAAGGATATGTTTCCCCCAATGAAGTGAATGAAACTTTTTCAAATCTAGATGTACCTTAACTTTGAGTTATATGATCTCTATTATATCTACATGATATATGATGCTTAATATTATCGTTATCAGTTTATTAATAAGATTTAGTTCTGACTTCTGAACCAACAAAAACGCATTAGACTAGAATTAAGCATTTATTATAATATCCTCGTAGTACAACAAATATGAGCTTATTATTTTTAAAATATTTTCCTCATTGCTCCTAACTTAGAGACTATACACATGTTGGATATCTCTCAAACCCCCATAATGTTTATTAACGAACATGATGTGCATTTATGTATGGAAGTTTTACAATCTCCTAATGATTAATGAAACAAACTTTAATTTCCAAATTATCTGCTTTATCAAAGATATTAGTGCCTCATGAAATAAGTTGAAAATGTGCATATATAAGGTCAATAACAACCACATCATAAGCACTTCCAAACTATCAACGATTAAAGTGTAGGGTGTCTCGCATTGAATGTGGGTAAGGATGCAGATTGGAAATAATAGTTCCACATCGTGAAAAATAATAAAGATGGCATGGTGTATACACACACATACATACATATGTATAAATTTGGTTTCACATGACAATAAGAGATTTTTTTTGTTAAAAGATATTAACCAAACTCTATATTGCTCCATAGGGGATGTAAAGACAATTTCAACATGGTATTAGATCTCATGGTAATGCTTAAAACAATTGACAAGAGATTCATAAATTATGGTATTTAGAAGTATATGATTAAGTAGTTAGAGTTAATGTGGAGCTAAACCATGGCAAATTAGGTTTGGTTGAATGACATGTGAAAAAATTCTCGGTATGGTGTAAGCATTAAAGTCTGTGTAATAAAGATGCATGATTGGATGTGAGCTAAAGGTGGAGATTTTTTGGAGCGTCTCACATTGAATGTGGGTAATGGGAACAAATTGGAAATAATAATCCCATATCATAAAAATAGAAGATGCGGAGTGGTATGTATATAAGTTCGGTTACATGTAACAATAAGGAATTCCTTTTGTTAAAAGATGTTGACCAAACTCTACGAGGTTCCCATAGAGGGATGTGCAGAAGATTTCAGTATCAAGAATATTTTATTATAATATATGATCATAATGATGCTTGTATTGCATAAATTATAGTTGGATATATTTCAAAGGATATGGAACAAAACATATTTCGTAGTTCTTTTACATGTAAGTTTGAAAAGAGCCAAGAATTTGAGATCCACTAGGTACGCTCAGATAATAATCTTGTGATTTATTTACTATAGTTATTCAGACTCTAATATCCAAGAAATTGGTTTGTGGTATTAGCATGCAAAACGTGGACGATCAACCACTATTGTTGACTACTATTTCGTATGGAGGAGCATTATTTTTTGAAATGTATACATACACACGTGTATATGTAATATAGTATATTTCATTCATTAGGTTTTATCCTAATGGATCTTTTCTAATGACGTTCCAATGAAGTAACAAGTAACATCAACAATTAATATTGTGAATTGTGAATTGTGAATTGCTTTTTCCTTAATTAAATTTTACACTTTTGGATTTTACTACGAAGGTAATAATGAGTTTAACATCACAATGAGATGTCCAAGAGTGAGGGTTACAAAAAATGGACACTTGCATGCATTTCACCTCATCATAAGGCACGTCCACAACATTCTGATTGTTTAACATTATATGTAGAACATAAAGCCCTTATGATATAGTGTATCTAATATCACAGTAATGAAACTATGTCAAAATTTACATTATTCACTTCGTAGCTTTTCATGGTTCTTAGTCCATTCTTTCTTACGGTAATATATAATGTTATTGGCTTTTCATACTTATTTCTCTTACATCAGTGAATGTTCACAACAAACATTCTTTACAAAATACTAACTTACCTATCCATGCTTTTACCCTTTACCTTTCTCCTACTACTTAAGTGTCTCTCTCTCTCCACACACACAGAGTGTGTGAATATATTTATGGTTCTACTATACCTCCTTCCACTACAATCATATACACCCTATCATTTCTTGAGCCACACAATTCAAATTTGAACGAACCTTTATAGACATATTCCAATATTACACAAGATCATATCAACAAAATTTTGGATGACTTAGAACATATTATGCTTTTATAAATAATATTTCAAAATGATGATTAAAATAAATATTTTAACAGTTTACATTCACTTAACATTTTGTATATGTTAGTAGTTTCAAATGATCTCCATTGTTTAGCCATGATAGGAGAAATAAAAATCATGTTTATTCCTACTTACTCTTTCTTATTACCATATTATATTGGCCATGTTCCATATAGGAGAACATCTTGGCACTAGCATTTGATAAAACGTACATATGATGTAAGTGAACTTACATCGAATGTAAATTTTACATCATTGACAGGCTTAAGAGCATTCTTCCTTTGCTACTTCACAGCATTTGGCAACACATTTTACATTAATCATAAGATATCTTAGTAAAACATAAACTTTTACTTCATAATTTCTTTAATAGACAACTTCATACATTCTCTCATTAACGCATGCTCTCTACTTCGACTATACTTAAGATTACATTTCATAAACTATGCACTTTCACATATGGATTCTACTGCAATCTATCCAAATAAAAAAAATATTTGTGTGGACTCTCGAGCTGAACATGATGTACGATGTAGTAGTGGCTAAGGAGTATGCAACCACTAATAGAAAGGCTAAAACTGTGTTTTATGATACAACCATTGGTAGATTCAATTCTTGTGGAACGACTAATTGAATATTGGACATTAGACAAGCAAAGAACAAACATGATGCAAAAATGCATAGAATTTGAGACGTGGGATAAAAGACACAAGATTGGAGTAGGTTAGGGTAGTGTCAAAAACATTATTTCGTTGAGGACCAATGGTAGAAGGACCAAGCCATGTAAGTCACAGTATTATACAAAGGCTTCATAAACAGTAATAAAACAATCATTGACATATAATTTTGTAATTTTCAAGGACTCGATGGAGCTTTGTTGTAATGGAGGGAAGCATCCATATCAGATCAAGAGCTTTTAGAGGTTATATATCGGATGTGGCCATTGATAAACACAGTTTGATCTCCACATAAGCTAATTATAACTACCCACACCTCAATGGGTCCGAATTTAAAATAATGTGAAATTTAATTCCATTAGGGTATGGATCGTTAGTATAAGTACCAGCAATAAACATAAGTGTATCAGAGCGCCATCTTCATAATCTCGCAATCGAATAACAGAATATAATTGTCACGTTTCAAATTTCAGCGTTCGAAAATCGACACCCGTACTTCACCCGTACTTGAATGCCACAGGTTCAACCGTTAAAATTTGACTCGTACCGGAGCTTATAACACATTAAGTATAACAACACAGCGGAAGAAAAAGAATAATACATTGAATGTACAATATTTTGATACAATATTCAGATACAATGATGATACAATAGAATGATACCATAGATATCAATACTATCAAAGATACAAAAAATAGCAGTGGAACAGAATATCTTCAATGCCAAACTCCAAAAACTCCATCTTCAGTCCAAAGCTAGCTCGAACCCCCATCATGTTTCACAAAGATAAGCAAGGTCAACCTTGAATGTTGAATTGTAGCAAATGCGATCCACCAATCCAAAAGGCTTTGAAGGCTAACGAATCAATTCCTACTATTCGACTATCCGAAAAACCCAATTCTAAACTGCCCGTGTGGAAAATAGTGGGCATTCAGAGGTTAGGAAAGGAACAATAAACTCTGAGTCAGTCATGGGACCGGTATGAGCAAACAAAAATAGTTTATTTCTTTTAAAACAAACAAAATAATTTAGATTGAAATCCGCAATGCCTTTGGAAAATGAAACTACCATAGGCCTCCCGGCGCACACACAATGCAATGGCACACTTTGGGGAGATTTCTCCTTATGATAGTTAAATATACTTAATGCGCAAAATTCTTCTTTTATATTATTATTATTGCATAGTGGAAAATATTTCAAAAGTATAATATTAATCTCAATCAGCATAGGTACCATTATATTATGCCAGCTATAGCTACCACCTGAGGTGGCAGGTAATACAATTGCAATCGTAAAGGGCTCGTATTGTTTGATTGGATTTCCAACAAATTGTCAGGCCAACGAACTTCCTATTGCCACATGGAACGCCTCTGGAGGGATGCCCCGAGAACCTACTTGGATCTCTGCCGACACAAGGTCGGTTACCCCTTTCTCGAGAAGTAGAACCTAAGATATGCCACCCCCGGTCGTTTGTGACCTTTATCCGAGGATCCTCTACACCAACAACATTACACACTAATAAATATACTACAGTGTCCACATGAGTAAGTATCCGGGATCCATACCATGATACCACCCTTTTCCAGAAGGAATGGTCATATCCTAGGGGAGCTACCCTTGAAACTTTGCCGCATCTTTCATGTTTCGACCATTACCGGTTCGTGAGGCTCGATGAGGTCTCGTCCACAAAGCTACACTTTTTCAAAAAGTCATGCTTTGATCAACAAATGATCAGCAGCACTTCGTATGCCACATTACCAAATTGGGAATGTATCACTAGTAACCATCAATTACATACCTCTGAGCTCGTACGTCTCAGAGAAGGTTGTTAAGCTAAGAGAATGAATCTCCGCTACCAAACAGAAATGTATTTGATAGAAACCAGTTTTACATCTCAAAGTGTAATGTCAGACACACATCCATACAAGTTTGTTCCAGATTCGAACAGAGCCGAAGGCACTTTCGAAGAAGACCTTGCAAATCCGGGTATTCACAATCCCAATCGGACTTCCCATCACTTAGGAATCTCTATACCTACGCGACTCAGTGCAGTGATAATCGACGGGTTATCCTTTCGTTCTCGAAAATACCCCGTCTTTACCACCGGTTTTCAAATGTTATCCATAACAACATATCATTATTCGGAATGAGTTTTATGACATAAGGTCCTCTCCCGGCTAAACCGAATAATGAGCGCAATATTTTAAAAACATATGAATATTGGATTTCATTTAAGTCACAACTAATTATCCAAAAAAAATTCTTTCAAATGGTTTAAACAAATTACCATTTCGAATCTTTTTAAAGAAAAAGATTTATTTCACAAAGTTTACCAATCTTTCACTAAGATTTATTTACGACTTTTCAAAACAATTCCATTTCAAATTGGATTAACTCGTTCAATCTTTCAATTTAAGATTTAATTCATGACTTTCAAACCCTTTCCAATTCAAATCTTTTATATAAAAGATACACCATTTAAATTCCTCTTCGATTTCAAAACAAGATTTAATCATCTTCACAAAGGTTAATCCATAGTTTTTCCAAACTATTTACAATTTAATTTCCAACTTGAAATCTTTCGATACAAATTGGAAATCCTTTCTTTTTATGAAAGCTATTATTATTTGAAACAAATAGTTCTCGTCTTGGGAAAAACTAATTACATTTACATAAGTTAAAGCCATTTAAGTAAAAACTTGGGTTTAAATTTAAGTTCCCAAAACAATACTTTCAAATAGTTAAAAACCCATATAAACAACTTTATAACTTGTATAATCTTTTTAGCCCATAGTTTCCAAATCATTGAATTCAATTTCAAATATTGAATTCAAATTTAAATCAAATTATTTAAATTTCAAGTTTTATTAAGTTATTAAAATAACTTTTATTTTCGAAACTCATTTTCAAAAGCTTTCAATTCCAATTCCAAAACTATTTTGGATTCAAAAATTCAATCTTTAAAATTGTTAAAAATCTGTGACTTAACCGATTTTCTCGTGAAATCCATATTTATGTGTGTATGGTGTAGTCCAGGGGTTTTACACAATAGTGCAACATCATCAATCATCATGGATTCAATAACAATATCGATAAGCGGTATATTCTAATAACGCTTATCTATATACACAGATTCACAGATAAATAAGTTACATCACGAATGAATAAAATTACATCACATATGAATAAATTAAATCACAGTTGGCAGCACGAATCAGAATACAAAGCATCACATATGAGGAATATTAAACCTTCAAACATTGGAAAGAATCCAAAACATTCATAAGTGAGATTTATTAATCAACTGATTAACTTAACTCAGGTTAATTACTTATGAATAATTTACTAATCCTGGTTAATTAATATTAATTAATTACAAATTAATTTGATTAATTACTCTTTAACCATTTATTAATTAACCTTTACTTAATTAACTATTCTCAAATTTAGTACCTTAATTAATTAATCACATATTTAATTATTCTTCAAATTCATTAATCTCAAATTATTTACCTTAATTAATTAATCACATTGATTGATTATTAATTTTTTAAATTAATTAATCTTTAAACAGTTAATTAATAACTTAATCATTTATTATTCATCCTTAATTACCTTAATTAATTAACCTTTAATTAATTAATTATTCTTAAATTATTTACTTTAATTAATTAATCATATTAATTAATTATCCTTTAATTAATCACTTAATTATAAGTTAATTTTAGATCTTGATTAATCAAGAGATAAAATAATTTATCTTTAAATTTTTCAACCTTTGAAAACTGGTTTTGAAAATAATCTTCGAAACTAACTTATCATAAAATATTTTAAGACCCAAAGGTTAAATAGTAACTAAAATCAATCTAACTATTTAGTTTCATTATTTAAACTTATTTAAATAGCTTAAGGATTAAAATAATAGGTATAAAATAAAATACCTTAATTATTATTAAGTTAAAATAAAAAATTTATTTTTATTCCTTAAATTAATTCTAATTTAACATTCATTATGTTAAAAAGGATTAATCAAGAAAATGCTTAAAAAATAATTTGATTTTTGAAAACCTGTTCGAAACGCTCTCGTGAAACCCACAAACTCGAGCGAATGCTTGAAATTCCCGAGCATCTTCTTAATTTTCTCAGTTCAACCCGAGGCTAGCCTGTTCTTCCCCCTTTTTATTTTAAACTTTGTTTTCAGTTTTAAAATTTCAAGACTATTGTAACACACTCGAATCTCCTTGAAACGAACTCGAGGCATAATTCCATTTACCCGAGATGATCTTCGACGCAACGAACCTAACCCAAAACCAACACTGACACACATAGGATGATCGTGCACGTGCACCAAAGTTTAGATGAACTCTGACCGACCCAGCCACCTTCAACATATCGCCGATTATCTGTTCAAGCCTTCAAACAACCCAGGGATAGGTAACGACGACGAACTCAAAAATTCGCCATTTATCCCATAGTGGAATAACATTCAATCATCATAAAACTGCTTTGCTTGACCGCCATAAGCCACCAACAATGCCGCCACTTTGGTCAAAGCTTTGCCTACCTCACCTCCTTCTTTCCCCACCGCTCTGATGTCCCCCAATGCAACGTCACCGGTGCAGTCTCCACCTAAACCCCGTCGTCCAAAACGAACCCAAAAACCCTATATTTGTCTCGTCCCTTCAATTCATGCAATAGAAATTGTTTTTAACAATTTTCCTGACTTCATCAAGTGCCAAACTAGCTTCAACAAAATTACAACATCCAATATTCTTTTGATTGCTGGAAATTGGATAAAAAGCATTTTCGATTCATTTATAAACTGCTCGAAGCATACTTAACTAAAAATTCCCATTTTTGTTTTAAAAATCCTATTTTCGAATGTTGTTTCAAGTTAAATAATCGAATCCAAAATTTATAACATTCGAAATTTGCATATAATTTAGATATGCTCTGTAAAACTAAATTTACAGCTGTAATACTTCACTAACATGCTTAAAACAAATTATTATAGCTTGATCCATTTGTAAACAACTTATTTTGTTTTAAAATGTAAACCTATAAATGATTAGAAGAAGATGTTTTGTATTTTGATTAACTACTTAACTCTGTAACTACAAATCGGAAAACAACAGTATATTCAAATGTTACAGAACACTCATATATATAAAAAAAGAGTTATACAAACAAAATACATATGCAAGCATCATATTATCACAGATTAAATCGTACTTATGTCACAGATTTTTTTACAATTGTTTTTACTCACCTGAAAAGATTTTGTGAACAGAGAGCTCTTTTGTTTGAAGACTGCAAAACTACTTACTTGATTTCCTGGAAAATCTTCTTTCCTGTTTTGTTTTTATTGGATGAATTGTTCAAGTTTGTAAATATAGTGATGTTTATTTTATGGAATGCTAAGTTTGATGATCGAACTGGAACAAAGAGTAGATGTATGTATATATAGAAGGTAGTGTTTATATAGGGGAGGTGTTTACTGGTTTAGTCTGTTTCTCTTCTTTGTTTTTTTTATTTGATCAGAGATTTTTTCTTACTTTGACTAAAGAATTTTTTCTTTCAATTGGAGACTGATATTATAGTAGTATGTACTTATGTTTCCATTTCTTTTTACACATCATCTCGTTTGATTTTTTTTATATGTATGTAGATTTTTTTTATCTTCTTGCTTGCATTTTTGTTTCTTCTCTTGCCTACACTTGTTAATATCATGCTTCATATATCTTACATTTATCATAATTAGCATTTTTATGTTAAAGACCTTTATGTAAATAAAATCTAAAATTTATGGTTTAAACCTTGTTTACGAATTAATTTATAACTTTGTTTTTTAAACTCCCATTTCATTTTAATTAATTCTTTCACAAAAACAAAACTAAATGACACTTGTATTTCTCATGAATCAAAAGCCTTTAAATAAATTTTATATTACATTGTTTTTTTATTTTATAAATACAACTTCTTAATCATTATTATATACATATTATTTAAAAGAAAATTCTTTTAAAACTAACCACCCATAAATTAGTTTACAAATAATATTTTTAAACCTAAATCATTTTTCTAAGTCATTTATTTAAATTTTAAATTCAAATACAAATTCAAATACAAATTCAATATTCAGATTCAAATTCTAAATCAAATTCGTATTTACTCATATATACATATACATATGTATCTAAAATTCAAATTAATTCTGTATTCCAAAATTTACGTTAACTATTAATTTAAAATTAATTCAAAATTAGGATCATTACAGATTCCCCCCTTAAAAAAATTTCGTCCCCGAAATTTATAAGCAGAGAAACAACAAAGGTAGATACACAAAGATAGAGAAACAATTTTCCAAGTCAAACTGGATATCTATTTTGTATTTTGCTCACCATATCATAATATCACCAATATGAGAACAAACTCATTCAATACTACACATGATACTCAGGTCATCAAATCTACGAAATATGCAAGGCACTGGTTAGTCCGTAGGATAACTAACCGTTCGTAAATATATTGAGACCCAAACAATAGATAAATGGATTTAATCTTCCACAATTCTCAAATACTAAGTATGGATTCCCAACTCAAGTCTGAATACCCCAAAGTATATATAACTTGTCCCTCTTCGGACTTTGATATTCACAAGAAATTACAATACAATTTCGAATTTGGTTTAATCGAAATTGTTTTATCGATACAAATCTTTATATTCAACTTTATAGTCAATTTACCAATTTATTTCAAATAGAATTTCAAATTCAGTGAAGTTGAAAACGAAAAGCTGTACGAAATAGAGACTTATCTACACAATTCGTAGGGCCACCATCACACCGAAGCTTCTTCTTCGAGCTACCATGAAGCAATCAAAAAGTTGAAAAGACGAATCAAAGGAGGTCGATAGAGAAAGATATTTCCATTATTGCAGAGTATTGACCATTTGTAGTGGTATTTTCCTATCCCTTATATCGTTCTCTTCTTGCACTCATACTCACTATCAGTGGATAGTAAGAGAATTTACTGAGACATTCGAACGGATATCTTAGGGATTACTCATTCTAGGGTTCACTTCACCCTATCTCTAATGAGTTACATAATGTGCTATACTCCTGAGCTAGAGTTTCAACCTTCATCTCTGATACCAAGATGACACATTCCAAATTTCAGCGTTAGAAAATCGACACTCGTACTTCACTCGTACTTGAATGCCACAGATTCAGCCTTTAAAATTTGACTCATGCCGGAGCTTATAACACATTAAGTATAACAACACAGCGGAAGAAAAAGAATAATACATTGGATGTACAACATTTTGATACAATGTTCAGATACAATGATGATACAATAGAATGATACCATGGATATCAATACTAGTAGAGATACAAGAAATAGCTGCGGAACAGAATATCTCCAATACTAAACTCCAAAAACTCCATCTTCAGTCCTAAGCTAGCTCGAACCCAATCACGTTTCACAAAGATAAGCAAGGTCAGCCATGAATGCTAAAGTGTAGCAAATGCGATCCACCAATCCAAAAGGCTTCGAAGGCTAACGAATCAATTCCTACTATTCGACTATCCGGAAAACCCAACTCTAGACTGCCCGTGTGGAAAATAGTAGGAACCAGAGTTTAGGAAAGAAACAATAAACTCCGGGTCAGTCATGGGACTGTATGAGCAAACAAAAACAGTTTATTTTCTTTTAAAAAAAAGAATTCAGATTGAAATCTGTAATGCCTTTGGAAAATGAAACTACCATAAGGCCTCTCGGCACACACACAATGCAATCGCACGCTTGGGGGAGATTTCTCCTTATGATTGTTAAATATGCTTAATACGCAAAATTCTTCTTTTATATTATTATTAGTACATAGTGGAAAACATTTCGAAAGTACAATATTAACCTTAACCAGCATAGGTACCATTATATTATGCCAGCTATATCTACCACCTGACGTGGCAGGTAATACGATTGCAATCGTAAAGGGCTCGTCTTGTTTGATTGGATTTCCAACAAATGGTCAGGCTAAGGAACTTCCTATTGCCACATGGGAACGCCTCTGGAGGGACGCCCCGAGAACCTACCCGGATCTCTGCCAACATAAGGCCGATTACCCCCTTCCTGGGAAGTGGAACCTAAGATATGCCACCCCCGGTCGTTTGCGACCTTTATCCGAGGATCCTACACCAACAACATCACACACTAATAAATATACTACAGTGTCCACATGAGTAAGTATCTGGGCTCCATACCATGATACCAACCTTTTCCAGAAGGAATGGTCATACCCTAGGGGATCTACCCCTAAAACCTTGCCGCATCTTTCTTGTTTCGACCATTACCGGTTCGTGAGGCTCGATGAGGTCCCGTCCACAAAGCTACACTTTTTCATAAAGTCATGCTTTGATCAACAAATGATCAGCAGCATTTCGTATGCCACATTACCAAATTGGGAATGTATCACTAGTAACCATCAATTACATAACCTCTGAGCTCGTATGTCTCAGAGAAGGGTGTTAAGCTAAGAGAATAATCTCCACCACCAAACAGAAATGTATTTGATAGAAACCAGTTTTACATCTCAAAGTGTAATGTCAGACACACATCCATACAAGTCTGTTCCGGGTTCGAACAGAACCGAAGGCACTTCCGAAGTAG
Source organism: Allium cepa (assembly GCA_030765085.1). Taxonomy (NCBI): domain Eukaryota; kingdom Viridiplantae; phylum Streptophyta; class Magnoliopsida; order Asparagales; family Amaryllidaceae; genus Allium; species Allium cepa. The sequence continues at coordinate 627,394,892 of CM060939.1, forward strand.
CCTTTGCAAATCCGGTTATTCACAATCCCGATCGAACTTCCATCACTTAGGGAATCTCTATACCGGCGCGACTCAGTGCAGAGACAATCGACGGGTTATCCTTTCGTTCTCGAAAATACACGGTCTTCACCACCGGTCTTCAAATGTATCCATAGCGACGTATCATTATTCGAAATGGGTTTTATGACACAAGGTCCTCTCCTGGCTAAACCGAATAATGAGCGCAATATTTTAAAAACATATGGATATAGGATTTCAGTTAAGTCACAACTAATTATCCAAAAAAATTCTTTCAAATGGTTTAAACAAATTACCATTTCAAATCTTTTTAAATAAAAAGATTTATTTCACAAAGTTTACCAATCTTTCACAAAGATTTATTTACGGCTTTTCAAAACAATTCCATTTCAAATTGGATTAACTCATTCAATCTTTCAATTTAACATTTAATTCATGACTTTCAAACCCTTTCCAATTCAAATCTTTTATATAAAAGATACACCATTTAAAATCCTCTTCAATTTCAAAATAAGATTTAATCATCTTCACAAAGGCCAATTCATAGTTTTTCCAAACTATTTACAATTTCATTTCCAACTTGAAATCTTTCGATACAAATTGAAAATCCCTTCTTTTTATGAAAGCTATTATTATTTGAAACAAACGGTTCTCGTCTTGGGAAAAACTAATTATATTTACATAAGTTAAAGCCATTTAAGTAAAACCTTGGGTTTAAATTTAAGTTCCCAAAACAATACTATTAAATGGTTAAAAACCCATATAAACACCTTTATAACTTGTATAATCTTTTTAGACCATAATTTCCAAATCACTGAATTTGATTTCAGATATTGAATTCAAATTTAAATCAAATTATTTAAATTTCAAGTTTTATTAAGTTATTAAAATAAATTTTATTTTTGAAACTCATTTTCAAAAGCTTTCAATTACAATTCCAAAACTATTTTGGATTAAAAAGTTCAATCTTTAAAATTGTTAAAAATCTGTGACTTAACCGATTTCCTTATGCAATCCATATTTGTGTGTATATGGTGTAGTCCAGGGGTTTTACACAATAGTGCAACATCATCAATCATCATGGATTCAATAACAATATCGATAAGCGGTATATTCCAATAACGTTTATCTATATACACAGATTCACAGATAAATAAGTTACATCACGAATGAATAAAATTACATCACATATGAATAAATTACATAACAGTTTGCAGCACGAATCAGAATACAAAGCATCACATATGAGGAATGTCAAACCATTCAGACATTAAAAGGAATCCAAAACATTCATAAGTGAGATTTATTGATCAACTGATTAACTTAAATCAGGTCAATTACTTATGAATAATTTACTAATCCTGGTTAATTAATATTAATTAATTACAAATTAATTTGATTAATTACTCTTTAACCATTTATTAATTAACCTTTACTTAATTAACTATTCTCAAATTTAGTACCTTAATTAATTAATCACATAATTAATTATTCTTTAAATTAATTAATCTCAAATTCTTTATCTTAATTAATTAATCACATTGATTGATTATTATTTTTAATTAATTAATCTTTAAACACTTGATTAATATCTCTCTAATCATTTATTATTCATCCTTAATTACCTTAATTAATTAACCTTTAATTAATTAATTATTCTCAAATTATTTACTTCAATAAATTAATCATATTAATTAATTATCCTTTAATTAATCACTTGATTAAAAATTAATTTTAGATCTTGCTTAATTAAAAGATAAAACAATTTATCTTTAAAGTTTTCAACCTTTGAAAACTGATTTTGAAAATAATCTTTGAAACTAACTTATCATAAATTATTTTAAATCCCAAAGGTTAAGTAGTAATTAAAATCAATCTAACTATTTAGTTTCATTATTTAAACTTATTTAAATAACTTAAGGATTAAAATAATAGGAATAAAATAAAATACCTTAATCTTTATTAAGTCAAAATAAAATTTATTTTTAATCCTTAAACTAATTCTAATCTAACATTCATTATATTAAAAAGGATTGATCAAGAAAATGCTAAAAACTTAACTTGATTTTTGAAAACCTGTTTGAAACGCTCACGTGAAACCCACAAACCCGAGCGAATGCTTGAAATTCCCGAGCATCTTCTCAATTTTCTCGAGTTCAACCCGAGGCTAGCCTCTTCTTCCCCCTTTTTATTTTAAACTTTGTTTTCAGTTTTAAAATTTCAAAACTGTTGTAACACACTCGAATCTCCCTGAAATGAACTCGAGGCATAATTCCATTTACCCGAGACGATCTTCGACACAACGAACCTAACCCAAAACCAACGCTGAGACACACAGGATGATCATGCACGTGCGCCAGAGTTCAGATGAACTCTGACCGACCCAGCCACCTTCAACATATCATCGATTATTTGTTCAAGCCTTCAAACAACCCAGGGATTGGTAACGACGACGAACTCGAAAATTCGCCATTTATCCTATACTGGAATAACATTCAATCATCAGAAAACTACTTCGCTTGACCGCCACAAGCCACCAACAATGCCGCCACTTTGGTCAAAGCTTCGCCTACCTCACCTCCTTCTTTACCCACCGCTCCGATGTCCCCTGATGCAACGTTGCCAGTGCAATCTCCACCTAAACCCCATCATCCAAAACGAACCCAAAAACCCTACACTTGTCTCGTCCCTTCAATTCATGCAATAGAAAGAAATTTTAACAATTTTCCTAACTTCATCAAGTGCCAAAGTAGCTTCAAACGAAATTACAACATCCAATATTTCTTTGATTAATGCAAATTGGATAAAAGCATTTTCAGTTCATCTATAAACTGCTCGAAGCATACTTAACCAAAAATTCCCATTTTTGTTTTAAAAATCCTTTTCGAATGTAGTTTCAAGTTATATAATCGAATCCAAAATTTATAAAATTCGAAATTGGCATATAATTTTGATATGCTCTGTAAAGCTAAATTTACAGCTGTAATACTTCACCAACATGCTTAGAACAAATTTTTATAGCTTGATCCATGTGTAAACAACTTATTTTGTTTTAAAATGTAAAACTATAAATGATTGGAAGAAGATGTTTTGTATTTTGATTAACTACTTAACTCTGTAACTACAAACAGGAAAACAACAGTATATTCAAATGTTACAGAACACTCACATATATAAACACAGAGCTATACAAATAAAATACATATGCAAGCACCATATTATCATAGATTAAATCATACTTAAGTCATAGATTTTTTTTTACAATTGTGTTTACTCACCTGAAAAGATTTTGTGAACAGAGAGCTCTTTTGTATGAAGACTGCAAAACTGCTAACTTGTTTTCCTAGAAAATCTTCTTTCCTGTTTTGTTTTTATTGAATGAATTGTTTAAGTTTGTAAATATAGTGAAGTTTATTTTCTGGAATGCTAAGTTTAATGATCGAACTGGAACAAAGAGTAGATGTATGCATATATAGAAGACAGTGTTTGTATAAGGAAGGTGTTTACTGGTTTATTTTGTTTCTCTTCTTTGTTTTTTTATTTAATTGGAGATTTTTTCTTACTTTGACTAAAGATTTTTTTTTCTTTCAATTGGAGGCTAATATGGTAGTAGTAAGTACTTATGTTTCCATTTATGTTTACACATCATCTCATTTGATTTATTATTATTACTTTATATGTATGTAAATATTTTGTTTTATCTTCTTGCTTGCATTTTTGTTTCTTCTCTTGCCTACACTTGTTAATATCATACTTCACATATCTTACATTTATCATAATTAGCATTTTTATGTTAAAGACCTTTATGTAAATAAAATCTAAAATTTATGGTTTAAACCTTGTTTACAAATTAATTTATAATTTTGTTTTTTAAACCCTCATTTCATTTTAATTTAATTATTTCACAAAAATAAAACTAAATGACACTTGCATTTCTCATGAATCAAAAGCCTTTAAATAAATTTTATATTACATTGTTTTCTTATTTTATAAATACATCTTCTTAATCATTATTATATACATATTATTTAAAAGAAAATGCTTTTAAAACTAATTACCCATAAATTGGTTTACATAAATAATATTTTTAAACCCAAATCATTTTTCTAAGTCATTTATTTAAATTTTAAATTCAAATACAAATTCAATATTCAAATTCAAATTCTAAAGTCAAATTCAAATTTACTCATATATACATATTTCAAAATTGAAATTAATTCCAAAATTAATTCCAAAATTTACGTTAACTATTAATTTAAAATCAATTCAAAATTGGGATCGTTACAATAATAGAACATATATATCGACCGAGGCTACTACCTTCGAATCAATATTATTTCTTGGATGTTTAGTTTCCATGTCAACATTGAGCATGAATAAGAAAACTTCACCATTCACCATCCCCACCTTGCACTAGAGGTCTGTCTCTCTAAATCTATCCTATAGCCTGTAATGAGGAGAGGGTCAGAACAACGTTCTGGTGATTAGAAAATTACACACTTTACCTATAACATTAATATATGCTGATTGATTTCCATTTAAGTACTATGTCTATTATTTATGGTTAATCTGTTAAATCCTATGTGCATGTAAGGCATTCCTAACCTCCTCTAAGGTATAACTATATATCTGTCTATAAAGACATATATCTAAACATATACAAACCAAAAAACCGTGAGTTCATACTTTTTGAATACGGAGAAGGCAGATGTAAAAGCTATTTAATACTCAATCTCCAAAGCGGGGCCTTCACAACATAAACACTAGTCAGTCGGTCCTATCTATAGAGACCGACAACACCTATTTATTCTTTATAATATATAATTTAACTATCGTACTACTAAAGCATCTCAAAGACTTATCTAAAGGCTATTAGCCCACTTTCGACAAAAATAATGTATAACCAACTACCCTTAAGATCTGTATGTATCCCAAAGGATTCTACACTAGTAGAAAGAAAAATCCATTGGGGCATAACCCGAGTCTTTGCTATCGACCACTCGGGACCATTGGCGGTCATAGCTTATATGCCAACCTTACTACAAAAAATTGTTCCAAACAAAATTCTGACATAGGATGCCGACTTTCCTCAATTGACATCCCATTTAGACTAACCTAATGTAAGTCAAGGAAAATGCCTCTTTCAGTTACTTAATATCTCTTATTAGAAATAAAGCATACCCCATTTTATTAAAAGTACCGGACTATCTAATACTTCAAATCTGAGGCAAATCCTTGTTATATTTCCTCCTACCTATCCGCAATGCATATCCCTTCTCCACAAGTCCTACGGTTGGAGATATCCCACATCAGCAGTAAGCATACACAATTGTCGGTAGCCTTTAGACGAATGGCATACTTTTATTGTGTAACTCCACTGACCTCGTATCACGACCTTTTAAACCAAACTAACCATCATAGGCTTAAACGTTGGGCTAAATACATTAATTCATGCCTGTTCTAATTATATATGTAAGATTGTATAATTTTCCACTATGATAATTATACTACTTCTAACATTTAATTCCTACATTCTATCCTTATCTATTATATTCCACAAATGTCAGTTGTCCATAATGAATGGTTATTATTATTCTAATTGGATAATTTCTAATAACCATTATTTATTCATTCTAATTCAACCTATTATGCCTCTTCATTTCTCCATAAATGTCATAATAAATTCTTTAACTAGTCCGTTAACACATTATTGTCCCCATTTAATTTCTATAACTTCCTATTAACTGTGCATTTATTGCCCTATTAATTTTAGAGTTCTTATCTTTTTTCCATCTATACCTCCTAATCGTATAATTTAATATGCTAATAATACCTAATGTGAATATCGTTGTAAACTACGCTATATTTATATTTTTAATCGATAAGCATGGATATATATGTTTTTTTTCCTATTTCTAACTATTAATTCCAGAACTATAACATTCCTTTCCACATTTTAATTTATTAGATCTATCCATACGAAAAGGATTATCGTTATAACTTTTCGTAAGTTACCTAAAAATGAGACTTTTCGTCCATTTGAAATTATAAGGAACTATCCCTTTTCTTTTATTGAAATATATAGTAGAAACTATAGAGAATGGTACCCATACTTTACATATCTCTTACCTTTTTGGTATATTTCTTTTTAATTCAAATGATGCACTTTTTATACATATTTTTGAAATTGGATGATTTATGAAAATTAAACAGAAATAGATATAAGTTATGCCCTGCTCTTAAAAAATTACAACACAGAAATTCACATTGCAAGTTATTAGGGAAATCTAAACTAATACTAACATTTTACAACCAACTATAAATCTGGAATAATCATTACAACCTTATAAACATTCGACTTTAACAAATTCAGTGACTGATTTTGAAAGATTCGGATTAGGGTGTAAATAACATTCCTATTCCAATTACTTATCTTGTAGAATATGTAGGTGCGATTTCATCTTCGTAAGCCTACAACTCTATAGATCTTGCTTGGGCATGATGTTCAAATAAAACTCTACGATATAAGTTACAGTATTACAAATAAATCATACAACTTCTCACCTACCTTTCAAGCTTTTCAAGTCTCCCAAATCTGAATCCATTGCTTTACTTAGCTCCTTTTCAATTTTAATCCGAAAGAATATGTATAACAAGGTATATACATATTATTAGAATTACAGATCTAAGAAGAAACTTAGGGTTAACGAAAATATAGATTTATAATAATGAATTTTACCCTTTTTGTAGTATTGATTCTCTCTTTCTCTTCTTCTTTATTTTCCGCCCTCCTCCAATTATATATATGTACATATAATATTTTGTAATTAATAGAAATGGTAAAGAAGGGGAAATGGAAGAGCTTCGGTACTATGATTAGAAAATATGAGAAGAGAAGTGCGGGGCCAGGCATGTACTTATAGGCGCTAGAATTGATCATAACCGTTAGATTAAAATAATTAAATCTGAACCATTTGACCAAGGTTCAAACCCTAGCTATCACCATACGACCGATCGACTGCTCCCCTGTAGGCGGTCGACCGACTAAGGAGCGAGTCGATTACTATGGTCCGGATTTAATAATATTTATTTACTATTTTCTTTATTTAATTGTTTTCATTCAGGAAATTGCAATCTCTAATAATTTTTTCGTTTGAGCATCGATCGCGGAACTCCAAATATGAAAATTGCTTAAAAAACCACCACAAATGTAATGGTGCATGTTTTATGGCCGAATTCCAACGTTTTCTCAAATTTCATTTTTGGAGCTTTATTAATTATTTATTAATTATCGTTAATTTTTATGAATGCTACATTCTCCCTTCTTAAAAGAATTTCATCCTCGAAATTCCCCAAGGGTTGAATCATGCAACATAGTGCGCAACCAATTTAAGTTATCCAACCAATTAGTGTACAACAAATTTTGCAACTAAACATGTACAAGTGCATGTGTATCATAACATATAAGAAATTCGTGTAGAATGATTCTAAATCGGCACTTCCTACATAAACGCATTCTTTTAGAAACATTTTGAAAATATGATGCAAATAACCTATATAGTACTGACATTTCTATATGTATGCAAGTTTTCAAAAATCAAAAATTCTTTTCACACAATAATTTCCATACTCTTAGAACTTAGAGTATGGTTCAACCAATTTGCATCATATTCTACCATCTAAAACCTAACATACAATTTCTAACATCCAAATTTTTTGAAAAGTTAGATTTCTAAATATATACGCCTATGCTGGAAAAGGAATTTAGGTGGAAAATTCAACATTCCCACCTTTCTTTTGGTTACTTATTCCATTATACTTTGGAATCTTCTCTCTTGCCCCTAATTCTTATCCAACTTTTCCAAGTATAATACACATAAGGAGATTTAATTTTAGATCTTAAAATATAATTATCCTAAACGCAAGTTTTGTTTCGCTATCAACTAGGTATGGAAATAGAAATTCCAAAGCTAAAATAGCATATTCCCTTATTATTATTATTATTATTATTATATATGCTTTATATACTGTCACCCTTGTCAGACAATAAAACTCATATTTACTAACACATCAACACTTCCTACACTAAGCATGTTGTATTTGAAAATTAGAAATTTTCTCATTTCAAAAGAAAACGTTCCCCCTTCAAATAAACTTTCAAAATAGTTTAAAAAATCGAGTTCCCAAAAGCATTTTTTTAAAGCACCTGAACAATCCAAGAGCATTTAAACCCAACTTCTCAAAAGCATTTACACAAAATTTCCAAAAGCATTCGAACAAAATTTTTCAAGACATTTGCTTCTACATTCTTAAAACAAATCAAGTCACGTTTTAACGTAATCGAGACTAGATTAATGAGTTAACGCATATGATTGACCTCAACATTGTGCAGTTAATCCTAGATTTGAGGAACATTTTCTTTTACTTCTAAACAATGGCATACAAGCTTATTTATAAATTTTATTTTTTAAGGGATAGGGATAATGACCTGTGGATTTGAAATAACCCTTTCATATCCTCCACTTGTTAAAATTTATTTTCGCCAAAATTCAAGAGTGTTGGGATCTAACCATTATTTATTTCTAGCTGCTAACCTAATTTCCCAACTAACTTCCCGTTTTAATAACATTTATTAGTAATTCGGCGTCCTTATGAGATTTTCTTATTTACACTATTTTCTAATATATATAGATACCAATGCCTATTCAGACCATAAGTATAGAATAAAAGCATATCGCATATCATATTGTATGCTTTTCCAATATCTGAAGAGAGAAAACTAGCGATTACAATCCAAAAACATAAACAATTGCTAGAAGCTGCCCTTCATCATTAGTTGATGTTATGATGTTGGGGCCTTATCACTCATTAGTAAATTAAGATGGACATCTAGTATGTCATTCTAATATCAACCACATGTCTTCACTTACTTCTTTGGTTCCCTACAAATAAGGTTCATCCATTACTTCAATCATTATGCCTGCTTGTGGGATAGATTGTTCATTCCCATACTACAATAGGTAGGAAATATAAGCTATGCACATAAAGAATAACTCATCGGAAAATTTTGCTAGGTGGAATAACTTTCCTACCACCTATCTCGCCTTCTTTAATGTTGATTCAACCAACATCCTTTATGTTTTTTTTGCCATCTCATTGCTCTCTTCTCCTATCATACAACTATCTCTTTTCAATCAAAATATCTTGATAATATTCTCAATCTTTGGTAGTTACCTTCTTTATCCTTGACCTTTCATGTAAGTATATCTTAGGACTTGCAAAAGTGTACTTCGATACCATTCCCCATTCATTTGAGGGTTCATCTTATGACTTTCACATGTTTCTAATAAAATATTCCTAGGTTCATACAAATGTTCCTTTTTTTCAACAGAGATTCTTTGTTGCTACTCTATGGCCTTCCATATTTATTTTATTCCATGCCTTGACATTTACCACGTTTTACCTAGGTAGTCATCCCTATCTACTACATATCAAAAATTGTTTTAGGTTTCAACAAACTTTATAAAACTAAAACTTGGCAATCATCAAGTACGTAATCCAAAACCTTTATCTTTGAAAATATAAACGTAGAAACCTTTTTCAAAAACTCAAAAATTGATTGGTTTCCAAAAAGAAGGTATGAAAATTTTCCTTTTTTAAAGACTTCGTATAATAAAAATCTACTTCTTTAAAAGTAGGATTTTTAATTGAAAAAAATTATCAGGTTTAAAAAACTAATTGTCTTACAACCATATTTTTCAAAAACTTCTTCTATGACTAAAAAGAAAAAAAACTTGAGTAGACGAGGATAACTTCAATTCTATTATCTTGTCGCTACTCATACCATTTTTGCTTCCACCTTTGAAGGAGATTTTAATAGCATATGAGGGGGATTCTAAAAGAAACTTGCAATTGCAATACCTACCTAAGTTACTTCTAAAATATATGTGCAATTACTATAGATATATCTGTGGAATTTATCCATTCTTCCTATACCAATCCTAATGTTTTTCTCCTATACCATTTCTAACTAGACTACTAATCCTATTCTTATACAAGTTCCTAATGCCATTTCTATTCGAATTTCCTAATGCTACTACTAATAAAATTTCTCCTACCTAAATTGCGATCAAGTGGCTTCTTCTTACAAAGCACATTTCCTTTTTTATAGTTATGTCCATTAACTCATTGCAGTATGTTCACCTTTGCCTAAATTATAGGGCTCTTCAATAATTTAAAAATAAATACAGTCTGTTCCCATTGTTATTCTCTATATTTTTCTTATATGAAAACATTCCTCCTAATCACTATCGGGCATTTTTATCCTTCTCTATACCCCATTTCAATCAAGTACCATTCTTAGTTATCCACCCCTTAGAAAGAATTTTAGAAAAGGAACTTCTATTTCACAAAAATAGGAAAATTTGTCGAGCCAATCATACGCTCTCTTTTTCAATCGTTTCAAAAACGAAAAGCCTTTTATCTAAAAACCTTTGAACTAAAAACTTTTGAACCAACCAATTTTAAACTAAGAATTTCAAAATTTTATTGCTTTTTCAAAGCAACAACTTCCCAATAAATTCTTAGTAAAACCCATCCAAAATGTTTCAAGGAATTTTCAAAAAACATCTTTTTGTTGAATTCTTCCATACGAGGTTATACTTAGAAATGAACTTTATTTATACTTTCTTCTGAACTTTCTTTCTTTCATACTCATTCCTAACCCATCTTCATTAAAAATCCAATTTATCATCTAATGGTCATTACTGTACATCTTCTTGCGAGACTTGCTCCACTTCTATTATACCTTATTTTCTGATATTTGCAATATATTGTTTCTTATTCCCCATTTATCTAGATGAAATATGCATCTTCAATCGGCAAGGTATATACATATAATTAGAAACATCAAATATCCATTCTAATCCAAAAGAATATATATATATATATATATATATATATATATAACAAGGTATATGCATACTATTAGAATTACAGATCCGAGAAGAGATTTGCGGTTAAGGGGCATCTAGATTTATAATAATGAAATTTAACTTTTTCTGCAATATCAATTCGCTCCTTCTCTTCTTCTTTATTATTTTCTATCCTCCTCCAATTATATACATACGTATATACATACATATATATTTAATACTTTTTAATTAACAAATATAGTAAGGAAGGGAAAATGGTAGAGCTTCGCTGCTCTGATCAGAAAATATGAAAAGAGAAGTGAGGGGTTAGGCTAGTATTTATATGCGCTAGAATCAATCGTAACGGTTAGATTAAAATAATTAAATCCGAGCCGTTTAGACAAGGTTTAAACCCTAGCTACCACCATACGACTAGCCTACTGTTACCGTATAGGCGGTCAACCGAACCAAGGAGGTCGACCGACCCAGGGAGGGGGTCGACCAGTGCGATCTGCATATATTAATATTTATTTCATATTTTCGTTATTTAATTATTTTGGTTGTGAAAACTTCAAACACTAATAACTTCTTCATTTGAGCTCCGATCACGAAAATCCAAATATGAAAGTTGTTCAGAAAATCACCATGAGTGCAATGGTGTAAGTCTCATGACAAAATTCCATCATTTTGCTCAAAATTTATTTTTGAAGATTTATTAACCATTGTTAATTTTATGGGGTGTTACACTGATATTGCTACGACTAAATTGAAGATGATCCTACTTCCTCCAATGTCCATAACACAATGTCAAATCCTACTCTGAGAGACATTTACAAGGAGGATCCCCTATTGAGTGAATGGTCTGTCCAATACACCCAACCTACCTAGCCATTCCCACGAACGAATTTACTCAAGATGGGCCTATTATGAATAGTCAGTCTTCGAGTCGATGTCCAATTAGTGCTTATTTTGTTGCTTATTCTAGCAAAGAGATGTTCGCATATTGCATCGTATAGAATATCCAAAAGGTTGTGGAATTATTAGGGAGAAGGATGTGCTTAAGGTCAGATAGTTCTTATGGAGGTGGCAAGTTCTGAGGAAGAAAATGATCCTAAATTGGCTGCTGTAATGGAACGCTAGGACCGATGAATGAGATTGGGTCGATATAGTCGCATGAAGATTGGGAAGCTAGCTCAGTAGAAATTTTCAAAGAGACTTGAAAATGATAGAAGTTGATGACACCTAAGCATATGAGTTATTAAAGCAAAAATGAGGGCGTTACAAGGTCATCAATAATTTATAATTGGCTTTATCGAAGTAATATTGAGTATGTCTAAGCAGAATTAAGTATTATTTATGAATTATTTCATATTAATTATTATTTATTAGTTATTAACTATTAATTATTAAATAAAATTATAGACTGTTAATTACTAAGTTAAGGACCACAAGATCAAGTGTCAAGTGATATTATTCTTTAGATCGAGGTTCTAAAAGTCATGAGTTCGAATCCCTAAGATATTAGAATGAGTGCTCTGAATAAAGTAAAAAAATTAATAATTAAATTTTAAATATTTATTATAAGTTGTAAATTATTAAGTGTAAATTAGTAATTAATAATTATTACATATTAATTACTATTTGTATTAATAACAAAAAGTATGAAAACTTTACGTGTAAACAAAATTGCCTTTAATATATGATGAAATATGTTTAAAACATTTTCAATCTATAGCTCTACCATCTGCCCTGTGATTAATTTTGTGTGGGAGGCACCCATTTAATAAGGGAGCTACTATTTGCACAAACTCAAACAGCTACCCTCACCCTCCCCTCCTTTCATCCAGTTAAACGCTTAACTCACCAACTCACACTCATATTTTTTTAATTTTTTCCTACCATGTCAAACAAAATTTCCTTCGCCTCTAAAAAAACTCTTCAAACCAATTTTACTTCCCAATACTTTAATCTCTTCTTCAAAAATCGTTCATTTTTTGTTAGAAAACTTATTCTCAAATTCTAATTTCGTCCAAATTCTTTACAAGCGACTGTTAATTCATATGAAAGTACGTAGAATCGTTAATCTAAGATTAAAAATTTAGAAAAATAGTAGCAAACACAAAATAAAAGGTTTTACAAAGTGCAACGACTAGATCAAATTTTGGTTTTACGTAACTGTCCTATTCCACAGCATATTAATTGAATTATTTGAAAAAAGAACATATCATTTAATACTCTATTGTTATCTCACACAAGAATATTAAGATTATCATCATGCCATACTTTATTAATTACTACTACAATTTTTCACAAAAAAAGAGATTTCAAGAACAATCATGCATATTCTAAATATTAATAAAGACTAGTGTGAACCCGTGCTTCGCATACGGTTCTCGTTTAAAATTTCAAAAATAAAAGGTAATCTATTTGTAACGTGAATCAAAATAAATTAGTAGCCAAATGATAATTCACTTGTTTTTGCATCTTTATACTTGTCAGATTAATTGTTCACCGATATATTTGGCCGCAGTGCAAATTTATAGCGGTTAAAAGGTAATTGCTTATAAGGAAATATCAAAGGCATAATAAATTCAATAAGAATGAAAATATCAAAGATCAATAACGCAAAAATAACACATCTACAACCATAAAAAAGCAATAAAAAAATCTAACCTCCTACAATAGAGCTAATACCATTTTTTTTAATAAAAATGCTAAACACCAAGCTCAAAATAAATCTCTCTCGTCTTTAATTAGTTCATCGGTACTAAAAAAACTTGAATTAAAGATGATCGAATAAAATTGAAATGAAAATCAACTCCTCAGTATTGTCTCACATTACCCGCAATACGGAAAACAGTGTACATGCATGCAAATACCTAGTGCTACCATGTAAGCTTCATGTGTGCTAAGAAAACGATAAGCATATTCCTTCTATTACAAAATAAATATTGATTCTAGGTAGCATGGGCTTACACATGGATGTAATCGGTTGAAATAATAACAAACACATCGAGAAAAATATAATAACCATCTAGATATTTTTGACTAAGCCACAACATTAATAATTTGAATGCTTTGCGAATATGTGTGTAAACTATATTAAATTACAATTGATCAAAATTATTGAGAATTCATTGTTACTGATATACATGGATGCACATCGTTTAATTTTCTTTTAAAAACACCACAAACTTCAATATATTTTATAATAGTGTTATCATAGTTTACTGATAGTATAAGTTGTTGTCACTAAAGTCCACGCACTAAAGACAATGACAACGTCGTGTTGTCTTTATGCATCCATGGTAATGGAATCCACCACACTGATGCCTATCTTCTTATTTCTGTCAGTGTTCATGTCGAGCAAAGACAAACTAATTATGAATTGAGCAATGCAACCTTTTTGTTCAACTTGGCTATTATTTTGACCTGTCTACCGTTCGCTACTATTTTCGTGGAGTTGACTTCGAATCTGTACCCCCACTTTAGTTTCAGCGATTGCAGTGTTTTTCATATGAGCTTTCCACATCAATTGCAATATCTGTTGCAAGTTAGTGTTAAAATGTGGGTACAAATTACCAACTGAAATTTTGTATACTTCAAGTACAATAAGCTACAGTCAATGCAAAAAAAGTTACAATGGCTAGCTGCAATTAAATCAAAGAATTTAGGTGGTATTAATTCCAAAAAAAATGGTAGATTGAACTGGGAACAAAATTAACTGATGTACTTCATTCAATGAATAAAGTTTATCATTCAATCTTTCTTCTTTTAGTTACTTCATTCCATTAAATATGAGGCCTAGCTACATATATACACATTTTTGTGATTTATTAAAAGAATGAATATTTTAATCAAAATGTATTTTACATATTATTTATATTTTTAAGCTATAAAAGTGTGTGCGTTGGAGATATGTTGGTCAAATCAAAAACTATTGTTAACCATATTTAGTAACTGCTTTACAATTGATATTTCTTTGCTAATACTCCAAAATTTAAAATATAATGTATAACAAAAGATAGGTTATATTGATAATGAACAAATACTGATGACATGTTCTAGGTGCTTTAAGAACCATGAAAATCGAAAGCAATAAATATGCAAATTTAATGATCATAAGGAGAAAGTCAAGCTTCAGCTGATATGACCTAGTATTGCAACTAAAAAGTAACTTAAAAATTGGTATACCCGAAAGTAGTCATCTCATCTCTTGATGCAGAGAAGTTCCATTCCCATCATCAATTAGTTGCATCATTTCATACCCATTTTTTCACTTGATGCACAGAAGTTACTTTCCTCATCATCAATTAATTATATGTTTTTGTACCCATCTCTTCAATTAGCAAGTGAAACAACTAAAAGAAATTAACTGAAAAAAATTGTTAGTATACATGGTTAGATTCCAAGGAAATGTCTATGTTGTCAATAAATAAACAAATAAATCCACATCAACAGTATGGTAGCACAATTTTTCCGAAATGAAACTAAATGTTGATAATATATCTAATGTAGTTATATGCAATAATAAATTTGCAATATCCATATATAGAAATCAATAAATCTAAATAATTGAGAATATCAAAATTAAAGTCATAATAAAACATGGCATACCTTATGTATAAATGATGCTTTATTAAGATCAATTTCTTGGCAGTATATTTTTTAATTCAAATTCATTTTGTGAACTAAAAATAGCAGCACTTAACACTATATTAGATATGTTTACCAAGAAGACAACTTAAAAAGAAAAAAAACATTGAGTATCCTAATATATCTTTCATTTAATTATTTTATATATTAATAAGATCATGAATAGTTTAGAAAACAAATGAATATGTAGCCAAGTAAACAAATTGCTTTGTTAACAGAGATAACTTATGCACTAAAAGGTATAATTATAGTTACAATTTGTTCCTCTACTTTATGCACCAAAAGGTATAACTATATACAATTTTTTCTTAAATTTGAATAACTGCATGGTTCAAAAAGGTTGGTCTATAGATTTTTTTTTCAAGGTTTTGAGGTTTTCCCATTGCTTCGTACATGCAAGTTTATTCGATTTTCAAAACCGTAATGCTCTAAGGTCGAAGATTAACCATGGTCGACCTGTGGTTGGATCGGGACTTTAAAACACTTCTTTTAAGTACTTGCTATAAAGATCTTATAGATGCAATTACCTTTCACTCCTTACATGGTCTAAATTATCATAATTTTAAGTAAATGATGTATAACTTTGGTATCCTTATGAAACAAATTTACATTTAGAAGACCACTTGCACATTGCTAATAAGAAGGAAAATTTCATAATGAATCCCTCAACTTATTTAAGTTGAGGAGATAGTGAAAATACTTACTCATAACTACAACAATATGATTCTAGGCAATTTTACTTGTAAATAAATTTGCTCAAATGAAATAACAAAGATGTTAATAATTATCAGCAATGTAATAATTTGTCCTTGAATCAAAAAAAAAAGAAGCCAATAATAGAAAGAACAACAAAATCTAAGCTTCATAATGGAAAAACAGGAGATTATATTGACAACTAAATGATGTGAAGTACTAATTATATATTTTCACTCACCAAAGGTGTCAATAACTAAACATTATGAAATGGATACAAATAGGCCTTGTAACGACCCATAAATTTTCGATGTTTAAAATTTGTTAATTTAATAATATTTTATGTTAATATTGAAAGCAAAAAAAGAAAAAAAAAGAAAAAAATATTTTAATAATGGAATAAAACTAAATTAAAATGAAACAATGTTAATACAAGTTAATTGTCAACAATCTTAATGAAACTCCAATTCATTGTATTTAAACATGCTATGCTTGGTTATAAAATCTAATAAGTAACAAATGTAAACATTTAATTATTGTATGAAATAGATTGTCAATGGTAATTAAAGTTTACAATATAAAACTTATATTGCAATTAATTGAAATAGTGTAAATTGGCATACTTGGTTATAAGTTTAATGTAAGAAACAAACGGGAATATTAAATTAACTAATGAAATGTTAAAATCAGAGGTAGCCGAATGAATTCAATATTATGTAAGATATTTTAGTAATTGGTTGGAAATATAAACTTAAGTATAATTGAAATGCTACTAGTTTAATATTATAAGAAGGAAAGTAATATAAACAAATGATTGTAAACTTTAGTAATTGAATTAATGTGATAAGGAATTGAATTAAACATGAATAGCATGAATATTAATAAATGAAATTATGTATAATTGATAAATGATGGCATTAATGAATGAAATAAGATTTGTAAGTATTAAAGGCTTACTTATTTGACTAAAGAGTAATGATAATGTTATTGTAGGTTACCTATTCATTTAGATGGATAATTGAAATTGGAGATAAATTGTAATAAATGAAAATAAATGTTACATTTGTGTGAATTGGAATACAATGGTTAGGAGTTGTTAGTATGGGTATATTAAAGTAATGAATGGGAAAAAACAAGGTAACTAAGTTTATATAGTAGTATTGAACTTAATAAAAAGATTTGGATTAAAATGAATTAATTAATATGTGTTTTATTTCTTTAGTATGTTCCATAAAATTTGGAAATCAATTTGCAATTTAAGGAAATTAGGTAGCACGTTAATTGAAAATAAATTTAATAAATACATTAATGAAATGTATTATAATGTTATTTATACCTATAAAATTTCTATTTATTGAATAGCTAGATTTTTAAATCAATAAGCGAATTTATTGAGGTTCCAAATTAAAATTTATAACATTTAATGTGGAATCAATTACAATTAATTGACTTAAATTATGCAGTTAGGGTAGATTTGATCTGTCATTGAAGAGGGTTAATTTTATAAGATGTAATTTATGCTAAGCCTAATTATTTTATGGAAATTTGTTGATTTAGAGATTTGGAAGCAAGATTTATTTATTTGATTTAAGTGAAAAAAATTTCAATAATTGAATTTATTGCAAATAAATGATATTCAACCTTTAATATTACGTTAATTGAAACTAGATGGGATGTGAAGACATTAGTATCATAGATTTTGAATTCAATGTTAATTTTATCCGTGATAATAATGAAATGAAAAAGAGAATGAAAAGTGAACTTAATAGAATTATCGGGAATTTTATTTATAATTTTGAATTTAATGAAATTGAGAATTTATATTGAAATTTATAACTAATCTTCTATAAATTGACATTTAAATTTGTTTAAATCATTTTAAATGTTTGAGAAATATAAAAGCGATAAAATTGGTCAATTTCAGAAATTAAATTTAAAATTAGATTTTATTAACTAATTATTAATTTATTTAATTAATGTAAAAATAGCCATTTTGGCCACTGACTCGGATTTCGACGAAACAACTTTCATCGGATCCATACCGGGAAATTATTGTAGGTTTTCAAGTTTCGTATCGATCGGACTTTCCGTTTGATCGTATGGGCTTCAAACGCCTTGAAATCGATTAATTGAAATCAATTGAAATCAATGTGGAAAATATTGTTTTTAGCATAACTTCTTCATACGATGCAATTTGAACCTGAAACCTTTTCTATCGCGTTTAAAATATTTTAATCTATTTTGATATATGGGTTGAAACAATTTCGTTTCGGAGTCAGAACGGGCTTTTTGGGCCAATTATCGTTTAGCACGTTTATAATTCGGATCCATCTGCCTATTCCAACTTTATCTATAAATACCTTGCTAAACCCTAGCCTACGCCTATTCTCATCTGTCTGCGCGTAAAATTTCATCAGCTCCTCTCCCTCAATGGATGCAAACCCTAGATCCAATTACAATTCAAAACCAAAGCATAAAATTCAAAGTCCTCAGAAAAATCCGGAAAAATATATGTTGAAGCTCTCGACTAGCGTATTTCAATGGTGGTGTTCGTTTTTCGATTCATTTTGTTGTTTGATCGGTAAAAATCGAAGAATTCTCGGCCGTCCATCACGCGCCGGTGAAAGTCGTCGGATCGACAAACCCTTTCTCGGTATGGTAGAGGTGACTGAGAGGGGCTCATCGGCATGATTTTTGGGGCGAGTTGACGGTTAGATCGAGTGTAATAATTGATTAGGGTTTGAGGTTGTTGGTGGCGGCCGGCAATTTTCGCGCGTGGATCGAACTATCGGGGGGGCGTAGCACGTCGTTCTGGAGATGGAATGTGGCCGCGGTGGGGCCAGTGGCGATCGCGAGCGAAGGTACGGCGGCAGCGGCCTGGGTAGATTTGCGTGCGTTAGGGTTTGGGGCCAAATATTTCCGTGTTCTGGTTGTTAAAGAGATGATGACATGGCTACTAATTTAAGTAAGTTTTGTTTTAATTTAATTTTTGTTTTCAAACGATTTAACTTGAATAACTTTCACATACGAACTCCGTTTCACACGCGATCTTTTTTGTTAGGATCGTAATAAAATTACAAACTTTTTGGAGCTGGTTTGGTTAGATTTGGAGACTGTCTGATTTTTGGATTTAAATTGGATTTAAATTTAATTTAAATTCAAAAGGTGAGTGTTTTAACTCACTCACAACTTCTAAAATTTCTTATGTTTGTTAAATTGATATAGGATGTGATTTAAAATTTATTTATGGTGGTTTGGTATAATTTTAATCATCATCTCAGTTAATTTCATTTATTTAAATTAAATTGCTAGTTAATTTATTCATTGCATTTAAACGGCCAGTTAAATTTGTTAATTAATTATGCATTGCATATAAACTGCCAGTTAAACAGTTATTTAAATTGTTATTGAATTTAACTGCTATTTAATACCTGTTGTTTAATTTTCGTTTTATATTGATGCTATTGATTTAATTGGATGATGATTGTGATAAATGGTTGATGGTTGATATTGGGTGAATGGATGTTGTATTTTATATTGAATAAACTGCAAGTTATCATGCATTTCATTTCATTCAGGATTGCGGTTTGAAATGATATACAACCGCATTTTTATTTTTAAATTACGGACTGAAATGATAAATATCTAAATTTAATTTTGAAATAATTTTTCTATGGTTTTGTAAAGAAACTATATATGGTTTTATGAGATATTGATTTCGGATATTTGATGAAGGTTATTTTATATATAGTTAAATTTTTAGTTTTAAGCTATGTATAAAATTGAAGTATAAAATAAAGTTTGATTTATTGAATATAATACGGATAAGTATTTACTTAAATTATATTTAATGTAGAGTTTATATTGATTTTATAAATCAAGGCTGGGAAGATAGTGAAATCGATTGAGATTTTATTTAATTAAGAAATTTACTTAATAAGAGTCCATTTGGAACTTATTGAAATTTAGATTTCAAAAGAATTTTGTTTTATAACAAAATTCATGGTTAAGGTGATTTAAGTGAATATATCAAGTCTAAATAAATTCAAGGAATATAAATTTTTTGAAATTTGAAGTCCATTTAAAGGATTCTGGATTGATTAAATTTAATATTTCAAAACTAAATTGTAACGACCCGTATTTTTACGGATCGAAAGATCGTTGAACTGTCGACATTAAGTCGTTGATGTTGTTATGTTGTTTAGAGTTGAGTCGACCAAAGCTTAGGTCGTGAGAGTTAGGTCGAATGGAGCGACCTATAGAAGTTAGATCGTGTAATAGTTAGGTTGTGAGGAAGATAGGTCGGGTGGAGCGACTTATAGTAGTTAGCGACCTAAGAGACTATGCGAGTTAACGGTTTAAGGTTTCGACCGACCTAAGAATGGAGCGAGTTAAGGAAGTTAGCGGGTTAGAAGGCCCACGGGTTAGCTTAGGTCGTAGAGACGACTTATAGAATTAGCAATCTATAGGATGTTAACGACCTAAGAGTTGCAGCGACTTAAGGTGTTTAGCGACTTAAAATAGAAGCGACCTATAGTATAGAACGGCTTATAGGTTTGGACGACCTAAGGGTTAACGGCTTAAGAAAGTTAGGTCGCTCGAGCGACTTAAGGAGATAAGATAGGTCACCGTAGGTATTTAGGTCGGAGACGACCTATGTTGAGGTGTTAGGTCGCATATAGGGTTAAGTCGTTAGGTCGTGCGTGTTTTAGGTCGTTGGGCTTGTTAGGTCGCTAAGCCGCGTGAGTTCTTAACCCTGTTAGGTCGTAAGCTGTTAGGTCGGCTGCTGGTTAGGTCGTGTGACCCTGTGTAGCGTTAAGTCGCATACTAGGTAGGTCGTATTGAGGCTTATGTGTTAGGTCGGCAGTGCTTTAGGTCGGCAGTGTTTTAGGTCGTAGGTCGTTGGATTCAGGCCGCATGAGTATTAAGCTGTTGAGTCGTTAGGTCGCATGGGCGTTAGGTCGGTCATGTGGTTAGGTCGTAGGTCGTTAGGTCGGCAAGTGTTAGGTCGTGGACGACCTAAGGGGGCGAACGACTCATAGAATTCAGCCTATAAATAGAGGGGTTTGGTTCACTTTTTGGCACCGGATTTTGAAGCGACGAAGTGCTGCCATTTTGAGAGCTCGACTACAACACTTCTTCACTTCTTTTCTCCACTTTAACCTTGTGCTTCCATCCATCTAGATTGAAGATCAAATCGAAGATCCAAGTGCCAAAGTTAGAGATCTCCATCCATCGGAGAGAGATTTCATCGTTTGAAGCAGAGCTTTGGAGGATCAAGCTTGATTCCTTGCTGTCCAGATCTGAAGTTGGTTGTTTTTGAGGTGTTTAGGTGATTTGGTGAGTGGTGGTTATCTCTCACACTGACCCAAAGGAGTATATTGGATCGGTGGTTTGTTTATGTGTTAAAGAGAGTGATTTCGTGCATTTTTCTCAAGTCTGCATGTGGATCTATTGCTCATGATGATTTGACATCTATTTTACCACATGTTCACTTATGCAAGTTCATTCATCAAGTTGTAGAGATATTGTTCATAATTCATGTTTGTTAGAATGCATGTTAGATTTGGACTCTTTATTTATGAAATTGTCATTATTGTGTAATTGTTTATTTAGATCTTGTTTGAATGATTGATTACTTGGATTAATGTTTGATTTGATTGATTAGTTGATCGATAACTTGATTTGGACAAGTTGGTCGAAGACGATTCAATAGCTAAGTGGAAAGGCTCTTGAATAAGGAAAGCTGCTTGTGGCATATGAAGCGGATGTTGAAGCTCATATGGATAGATTTGATGATGATGTTGAGATGGGACTTTGCCATGATGCGATGAGGCAAACCATGATGTTGAGATGGGACTTTGCTATGATGCGATGAAGCAAAGCATGTTGTGAGAGAGCCTTGGTTTAATCCAGACGGGATCATCCCAAGCATGTTGAAAACTCGGTGATGTGGTCCGGGTTTGTGGATAATGGTTAGCTTGAGAGGCGCTCGAGCTAGTATGGAAATAGTCATCGAGGAGGATGACTAGAAGGCTGAGATTTCATCGTTGTTGAAGGTTCTAGCATGCTCAAAGCAAGAGTACGTTGGGACGGGTCACGATGACGTTCCAAGCACGGGTCACGATGACATGCTAGTACTCTGGGCAGATGCGATAGTCCTGGCACGGGTCACGACGACGTGCGGAGCTATGTCTAGAACCGGGGTTACCATTAGCCCTTGGCAGGTGGTCATTCAACTAACGGTCAAATCGAGGCAATGATAACAGTGATAGCCAGAGTCATGGACGTTTGGATGTTTTGTTTGTATCGTCGCTTTGGTCAAGAGCGATGTTTTCAGGGTGCTTATCTGATCTTGGTTTAGGCCTTGGGGGTTTGTACTTGGAAAACATCGACCTTGACTCGAGTGATAATTACTTTGCTTTGAATGTCTGAATTGCTATGTTTGCTTCTGCTTAGTGTGTCTGGGGGCTATCACTGTAGAAAGAGGTGGAGTGGGATGGTTGGGTTCCTATTCCTTTTACCCTTTATGCTCTTTTGGTATGTTTGATAGTTGATTTACTGCTCACTAAGACTTTTGTCTGACTCAAGGTTTTATGTTTAACTCTTATTACCTTGGGCTGTTCATCCATGTTGGGATGGGCAGACTAGGTAGTAGGTAATAGGTGCTGTTCCTATTCTCCAACGCTGTTGATGACGAAGACGAGCTGGAGGCTTTTACATATTGTTTTCTTACTATATGTACTGGGTGTTCCGTTGTTTGTATATTCTCTGAGTGATATGTAGTGAGGCTTGATGTATTGTCTTTGCTGATTGTTGTATCAAACTATTAGAGTTTATATGATGAGATTCTATTATATGGAGCTTCACTATGTATATTTTCTATTGTATTTTGTCCATGCGCTGTGAGTAATACGATAGAGTTTATTGTTTTTACCTCACCCTGATGATTGTCCATGGCGGCCTGGCACACTTTTCAGCGCATTATTTCCTTGTTTAGTGCAGGAGTCATGGGCGGTCGTCACATTTGGTATCATAGCTTTGGTTAATCGATTTTAGCCAACGCTCGCTGACGTAACTACGTATGAGAGACGTAATTGTAATTTTGATGGATGATTACTATATATAATATAGTAGCTTAGAAGAATTTGAACTTCTTATGCAGTTGTTTCTCGGGGTATATTAATCATTTCTTTTAGATATTAGGAATGAGTCGAAGAGGGAGACCAGCTGCTAGGGAAGGCCATACTGTTGAGGGGACTGCTGATTATGCTTCTATGTTCGAGGCTATGATGACTTCGATCATGAGAAGGATGCCAGTTCCAGGGCCATCAGTAGATGTTGGGGTTCAGGTTCAAACTCCAAAACCAGTGGATTTTGCTAAGTTGTGCAAAGACTATACTGCTCTTGGAGGAAAGGTTTTCTTGGGAACAGAATCAACCATTGAAGTTCAAAGGTGGATAGATGTTTGTAGAAGGATCTTTGGTGATTTGGGAATTGTGGATGCAACTAAGAGGAAGCTTGCATCAAGACAGCTTCAAGGGAGAGCTTCGGATTGGTGGAATTCTATCACCATTGATACTCCAGAGGAAGAGATCACTTGGGAGCAATTCCAAGCTAGATTTGAAGCTAAGTTTATTTCTACGGCTCAGAAATCTGTTTTGTTTAAGAAGTTTGCGGAGCTCAAGCAAGGTGGGAGATCAGTTCTTGAGTATGTTTCTGAGTTTGAAGCTTTGTCTAAGTATGCTCGGTCATATATTGAACCTTCATATCAGAAGAATGAGAAGTTTGTGACAGGCTTGGACACTTATCTTGGGAGGCAGTTGGTGGATCATCTGGATGATCCATTTGAGAAGCTTGTGGAGAAAGCTCTCAGGCATGAGAATCTGTTTCCTAAGGAAGGATCTGTTGTTGTTGTGGCCAAGGAGCAAGGTGGAAACAAGAAGAGAAAGCAGCAGCAGAAGAAGGGTAAGGATGGCGAGAAGAAGCCGAAGGGCGAAGTGATCTGCTACAATTGTCGGCAGAAGGGTCATCTCTCCAGGGATTGCAAGAATCCGAAGGTGCCGGTGAAGTGCCACAACTGTGACAAGCTGGGGCATATTAAGAGGAATTGTCCGGAACCGAGGAAGGATAAGCATATTGTGCAGGCTTATGCTTTGGGGGCTATGCCATCGTCTTCGAAAGCTCCTACTGCAGATGAGAAAGGGAAGAGCGTGGTGGTTCAAGGTACTCTTTCCATTTGTGGTGTTCCAGTTAGGGTGTTGTTTGATACTGGAGCGTCGCATTCCTTTGTTTGTAATGAGTTGGTAGACCGGTTGGATTTGGAACCAGATATTGTTGATAGACCATTGGTTGTGACTAATCCAGTTGGGGGTTCGTCTTGTTTGTGTATGGTATGTCGTGGTCTAGTTGTATCGAGTCATGATTGCTCTTTTGTTTGTGATTGTTTTGTTCTGAACTTTGCGGGGTTCGGAATTATTTTGGGTATGGACTGGCTTAGGAAGTATGCGGCAAGGATTGATTGTGAGAGGCTGGAGGTGACAGTCGAGAATGTGGAGGGGCGAAAGGTTGTGATACGATGTAAGCATGAAGAAGGCATCTTCATGAGCTTCATGTATTCGCAGGTTGTTCCACGGGATGGACTGTCATCGGTGCCTATCGTGAATGGATTTGAGGATGTCTTTGACGAGGTCAAAGGGTTACCGCCGCATAGGGAGATCGAATTTCATATCGATCTAGTTGAAGGAGCCAGACCTGTTGTGATGCCGCTTAGGCGAATGGCTCCTAGGGAACAGCAAGAGTTGAAGGTGCAAGTTGATGACCTTTTACAGAAAGGATTCATTCGGCGTAGTGTGTCCGAATGGGGTGCACCAATTGTATTCGCAACCAAAGCGGATGGATCGTTGAGGTTGTGTGTGGATTATCGTGAGCTGAATAAAGTGGCTAGGAAGAACAAGTATCCATTGCCGAGAATAGATAACTTGTTTGATCAGCTTCACGAGGCTAAGGTGTTTTCTCAGATGGATTTGGCAACGGGATTTCACCAATTAAGAGTGGCTAAGGATAGTGTGTCGAAGACTGCTTTTAGGACACCATCCGGTTTTTATGAGTGGCTGGTAATGCCGTTTGGATTGACCAATGCACGAGCATATTTTGTGGATCTTATGAATAGAGTATTCAGAGATCAGTTGAACAAGTTTGTGCTTGTGTTCGTGGATGATATTCTGATTTATTCCAGAACTGAAGGGGAGCACAAGACGCACTTGCATATTGTTTTGGAAATCTTGCGAAAACAACAGCTGAGGGCTAAGTTTTCGAAGTGTCACTTTTGGAAGAGTGAACTGAGGTTCTTAGGCCATGTTATCTCTGGAAATGGAATAGCGGTTGATCCCGCCAAGGTGGCAGCGATCCAGGATTGGGTTAGACCTAAGAATGCATCTGATGTGAGAAGTTTTCTTGGATTAGCAGGATATTATCATCGGTTCATCAAAGACTTTTTCAAGATAGCTGCACCGTTAACAGGATTGACGAAAAAGAACCAAGTGTTCAAATGGAATGCTAAGTGTGAGCAAGCTTTTGGAATCTTGAAAGAGCGACTGACAAGTGCTCCTGTTTTGACTATTCCAAGTGGAAATGATGAGATGGTGGTTTACACCGATGCATGTGGTACTGGACTTGGAGCAGTGTTAATGCAGAAGGATAAAGTTGTTGCGTATGCAAGTCGACAACTGAAGCCGCATGAAAGGAATTATCCGACTCATGATTTGGAGTTAGCAGCGATTGTATTTGCTCTGAAGATGTGGAGACATTATCTATTGGGAGTTCGATTCGAGTTATTTACAGATCATAAGTCGTTGAAGTATCTTTTCTCCCAAAAGGATTTGAATCTTCGACAGCAACGATGGCTAGAGTTTTTAGCATCATATGATTTTGGTATAGCCTATACTCCAGGAAAAGGTAACGCAGTGGCAGATGCGTTAAGTCGAAGACATGCAGGTTTGGGAGCATGTTTTCGAAATGGAAGAGTCTTGAGTATTTGGCTGGATTTGACTTTAGGCCTATATGTGAATTGGAACCTGAGATGTTGGCAAACTTATCGATAAGACCTACTCTTGTGGAAAGAATTGGCGAGAGCCAAAAGCGAGACGATAAGCTTGTCAAGATTATCCGTGATTTGGAATCTGGATTGGATCCAGAAAAGGATAAAGGATTCGAAGTTGATCGAGAGGGTTGGCTTCGGAAGCAAGGACGATTAATTGTTCCCGATATAGATGAATTGAGAGATGAAGTTCTGACGGAAAGTCATCACTCAAAGTTGACAATTCATCCAGGTGGAAATAAGATGTATCAGGATATGAAGAGAACCTATTACTGGGAAGGTATGAAGAAGGATGTTGGAAATTTTATTTCCAAATGTATGAACTGCCAGTTGGTTAAAGCCGAACAGAAGAAGCCAAGTGGATTGCTTCAGCCATTAGAAGTTCCTACATGGAAGTAGGAGCAAATATCGATGGACTACCGAGAACCAGAGCAGGAAATGAAGGGATTTGGGTCATCATAGATCGTTTGACTAAGAGTGCAAGATTCATTCCTGTTCGATCAACCAGAACTGCATCGAAATTGGCTGAGTTGTATGTTAAGTGGATAGTCTGATTCCATGGTATTCCGAAAAGTATAGTGAGCGATCGAGACCCATTGTTCACTAGTGGATTTTGGAAGAGCTTCCAGGAAGTTTCGGGAACCGAATTGTGTTTGAGTACAGCTTATCATCCCCAAACAGATGGTCAGACCGAGAGAGTCAATCGAGTTTTGGAAGATCTTCTCAGAGCATGTGTTTTGGACTTCGGGGGATCATGAGAAGATCATCTTCATTTGGTGGAATTTGCGTATAATAACAGTTATCAGTCGAGTATTGGTATGGCACCATATGAAGCATTGTATGGAAGACCGTGTAACTCTCCGACATGTTGGTTAGAAACTGGAGAAAAGCTGATACTTGGGCCAGAGATGATTCAACAGACTTCGGATTACATAGAGATCATTCGGCAACGAATGAAGGCAGCCCAAGATCGTCAGAAAAGTTATGCTGATAAGCATCGAAAGGATTTGGAATTCGACGTAGGAGATATGGTTTTTGTAAAGATTTCTCCACTGAAGAATGTTATTCGATTCGGGAAGAAAGGGAAATTGACTCCGAGATTTGTTGGACCATTCCCGATCATCGAGCAAATTGGAAAGCTCGCCTATAAATTGGAGTTACCAGAAAAGATGGCGAGTGTGCACAATGTTTTTCATGTATCTTATCTATGGAAGTATGTGCACGACTCGAATACAGTGGTTTCTGCTGATAGCTGTGAAGATTTAGAGGTTGACC
This sequence comes from Allium cepa, assembly GCA_030765085.1. Classification (NCBI taxonomy): domain Eukaryota; kingdom Viridiplantae; phylum Streptophyta; class Magnoliopsida; order Asparagales; family Amaryllidaceae; genus Allium; species Allium cepa. The sequence goes on from CM060939.1 coordinate 627,422,546, forward strand.
CAGTTGTTACGAGACCTCGTCAGCCACTTCGTGTTGTGGAAACCGACACGAAAAAGCTTAGGAGGAAGACGATTACGTTGCTCAAGATACAATGGAGTGATGATGTTAACGACTGTACATGGGAGGAGGAAGAGAGAATGAAAGCAGCTCATCCTGAACTCTTCGAGGTATGGCCCTAAGGTGTCGTTGCATCTCATGAATTTGTAACTTGTTCTAATATTAGAATTCTGCATGCTAGGCTAGTAATTGGATGCATGGTTTAATGATTTCTATGGATGGTAGGCATGCAGAATAGTTTTGGTTGCTCTTGTTTGTTTCAATTTCGGGGGCAAAATTCCTAAGGGGGAGAGAATGTAACGACCCGTATTTTTACGGATCGAAAGATCATAGAACTGTCGACATTAAGTAATTGATGTTGTTAAGTTGTTTAGAGTTGAGTCGACCAAAGCTTAGGTCGTGAGAGTTAGGTCGAATGGAGCGACCTATAGAAGTTAGGTCGTGTAATAGTTAGATTGTGAGGAAGATAGGTCGGGTGGAGCGACTTATAGTAGTTAGCGACCTAAGAGACTATGCGAGTTAACGGTTTAAGGTTTCGACCGACCTAAGAATGGAGCGAGTTAAGGAAGTTAGCGGGTTAGAAGGCCCACGGGTTAGCTTAGGTCGTAGAGACGACTTATAGAATTAGCAACCTATAGGATGTTAACGACCTAAGAGTTGCAGCGACTTAAGGTGTTTAGCGACTTAAAATAGAAGCGACCTATAGTATAGAACGGCTTATAGGTTTGGACGACCTAAGGGTTAACGGCTTAAGAAAGTTAGGTCGCTCGAGCGACTTAAGGAGATAAGATAGGTCACCGTAGGTATTTAGGTCGGAGACGACCTATGTTGAGGTGTTAGGTCGCATATAGGGTTAAGTCGTTAGGTCGTGCGTGTTTTAGGTCGTTGGGCTTGTTAGGTCGCTAAGCCGCGTGAGTTCTTAACCCTGTTAGGTCGTAAGCTGTTAGGTCGGCTGCTGGTTAGGTCGTGTGACCCTGTGTAGCGTTAAGTCGCATACTAGGTAGGTCGTATTGAGGCTTATGTGTTAGGTCGGCAGTGCTTTAGGTCGGCAGTGTTTTAGGTCGTAGGTCGTTGGATTCAGGCCGCATGAGTATTAAGCTGTTGAGTCGTTAAGTCGCATGGGCGTTAGGTCGGTCATGTGGTTAGGTCGTAGGTCGTTAGGTCAGCAAGAGTTAGGTCGTGGACGACCTAAGGGGGCGAACGACTCATAGAATTCAGCCTATAAATAGAGGGGTTTGGTTCACTTTTTGGCACCGGATTTTGAAGCGACGAAGTGCTGCCATTTTGAGAGCTCGATTACAACACTTCTTCATTTCTTTTCTCCACTTTAACCTTGTGCTTCCATCCATCTAGATTAAAGATCAAATCGAAGATCCAAGATCCAAAGTTAGAGATCTCCATCCATCGGAGAGAGATTTCATCGTTTGAAGCAGAGCTTTGGAGGATCAAGCTTGATTCCTTGCTGTCCAGATCTGAAGTTGGTTGTTTTTGAGGTGTTTAGGTGATTTGGTGAGTGGTGGTTATCTCTCACACGGACCCAAAGGAGTATATTGGATCGGTGGTTTGTTTATGTGTTAAAGAGAGTGATTTCGTGCATTTTTCTCAAGTCTGCATGTGGATCTATTGCTCATGATGATTTGACATCTATTTTACCACATGTTCACTTATGCAAGTTCATTCATCAAGTTGTAGAGATATTGTTCATAATTCATGTTTGTTAGAATGCATGTTAGATTTGGACTCTTTATCTATGATATTGCCATTATTGTGTAATTGTTTACTTAGATCTTGTTTGAATGATTGATTACTTGGATTAATGTTTGATTTGATTGATTAGTTGATCGATAACTTGATTTGGACAAGTTGGTCGAAGACGATTCAAAAGCTAAGTGGAAAGGCTCTTGAATAAGGAAAGCTGCTTGTGGCATATGAAGCGGATGTTGAAGCTCATATTGATAGATTTGATGATGATGTTGAGATGGGACTTTGCCATGATGCGATGAGGCAAACCATGATGTTGAGATGGGACTTTGCTATGATGCGATGAAGCAAAGCATGATGTGAGAGAGCCTTGGTTTAATCCAGACGGGATCATCCCAAGCATGTTGATAACTCGGTGATATGGTCCGGGTTTGTGGATAATGGTTAGCTTGAGAGGCGCTCGAGCTAGTATGGAAATAGTCGTCGAGGAGGATGACTAGAAGGCTGAGATTTCATCGTTATTGAAGGTTCTAGCATGCTCAAAGCAAGAGTACGTTGGGACGGGTCACGATGACGTTCCAAGCACGGGTCACGATGACGTGCTAGTACTCTGGGCAGATGTGATAGTCCTAGGCACGGGTCACGACGACGTGCGGAGCTATGTCTAGAACCGGGGTTACCATTAGCCCTTGGCAGGTGGTCATTCAACTAACGGTCAAATCGAGGCAATGATAACAGTGATAGCCAGAGTCATGGACGTTTGGATGTTTTGTTTGTATAGTCGCTTGGGTCAAGAGCGATGTTTTCAGGGTGCTTATCTGATCTTGGTTTAGGCCTTGGGGGTTTGTACTTGGAAAACATCGACCTTGACTCGAGTGATAATTACTTTGCTTTGAATGTCTGAATTGCTATGTTTGCTTCTGCTTAGTGTGTCTGGGGGCTATCACTGTAGAAAGAGGTGGAGTGGGATGGTTGGGTTCCTATTCCTTTTACCCTTTATGCTCTTTTGGTATGTTTGGTAGTTGATTTACTGCTCACTAAGACTTTTGTCTGACTCAAGGTTTTATGTTTAACTCTTATTACCTTGGGTTGTTCATCCATGTTGGGATGGGCAGACTAGGTAGCAGGTGACAGGTTTTGTTCCTATTCTCCAACACTGTTGATGACGAAGATGAGCTGGAGGCTTTTACATATTATTTTCTTACTATATGTACTAGGTGTTCCGTTGTTTGTATATTCTCTGAGTGATATGTAGTGAGGCTTGATGTATTGTCTTTGCTGATTGTTGTATCAAACTATTAGAGTTTATATGATGAGATTCTGTTATATGGAGCTTCACTATGTATATTTTCTATTGTATTTTGTCCATGCGCTGTGAGTAATACGATAGAGTTTATTGTTTTTACCTTACCCTGATGATCATCCATGGCGGCCTGGCACACTTTTCAGCGCATTATTTCCTTGTTTAGTGCAGGAGTCATGGGCGGTCGTCACATAAATGATAGTAAAGTAAATGTGATATTTATGTGAATTATAAAATTTAGTTTTGAAATATTTAATATTAAAGCTTTGAAATTTATGAAATCTGAAATGGTTTATTTGAGGATTTAAATCTGTATTAGAACTGATTGCAAAATTAAAGGAACTAATTTATTTTATTAAGTGATTTAATAATTAAACCATTCAAATGGTGTAGTTATATTTCAATGTTATGAAATTCAAAGTTTTATGTTTTGGAAGGCTATATTTCATGTATTTGATTTCAAAATATTATAACTTTGAAAGGAGTTTTAGAAAAGGATATATTGAGATGATATCATATTTATTTGGTTTTAAAAGAAGAAGTGATATCATATTTAAATGGTTTTGTAATGGATATTTTATCCTGGTTCTAAAGTATAAATTATTTTATAACAACCGCGGTGTTATAATAACGTTTGGTTGTTGAAGAGACCGGGATCGTAAGTTGTCATACTCTCTGCCAACCCCGAAAACCACTTTAACAACCGTGTATGCGGTTGAGATTCCAGAATGAAGTAGGATGGTGGCGGCGTTTCCTTTGAGGTAAATACGTGGACCCAACTCGCATTAGTTGGCATAAGGTGGCTAAAACAGGAGCGATTCTCAGGCAAATTGAGGTAGCACCTTTGATCGGACACATCCCTTCGATTTTATACTTTGACTTTTTGATTGATTCGGTGGCCACTTTTGATTTTCTTTTTGGGGGTATGGCTCGAGGTGGGCGGTAGCTGCGGCTACGCATTACCACCAGCCCGGATGCGTAATTGGTATATCTACCCTGGCATTGCCTAGTTGTGCCGTGTCACCTACCCTATCGCGCCTTGTACGAGTTTGGTTTTCTCCCGCGACGCGTGGAGTATTTAAGGTAGTCTCCCGATCTAGAGATGCGCTGATACTGGATGGACTACCAGGACTATTATTGTGTTAAGGGAGAGATTGGGTAACTCCTTAACGCTATTTAAAAGTACGTTTATTTTACCATTAGACACTATTATAATAGTGAAATATTACGACATAGTAAATATTTTAACGGATGCTTAGGAGATGTGAATCCCGAGCATCTTCTAAGTTACTGCACTCATATTTATTCCTGTTGATTTAACTTACATAAGATCTTTTAGTTCTGACTCGAGTGTTTGTCTTTTCAATTCGCTCGGGTGAGTCCGAGCGTTTCACGATCGAAGACTTTATTTCTGGAGGACGAAGATGAGGATTTCATTATTATTATTATATATTATATGGTTCCACTACACACGGTATTTCGCTGCATTGATATTTATTGGTATGTGAACTCTGATATTTATTGTACAAAGAAGAATCAAATGTTTTGTAAACAGTTTTAAGAACTGTATATTTGATTATTATATTTTATCCTTCCGCTGTGAGATTCTATTTCATTTTAATTATTTCTTGTTTTTTTATTTACCCCATAATAATCCGCCTTTCCATATGATTTAAATTGGCACGTGTGTCGATTTAAAGCGTGCGAAAAGACGGGACGTTACAATATGGTATCAAAGCTTTGGTTTAGCGATAAACCTTAGCTTTGTAGGGTGTGACTCTTTATTAACAGGGTAGTAATACCCTATGGGAGTCGCTGAGCGTATATATATGAGAGAGCGTATTTGTTAGTGTTATAAAAGGTTTTAATATTGTGTTAATCTGTTCCGTTTTGTATTTATAAATTCTGCTTGGTGTATGGTACGCTATGACATCAATAGGAATTTCTAAACACTTAATAGGACAGACTGACATAATATTTGGTTTTAATATAGATGAATGAAATAATTTTGCCTATTATATTTTCTATATATAAAATAAATTTTTAAATGATATATATATATATATTGGGTTGCAATATATTGGTTGTTAGGTAATGAAATTTATAAATAATAGTGAAATAAGATTGAAAATAAAATAAATCAAATTGGAAATTTTAGAATTTAAGTTCCAGGGTTTTGACATTTCTTTCGAATGATTTTGGAATATAATAATACTATTATTTAGAAGTATTTTATGATATAAATATTTCAATATAATTTGAAAGAAATGTTTTAAAGAAATGTTGGAAAAAGAAATAAGTTATGTACTCCCCTCTCTGTCGTTGGAAAATGATTTCGGTGATGAGTGCACACTTCATCGACATTCATTTTCGAGTTTCGAAGTGGAAAGGCCACTGTAGTAGTTTTACTGCAGATCCATTTTGATAAACAAATATAAATGTTAAATTGCTTTAAATATAACGGGATATATGTATATAAACTGTAAGTATACATCCATCTATTATCTTTAAAATGATTTGAAATTAAACCCGGAATTTAATTCTTAAGTTTTCGCTAATTAATAGTTTCAGTTATCGTAGCGAAAATGAATGTAACTAACTTAAAATTTGAACCTTCAATTAAAATAAGAAATTTGATGATAAGTTATGAATGAAATTAAAAGAAATCTGAAATGTGTAACCTATAATACAAAAGGATATAATTATTGAACACTAAATAAATTTTAAAGGAAATAAGATAAACTTGTATGATTTTCAATTACATTCTTAAGGAAATACATATATAACTTACAAAAAGATATAAAAAGTTGAAATGTTAATAAGAAAATGTAATAGATATTATACAAGTAATAAATTTGAGGTAATGAAAGTAATTCTTTAATAAATAAAAATTTAATGTTGTAATATTATAATCTTAAGTGTAATTGAAAAGACTACTAATTGAAATAAAAAAGTAAGTACTATAAATAAAAATTAGTAATAAATGAAATTTAGTAGTATAAATAAATGATAATAAACTTAAGAATGGGTGAAGCTATTTATAAATAAAATAAGTATAAAAGGATGAAATGCAAATAAATAAATAAATGAAAATGAAAATTTGCAAGAAATAAATGTGAATTAAAAGAAATCATTATATGAATAAAAAGGAAATCAAACAACAAAGGTTATGAAATGGAATTAATAAAAATGAACTTGATTTATTGTGTGAAATTGTTGTTTGTTGGTTTATAGGGAAGGATACTTTACAATTGGTTGGATGTATGAATAACCTATTCAGTTTTATCTCAGGCTGTTGAGTAATGGTATACTTAATAGTTTATTTGTCGTTCTATACAATTTAAAGGTGTCAAAACCTGAGCAACTATTTGTTGTGTTGATATGAATGAATGAATGATTTGTGTTTATTTTTGTATAATGGTCGTATGCCTTGTTGCAAATTGATTGTTGTTGTATTGATTGTGTTTGTGGTTGAAACAACCTTAAATATTTCATTTTATATAATTGTTAACCTTTTCGATTATATAAGTGAAATACAGGTTATGGAAGCAATTACTACTAATTTTGGTTTCATAATTAAGCGTAAATTGCCCGACAAATAGTACGTTTTTGGATTACGGTTTTAAAGCGTTATTATATTGTTTTCCCATGTTGGGATATAATATTTTGGATATTATATGCGATATTTTGTATATTTGATATTATATTTTCTCCCGAGCTTCTCCGTATGAAGGAGACTGGCGAAATTTTCCGAAAATTTTGGACTTAGAAAATTTTTGAAAATAATTTACAAATTTTATTTATTTATGTATAAAAGATTTAATGGTTATAAAAGGGGTATATTTTATTTAAATCAATAAATTTTGTAAATTATTTATAAAGTTAATATTTGAATAAGATGTATTGTTTATTTAATTTTTCTTTTCCCTTCTTTTCCTTTTCGGGGACGAAAAGTTTTGAGTGCGGGAGAGTGTAACGACCCATAAATTTTCGATGTTTAAAATTTGTTAATTTAATAATATTTTATGGGTTAATATTGAAAAAAAAAAAAAGAAGAAATTTTTTATTTTAATAATGGAATAGTAACTAAATTAAAATGAAACAATGTTAATACAAGTTAATTGTCAACAATCTTAATGAAACTCCAATTCATTGTATTTAAACATGCTATGCTTGGTTATAAAATCTAATAAGTAACAAATGTAAACATTTAATTATTGTATAAAATAGATTGTCAATGGTAATTAAAGTTTACAATATAAAACTTATATTGCAATTAATTGAAATAGTGTAAATTGGCATACTTTGTTATAAGTTTAATATAAGAAACAAATGGGAATATTTAATTAACTAATGAAATGTTAAAATCAGAGGTAGTTGAATGAGTTCAATATTAGGTAAGATATTTTAGTAATTGGTTGGAAATATAAACTTAAGTATAACTGAAATGCCACTAGTTTAATATTATAAGAAAGAAAGTAATATAAACAAATGATTGTAAACTTTAGTAAATGAATTAATGTGCAAAGGAATTGAATTAAACATGAATAGCATCAATATTAATAAATGAAATTATGTAGTAATTGATAAATGATGGCATTAATGAATGAAATAAGATTTGTAAGTATTAAAGGCTTACTTATGTGACTAAAGAGTAGCGATAATGTTATTGAAGGTTACCGATTCATTTAGATGGATAATTGGAATTGGAGATAAATTGTAATAAATGAAAATAAATGTTACATTTGTGAGAATTGGAATAAAATGGTTAGGAGTTGTTAGTATAGGTATATTAAAGTAATGAATGGGAAAAAACAAGGTAACTAAGTTTATATAGTAGTATTGAACTTAATAAAAAGATTTGGATTAAAATGAATTAATTAATTTGTGTTTTATTTCTTTAGTATGTTCCATAAAATTTGGAAATCAAATTTGCAATTTAAGGAAATTAGGTAGCACGTCAATTGGAAATAAATTTAATAAATACATTAATGAAATGTATTATATTTCAATATTATTTATACCTATAAAATTTCTATTTATTGAATCGCCGGATTTTTAAATCAATAAGCGAATTTATTGAGGTTCGAATTTAAAATTTATAACATTTAATGTGGAATCAATTACAATTAATTGACTTAAATTATGCAGTTAGGGTAGATTTGATTTGTCATTGAAGAGGGTTAATTTTATAAGATGTAATTTATGCTAAGCCTAATTATTTTATGGAAATTTGTTGATTTAGAGATTTGGAAGCAAGATTTATTTATTTGATTTAAGTGAAAAAAATTTCAATAATTGAATTTATTGCAAATAAATGATATTCAACCTTTGATATTACTTTAATTGAAACTAGATGGGATGTGAAGATATTAGTATCATAGATTTTGAATTCAATGTTAATTTTATCCGTGATAATAATGAAATGAAAAAGAGAATTAAAAGTGAATTTAATAGAATTATCGGGAATTTTATTTATAATTTTGAATTTAATGAAATTGAGAATTTATATTGAAATTTATAATTAATCTTCTATAAATTGACATTTAAATTTGTTTAAATCATTTTAAATGTTTGAGAAATATAAAAGCGATAAAATTGGTCAATTTTAGAAATTAAATTTAAGATTAGATTTTATTAATTAATTATTAATTTATTTGATTAATGTAAAAATAGCCATTTTGGCCACTGACTCGGATTTCGACGAAACAACTTTCATCGGATCCGTAACGGGAAATTATTGTACGTTTTCAAGTTTCGTATCGATCGGACTTGTCGTTTGATCGTTGGGCTTGAAACGCCTTGAAATCGATTAATTGAAATCAATTGAAATCAATTTGAAAAATATTATTTTTAGCATAACTTTGTCATACTATGCAATTTGAACCTGAAACTTTTTTCATCGCGTTTAAAATATTTTAAAATATCTATTTTGATATATGAGTTGACCAAATTTCGTTCCGTAGTCAGAATGGGCTTTTTGGGCCAATTATCGTTTAGCACGTTTATAATTCAGATCCATCTGTCTATTCCAACTTTATCTATAAATACCCTGCTAAACCTTAGCCTACCCCTATTTTTATTTGTCTGCGCGTAAAATTTCATTAGCGCCTCTGTCTCAATGGATGCAAACCCTAGATCCAATTACAGTTCAAAACCAAAGCATAAAATTCAAAGTCCTCAGAAAAATCCGGAAAAAATATATGTTGAAGCTCTCGACTAGCGTAATTCAATGGTGGTGTTCATTTTTCGATTTAGTTTGTTGTTTGACCAGTAAAAATCGAAGAAGTCTCGGTCGTCCATCACGTGTCGGTGAAAGTCGTCGGATCGACAAACCCTTTCTGGGTCTGGTAGAGGGGACTGAGAGGAGCTCATCGGCATGATTTTTAGGGCGAGTTGACGGTAGATCGAGTATAATAATTTATTAGGGTTTGAGGTTGTTGGTGGCGGCCGGCTATTTCGCGCGTGGATCGAACGATCGGGGGGGCCGAGCACGTCGTTCTAGCGAGGGAGTGTGGCCACGGTGGGGCCAGTGGCGATCGCGAGTGAAGGTACGGCGGCAGCGGCCTGGGTAGATTTGCGTGCGTTAGGGTTTGGGACACAAACCCATGTATTTGCGTGTTCTGGTTGTTGAAGAGATGATGACGTGGCTACTAATTTAAGTAAGTTTTGTTTTAATTTAATTTTTGTTTTCAAACGATTTAACTCGAATAACTTTCACATACGAACTCTGTTTCACGCGCCATTTTTTTGTTAGGATCGTAATAAAATTCTAGACATTTTGGCGCTGGTTTGGTTGGATTTGGAGACTATCCAATTTTTGGGTTTAAATTGGATTTAAATTCAATTTAAATTCAAAAGGTGAGTGTTTTAACCCACTCACAACTTCTAAAATTTCTTATGTTAAATTGATATAGGATGTGATTTAAAATTTATTTATGGTGGTTTGGTATATTTTCAATCATCATCTAAGTTAATTTCATTTATTTAAATTAAATTGCTAGTTAATTTATTCATTGCATTTAAACTGCCAGTTAAATTTATTAATTAATTATGCATTGCATATAAACTGCCAATTAAATAGTTATTTAAATTGTTACTGAATTTAACTACTGTTTAATACTTGTTGTTTAATTTCCGTTATATATTGATGCAATTGATTTAATTGGATGATGATTGTGATAAATGGTTGATGGTTGATATTGGATGAATGGATGCTGTATTTTATATTGAATAAATTGCAAGTTATCATGCATTTCATTTCATTCGGGATTGCAGTTTGAAATGATATACAACTGCATTTTTATTTTTAAATTACGGATTGAAATGATAAATATCTGTATCACTTGATCATAGGATAGAAAATTAATACAGGCACCGCGGTATATATCTAAATATATTTTTGAAATAATTTTTATATGGTTCTGTAAAGATATCTGTATATGGTTTTATGAGATCTTGATTTCAGATATTTGATGAAGGTTATTTTATATATAGTTAAATTTTTGGTTTTAAGCTATGTATAAAATTGGTTTAAAGTATAAAATAAAGTTTTATTTTATTGAATATAATATGGATAAGTGTTTAATTAAATTATATTTAATATAGAGTTTATATTGATTTTATAAATCAAGGTTGGGAAGATAGTGAAATCGATTAAGACTTTATTTAATTAAGAATTTTATTTAATAAGAGTCCATTTGGAACTTATTGAAATTTAGATTTCAAAAGAATATTGTTTTATAACAAAGTTCAGGGTTAAGGTGATTTAAGTGAATATATCAAGTCTAAATAAATTCAAGGAATATAAATTTTTTGAAATTTGAAGTCCATTTAAAGGATTCTGGATTGATTAAATTTAATATTTCAAAACTAAATGATAGTAAAGTAAATGTGATATATATGTGAATTATAAAATTTAGTTTTGAAACATTTAATATTAAAGCTTTGAAATATATGAAATCTGAAATGGTTTATTTGAGGATTTAAATCTGTATTAGAATTGATTGAAAAATTAAAGAAGCTAATTATTTTATTAAGTGACTTAATAATTAAACCATTCAAGTGGTGTAGTTATATTTCAATGTTATGAAATTCAAAGTTTTATGTTTTGGAAGGCTATATTTCAAGTATTTGGTTTCAAAATATTATAACTTTGAAAGGAGTTTTAGAGAAGGATATATTGAAATGATATCATATTTATTTGGTTTTAAAAGAAGAAGTGATATCGTATTTAAATGGTTTTGTAATGGATATTTTATCCTGGTTTTAAAGTATAAATTATTTTAAAATAACCGCGGTGTTATAATAACGTTTGGTTGTTGAAGAGACCGGGATCGTAAGTTGTCATACTCTCTGCCAACCCTGAAAACCACTTTAACAACCGTGTACTTGGTGGGAGATTCCAGGATGAAGTAGGATGGTGGCGGCGTTTCCTTTGAGGTAAATACGTGGACCCAACTCCCGTGAGTTGGCATAAGGTGGCTAAAACAGGAGCGATTCTCGGGCCAATTGAGGTAGCACCTTTGATCGGACACATCCCTTCGATTTTATACTTTGATCTTTGGATTGATTCGGTGGCCACTTTTGATTTTCTTTTTGGGGATGTGGCTTGAGGTGGGCGGTAGCTGCGGCTACGCGTTACCACCGGCCCGGATGCGTAATTGGTATATCTACCCTGGCATTGCCTAGTTGTGTCGAGTCACCTACCCAATCGCGCCTTGCACGAGTTTGGTTTTCTCCCGTAGCCCGCGGAGTATTTAGGATAGTCTCCCGATCTAGAGATGCGCTGATACTAGATGGACTATTGGGACTATTATTGTGTTAAGGGGGATATTGGGTAACTCCTTAACGCTATTTAAAAGTAAGTTTATTTTACTATTAGACACTATTATAATAGCGAAATAGTACTACATAGTAAATAGTTTAACGGATCCTTAGGAGATGTGATTCCTAAGCATCTTTTAAGTTACTGCACTCATATTTATTCCTGTTGATTTAACTTACATAAGATCTTTTAGTTGTGACTCGAGTGTTTGTCTTTTCAATTCGCTCGGGTCAGTCCGAGCATTTCAGGATCGAAGACTTTATTTCTGGAGGACGAAGACGAGGATTTCATTATTATTATTATATATTATATAGTTCCACTACACACGGTATTTCGCTGCATTGATATTTATTGGTATGTGAACTCTGATATTTATTGTATAAAGAAGAATCAAATGTTTTGTAAATTGTTTTAAGAACTTTATATTTGATTATTATATTTTTATCCTTCCGCTGTGAGATTCTATTTTGTTTTATTTCTTTCTTGTTTTTTTATTTACCCCATAACAATCCGCCCTTCCGTATGACTTAAATTGGCACGTGTGTTGATTTAAAGCGTGCGAAAAGGCGGGACGTTACAGGCCTAATAAAAAAGGAAATTAAACAATAATAAATGCTGATTATATTAATCCAAGCAAAAGAGAAAAAGTACTAAATACAGACTAACAGAAAGAAAGTTAAGCATTGACCGAATCAAAGAAACAACTAAAATAAAGCTAAATAAATAGTAAAATAAGAAACTTAGACAGATAATAGACATACCAAATCAAGGTTATGCTGGACAAATAGAATCTCAAAAATGGATTGAGTCGAAGGGGAATCCTGAAAACGATTGAACAGTGTAAGAAACAGAAAAAACAAAGCAAAACAACAACCAAAATGGAAAAATTAGGGTTATGTAACGACCCAGAATTTTGGTCGTTAGATTTTGAACATTCAATTCATTTTAAATGTTGTATGTAAAATATAATTGGATTTTGAATAAAAAGTTTTGGTAAAATTAATAAAATAAGTTATAATTTCAAATATGGTAATTAAGTTGAATTTGAATAATAATAATTAACTATTTGAAATTGAAATAATTTGTGAATCTGGAGGCAAATGGAACGGAAATGGTTTCTAAAATTTATTTTAAGTCTATTTGGATTTGAATTATAATATTGGACTGTTGGATGGAATTAAAAGTCGATAGGCTAAATTTGGAATTTTATCTTAATTTAATAATAGAATTTAATAATATAATAATGCAAATAATCAGATTTTGGTTCGAAATGAATCAGAATGATTTCCGATGTGAATATAAATTCAGCATGATTTAGAATGAAGTTAGTAAAGTTTTAAAAGTGAAATTTTAGATGATTTCGACGATTTTGAAAATCGCTCGAATTAATCGACGAGTTAAAATATCCTTCCAGGGCACAATCTCAGAATTCGACGAAACCAGTTCCATTGGATCCATAATAGTTAGTTATTATTAGATTCAATTTTCATAGCATTTGGAGTTACCGTTTGTCCGTATGGGTGAGAAACGCGTTGAAATTAAAATCGATAATTTAATATTTAAAACTCGATTCAAAAACCTATCTTCCACATATGATCAAATTAGCCTCCGAAACACGTTCCATTGTGTTTGGAACATAGGTAAAACCTTATAAATGGCTGGCGGCACGTGAGATTTGGAGTTCGTTTGAAAAACTTGTAAGTAATTTGAGAATATTAATAAAATAATATAAATTAAACATATATAGAGGCTTGCGCAGTTAAACCCCAATTTTTTCTTCTAGGGCAAAGTTCAATCGCCTTCCACCTCAAATCTTCCTCCATCCATCGGTTTTAAAAAGCAATCTCCAACTACGAAGTTGTAGAGCGTCACGAGAGCTCCACATCTATGGTAGATTTTAGCTATCGTCTACCATAGCAGGCCTAAGAGGGCCGCATCTCTAGGCGGTAAGAAGCAAGTTTTAGGAGGCTAGGCGTAGCCGAGCTCAACTAGTATCATGGTGGGAAGGGAGATCGCGACGAGCTTTCACGTGGCGGCATCCGATCGTCAACGAGCCTGACGAAGGGGTCGTGGTCATCAACTATAGTTGGCGGCTGATGGGTTTTCAAAGCCCAAGGAACATCGCGTGAGAAGATCTAGTTAGCGGCCGTGATCTCCTGTGCGAACATGTGTCCATGATTGCTCTGGTATATAAAAAAAATTGTTTTAATTTGTATAAATCTTTAAAATAACATATCTTTTACATGTATTATCAAAATTCAACGAAACGAGAAGCGCCGGGATCGCAGCGACGTGATCTACGCTGCAGTTTAGATTTGAACACGATCGGAGTTAGTGGAATTTTTTGGGTTAAATCGATTGCGGTTGATTTAATTCAAAATTTAAAACGCTCGTCGAAATTCAAGGTGAGTTAATCTCACTCACATCTGGAATTTCCAGTTAATTTAAATAGTTAAAATTTAAATGAATGATCGATGGGTTGAATGTGAATATTATTATCAGTATGGATATGATATTTTATCTGTTATGCTAATGTCTGTGGATGCAGGGAAACAGGTTGGAGGGATCCAACTGGATTCCTCACAAATAGAAATTATATTTATAATCTGTGATATATTTCATTAATATCCTGTGATAGATTGATTTGGAGTTTATTATGCTGTGTTATGGTTGGATAATATAATTTGGTATTTTAAATTATCAATAAAGTAAAATAGGGGTAAAAAGGAAATGAAAGTAATTTTAAGCAATGAATTTAAGTGAATTAAATTCGAGAAATTGGGCTGAAATTTGTAAATGGTTTTGAAAACTTAGATTGGAATGAAAATGAGAAACAGAAATTTATAAATTGAGTTTACAAATAAATTTGTATATTTATCAGTGGATAAATTTTGAAAGATAGATTTTCGGGTGAAAATTCTATAAGAAAGGTAAAATTGTTTTAAAGGTAGAGATGAGATTATCTTTAAAGGATGGAAAGTGCATTTTTCCTGGAAATTTGGTACTTTCAAAGGAAAGCTTTCAAATTATAAGTTGGCTGTTTAAAATGGGTTTTCGAATATTTTAAGGAAAAAAATATTATTTTAATTATTTTTAAGTATAAGTAGATACCTATTTAAGTAATTATGATATTTAATTATTTTAAAGGTAAAGTAGTATAAGATGTCAAAAAGGAAATTACAATAAATAATGGATTAATAACTTTATTTTAAAGGGTAATTTTGTTTTAAATTACTTAGAAACTCTTCTATATTTTCTTAAGTATTATTTTCATTTAAGAAATTTCTAGTATCCTTATTCTAAATATTTTAAGCGTATATTTTGGAAGTGATTTCCAGGAAATAGAAATGTGTTTAAAAATAAAAAGAGAGTTTATTTTCAAAGTGTTGGAAGAAATTTACGGGATTTAAACGTAAATTTGAATTGAGATAAATCCAGTAGGATTTATAAAAAGAATTCTTTGGTTTATTCTAAAATGGAAGTGTATTTCCCTGAAAAGCCAAGTATGTTTTTAAAGAAGTTTTTTGAGTAAAAGTTAGAAGTTTTGAAGTTGTTTTAAAGAATGGTTACAAGAAATTATTATTTAAGTTGTAAGAATTTTAAAAGTGAACATTTATCAAATTAGTTATAGAAGTAATTATTTTAAAAGCGGTAATTGGTATTATGATTTAAAAAAATATTATTAATATTTATATTTTATAAAATGGTTTTATTTTAGAGATAATTGGTTAAAGTTTATTTGAAAACTTGTATAGGATTTCATAACTCTTATTTTAAATTTAGTATGACTTAACTTTTAATTTAAAGGAAAGTAGTTTATATTTTATAAGCAGTTTTATTTGAAACATTTATAAAGTATGTATATATTTCAAATAAAATATGTAAATAGCTTTAATTTAAATTATTTTAGATCTAAAGTATTGGTACTTGGATGTTTTCAGAGGAAGTAAAGATTTTGAAATTTATTCAACGACAATAGTAGGGTTTGAAAACTGTTTCCAAAAGGATTGAAAATGGAAATATATCCTGCAAAGATATTTTTGAGGATAATAAATAATTTGGGAAATTATTTATTGTTTGATGGATGTTTGTGAATGTTAATTGATAGTTAAATCACCGACTATCAATATTGGACAACGCGTTGATCGTTTTGAAGAGACCGGGATCAGGGTTTATTTCTCGAAAACCACTTCGATCTGGTTTGTACGTTTTCGTGGGAAAAACGAGTTCGGAGTTGAAGATGGAGCAGTGAAGTGCAAGGGCTAGTCCCTACTAATCCTAAGGATGATTCCAAAATGAATGTAGTAGGAATAGTGCCTTCGGCTCCGTTCGAACCCGAGACGGACTTGTATGGATAAATGCTTTCGAAACATCGTCAGGTGGACGATGGGAGTTCCAAGTGAAATGTTCTAAAAGGTAACGCTTAGCCTCAAGCCTCATCAACCAAGAATGGCTGAAAATCAAGGGTTATGCAGCAAGGCTATGTGGGTAGCACCCATTAGGGTGAGGTCGTCCATGTCTAGATGTCCATTTTTATTCGGCTTAGTGGTGCGGTTGCTGATCCCAACCGTGGGGTGATCTTACTCGGGATTATCCAGTAAGGGGTAGTCCCGGTTTTCTGTTGCAGGGGATTGGAAGTAATGCTCGGTACGGTGATCTAGGCCACGTACTGTGACAGGTGGTACCCCAGTGCCTAACCATTAGTTGGAAATTCATTCTCCCTACGCGCCTTTTACGAGTTTTGTTTGTATTACCCACTTTGTGGCTAGTAGCTGGAATTTAATCATTGTATACTTGTTTATATCCACTGCTGTGATTGTATGAATTGTCAGGCTGGTAATTGTTGTTTGTTCGAGATATACCCAGATGATATATTGTATAAAACAGATATAGTTTTCATTTTGTGTAAAGATCTGCTATTGACTGTTATACTTTGTTTCGCTGCGATTGTGAGATTCTGTTATTGTTTAGTTCCTTCTTTCTTCTATCTTCTTTCTTTTTCCTCAACAATCTGTCTTTTCCAGCACTTGATCGTCGGCATATTATACTGGAGAGTATTTTGTGTCGATTTTCGAGGGTCGAGAAGGGTGGATCGTCACATTTGGTATCAAAGCATAGTTTGGCGATAACCTTGGCTCTGGTGGGGAAGTTACTCATTAAATAGAGTCAATAGTACTCTATAATGAGTTGAGTGTAATAATAGCTATGAGAGTGTTAGTGAATATAAAAATTGTTTTTATACGTGATGATTTATCGGTTGAGTGTTTATGAATTCTGGTCGGTACGGGAAGTACAACCGTATCGATAGGGGTTTCTAAACTCTTAAACAAGATAAACCTTCATAGTATTGTCTTTTTAAAGTGGGTAAATGAAATAATTTTACCCAAAATTATATTTTGATAGAAAAGAAATAATTTTCTGAAATTTTATATGTATTTGAATGTTTGGTTGTTAATATTATAATTAAATAGAAGAGCCTAAAATTTGAAATGGTTATAACCAAATAGAATTCTATAAGTATGATTTTTCCAAAATAAGAATAACTAAAATTTGATTTAAACCAGAATTTAAATCCCGAAATTTTGAAGAGGGTTTTAAATGAATTTAAACAAGAGTTCGAGAATTTAAAATCTTGGGAAGATTTGAAATGTTTTCCAAAGATGTGAAGGCAATAAGGGAGTATTATTTTGGAAAATATTTTTAAATTGAAATTGTTTTGAAAGGAATTTGTGGAAGTAAGGAAGCACTGAACTCACTTCAGCCGCTGGAAAATAATCCTGATGATGATGGCCACATCATCAGAATTCATTTTCGAGTTTCTAAAGTGATGGATTGCTACCGGGGTGATTGGTTATGATATTTGTTTGGACTTGTTGGGAATACAAGGTGTTTTATAAATTTCAAAAGGGAAATTTGTTTTGGTAAAACCAAGTGTTTTGGAATTCGAAGATTTGATTTGATATACCAAGTGGGTATGAGTTATTTATAATTTCAAACTGGTTTTAAAATAAAAATCGGGCAATTGAATCCCGAAAAATTCTATTTAAATAATGTGAAAGGTTAAGATGAATCAACTATTTAACTTTTAAAGTGAAGTTGATTTGAATAAGGAAGAAAAATGAAAATTTTACTACGGGAATTAAATTTTAATTTGAATGAATGGTATTGAATACAATTTAACTTAAGATAGGTAAAATAAAATTGGAATTGGAATTGAATTAAATTGGATATAAGTTGAAATGTAAAATGACTACAATTGTGTAATGGAAATTTATATCCTTAAGCTATTAAGTGGTTTTTATATAGTCTAGAATTGTGATTATAAGATGGAAATGACTAAAATGAGCAATATAAGCTTTTAAATAAATAAGTTAGTGACACAAATAGGTAACGGTTGAATGGTATGGTAAAGTCAAAATTTAAATCCTAAATGGATGTTAAATGTGATAAGGTAAAGAAAAATATAAGATGTGAATGGACTTAAGTTAGTAAATAAGTTTTAAAACTTATATATTAGAAAGTAAAAATTTAAATTGAATGGAGAAATAAAATTGGATCGAATTGGATTTAACTTTAATTAAATGGAATTGAGATGAATTTGGATTTAATTAAAATCAAAATTAGTTGTGTTATAAATAATATTGAATGGAATTAAATTCTTATTTAAAATAGTAAAAGGAATGGTAAGAATTTAAGTTGGCTGAATAAATTTAGTTGAACTTGAACCAAAATTTGAGAAGAATTGAATTGAAAGAAAATTTAATTTAGTAAGAATGATATTGAATGAATTAAATTCTCACTCAACTAAATTCAAAAAGAATAGTTTAGAAATGAATTTAGTGTAAGCTAAATTAAATGGGAATTGTATTGGAAGGAATAAAATTTTGCTAGCTTGTTAAAAATTTAAAAAGCAAGGTAAAACCCAGTTCTGGTTTAGAATAATTGGAATGTTTATGTTATTAATAAAATAAATTCAAAGATGAATTGGGAAGGTGAATTAAAAATTAAATGGATTGAAAGTAAGCTGGTTGAATTAAAATTTGTAACGGATTGGAATTCGATTGAATAAGAATCATATTAAAATGGATGTAAGATCAAGGTGAGAAGAAATGGAGTTATTTGGTTATTGAAGTAACTTAAGAAAATTGGAAAATGATTGTGGTCGAGCTTTATAAGTGGTTTTGAATGAAATTTATTTAGATAATAAAATTTAAATCTAAGTGAAAGGATTTTAATTAATTATTGCGATGAAATAATTAATTATGCGTTGTAAATAATCCAGAGTTGAATGATATTAATATAAACTTAAGTTGGATAATGAATTTGGAGTGTGAGAATCAGGATTTGATTTAATAATTATAATGAAGTAAAAATTGTTTGGGGTATGAATAACTCCAATATAAATCCATGTTGAAATTGATTTTAAATGGTATAAGTAAGAAAAGGTTATTTGTTTGAGTGACAACAAATTGCATAGAAATTAGTCGTTTTGCTGTAAACGAAAGTGAATGAATTAAGAGAAGTAAATAAAATTGGTTTTTGAATCAATTGGGATGGACTGAAATTTTATTAGGTGGATTTGTATATAAATGCAAGTGAATTATAAGGAAAGACAAATATATCAAATTTAAAAATAAAAATTTGATTGTGAATCAATTTGGAATTGCATTAAAGTAAACTGATATAAGTAGGCACATGTTGATCATATTTAAGTAATTTTGGGTTGGTTATGGTAAATATGAATTGAGAATAGTAAACTGGAATGTAAAATCATTCAAGTGAAATAAAATGAAGTTGGATTTGTTAGGAAATTAAAATGGTGACTGAAATCTTGGGATTTGCTTATAATATATGGTTAACAGGTTGAATTATGAAATTTGTTTGTTTGAACTATGTAATTGAGATATTTGGCTAAGATTAATATATGGAAGGATGTTATAAATCTTATATTGTTGAAACTGAAATGTATGTTTGAGTAAGTATAGGTAAGGAAGGCATTTGATAGAGTTGGAGCATGTTTATGCAATATAATTAGCCGCTTGCTTTTAAAATGCTAATCTAAGGTACGCCTACGCAATAAAATTTGAAAAATGATATATATATATATATTGTGGTATATTTTGTTTTCCGACCGTGTAGGTCGATGTATATATATTTATCATTACTGTGATATTGTTAAACGCTCTCCGTACAAAGGAGACGTTGTCAAAAAAATTTCAAAATTTTAGGAGTTAGAAATTTTTTAGAAATTTCGAAAATTTTGGTTAACTTGTAAAGTTGTTTTTGAAAGGATAGTGAAAACAAAGCTTTTAGGTTAAAATAAGCAAATGATTTTGGAATTAAGCTAAAAGTTTTGGCGAAGTAAATGTAAGTTTGGGTAAGTAAATGAGTTTAGTAGCATTTTCCTACCTTAGCAAATTTTAGGGACGAAATTTTTATAAGGGGAGAGGAATGTAACGACCCGGAATTTTGGTCATTAGATTTTGAACATTCAATTTATTTTAAATGTTGAATGTAAAATATAATTGGACTTTATATAAAAAGATTTTGGTTAAATTAATAAAATAAGTTATAATTTCAAATATGGTAATTAAGTTGAATCTGAATAATAATAATTAACTATTTGAAATTGAAATAATTTGTGAATCTAGAGGAAAATGGAACGGAAATGGTTTCTAAAATTTATTTTAAGTTTATTTGGATTTGAATTATAATATTGGACTGTTGGATGGAATTAAAAGTCGATAGGTTAAATTTGGAATTTTATATTAATTTAATAATGGAATTAATAATATACTAATGCAAATAATCAGATTTTGGTTCGAAATGAATCAGAATGATTTCTGATGTGAATATAAATTCTGTATGATTTACAATAAAGTTAGTAAAATTTTAGAAGTGAAATTTTAGATGATTTCTACGATTTTGAAAATCGCTCGAATTAATCGACGAGTTAAAGTAGCCTTCCGGGGCATAGTCTTGAAATTTGATGAAACCAGTTTCATTGGATCCGTAATAGTTAGTTATTATCAGATTTTAATTTTCATAGTGTTTGGAGTTACCGTTTTTCCGTACGGGTGAGAAACACGTTGAAATTAAAATCGATAATTTAATATTTAAAGCTCGATTCAAAAAGCTATCTTCCACATATGATCAAATTAGCCTCCGAAACACGTTCCATTGTGTTCAAAACATAGCTAAAACCTTATAAACGCCTAGCGGCATGTGAGATTTGGAGTTCGTTTGAAAAACTTGTAAGTAATTTGGGAATATTAATAAAATAATATAAATTAAACGTATGTAGAGGCTTGCGCAATTAAACCCTAATTTTTTCTTCTAACCGCCGCTAATATTTTTAATGGGCGAAGTTCAATTGCCTTTCACCTCCAATCTTCCTCCATCCATTGATTTTCAAAAGCAATCGCCAACTATGAGGTTGTAGAGCGTCAAGAGATCTCTACATCGTACGGTTAATTTTAGCTATCGTCTACCATAGCAAGCATAAGGGGGGCGCGTCTCTAGGCAGTAGGAAGCAAGTTTTAGGAGGCTAGGCGTAGCCGAGCTCGACCAGTTTCGTGGTGGGAATGGAGATCGCGACGAGCTTTCTCGTGGCGGCATCCGATCGTCATCGAGCTCGACGAAGGGGTTATAGTCATCGACTATAGTTGGCGGCTGATGGGTTTTCAAAGCCCAGGGAACATCGCATGAGAAGATCTAGTTAGCGGTCGTGATCTCCTATGAGAACATGTGGCCATGATTGCTATGGTATATAAAAAAAATTGTTTTAATTTGTATAAATCTTTAAAATAAAATATCTTTTACATGTATTATCAGAATTCGACGAAACGAGAAGCGCCGGGATCGCAGCGACTTGATCTACCTACAGTCTAGATTTGAAGACGATCGGAGTTAGTGGAATTTTTTGGGTTAAGTTGTTTGCGGTCGATTTAATTCAAAATTTAAAACTCTCGTCGAAATTCAAGGTGAGTGAATCTCACTCACATCTGGAATTTCCAGTTAATTTAAATAGTTAAAATTTAAATGAATGATCGATTTGTTGAATGTGAATATTATTATCAGTCTGGATATGATATTTTATCTGTTATGCTAATGTCTGTGGATGTAGGGAAACAGGTTGGAGGGATCCAACTGGATTCCTCACAAATAGAAATTATATTTATAATCTGTGATATATTTCATTAATATTCTGTGATAGATTGATTTGGAGTTTATTATGCTGTGTTATGGTTGGATAATATAATCTGGTATTTTAAATTATCAATAAAGTGAAATGGGAGTAAAAAGGAAATGAAAAGTAATTTTAAGTAATGAATTTAAGTGAATTAAATTCGAGAAATTGGGCTGAAATTTGTAAATGGTTTTGAAAACTTAGATTGGAATGGAAATGAGAAACGGAAATTTATAAATTGAGTTTACATAAATTTGTATATTTATCGGTGGATAAATTTTGAAAGATAGATTTCCAGGGAAAAATTCTATAAGAAAGGTAAATTTGTTTTAAAGGTAGAGATGAGATTATCTTTAAAGGATGGAAAGTGCATTTTTCCTGGAAATCAATGGAAAGCTTTCAAATTATAAGTTGGCGGTTTAAAATGGGTTTTCGAGTACTTTAGGGAAAAAATATATTATTTTAATTATTTTTAAGTATAAGTAGATA
The DNA here is from genome assembly GCA_030765085.1 of Allium cepa. Classification (NCBI taxonomy): domain Eukaryota; kingdom Viridiplantae; phylum Streptophyta; class Magnoliopsida; order Asparagales; family Amaryllidaceae; genus Allium; species Allium cepa. The sequence continues at coordinate 627,445,112 of CM060939.1, forward strand.
CCTATTTAAGTAATTATGATATTTAATTATTTAAAGGTAAAGTAGTATAAGATGTCAAAAAGGAAATTATAATAAATAATGGATTAATAACTTTATTTTAAAGGGTAATTTTGTTTTAAATTACTTAGAAACTCTTCTATATTTTCTTAAGTATTATTTTCATTTAAGAAATTTCTAGTAGCCTTATTCTAAATATTTTAAGCATATATTTTGAAAGTGATTTCCAGGAAATAGAAATGTGTTTAAAAATAAAAGGTGGGTTTATCTTCAAAGTGTTGGAAGAAATTTACGGGATTTAAACGTAAATTTGAATTGAGGTAAATCCAGTGGGATTTATAAAAAGAATTCTTTGGTTTATTATAGAATGGAAGTGTATTTCCCTGAAAAGCCAAGTATGTTTTTAAAGCAAATTTTTGAGTAAAAGCTAGAAGTTTTGAAGTTTATTTAAAGAATGGTTTCAAGAAATTATTATTTAAGTTGTAAGAATTTTAAAAGTGAACATTTATCAAATTAGTTATAGAAATAATTACATTAAAAGGGGTAATTGATATTATGATTTAAAAAAATATTGTTAATGTTTATATTTTATAAATGGTTTTATTTTAAAGATAATTGGTTAAAGTTTTATTTGAAAACTTGTACAGGATTTCTTAACTCTTATTTTAAATTTAGTATGACTTAACTTTTAGTTTAAAGGAAATTAGTTGTTGGACGAATTCTCACCACCAATCCAAAGCCACTACCGAACCATCTCCTACCCCGTGCTACCGAACCATCTCCTTCCCCTCTACTGAACCAACTTCCCATACGAAGCCGAACCAAGCTCCATCCACTCACCACCGGACCATATCCCACCGAACCAACCTACCTCCATACATCACCGGACCATATCCCACCGAACCAACCTACCTCCATACATCACCGGACCATGTCCATCGAACCAACATACCTCCACACATCATCGGACCGTGTCCCACCGAACCAACCTACCTCCACACACTGCCGAACCAGAAGCAAGGGAGGACACGATCGGACCAACTTTGCCAGGCCAGATTGCTTCAGCTCAGGCCCACCAGCAGCTATATACATCCAAGACCCCTGCCCCCAGCCTCACTCTATAAATAGAGGGGCAGGGGTACAACAATGGGGGACAAGTTTGAGAGCTCAAGCACGGACGGAACTTTCAAACAACTTTTATATACTTATATACAAAGCTTTGTACTTGTAATCTGAAGAAAAAAGGAGAATAGCATATAAAGTGGACTTAGGCACGTTCTGGCCGAACCACTATAAATTTGTGTGTCCTTTACGGTTTAGTCCCTGCTTTTTACATACTTGCATAAATCATCTAAATCATTAAGAACAACATATAATCAACTAGATCATACGACTTGGAGGTGTTTGCCCATTTTTTGTGCAAACATTTTTGGTGCTTTCGTTGAGAACAGGAGCTCGAAGCTTCAGCTTCTCCCACTTAACTTTTCTCCTATCAGCATCGTTCATTGCTTGGAAAACATGCCTCCCGGATGGAAGAAAGATGCTAACAAAGGAAAGAACATCGCAACTAGCAATATCCCAGATCCGGTGATCGAAAATCAAGACAATCGTCCGATTCCAACAGCAAAAGGAAATCAGGCAAATCCGACAGCCCCTGCTACGAAACAACCAATTACAAGGGCGGATCTGGACGGGGTTGTGGCTGAAGTAACTAACCGCTTCGCATCTCAACAAGAAGCTTTGGTGGATCAACTCATGTCACGCTTAAGGGATGTTGAAGAAACCAACCGCAACACCGAATCATGGGGTGAGTCCCGGTCTGGAGGATCTGGGAGACGACAAAGGTCTTTCTTCTTCGAAGAAGCTAACAACAGAAACAACTATGGTAGGAGCCGAGCCCGGACTCGGCCCGAATTCCGACCCGAGGAAACACTTGGAACCGAACCCAACAGGGGAGATACCAGGCAGGGGTCGGATGTAGCTGAGCCTGCCATGCTACCTAACCATGGAAACACCAATAGATGGGGCCGAGCTGGAGTCCAGCCCGAAGTTGGACCCGAAGAAGTGCTGAGAACAGAACCCAGCGGGGGAACCCCAGCGTGCCCCCGGAAGACCAGAGGCAGCCATTGGAGAATGTTAAGAGTGACAGGAGATACCATCCCTACAGGTCATCTGGACGGAATCAATCCCGTAGGGAAGAACCAAACTCATTTCTATCCGCTCCAAGTTCTGATGAAAGGATAGCACGATTGTTTAGAGAGTGCGTCCAACGGGAACAAAGGGATCGGGGTATAGGCGCTAGGATAACCAGCCCCTTCACCCGCAATATCGAAACTGCCATCACCCCCCGGGAATGGAAAATGCCAACAATGGAACCTTACAAGGGAACCTCTGACCCCGTTGTGCACTTGCAAAGATACATACAGCATATTCTCATGAGCGGAGCAACAGAGGGAGTATTGTGTAAATGCTTTCCACTATTCTTGGCAGATCTAGCTACCTCCTGGTTCTGCCATCTGCCCCAAGGATCCATCAGCTCATGGGAAATGTTGAAAGAAAAGTTCATCAGCCAGTTCCGCATTCATGTGGAACAACCCAAAGACGTTTATTCCCTATCTAATATCAAACAGAAGCCCGGAGAGACAGTGCAACAATATCTAACCCGATTCAACGCCGCAGCGGTCGCAGTCCAAGATGTTGACGAGAAGCTTATCTTAATGGCCCTCTGCAGTGGTGTACACCCGGATACTAAATTTTCTAGGAGAATAACGAAAGAGAAGCCAGCTACCTTGCCCGATTTCTTCCACGAAGCTGAAAAATATATGAGACTTGAAGACGCTGCCATTGAAAGGCAGACAGGGCAACAAACCAAGGCAGCTCATGGCAACACATCCACAGTAGCAAGGGACGTTCGAAGAAATGACTCTAGAGATAGTGCTGGGGGCAAGAAGGGAGAAAAGCGCTTATATAGGCCAGGACCGATATTTGAATCTTACACTTCTCTAAATGAAACAATCGAAAACATCTTCTTGGCCACCCAAGACGAAGTTAGATACAAGCTCCCCCTGCACAAGAAGGAATCAGATAATGCAATTAAGTCTGGAAAGTTCTGCCGCTTCCACGAATGTCATGGGCATGACACCAATGAATGCCATCATCTCCGGGACTTGATTGAAGAACACATCAGAAGGAAGAAACTGGAGCGCTATGTGAAAGGTCAGAACAGGACTTCAACTCCTGCCAGTGAGAACCCAGGGCTACCCATCCGGAAGTTGACGGAGGAAATCGCAACACCAACGGCTCCAGTCAAGAGAAGATAGTGGTCCTTACCATATCAGGAGGACCACACATCGCCGATGGAAATTGGGCAGAGATGGAGAGATACGGTAAGTCACTTAGAAACAATGAAGGCTACGTTAATTCCGTTACAGAAGAGCGCCACCCGTAATGAAAAGAGAATGATGATATCACATTCAGTAGGCGTGATCTAGAGGGAAGGCAGTACCCTCACATGGATCCTATGGTCATCTCTGCCTGGTTCGGTCCAGCCAAGGTTTTCCGAATCCTAGTAGACACTGGAAGCTCAGTAAATATCTTTTTCAAGCACGCTTTCGATTAAAAAAAAGCTGTCAATGAAGGATATGTCTCCCTGCAGCAAACCGCTACATGGTTTCACCGGAGATGCGAAAATGCCCCTCGGGCAACTGGACCTCTTTGTCGAAATAGGAAGTCATCCCCGCTCCGTTGTGCGAAAACAAATATTTGTGCTGATAGAGAACCACTCAGCCTACAACACCTTTTTGGGAAGACCAGCATTGTCTGACTTCCAAATTGTCCTAGCCCCGTGGTGCCTGAAGATGAAATTTCCAACGGATAGCGGAATAGGAGAAATAGAGGGGGATCAAGACGCCGCTCGAGATTGCTATGTCACCGAACTTCGCAATAACCGCAGGAAGGACAAAGGGAAGGATGCAGAGACTTCTCTCTGCAAGAAAAACTTGGAAGCATATCAATTAAAGAAAGCCCCTCCTCTTCGATACACCAGCGATCCTTTCAACGAATTAGACCCCAGGGACAAGGAGGAGGAGGCCACCACCGAGCCTGCAGAGGCTATGGAATTTGTCCCAAGTGACTGCTAAGAGTCGGGTCTCAGTTAAGAGCGGAATTGAACGATCAACTCGTCGATTTCCTTCGCCACAACATGGATGTATTTGCATGGACGCACGCCGACATGAAAGGAATCTCCCCAGACGTAGCATGCCACGTACTGAACATTGATCCCACCAAGGTGCCAGTGAAGCAGAAAAAGAGGAGCATGGGGGTAGAACGATCAGCAGCCCTCGAGGAAGAAGTAAAGAACTTACTTGCCAATGACTTCATACAAGAAGCAATCTACCCAGAATGGATCGCCAACCCGATACTGGTAAAGAAGGCTAACGGGAAGTGGCGAACATGCATTGACTTCTCCAACTTAAATGACGCTTGCCCGAAGGACTGCTTCCCACTCCCCCGGATCGATCAGCTCGTGGACAGCACAGCTGGACACGAACTCTTATCCTTTATGGACGCATACTCAGGATATAACCAGATCCCTGTGCATGCCCCCGATCAAGACCACACTAGTTTCATCACTGACCGAGGATTGTACTGCTACAAAGTAATGCCTTTTGGACTTAAAAACGCCGGAGCTACTTATCAGCGCCTCGTCAACAAGATGTTTGCGGAATCAATAGGACGAACTATGGAAGTCTATGTAGATGACATGCTGGTAAAATCGAGGAAAGCCAACGATCATATAAACCACCTGGACGAGATGTTCCAAGTACTTTGCCAATATGGAATGAAGCTGAATCCTCTAAAGTGCTCCTTCGGAGTATCGTCGGGAAAGTTCTTGGGATTCATCGTCCATGCCAGGGGGATTGAAGCAAACTCGAACAAGTTCGGGCTTTGCAAGATATCAAGATACCATCCACTCAAAGAGAGATGCAAAGTCTAAACGGGAAAGTGGCCGCCTTAAGTAGGTTCATCTCTAAAGCAACCGACAAATGCATCCGTTTCTTCGAAGCTCTAAAGAAAGACAAAGGAAAGTTCAAATGGACTGACGAATGCTCGACAGCCTTTCTTAACCTAATCAAACACCTTCAGAGACCACCAGTACTTTCAACTCCAAATGAAGGCGAAGAACTATACATATACCTTGCTGTATCGTCCCATGCTTTAAGCGCCGCTTTGGTGAGAGAAGACAACCGCGCGCAGTGGCCCGTATACTTTGTAAGCAAGAGATTTACAGGGGCAGAAGCCAAATACCCTAAACTTGAGAAGCTAGCATACTGTCTGTTAATCACGTCACGGAAGCTACGGCACTATTTCCAATCTCATTCCATCAGAGTTCTAACCGATCAACCGCTTAGGCAGGTACTCCATCCCCCCGACACTTCTGGGCGACTACTTATGTGGTGCATTGAACTGAGTCAATATGATATCACCTACCATCCTCGCACCGCCATCAAAGGACAAGCCATGGCCGATTTTATTGCTGAATTCACTACCAACGAAGGTAAGGATCAATCTGAAATAGCAAAAGATATCAAGTGGAATCTCTTTGTAGATGGAGCATCAAACGAATAGGGCTCGGGGGTAGGTATTGTGATAATCACCCCCAAGGGAAGGAAGCTGCACTATGCCCTAAGGTTGGAATTCGCTGCCACCAACAACGATGCAGAATATGAAGCAGTAATAGCAGGACTGGAACTTGCCTTAGAAATTGGAGTCAGTTCTTTATGTCTCCATAGTGATTCTCAACTAATTGTAAATCAAATACTGGGAGAATTCCAGACTCGAGGAGAACGACTCGCAGCATATCTAAAGAAGACCAAGCTGCTGCTCGATCAATTGGATCACTATTTAATCAAACACGTTCCTCGAGAGGAGAACCGAGAGGCCGACGAACTGGAAAAGCAAGCTAGCATGAAGATCAGCACCATTTCTGGAACGGTAGCCATCTCAAAACAACTAGCCCCAAGTTTCGAACAAGAAGATCCGATAGCTGCAATCGAAGTAGAAACTTGGATAACTCCTATCCGGAAATACTTGCAAGATGGCACACTACCCAATGAGCGTAACGAAGTCAGGAAAATCTTGAGCAAAGCTTCCCGCTACACAATACAAGAAGGCATCCTCTATCGGCGCGGTTTCTCTAACCCCTTATTGAGGTGTGTCGCCGGAAAGGAAGCCAAGGAAATCTTATCCAACATCCATCAAGGAAGTTGCGGAGACCACACTGGAGGGCAGACTCTGGCAAAGAAGATACTCTGATATGGATATTTCTGGCCCACCTTAAACAAAGACGCCTTGGACTTCGTCAAAAAATGCGACAGATGTCAGAAATTTGCTAAAATCCCTCGACTACCAACCAACGAGATTACTCAGATGACTAGTCCTTGGCCCTTTGCGGTATGGGGAATTGACTTGATTGGCGAACTGCCAATGGGCCGAGGCGGAGCCAAATATGCTATAGTGGCAGTCGACTATTTCACCAAATGGGTGGAAGCGGAACCTTTAAATAAACTATCTTCGGCAAAAGTTATTAACTTCTTGATCAAAAATGTTTTATGTAGGTACGGGGTTCCACTCAAAATCGTATCGGACAATGGACTCCAATTTGACGGCGTGGAATTCACAGACTGGTGCCGAGAGCACGGAATTTACAAAAGCTTCTCATCTGTAGCTTATCCCCAGGCAAACGGGCAAGTCGAAGCTGTCAACAATATTCTCAAAACTCTAATCAAGAAGAAACTTGAAAAGTCAAAAGGCGCTTGGGTGGATAAACTCCTACGGCACTTTGGGCCTACCGCATATCTTACAGAACATCAACAGGGCATACTCCTTTCTCTTTGGCATACGGATCGAAGGCCATGCTCCCAGTTGAAACTGTAGTGCCCTCCCACCGTAGGATCCACTACAACCCAGAAGAGAATGAAGAACTCCTACACATGTCTTTAGACCTAATTGAAGAAAGAAGAAATGATGCAGCACTTAAAGCGGCAGCTCACCAGCAAAAAGTGGTAGCATGATACAACTCCAAAGTCAAGCACCGCAACTTACGAGAAGGAGATCTTGTTCTCAAACGGATCTTCCCGCGCCCCGGAGCGCTAGATCCTATCTGGGACGGACCCTATGTAATTCATAAAGATCTCCACAATGGAGCTTATATTTTGTCAACAGTGGACGGAGAGATGTTCTAGAGGGCATGGAACATCCAACACCTTCGTCGATACTTTTCTTAACTTGTACTGCTCATATGAAGTGAATTAACAAAGAGAATCAGTGGACGTAGGCATTTTCGTGCCGAACCACTTTAAAAATCTTGCCTCTTTTTAACTTGTTCCTTTATATCTTGGATGCTTGTTAAGCTTTATCCTTTTCTGTTGAACAAAATCCTGTATAACGGCATTTTCATTCTGGACACTTCACGGCACAACCTCACCTGGACAAGACCTAACAGGTACTATACTAATCTATGCCCTCGTCAATGAGACACTTTTGCTCCAGCATCCCTCTGCTGCGGGTTAACTCATTGCTCGCGACGGCCCTCAAAGCCAACTGTAATGAACCGATCATAAGCCACCGAGAAGGCCGACTATAGTCGAGGCAGCTCATTACGGCGTTCAGCTCGCCGGCAACTGTGAACCGATTATAAGCCCCAACATAAGGTGTGGCCAGCCAGTGGCAGTTCACAGTTGACGATCGGCACCCACGCTAGCCGGCCATGGTAAATCGAATAATACCCACGATTACGGGCCATAATGGCCCGGGTAGTTACTGTGCGCGATCTCGGCTCCGATGTGTCTTAAGTACGGCTGTGGTAAAAAAAAAACTCCCCGCGGAGGTGTAAGATGGGTGACGAATGTCTCCAAGACCCACAGCTAGGGAAAGTGACTACAAAACCCGTTTGTCACGAACTTAAGCACATCGGAGCCCTTCCGTGATTGGAAGTTTTACTATTCCTTATATTTCCATTTTATTTATAAAAACTTTCCTCCTATCCTCTATAACGATCACTAAAGTACAGAACACAAAGTAGGAGACACTCGCTAATGGGAATAAGAACTCACAGCTGGATGGCAGGACATTCAACTGCATTCCATATTCGATTACACAAGGCATTCAAAGCTACCATCTACAGCAAAAACTTGAAGGGCGGTACTCTCTTCCCTTGTGTACAAATAAGTAGCTCTGATATATTCACACATCACATTAACATTGCAAGACATGAAATTATATGTTAAGCGAGAACTTGACATTAAAACACAATTGAATCACATGCATATACACAGCTATATTTCTTATGCAACACATCAAAATAACGACAGCATTCAAATATGACAGAATCGGCTTATGTTATAAAATTATATAAAAAAAAACCATTCGCTACAGTGACATAATTACATAATTATAGCCTGAAAGTACATTAATGTTCTAGACTAGTATATTCAGGAATGCCAAGTAAACCAAAAAAGTATTCAGCTGCAGCAGGGCTCCGCCTCTATCCTGCTAGCCCTTCGGGATCTACTTGACCATAGGATCAGAACTCCCAGCATGCTGGCCAGAGGTCCCACCAGTCCGATTCAGGAGAAGAATCCATCAGATAAATGATACGCAATCTAGTTAAGAAAAGATTGAGAGGGAAGACTTACCAGCATCTTCTCCCTGATCATCATCCCCCAACTGCACACCCACTTCCTCGGCGGTAAGCAACCGCATGCCCTCCTTCACTGCCACTTTCTCCTCCTCAGTAAACTGGGCCGTGACCACGTCCATCTTGAAAGCTACACCACCCTCCTTATCCGCCTCAGCCTTGGCCTCCTCCGAAGCCCGGAGATATATCCTAGCCATGACCTGGGGATAATCGTCCATCTAGGATAGGTTGCCCTGCTTCCAAGTACGAAAGTACATGTCCTGGAGCATCTCATCCATCATCCCCTCTTTCTCCTCAAACTCCCTCATCCGGGCCTCGGAAGCCGACAGCCTTGCAACGGCAGCATCTCTCTCCAATCGGTATCTCGAGCAGTCAGCCTGAAGGGATTTCCGCATCGCCTCCATCTCCTCCTTCAGCTTGGCTTAAGCAAGCTCTGTGGCCTCAAGCCTCGCAGATAACTCCTCCATCTGCTGAAGATCCGCTTTCCAAACCTCATCCACCGTGGCAATGGCCATATCGATCCGTTTCTTGCAAGCAGCCTCCATCTTTCGCAATTCTGCTTTGCTAGCTTCTTCCATGGTTTTCTTTAGTTGTCTGGAGGCCGCCTCATGCTGGGAGATCTGAATGGCCTGATCGGCAAGCTGTTTGGCCTGATCGGAAACCATTAGCCGCAACCGAATGTTAGCACTTCCGATTTCCTCTCCATCCTTGACCAGTCGGGCGTGATGCCCCATCAACTTTTTGGTCTCCTCAGCCACCCGATCGATGTTTGCCTTGGCCTCGTCCCCAATAGTCACAATCTGAGTGGTCAACAAGTCGAGATCCAAAGACTTAGCCTCGTCAAGCACCCTTACCATAGGATTGCGGGGCAGGGGTGCTCACCGGTAACCTCATCGAAGGAAATATCATGAGAACTCGGGTCCAGATTTGGATGACCTGCAAATTGGTTACGAGCCAAGCCGGGATGATCAACACGAGTAACGGTAGGATTCTCTGATGGATGCGGAGATGGTATGGACTCAGTATCCTCCCCCGTGATGTCATGGATAGGCTGGGTTGGGGGCTGAGGTCCAAGTGAAGGTTTGAACATGGAACGCCTTCTCTTTCTCTTTTGAGTATCCTCTTCAATGACTCCGAAAAGAGGACGGTAGCTGACTACGCCCCCGGAACGGTCAGTCGAGGGCTTCGATTTAGTAGAAGCTTTGAGGAGTTTGAATTGCTCAAGGCGGTGCCGAATGTCTGATGTCTTGGCCGCCTTACCCGTTCCTGGAATAAAAACCAAGTGTTACAAGCATGCATGAGACTATAATCCAAGAAACATGTGAAGTTAAAAGAGGAGTCAAAAATTCACCTTGTACCGCCGGAGTTGCCCTAGCTGAAATGATCTCAGAAGATGGACTGGCACCGGCCCCGACCTTATCAGATTTCTTTGGTTTCTCCACCAAGGTCGGCCCTTCCTCCAACCCCTCGAAGGCTTGGCGGAAAGCATCATCCGTCCACTCTTGAATCTCACCCGCTTGCCCAGAGGTCAAGGCACCAACGCCACTACCACTCTGTCCTTCGCCACCGTTACCACCATCACCTTCTCCATCACCTCCTCTCTCCTCCTCGCCTCTTTCCTCCTCTCCACTTTCCTTCTCCGGAACATCTGGGCATGTGCTGGGAGAGGGTCCATCAGATTTCTTAAGCTTCTTCCCCCCGACGACTGGAGGTATCGAGAAGGGTCTCCTCTTGCTACTCTTTGTCGTAGCCCCTCCTTTGGATTTGGCAGCTCTTTCCTCAGCCGTATCCCTCTGCTTGACCACAGACTGATGAGGTAGGATCAGGTTGTGTTCTAGGAGAGTGGCATTCCTGATTAAGTAAGAAGCTGACCTATCACTTTCCGAAATGGCCTCTATCTCCGCGGCCATCTGAACCAGGTGATCATTCTCCACGATCGCAAAGCCACCTGTCGCTAGCAAGAAATAAAAACACATAAGAAGAAGCATCTCAGTCAAAACGGAAATTATAACTAAGCTTCAACTTACATCCAGAGGTGAAGCGGTGGATATAAACGGTGTCATCCTGGACGAAGAATCATTCCTTCTTAAACATGGTGAACTTTGAATACAAGTCCAGGACCGGCTTGAAGGACACGTCCGATTCCAAGCTGATGTATGGAGACCCCTTCTTATAACCCCTCAAGTTATATAGATATCGAATTTTCCGGTTAGAAGGGGGCGCCCGTACTTTCTCTGGAAAATTAGGAATAGGCACATCAAGATAGCGTAGGAGTTGGGCTGGAGCTGGAAGGGGGCCACCTTCAAATAAGTAACGAAGCTAACTATCCAGGCATTGATTGGAGGAATAGCCCCACACATGCAGTGGTACCTACTATAAGCAAAGTATCCTTCAGGGGGATTATATGGCATGACCCCTTCCCTGGCAACAGCATGCGTGCTCTATCAATCCCAAAGGAGCGAGAGATAACATCAAGCTGCTCCTCTCTGAGAGAGCTCGGAAAGCAATCAAGAGGAGAGTTCAGAAGCTCTTGAGGACCATATCCGTCCACTAGTGATCTCGGGGTGGGTCCCTGTCGTCCCGGTCCTGGCTGGGCTGGGGGCATCACAGGAGACTCTCTTCTGTCCGTAGATTTTCTCTTTTCTGATCGAGTTTCCACTTTGTGAGACATTATCTACGATACCAGAAAAACATAACCGTTAAAACAAAGAATATAGAGAGTTAAGCAAGCGAGTACGTGAAGCCTAGAACTTCACCCATAATTCGAAACACCAGATTTCATTCGGTGGTACGAGTCCGAGACCCCATTCGGAACTCATACTCCCAAAATTCGTTCGGTAGTTCCAACTCAAGGTTCATTCGGCAACCATACTTCCCCGTCCTCATTCGGCAATCCAAGCGTAAGTTCATTCGGCAGAAGCAAACTCACCTGGTTCGGCAGTTAGGGTCGGTTCGGTACTTGGTCGATCCTGCTGTTTCAAGCAAACAAGTTAGATTCGGCACTCAAGTGATTCAGCTGTCTCAAACGGTAAAGGAATAACAGTGGTATGGTGCCTCTAATTATAGGCGAGCGCAGGATAACCGGACCGGATGGTTCGGCACTTGGAACCGGGTAAAGCTATCCCAACTGCAAGAAAACAAAGCGCGACACATGCAGGCATGTGCCCCACTTTGGGGGGCAAATGTTGGACGAATTTTCACCACCAATCCAAAGCCACTACCGAACCATCTCCTACCCCGTGCTACCGAACCATCTCCTTCCCCTCTACCGAACCAACTTCCCCTACGAAGCCGAACCAAGCTCCATCCACTCACCACCGGACCATATCCCACCAAACCAACCTACCTCCATACATCACCGGACCATATCCCACCGAACCAACCTACCTCCATACATCACCGGACCATGTCCACCGAACCAACATACCTCCACACATCACCGGACCGTGTCCCACCGAACCAACCTACCTCCACATACTACCGAACCAGAAGCAAGGGAGGACACGACCGGACCAACTCTGCCAGGCCAGATTGCTTCAGCCCAGGCCCACCAGCAACTATATACATCCAAGAACCCTGCCCCCAGCTTCACTCTATAAATAGAGGGGCAGGGGTACAACAATGGGGGACAAGTTTGAGAGCTCAAGCATGGACGGAACTTTCAAACAACTTTTATATACTTATAAACAAAGCTTTGTACTTGTAATCTGAAGAAAAAAGGAGAATAACATATAAAGTGGACGTAGGCACGTTCTGGCCGAACCACTATAAATCTGTGTGTCCTTTACGGTTTAGTCCCTGCTTTTTATATATTTGCATAAATCACCTAAATCATTAAGAACAACATATAATCAACTAGATCATATGACTTGGAGGTGTTTGCCCATTTTTTGTGCAAACAATAGTTTATATTTTATAAGCAGTATTATTTGAAACATTTATAAAGTATGTACATATTTCAAATAAAGTATGTAAATAGCTTTAATTTAAATTATTTTAAATCTAAAGTATTGGTACTTGGATGTTTTCAGAGGAAGTAAAGATTTGGGAATTTATTCCATGAGAAGAGTAGGGCTTGAAAACTATTTCTAAAAGGGTTGAAAATGGAAATATATCTTGCAAAGATATTTTTGAGGATAATAAATAATTTAGGAAAATTATTTGTTGTTTGATGGATATTTGTGAATGTTAAATGATAGTTAAATCACCGGCTATTAATATTGGATAATGATCGTTTCGAAGAGATCCGGATTGGGATTTATTTCTTGAAAACCACTTTGATCCGATTTGTACGTTTTCATGGGTAAAACGAGTTCGGAGTCGAAGATGGAGCAGTGAAGTGCAAGAGCTAGTCGCTACTAATCCTGAGGATGATTCCAAAATGGATGTAGGAGGAGTAGTGCCTTTGGTTCCGTTCGAACCCGGAACGGACTTGTATGGATGAATGCTTTCGGAACATCGTCAGGTGGACGATGGGCATTCTAAGTGAAACGTTCTAAAAGGTAACGCTTAGCCTCAAGCCTCATCAACCGGGAATGACTGAAAATCAGGGGTTATGCAGCAAGGCTATGTGGGTAGCACCCATTGGGGTGAGGTCATCCCTGTCTAGGGACACGCTTAGTGGTGCGGTTGATGATCCGAACCGTGGGGTGATCTTACTCGGGATTATCCAGTAAGGAGTAGTCCCGGTCTTGTGTTGCAGGGGATTGGGAGTAATCCTCGATACGGTGATCTAGGCCACGTACTGTGACAGGTGGTACCCCAGTGCCTAACCATTAGTTGGAAATCCATTCTCCCTACGCGCCTTTTACGAGTTTTGTTTGTATTACCCACTTTGTGGCTAGTAGCTGGAATTTAATCATGTAACAATTTCGGCTATTTTAATAAGTATTTGTATATAGACCCTATTATAATATCAAAGGATTTTGATAAAAATGTTTTAGCTACCGTAAGGTAAAAACCCGACATGTTTATTTGTGGCGTGGTCTTACGAGATGCTTTTGTTTTCAAAGGGTTTTGAAACTTAAAATAATCAATTTGGCCGTATTTTTCTCACGCTGGTATACTAGACTGACTCGAGTGTTATTTTATTATAATGCTCGGGTCAGACCGAGTATTATAGATTACAGGAAAGGATGCTGTGGAGCTCAGGAGAGGAGCTGGAGACCGAGACGTATTATCCGTACTTGTTTATATCCGCTGCTGTGATTATATGAAATTGTCGGGCTGGTAATTGTTGTTTGTTTGAGATATACTCTGATGATATATTGCATAAAATAGATATAGTTTTCATTTTGTGTAAAGATCTGCTATTGACTATTATACTTTGTTCCACTGCGATTGTGAGATTCTGTTATTGTTTAGTTCCTTCTTTCTTCTATCTTCTTTCTTTTTCCTCAACAATCTATTTTTTCTGGCACTTGATCGTCGGCATATTATACCGGGGAGTATTTTGTGTCGATTTTCGAGGGTCGAGAAGGGCGGGTCGTCACAGGTTATAGCATACCTGTTTAGAGAAGAGAAGCAATATACCACAAGAATATTAACCCTTGCTAATTCATAGCCTATGCCATAGCGCAGTAGAAGAGATGATCCATTTTCTAAATGACCCTTGTTTAACATTAGGATAATTACGATTGAGGTGTAACAAAACATGCAACTATGCAAATAATTCGTTGCAATATTAGAGGAGCGAAAACGGGTGGCAAATATAAATACGAAAAGTTTGAGGAAATTGTTTTCTGCTAGCGTAGGAATATTTGGAATTTCAGAAGATTAGGAAAAACTGGATGATGAAATTACAATGCATACAAAGGATGAGAAAGATGCATTGAAAACATAAAGAGGGGAAGGAAAAAGTCTGTAGGAGTGATGAGAGAGAGAAGTTTCATTGAATCATTAAATACAATTGATTGATACTAGATGGAAGACTACAAAAGTGAAAATGAAAGGTCGAAACAATTAAAGAGCTTGTAAAGGAATTCAATTTTAATATTACTGTTCATTTCACAAAATACTCAGAGGGCTTGTGCGTCCTTGAAATACAACTCGGTAATAATATAATAGTATAAATATCTCAAATAGTAAAATACTAATCTCAAAAAAATAAGACATATTGTTCTAATGATGTTCATCTCATATTTGTCTGTTGTTATTGGATGATATGAGAGGAGGTATTTATGTAACGAAATTAGAGTTCTATATATTTATCAAGCTTCGTTTGGTTATGCTTAACTGAATTTTAATTGTTCCGCTTAATTTTTCAAAATTGTTCAGAAAGTGTTTTTGTAATATCGTTGGTGAATTAGTTTTAGAAAAACTTTTAA
This sequence comes from Allium cepa, assembly GCA_030765085.1. Lineage (NCBI taxonomy): Eukaryota > Viridiplantae > Streptophyta > Magnoliopsida > Asparagales > Amaryllidaceae > Allium > Allium cepa. The sequence goes on from CM060939.1 coordinate 627,460,133, forward strand.
ATGGGATTATTGTTACATTTTTTATGTATATATATATATATATATATATATATATATATATTACTACCATGTGATAATAATTTACGAGAAATTTTTGTAAAACACTCTGTTTTAAGTTTCAAACTACAAATTATAAAAAAACAACCTCTCCTCGTAAAACTAAGTTTTAAAAAACATTCATATTTTTAGTTTCAGGCAAAATGCAAATATTTACAAGATATTTAAAGTTTAGAATGCATCTACACTTAAAATTGCAAATGTTTACAATTTTAGTGTAAATATTTACATTAAAAACTATAGATGTTTGCAAAAAAATACAAATATTTGCAAATTTTCTTTGTAAAATAATAAAAACATGTGATTAAGTTCATATTTTGTTTTTGAAAAACATGAAGAAAATGTTGGTCGAAAATGAATATAAAATTGTAATTTTAAATATGTTTTTGAGAATAGTTTTGACAATAAAGAAAAGGTGAGAGGGCGCACTTAAATTTACCCTTGTCCACAACACGCCCGACCCAACCATGCAGCACGACTCTCCACACTGACCACACAAAATTCATTTTATTGTACAAAATCCCCAATTCTCATCTCCTAAACAAAAGTAAACTCAAAGAAAAATGAATTCATATTCCGATGACATTCTCCGATCAATTCTGGAACTTCTGCCGCCTCCAGACCTTGCCCGAGCTGCATGTGTTTGCCGCACATGGCGAGCAATAGCGTCCAACCGTGAAATCCAAGAACACGCATTCAAAAAACCGTGGAACCTCAAGAAAGTTGTCGGCACTCCGATCTCCCACGGCTTTTGGCGTGTGCCGAATCTCCATCGTTTTGCTATATCACACAAGCTCAATAAAGGAGATACTGTTGCTAGTCTTGCTCTTAGATATTCAGTTCAGGTACTTGTTATATTAAATTACAGTATTTGACCATATCGAAACCGAGAGATGCCCATATATAATTAATTGTCATGTGTAACAGTCAAATTTTAGTATTTAAAAGAGCTTTAGAAAGAAGTATCAATTAGCTCTTGAATTCTTCAAGCCTGATCATAAACTGTGGAATGATTTAGATTTTAATTGATTGAAACCAGCGATTTAATACTCAATCCTATACTTTGATTTGGTAGATTGTGTGCTTAAATGAGCTTCAACTGTGAATGTTATTAAAAGAATATCACAAAAAGATTCTTCTTATATTTGGGAGTTCACATTATCAATTTACGTAAATCTTTTCTTCTTGCTTTAACTTCATTTAAGTTATCCCAGCTGATGAAAGCGCTGTACTGGAACAATTACTCTACATGTTTGGGCAAAATCATCTGCACGTTCAACGTTTGCAAAGTGTCTTTGTTTTTTCCATTAAATATGCCAGTTAACCCTTTACAAACAGACTTCAAACTAAATGAGCCATGGTTGCTTATAAGATGCTTCTTAAATATTACATGTATACAATTTTATATGTGGGAGAAGATAGCAAACAAGAACAAAATGTTTCATCTTTTCATTGCAAAAATGTGTAGAAAAGTAACTCACATCAGCTGATGCGAGATTTCCTCGATGCACTTTGCTTTTTCAGTTGTTAGTTTGTAAAGTCTTATTTGTTCAGAGCTTTACAAACTATTTAGTGCATAGTTGCTTTTAACAGATCACTCAATACACCTTTAGTTTAACTAGAACTTGTATTTTCTTCCATAATGTCAAGGTAATGGACATCAAACGACTGAACAATATGATGAGCGAACACGGAATATACTCAAGAGAGAGGCTTCTGATTCCCATAAGCAGCAGCAAATCAAACATTCTAAGTAACAGCACGTGTTTTATCGAAATGGATGCTCATGCAAAAAGAGAAGTTGCAGTGCTATACCTTGATGAAAATGGGCTCCCTGAAATCCCTATTGCTTCCTTGGCCTTGAGTACTGCTATTGAAAGAAGAGGAAGAAGAATGGTTGTTGAGTCTGTGAAAAGAAGCATGCATGTTGATGAGGGAACTGCTGAATATTATTTATCTATTTCGGATGGTGATCCTAGAGCTGCTATTATGCAGATGAGTGAGGATCTTACCTGGGAACAACAAAGAGCTCCTTAGGAGTTAAAGGAATGTTGGTTTGGTTGTCATAAGAACAACCATTAAATTATGGCCATATGCCCATATATAGGTCAAATAAGGATGAAACTGAAAGGACGTGTGTACCATGGCTGAATTGCATATATTATTGTAACTGTATTTGTATTTTTTAGTAATTATGGATGGTAACTTGGGATCTTGATCGACCTTCTCTGGTACATGAATTTGGATCGAAATATCCAGTTGTCTTAATTTAAACAAAGTCTTTTGTTCGTTGATACGTAATCAAATTTGTTTGTTAGACACTTTTAAAACTTACATGTGTGATGAAAAAAGTGTGAATAATCGATATGTTTATAGATTTAACATTTATTATAAGCAAAATTTTTGCTGACAATAACAAAGGAGTGCATGTGGCTAATTCATTTAACATTCTAGATCAAGTCATTGTTGAGGATGCAGTAACTGATTCTGCCGATGCTGTTGTTTTAAGAACTAATAATTCAGAGGAAGTTAGGGAGTTCTTGAATGCTATGGAGCCAGTGACCGTGGTAGGGAATAGGTATGTGGAGAAAGGAGGTGATGACAAGGTCGAGGAGGACAGTGTGCAAATTCTGGAAGTAGATCAAGATACTGCTTGTGGTAGAAATTACAAATTAGTGACAGTTCTAACATTACTATTAAGAGACATGGAGGACTTAAACAAGCTGAGGAGGTAACATTGCTAGGGTTTTTGGTAAAAAGGAAGATATCATGTAGAAGGCCGACAAAAGGGCAGGAGTGAAATCTTTGGAGTATACAGCTTCAACAGGTAAGCCTTCTCATCTCTTTTATATATGGTATAATTCATGTTCCAGCTCCTCTTAATTCACTCACTTCTAAGCAATTATATGACACCGCTATAAAAGTAGGTATAACCTTTAATAACGGCGACGAGGATTGAAAACCTTAAATCATTAAAGATGGTAGGCTTTTAATAACTTCTGAAAATATTATCTTGGAATGTAAGGTGTTCAGGCACCCCCTAAATGTGCTAAAGTGAAGAATTTGTGTGATAACCTTACTGTTAATTAACTAATTAATTTAATTATGGATAATTAATTTATAATTATGATTTGTGAAATTAAATTTAGTGTTGAGAATAATTGATTAGATTTAAATAAGAAATAATTTTCATTTCTTAAATAGGATTTAAATTTAAAATTTCGAAATATTATTATTTAAATTAGGTGTTTAGAGTGAAGTGTTAATATTGAGAATTTTTGTTGAAATGTAATTTTTGAATAGTTAATTGGATTGATAAATAGAGAAATTAATTTATGATTTTGTGTAACATTGTTAGAGAAGTGGTGTTGTATTAATGATAAAACAAAACAAATTAGCAACACTTCCTTTGTATGAAATTAGCAACACTTGCTATTGGATCCAAAACCAAACCCCATTTAGCCCATTTTGAATAGTTAGAAGAGAAAACCGTATGTTTCCTTACTCTGTTCATTTTTATTTATGAAACCAGTAAACTCCTCCCTCTTCCTTGCTTTTCAACCTTATATTCAATCATCAAATTAAACGAAGGGCTTTTGGTCAATATTTGTAGAAATCAAAGCTAGGTAATCTTCTCTACCTTCTAGACCTATAAAAGTATGATTATTGTTTCGTTTTTAATCTAAGTGTTGCTGGTTGGATTTAGGCTTTTGAGTATTTAGATGTATTTGAGATTAGCAAAGAGATTACAAGATAGTTAGCAAGGCTTTCGATTAGATTAGCAAGCTATAGGAAGTTTTAAAGGTGAGTTAATTACTCTCATATATATTTCTAAATTTTGTTGCTGTATTTAGTTATTTTAATGATTTTTTGATTAAATTGTTTGCAAATTTGATTGTAAACTTGGATGATTGTTTGGTTGTTGTTTGTTGGCAATTTGGTGTGAAATTTGCTACAGTAAAATAGCAATATTATGGTGTACAATAATTCAAAACGGCTCATTCTTATTGCTGTAAAAAGATTTTCAACTAGCTACAACTTCTCTTTTAGTCGCTTGTCGAAATTCTGCTGATTCAGTGGTCTAAATTGATTTAGAAACTGATGGTGTAACGTCCCGCCTTTTTATACGATTTAAATCGACGATAAACCACACACGTCAGACTTAAACCATACAGAAGGGCGGATAGTTATGGGGTAAATAAGAAAAAGCAGGAGAATAAAAAGAACAAAACAGAATCATGCAGCGGAACGATAAAATATAATAATCAAATATACAGTTCATGAAGCTGTTTTAAGAAAACATTTGGTTATACTTATACAATATATATCAGAGTTACACATACCAAAAAATAATAACAATGCGGCCGAATACAGTGTGTAGTGGAACGGTATAATATAATAATAATAATGAAACCATCGTCTTCGTCCTCCAGAAATAAAGTCTTCGATCCTGAAATGCTCGGACTGACCCGAGCGAATTGAAAAGACAAAACACTCAAGTCGGAACTGAAAGATCTTATGTAAGTTAAATCAACTGAAATAAATATGAGTGTAACGACGTCGGAGATGTTTACGGGGTTTGACATCTCCTATCCAGTGTCTAACGTGAGTGCAGTAACTTAAGAGATGCCGAGATTCACACCTCCTAAGGATCCGTTAAACTATTTACTATGTAGTAATATTTCGCTATTATAATAATGTTTATAGTAAAATAAACATACTTTTAAATAGCGTTAAGGAGTGACCCAATATTCCCCTTAACACGTAATAGTCCCAGTAGTCCATCCAATATCATAGTCCCTCCTGATCGGGAAGCCACCAGAGGATACCACACGGACTGCGGTAGAAAACCAAACTCGCACAAGGCGCGATAGGGTAGGTGACACGACACAACTAGGTAATGCCAGAGTAGATATACCAATTACGCTTCCTGGTCGGTGGTAACGCGTAGCACGTAGCTACCGCCCACCTCGAGCCACACCCCCAAATAAAAAAATCAAAAGTGGCCACCGAATCAATCCAAAAGTCAAAGTATAATATCGAAGGGATGTGTCCGATCAAAGGTGCTACCTCATTAACCTGTCAATCACTCCTGTTTTAGCCACCTTATGCCAACTCACGGGAGTAGGGTCCACGTATTTACCTCAAAGGAAACGTCGCCACCATCCTACTTCATTCTGGAATCTCCACCGCGCACACGGCTGTTAAAGTGGTTTTCGGAGTTGGCAGAGAGTATGACAACTTCCGATCCCTGTCTCTTTAACAACCAAACGTTATTATCGCGGTCTTTTCAAAATAGTTTACATTTTAAAACCAGAATATAACGTTCGTTTCAAAACATATAAATATGATATCATTTCTTTTTTAAAAACCCAAATCAATATTATTTTCAAATATATCCTTTTTTGAAACCATAACATTTCCAAAGTTATAATATTTCGAAACCAAAACTTGAAATATAGCCTATCATAACTTAAAACTTTGAATTTCATAACTTTGAAACATACTACACCACTTAAATGGTTTAATATTAAATTTCTTTAATATAAAAAAGTAGCTTCCTCACCTTCACAAATCAATTCCAAATAGAGATTTAAATTCCCCAAGTAAACCAATATAATTTCCATATTTCAAAGCTTTAATTATTCCACCATTTCAAAACTTATTCTTTGATAATTTCATATATAACAATTTGGACTACTTATTTAGATTTGAAACGTTTACTTAACAAATCAAATATCATTTTAGCAAAACCTTTAGACTTCAAATTACTAGATATTCTTCCAATTTAATTAACTTGATAATATTCATTTAAATCAATTTGACATTAAAACTTCTAAACAAAATCAATTTATAAGATCATACCTTTTAAATCTAACTTTATTTACATTTCCAATCAAATTTCGTGGATAATTCTTAGATACTTTAATTCCAATCAAAAACACATTTATCTTTCAACCTTAATTTTATTTGATTCAAAATAAACTCTATATACAATAGAATTTAAATAGATACATAACCATATTATATAAAAGAAATCAAACTTTATTATTTAGCTTATTTTGTAATTCAAAACAAATTTATACATAGCTAAAATAAAATAGAATTTATATAACATCTAAAATCAATATCTATATAATCCATATATTTCTTTACAAAACCATAGAAATCATTTCAAAATATTATATATATAGACCACGGTGTCTGTATAAAATTTTCTATCCTATGGTCAAGTGATACAGATATTTATCATTTCAGTCCGCAATTTAAAATAAAAAAATAAAAATACGGTTGTATATCATTTCAAATCGCAATCCCGAATCAAAATATAACAAATAAAAAACTTGCAGATTATAATGATACAAAATAAACATCCATTCATCCATCAACAAATCACACATCCATCACAATCATCATCCAAAACAGTCAATATCAATATCAATAGATAACTGATAATATATAACAGGTATTTAACTGGCAGTTATATTCAATAATAAATGAAATAACGATTTAATTTAAATAAATACAATTAACTGAGATGATGATTAAAGTATACGAAACAATCATAAATAAATGCATAATCACAACAAAATTAAATTTAACAAACATAAGAAATTTTAGAAATTGTGAGTGGGTTAAAACACTCACTTTTTGAATTTAAATTCAATTTAAACCCAAAAATTTGACAGTGTTCGAATTCACCCAAACCAGCGTTATAAAGTCCGGAATTTCAATACGATCATAACAAAAGAAACCGCATGTAAATTGGATATCATACGTGAAAGTTATTGAAATAAAACGGGTTGAAATCAAATAAAAATAAAAATAAAACAAAATAAAATAACCAACTATACCATGTCACGTCATCCTTCTCTCCAACACGCACGCACTCAGCTACTCACGAAACCGAACTCAGCCGAACCCAATCCAAGGTCGTTTGACCCAACTTTGACAGTCTCCCTCTCCTTCGTCGCACCGCCGTAAGCCGAAGCGCCACTACCGCATAACTTGCGCCGCCCCTCTCTACTAACTGCCGAGGTCCGACCACCTCAAACGCCACCGGCCGCCGCCCCCCTTCAAACCCTAATTGAATTTAATAGCACGGTCTTGCCATTAACTCCACGAACAAACTGCACAGATCGACTCCCCTCGGCCCCCTCTACAATACCCAGAAACGATTTGATGATCTGTTGCAGTTGATCGGAGCGCGACGGATGGCCGAAACTTCTTCCTAAATTTTCGGTCAACCGAAAAACCAGATCGAAAAACGGACTGCAGATCTGACTTGTGCTCTTCGAGAGCTTCGAAATATATTTTTTCTGAATTTTCTGAGGAGTTTGGATTTTTGACTTTGATTTTGAAATGGAATTGGATCTAGAATTTTGTTATCTGCCATTGAGGAAGAAAGATAGCTGAATTGCGTACAGGCAAATGAGAATGAGGGGAATTATGGTTTATAACCGGGTTTATATAGGTAGGTCAGAAATTAGAATGGATGGATAAGGTTGGATATACGCGTTAACGACAAAGTGGCCCAAAAGCTCGTTCTGACCCAGAATGAAATTGGATAAACCCATACATCAAAATAGGTGTTTAAAAATATTTTAAACGCGATGGAAAAAGTTTCACATCCAAATTCCATCATATGAAGAAGTTATGCTAAAATCTTTCAAATTGATTTCAATTTATAGATTTCAAGGCGTTTTGAGTCCGTACGAATAAACGACAAGTCCGATCACTACGAAACTTGAAACCCTACAATAATTCACCGTTACGGATCCGATGAAACTGGTTTCGTCGAAATCCGTCAGTGGCCAAAATGGCTATTTTTCCATTAATTAAATAAATTAATAATTAATTAATTAAATCAAATTTTCATTTTAAATTCTATAATTGACCAATTTAATCATTTTTAAATTTCTTAGTCCTTTGTACTAATTTAAACAATTTAGGTGTCCATTTAGAGTTAATAAATTCATCAATTCCAGTATTAACCTCAATTTATTGAATTCGGAATTTATAAATAAATTTTCAAAAACTCCATTTAATTACATCAATCAAAATTATATCAATTCATTATTGTCAAATAGATGGGTTTCATTGGATTCAAAACTATTGCATTAATATTTTCTTATTACATCTTTATTTCAATTAACGAAAAATTTAATGTTAAATTCTACTTATTTCAATAAACTCAATTATTTAACTTTAATTTCAAATAAGTAAATAAATCCCGATTCCCATTCTTTAAATATTTAATTCATTTAATTGCAATTAATCCTTTTATTTAATTTTAAATTCCAATAAATTAATAAAGCTTTATTCCCGATCCTTATAACTCACAAATTGTCCAATATGAATAACCGTACCATTATTTACAAATATTACATTAATTAACATTAACGTAATATTAAATTATAATTACTGTAACAAATTTCAAAGTTTTAAATTTACAAGCTACATACATAGGTAACATATAATAATCGTTACCGTTAACCTTTAGTCACATTAATAGGCTTTTATTGCTCACAAAACAATGTTAACATTTATTTTCATAATGCTAATTTCATTCACTCTATCCATTACTACATTTATATCCATTAAAGAAATATTTAATTACTTTTATTCGAAATAACCGTCTATCACCAATATACTCTTTATAATACTTGTATGGTTATTCTCCACAAACAATTGTCATCCATCCTATTATTTCACTCATTATTTATAATTAAAATCTCAATTAAATCTATTTATCTTGATTTCATTCTTTTATTACACCATTTATTACTTTACAAAATAAAATAACATTTAAACTCATCATTGTAATACCAAATTTCATTTTAAATCCAATTGATTTCCAAATCAAAGTTTATACGTATTTCAAACAACTATTATAATTAGTCCCAAAACGTTGGTTTTATTAAATGACCATTTATTAATGTTTAATTTCCTTAATTTAATCCAATGCTTATATTTTGTTTTCATATATTCAGTTTGTAGCTACGTATACGTCTTCATTAATTCCATTGATTTGCATTAACTCCATTCCATAAATCTACATCCAATTACTACTTTAAAATAAGTTTACGTTTCTATTAATTTCCATTCGCACTTCCATTATTTTATATTACAATCATTAAACTAATGTTTATCATCAACACAAACATCATGAATACTTATCAACCTGCATCATCCTTATTACATTAATTTACCTTTTATCCCATTATAAATTAATGCGCACATTAATAAATTCATATTTACATCCACTTCCATATATAAATTTTGTAACCAAGTTATAGCATTTACATTTTTTTTCTTATTTTAATTAATTACCAAATATTCATATTTACACTCAATTATAACCTTGCAATCTTAACAAATCCAGAAATTTATCTACTTGGTTTCAAACTTTTTATTCATCAATTGCTGCCCTATAAATAAACTTACGTTTCTATTCAATTTGCATTATTTCCAATTAATGGTAATATATATTTTAAATTGTTAATTTCAATTTCAATTGCTACATCTAATTTCTATCATTCGTTCCCATATAAATTATAAGATTTTTATTTCTTTCTAAATTTAAATTAAAAATCTTATTAATTTAATTTATTTTAAACATTGAATTTTATGGGTCGTTACACTCTCCCCCACTCAAAACTTTTCGTCCTCGAAAAGGAAAAGAAGGGAAAAGAGGAACTTATAAATCAATATGTATTATTCAAATATTATTCATAACACTAATTTTACGGAATAGGATAATTTAAATAAATATATATATATTTATAACCAATTAAATCTTTTATATTCAAATTATAAAGTTTGGAAACATTTTCAAATATTTTCTAAGTCCAAAATTTACGGGAAATTTCGGCTGTCTCCTTTGTACGGAGAGGCTCGGAAGAAAATATAATATCAATATAACAATATACAACATATATTTACCAAAATAATATATATCCCAACCCGGGAAAACAATATAATAACGCTATAAACCGTAATCCGAAAATGTACCTATTAGTCGGGCAATTAACGCTTATTTTATAGAACCAAAAGCAGTAGCAATTGCTTCCATAATCTGCATTTCACTTATATAATCTAAAAGGGTTAACAATTATATAAATGAAATATTAAAGTTGTTTCACCCATAAACAAACAAATCAATACAACCAACGACCACTTGTCATATAAAAATCAACATAAATCAAACATTCATTCATATCAAACAAATAAATAGTTGTTCGGGTTCAAAACTTTAAATTGTACGGAATGAGAAATAACTACTAAGTTACACCATTTACTCAACAGTCTTAGATGAAACTAAATAGATTATTCATTCATCCAAACAATTTTAAAGTATCCTTACCCAAACAACCATAAACCAAACAAACAACCAACAATTTCAGAAAATAGATCAAATTCATTCTTATTTATTTCATTTCATAAATATTTGTTGTTTGATTTATTTTCTTTCATATAGTGATTTATCTTTTTAATTTACATTTTTTTCTTCTCACTTATTTCTTACAATTATTCAATTTCTCAGTATTTCAATTATACTTAAGTGTATAACAACTACAACACCAAATTCTTATTTATTTAAGAATTTCATTAATTACTTTCGTTACCTCAAGTTTATTACTTGTATAATATCTATTACATCTTCTTATTAACATTTCAACTTTTGTATCTTTTGGTAAGTCATATACATGCTTTTAAGGATTAATAGAAAGTTACCCAAGTTTATTTTTATTTCTTTTAATTAACTAAACGTTCAACAATATTATTCCTTGTTTCATAGGTTACAGTTTCAAATTACCTTTAATTTCATTCATAACCTAGCATTAAATTACTTATTTTAATTAAAGGCTCCAATTATTAATTAACTTCCATTTAACTACACTAATTGAAACTGTAAAATAACGGAAACTTAAGAATTTAAATACCGGGTTAAATTTCAAATCATTTTAAAGATAATAGATAAAGGTTTATACTTAAAACTTATATATCCAATTATAATTAAAACAATTAAAATTTATATTTGGTTTATCAAAACAAATCTGCAGTAACTACTACAGTGGCCTTCCCACTTCGAAACTCGAAAATGAATGTCGGTGATGCGGCCGCCATCACCGAAATTATTTTCCAACGACAGAGAGGGGAGTATAGAACTTATTTCTTTCCAAAATTCTTTAAAACAATTCTTTCAATTTATATTGAAATATTTATATCAGAGAATACTTATAAACAATATTATTATATTCAAAAATTATTCGAAAGAAATTTTCAAAAGCCCGGAACTTAAGTTCTAAATTCTCAATTTCATTTATTTTATTTTCTATCTTATTTCAATGATTATTTATAATTTTCATCACCTGACAACCAATATATTACAACCAAATATATATCGTTTATAAAAATTTATTTTTTATATATAGAAAATATAATAGGCAAAATTATTTCATTCACCTATATTAAAAACAAATATTATGTCGGTCCATCCTATTAAGTGTTTAGAAATCCCTATTGATGTCATAGCATCCCATGCATCAACCAGAATTTATAAATACAAAACGAAACAAATTAACACAATATTAAAACCTTTTTAATACACTAACAAATGCGCTTTCTCATATATATACGCTCAGTGACTCATCATGGGTATTACTACCCTATTATTAAAGAGTCGGACCCCACAAAGCCAAGGTTTATCGCTAAACCAAAGCTCTGATACTAGATGTAACGTCCCGCCTTTTTGTACGCTTTAAATCGACGATAAACCACACATGTCAGACTTAAACCACACAGAAGGGCGGATTGTTATGGGGTAAATAAGAAAAAGCAAGGGAATAAAAAGAACAAAACATAATCTTGCAGCGGAACGATAAAATATAATAATCAAATATACATATCATGAAACTGTTTTAAGAAAATATTTGATTATACTTATACAATATATATCAGAGTTACACATACCAAAGAATAATAACAATGCAGCGGAATACAGTGTGTAATGGAACAGTATAATATAATAATAATAATGAAATCTTCGTCTTCGTCCTTCAGAAATAAAGTCTTCAATCCTGAAGTGCTCGGACTGACCCGAGCGAATTGGAAAGATAAAACACTCGAGTCAGAATTAAAAGATCTTATATAAGTTAAATCAACTGAAATAAATATGAGTATAACGGCTTCGGAGATGTTTACGGGGTTTGACATCTCCTATCCAGTGTCTAACGTGAGTGCAGTAACTTAAGAGATACTCGGGATTCACACCTCCTAAGGATCCGTTAAACTATTTACTATGTAGTAATATTTCGCTATTATAATAATGTCTATAGTAAAATAAAAATACTTTTAAATAGCTTTAAGGAGTGACCAAATATTCCCCTTACCACGTAATAGTTTTTGTAGTCCATCCAATATCATAGTCCCTCTTGATCGGGAAGCCACCAGAGGATACCACACAGGCTACGGGAGAAAATCAAACTCGTATAAGGCGCGATAGGGTAGGTGACATGACACAACTAGGCAATGCCAGGGTAGATATGCCAATTATGCTTCGGGGTTGGTGGTAACGCGTAGCGCAGCTACCGCCCACCTCGAGCCACACCCCCAAATAAAAAAATCAAAAGTGGCCACCGAATCAATCCAAAAGTCAAAGTATAAAAAGGGATGCGTCCAATCCAAGGTGCTACCTCATTAACCCATCAACCGCTCCTGGTTTAGCCATCTTATGCCAACTCACGGGAGTTGGGTCCATGTATTTACCTCAAAGTAAACTCCGCCACCATCCTACTTCATTCTGGAATCTCCACCACGTACATGGTTGTTAAAGTGGTTTTCAGGGTTGGCAGAGAGTATGACAACTTTCGATCCTGGTCTCTTTAACAACCAACGTTATTATAACACCGCGGTCTTTTCAAAATAGTTTATACTTTCAAACCAGAATATAATGTCCTTTTCAAAACGTATAAATACGATATCATTTCTGTTTTAAAAACCCAAATCAATATTATTTTTAAATATATCCTTTTCTAAAACCCTAACATTTCCAAAGTTATAATATTACGAAACCAAAACTTAAAATATAGCCTTTCATAACATAAAACTTTGAATTTCATAACTTTGAAACATACTACACCACTTAAATGGTTTAATATTAAATATCTTTAATATAAAAAATAGCTTCCTCACCTTCACAAATCAATTCCAAATAGAGATTAAAATTCCCCAAATAAACGAATATAATTTCCATATTTCAAAGCTTTAATTATTCCACCATTTCAAAACTTATTCTTTGATAATTTCATATATATCGATTTCGACTACTTATTTAGATTTGAAACATTTACTTAATAAATCAAATATCATTTTAGCAAAACCTTTAGACTTCAAGTAACTGGATATTCTTCCAATTTAATTAACTTGATAATATTCATTTAAATCAATTTGATATTAAAACTTCTAAACAAAATCAATTTATAAGATCATACCTTTTAAATCTCACTTTATTTACATTTCCAATTAAATTTTGAGGATAATTCTTAGATACTTTAATTCCAATCAAAAACACATTTATTTTCAACCTTAATTTTATTTGAGTCAAAATAAACACTATATACAATAGAATTTAAATAGATACATAACCATATTATATAAAAGAAATCAAACTTTATTATTTAGCTTATTTTGTAATTCAAATTTTTTTTATACATAGCTAAAATAAAACAAAATTTATATAACATCTAAAATCAATATCTATATAATCCATATATTTCTTTACAAAACCATAGAAATCATTTCAAAATATTATATATATAGACCACGGTGTCTGTATAAAATTTTCTATCCTATGGTCAAGTGATACAGATATTTATCATTTCAATCCGCAATTTAAAATAAAAAAATAAAAATGCGGTTGTATATCATTTCAAACCGCAATCCCGAATCCAAATATGACAAATAAAGAACTTGCAGATTATAATAATATAAAATAAACATCCATTCATCCATCAACAGATCACACATCCATAACAATCATCATCCAAAACAATCAATATCAGTATCAATAAATAACTGATAATATATAACAGGTATTTTACTGGCAGTTATATTCAATAATAAATGAAATAATGATTTAATTTAAATAAATGCAATTAACTAAAATGATGATTAAATTATATGAAACAATCATAAATAAATGCATAATCACAACAAAATTAAATTTAACAAACATAAGAAATTTTAGAAGTTGTGAGTGGGTTAAAACACTCTCCTTTTGAATTTAAATTGAATTAATTCAGTTTAAACCCAAAAATTTGATAGTCTCCGAATTCGTCCAAACCAGCGTCATAAAGTCCGAAATTTCAGTACGATCCTAACAAAAGAAACCACGCGTAAATTGGATATCGTACGTGAAAGTTATTGAAATAAAACCGGTTGAAATCGAATTAAAATAAAAACAAAACAAAATAAAATAAAATAACCAACTACACCCTGCCACGTCATCCTTTTCTCTAACACGCACGCAATCAGCTACACACGAGACCGAATGCAGCCGAACCCAATCCAAGGTCGTTTGACCCAACTTTGACCGCCTCCCTCTCCTTCGTCGCACCGCCGTAGGCCAAAGCGCCACTACCGCAGAGCTCGGGCCGCCCCACTCTACTCACTGCCGAGGTCCGACCACCCCAAACGCCACCGGCCGTCGCCCCCTTCAAACCCTAATTGAATTTAATAGCACGATCTAGCCGTTAACTCCTCGAACAAACTGCACAGATCGACCCCCCTCGGTCCCCTCTACAGTACCCAGAAACGATTTGATGATCCGTCGCAGTTGATCGGAGCGCGACGGACGGCCGAAACTTCTTCCTAAATTTTCGGTCAAATGAAAACCCAGATCGAAAAACGGACTGCAGATCTGGCTTGCGCTCTTCGTGAGCTTCGAAATATATTTTTTCTGAATTTTCTGAGGAGTTTGGATTTTTGACTTTGATTTTGAAATGGAATTGGATCTGGAATTTTGTTGTCTGCCATTGAGGAGGAGAGATAGCGGAATTGCGTACATATAAATGAGAACGAGGGGAATTAGGGTTTATAACCGAGTTAATATATAGGTAGGTCAGAAATTAGAATGGATGGATAAGGTTGAATATGCGTGTTAACGACAAAGTGGCCCAAAAAGCCCGTTCTGACCCGAAATGAAATTGGGTAAACCCATATATCAAAATAGGTGTTTAAAAATATTTTAAACGCGATGGAAAAAGTTTCACATCCAAATTCCATCGTATGAAGAAGTTATGCTAAAATCAATATTTTTCAAATTGATTTCAATTTATCGATTTCAAGGCGTTTCAAGTCTGTATGTGACGCCCCACCTCTATACCCACGCTAGCCAAGAACATTACTGTGAATGCTGTCAACTAGCACAGAGAATAAGGCTGTCGAGGAGTGACCATCTGTATAATTGCTTTGTGCGAGTACCGATATACCGGATAAAATAAAACTTTTCATCTCAAGAGGAAATCCGACACACCGACACAAACTCAAAGCTACTACACAGTGGCTATAAAGGACTTCGGAAACAAATATAGAAATAAACATAACACAAATCAGTCACAGACAATTCATATCACAAAGGCGGAAATAGATATGAATATTATACATGAAAGTGTATATCAGAGTAGTGGTCTAAAAAGATCCACAATAACACAAAAGAATAGTTACATGAACTACACAAAAGAATAAGTATACATTATGGAGTCTGTATCTCAAATGTATACAACAAAAACTACTAATCTAAGTAGTAAGCAAAAGGTCAGGGTAATGGATCCCCGGAGAGAAGTCAAGTCGAAGCACCTGCAACATCTCGGTCTGACCCGAGTATTATTTATAAGAAAATAATAAACGGATCAGTCTAACTATAAATATCAGATAACATGATATAGAATAGGAGATATGACTAAACACATAATAATCACAATGCCAAGCTGTGATATATATAAGTAATTGAAAATCAACAAGAGATTAATCAATATCACGATAATCTACTCAAGATAAAAAGGAATGTCATACTCCTAATTTCATTCACCAAGCCACAATAAATGACATATAAGATATGGCATAGACGTATAATATCCATAATGGCATACTACTACAAGTATGTAAATGATAATCAACAAACGATTAATCAATATCAAAGAATCTTCTCAAAGATCCAAAAAGGGTGTCATACCCAAAACTTGTATTCACAACAAGTTAATGACACACGAATTCACCTATGCACAAGAATTGATAAATCATATCAATAGAAATCACAAAGTTGGCGAAACATAAATTCCAGAAATCAACACAAGAAATCCAGTCAATGACACACAAATTCACCTATGCACAAGAATTGATAAATCATACCAATAGAAATCACAAAAATAGGTGAAGTATAAACTCCAGAATTCGACACACGAAATCTAGAAATTTCATAAAATAAAGGGGGGGGGAGGCCTATCACATGAACGGGAGCATGAAAACTCACCAACAGCTATAACACATGAACGAGAAGCTATCTCATGGTAGCTAGCCATTAATTGGACACACGAATGGTCCGAAGACCTGACACACGAATGGTCCGAAGACCGTGGGTTGCTACCCCACCAAATTTGAGTCGAAACTCCACAAAGCAGACAAAGAGACATCGCACGACTGCTAGTCTAAATCACAAAAATGATCGTCATGATCACCGAGAAGTGTCAATTACAGTAAGCTAGTAAATATATGAGCTTAGCTTCATGTCCCATAACCACTAGCTGAACTTAAATATTTACGAACAAATTGTAGATCTCCACTAGAAAATTGTCACAAGAGATTCAATCGAACAAGTCCAAGAATTAACCGAGCAAGTAAACGCAAGCGTTTCATACCACTTGTTTTACTAAGCCGTTTAATTAGATTTCTCATACGAGTGAGGTAAAGGTTTGTGTATACTAGTAGATTGGAAAACGGTTTTATAAACGAGTTTGATATTGAAAATATAGTTGAAATCTTTTTGGTGAAGAGGTTTTGATATTTAATACTAGTATTGAAACCTTTATATTTTTAAAGTGACAAATCACAAAAATGATTGTAGAACAATCAATCAATAAAATTCACACACGAAGATGTGAATAAAAGTCCAACGAAACCGATAAAGAATCCATCGAAATGGATATTCAAAAGAATCCCTAAAAAGGAGTCATCAAGGTCATAATAAATGATAACAACAAATAAGATCATCACGAATCGATTTAAATTGGAAATTCAATCCAAAAAGGCAAAATGGACTCAAACAGCAGGTTCAGTCGACTGAACAGAGTTTTCAGTCGACTGACCCTGTACCTGGAAATTTTCCAGGTTCAGGAAACTTTCTGTTTCCAGATTCAGTCGACTGAACAGACTTTTCAGTTAACTGAATCATGCCTGGAAACTTTCGGGTTCCAGGTTCAGTCGACTGAACAGAGTTTTCAGTCGACTGAATCATGCCTGGGCTGTTTTTCAGCCTTATTCAAATGAAGAGCAAACTCTTCCAAAATGCAACCGGACGAACATTGGCTCTAAGGGTTTATGCCAATCGGCAACCCGACCCTATATGCTCCTCGGTGCATCACTAAAAGCATGATCAAACATCCATAAAAGGATTTTCACACAAATTTGACTTAAAAATCCAAAAGTTGGAATATTCACAAAACCAATCCAAATCAAGAGCAAATGCACATGAATAAGTGTTAGGAATTCATACCCAACAACCAAAGGTAATTATAGTCATAGATGTGAGATAAAAATCTCACCTTTGAACTAAATTTATGAAGATGAAGCTTGAAAGCAAAGGGGAATCAACCACTCTTCAAAACCAACTCTAGAAGCTTGAATCTAAGCTTAAAAGAAGAACATTCCCTAAGTTAGGTTTAGGAAATTTCTGAAATTGAATGGAGAAAGAGTTGGAGAAGAAGAAGAGAAGCTTACCAATGGGTTCTTCTTGAGTTTGGAGCAAGAACTTGAGCTAGCAAGAGGAACTAGGGCTTGGAGTTTCTAATTCCCTTTCCTCTCCACCATTTTCAGTTGGAGCTTGAGTTTGAGGAGTTGGAATGAAGTAATGAAGAGGAGAGGGGGAATGGGACTGAGTTAGTAAGTGGTTAATTGGCTCAGCCCAAACCAAAACCCTAAATGAAAAAGTGGTAAAAATCAACTTTCTCCAAACATATCGAAGCTTATACTCAAAAAGGTCGCAAACGGCATTTTGAACTCAATGGAGGTGGTCTCGAGTTCTAATTCGACCGTATGCAAAAAGTAGGTTTTCGGACTAAAATCCGATGAATGATAAAATATTTAAATAAAATATTTAAATATAAAATCGATAAATATGTGGGTTGTTACAGACTCCCCTCCTTAAAGAAATTGCGTCCTCGCAATAATTAAGAAGGAAATATAAGAAGTAACAACTATAGAAGCATATTAACACAAAAGAAAATTTGAATCATGAAGTTCACCATAAAGAGCACGAAGGAGTAAATCCGAAAGTTTTCGTTCGTTGAATTCTCAAGATTTCACATGAGCAATCCTTAGGATTTGAGAACCATTGAACTTCTATCAAAAAGAATATCTTTATATCGAAGGCGCTTAACCTCCGAAGCAATGATGCGAATGGAATGGTGCTCAAAAGTAAAATTTGGTGAAACTTCAATCCCTCAATAATGCCGGACTCAAGAATAAAAACCGGAAACATAAAAGCATTTCCATAGTTAAAAGACGTGGAAAACGTCAAGAATAGCAGAAAGTTGAGCCGGTGCAACGGCGTAGTACAATCACGGTACGCCCAAGAAACTAGAAACTCGAATAATTTGGAACACCGACGTAGTACAAAGACGGTACGTCCAGTGAACCAAAAAGCCAAGTCATTGATGTAGTGCAAACGGTACATCCAATGAAGCAAACAGCAAAGACATCGATGTAAAACAAACGGTACATCCGATGAATCAAAAGCAAAGACATCGATGTAGTACAAACGGTACATCCGATGAATCAAAAGCAAAGACATCGATATAGTACAAACGGTACATCCGATGAATCAAAAATCAAAGACATCGATGTAGTACAAACGGTACATCCGATGTATCCAAACAGCAAAGACATCGATGTAGTACAAACGGTACATCCGATGAATCAAAAGCAAAGACATCGATATAGTACAAACGGTACATCCGATGAATCAAAAATCAAAGACATCGATGTAGTACAAATGGTACATCCGATGAATCAAAAATCAAAGACATCGATGTAGTACAAACGGTACATCCGATGAATCAAAGACACTGATGTAGTACAAACGGTACATCCAATGTATCCAAAGAAAATAATTCGGAACACCGACGCAGTACAAAAATGGTACGTCCAATGAACCGAAGCCCGAATGATTTTGGAACACCGACGTAGTACAAAAACGGTACGTCCAATGAACCGAAGCCCGAATGATTTCGAAACACCGACGTAGTACAAAAACGGTACGTCCAATGAACCGAAGCCCGAATGATTTCGAAACACCGACGTAGTACAAAAACGGTACGTCCAATGAACCGAACACAGTAAAAGAACATCGGACGCAAGTTCATAAAAGAAATGAGAAGAAACTCAATAAAACGAAGTACATCAAAACGCCCGATGAACTTGATAAAAAGATAATTTCATTCGGTCATCAACAAAGAAACAACCCCTTGTTGCTTACGACTAAACGCATTGGAAATACGATTTCCCCTTCGGGAATAAAAAGAATATCAAGATCATAGGAAGCTAGGAACTCGAGTCAACATGCAGTTCCTTAAGAGAACATAAATATTCCAAAGATTTATGATCGAGGTAGAGAACAAATTTCTCATCCAAATATGATGATGTCAAATTCCAAAACCAAAAACAATAGCCACGAACACTAGATCATGAGTGGCATATCTAGTCTCGATAAGCTATAATGATTTAGAAGCACAAGTGATAGCACGTTCTCCTTTGCAAGAGAATGGCATTCCAAACCAATACGACTAGTATCGATACAAATAGCAAAGTCTTGGTTCCCCTTCAGGAATCACAAGAAAGAATAAGAGTATCGAAAAGAAAGAACTTCTTTTAAATAATTCTCTTCCACGAAAAGTTAGAACTTTCAAAAATCAAAATTATTTCGATGTAAAAATATTTCTAGAAGAATTTACATTTTACAAGTCAATATATCGTGTCTGATTGTGACATCAAAGCGTTTAGGAAATTCCTATCGATAACGTTGATCAAGCGCATCGACCAAAATTCTTGAAGCACTCAACGGGCAATACAATCACAAAATCATCTTTTATAGGATAAATAAATCTCTTAAAAAGTTTTAAGAATATTCTTTGTTCGTTTCAAGAACAAAATCCAGTTTTACTTATAAATAAATCTTATGAAAAAGATTTGCAAAATTTTAAATTACTATTTTCATCCAAAATCAATAAATACAAGAATGGTCTCATCGAAATATTCATAGAATATTCGATTTATAAAATGGATGAAATAAGCTGGACAAATTGAATGACAAAATAAGTCATTCATAAGAATCATAACGAGTGCGGAATGCGGTACTTCCGCAACTCGTAGCAAACGAAAACCGGTGGTAAAGTCAAACTAAAAAGACCTTAGTATCACACAAAAGATTACTTAGGTGATAATCCTAAGACAAGCTCAAAAATATCGAAAAATTTCTCTAACTACATGAATGAGAGAAATAACACTTTCCTTATAAGTGGGCTTAAGGAATAAAATGATTCCACCAAATTGGAATCAAAATCACAAAGGAAAAATAGAAATCTGCTTAACAGATTGAAAATGTCGAGGATGAATAGACCACACGGGACAAAGGATATGACCTCATAATAATCAAGCCAATCCGTACAAAAGTAAATTCCGAAGCCGAAGTAAATATCGGCTCGGAAAGAAAAGTCACATAAAACAATCTCGACATCTAAACAAAAGCAAATTGAGTGTTGCAGATCTACCATCCAGATTCACAATCCTCAAAGAAGTCATCAAGCCCAAAATATTCAAAGAAAAAGAATCGACAAGTACTTTTGATATAAAAATAATGAGATGAAACTCATATCAAAAAGAACTCGAATAAGAAGATCACAAAATAAATGTAATCAAGGATTAAATGAGAAATACCTTGACCAAGATAAGAGTTGCTAGGAACTTGCAGCCTTCCTTCTCTCTTGCTTGGAAGCTTAGGACACGAAGATAAAAGATGGCCCGAACCTTTGCAAAAGCGACAAAAGAGGGGTTTCGGACACTCCCTTGCATAATGGTTCGTGGAACCACAATTGTAGCAATGACCACGACTAGAGGTAGGAGTCTTTGCTACCGGAATTTGTTGCTTCCCTTTCTTATTAGAATTGGGGCCTTTGAACTTAATTGGCCTCTTCGAGTTATTGTCGAAGTTCTGTTGGGCACGCACAACTTCAACACCACCTTCATTATCGGCCTCTTCAAGACGAAGAGCGATATCAATAAGCTGATCAAATGAAACCTCAAGTTTCAGAAGTAATGGCTTTTTAAGATTCTTATTCAAGCCATAGACAAATCTCTGGTTTTTCTTCAATGGGGTATTGATGTATTCAACCCCATATTTGGAAAGTGACTCGAAGGATGCGACGTAATCAGTCACAGAGGATTGACCTTGAACAAGGTCTATAAAACGCCGTGCTAAAGTTACTTTTTCAGCCTCCGGCACAAACTTTAGTTCGAATCGTTCCCGGAATCGTTCCCAAGTAAGATCCGCTTCAACGATTTCAGAAATTAAAAGCTCATACCAATCTAACGCTCTTCCTTGGAGCATGCTAGAAGCCACTTGGACTCGATGAAGGTCAATAAGATTCATGCGAGAAAAGATGCGATCGCATGATTCGAGCCAAGCTTGAATTTCTATAACACTCTCGGATCCCGTGAATGGCCTTCCACCCAAATCGGTATAGTCTCGGCACAAGCGTGCAAAACCGGATCTAGGATGAGTAGGCTCCTGATTGGGACCCACTGTTTGAGCATTCTTGACAAGATCTAAAAGCTGCCGGGCAGACATAAAAACTCCATCCTGGGGAGTAGCACTAGATTGACCGGCGCTGGGGCGGCCTGGTCTAACCATTTCTCTTCTTTAAGAAAGAAAGAAAGAAGAGTAAAAAGTTATTCTCAAAATAAATATCAAGCAATCTTGATAGATAAAACAAGGAATCATAAAAGAAAATAGGATAGGACGGTACGAAGACCCGAATAAAATCCTAAAGCACGACTCCTAAGATGGACTTTGGACGATGATCCTTGTTATAATATTCCATATTGTTCCGAAGTTTGGCTCTGATCCAAGCTGTGACGCCCCACCTGTATACCCACGCTAGCCAAGAACATTACTGTGAATGCTGTCAACTAGCACGGAGAATAAGGCTGTTGAGGAGCGACCATCTGTATAATTGCTTTGTGCGAGTACCGATATACCGGATAAAATATAACTTTTCATCTCAAGAGGAAATCCGACATACCGACACAAACTCAAAGCTACTACACAGTGGCTATAAAGGTCTTCGGAAAAAAATATAGAAATAAACATAACACAAATCAGTCACAGACAATTCATATCACAAAGGCGGAAATAGATATGAATATTACACATGAAAGTGTATATCAGAGTAATGGTCTAAAAAGATCCACAATAACACAAAAGATAGTTACATGAACTACAAAAAAGAATAAGTATACATTATGGAGTCTGTATCTCAAATGTATACAACAAAAACTACTAATCTAAGTAGTAAGCAAAAGGTCAGAGTAATGGATCCCCGGAGAGAAGTCAAGTCGAAGCACCTGCAACATCTCGGTCTGACCCGTGTATTATTTATAAGAAAATAATAAACGGATCAGTCTAACTATAAATATCAGATAACATGATATAGAATAGGAGATATGACTAAACACATAATAATCACAATGCCAAGCTGTGATATATATAAGTAATTGAAAATCAACAAGAGATTAATCAATATCACGATAATCTACTCAAGATAAAAAGGAATGTCATACTCCTAATTTCATTCACCAAGCCACAATAAATGACATATAAGATATGGCATAGACGTATAATATCCATAATGGCATACTACTATAAGTATGTAAATGTTAATCAACAAACGATTAATCAATATCAAAGAATCTTCTCAAAGATCCAAAAAGGGTGTCATACCCAAAACTTGTATTCACAACAAGTTAATGACACACGAATTCACCTATGCACAAGAAGTGATAAATCATATCAATAGAAATCACAAAGTTGGCGAAACATAAATTCCAGAAATCAACACAAGAAATCCAGTCAATGACACACAAATTCACCTATGCACAAGAATTGATAAATCATACCAATAGAAATCACAAAAATAGGTGAAGTATAAACTCCAGAATTCGACACACAAAATCCAGAAATTTCACAAAATAAAGGGGGGGGGGGGAGGCCTATCACATGAACGGGAGCATGAAAACTCACCAACAGCTGTAACACATAAACGAGAAGCTATCTCATGGTAGCTAGCCATTAATTTGACACACGAATGGTCCGAAGACCTGACACACGAATGGTCCGAAGACCGTGGGTTGCTACCCCACCAAATTTGAGTCAAAACTCCACAAAGCAGACAAAGAGACATCGCACGACTGCTAGTCTAAATCACAAAAATGATCGTCATGATCATCGAGAAGTGTCAATTACAGTAAGCTAGTAAATATATGAGCTTAGCTTCATGTCCCATAACCACTAGCTTAACTTAAATATTTACGAACAAATTGTAGATCTCCACTAGAAAATTGTCACAAGAGATTCAATCGAACAAGTCCAAGAATTAACCGAGCAAGTAAACGCAAGCGTTTCATACCACTTGTTTTACTAAGCCGTTTAATTAGATTTCTCATACGAGTGAGGTAAAGGTTTGTGTATACTAGTAGATTGGAAAACGGTTTTATAAACAAGTTTGATATTGAAAATATAGTTGAAATCTTTTTGATGAAGAGGTTTTGATATTTAATACTAGTATTGAAACCTTTATATTTTTAAAGTGACAAATCACAAAAATGATTGTAGAACAATCAATCACTAAAATTCACACACGAAGATGTGAATAAAAGTCCAACGAAACCGATAAAGAATCCATCGAAATGGATATCCAAAAAAATCCCTAAAAAGGAGTCATCAAGGTCATAATAAATGATAACAATAAATAGGATCATCACGAATCGATTTAAATTGGAAATTCAATCCAAAAAGGCAAAATGGACTCAAACAGCAGGTTTAGTCGACTGAACAGAGTTTTCAGTCGACTGACCCTGTACCTGGAAATTTTCCAGGTTCAGGAAACTTTCTGTTTCCAGGTCCAGTCGACTGAACAGACTTTTCAGTCGACTGAATCATGCCTGGAAACTTTCGGGTTCCAGGTTCAGTCGACTGAACAGAGTTTTCAGTCGACTGAATCATGCCTGGGCTGTTTTTCAGCCTTATTCAAATGAAGAGCAAACTCTTCCAAAATGCAACCGGACGAACATTGGCTCTAAGGGTTTATGCCAATCGGCAACCCGGCCCTATATGCTCCTCGGTGCATCACTAAAAGCATGATCAAACATCCATAAAAGGATTTTCACACAAATTTGACTTAAAAACCCAAAAGTTGGAATATTCACAAAACCAATCCAAATCAAGAGCAAATGCACATGAATAAGTGTTAGGAATTCATACCCAACAACCAAAGATAATTATAGTCATAGATGTGAGATAAAAATCTCACCTTTGAACTAAATTTATGAAGATGAAGCTTGAAAGCGAAGGGGAATCAACCACTCTTCAAAACCAACTCTAGAAGCTTGAATCTAAGCTTAAAAGAAGAACATTCCCTAAGTTAGGTTTAGGAAATTTCTGAAATTGAATGGAGAAAGAGTTGGAGAAGAAGAAGAGAAGCTTACCAATGGGTTCTTCTTGAGTTTGGAGCAAGAACTTGAGCTAACAAGAGGAACTAGGGCTTGGAGTTTCTAATTCCCTTTCCTCTCCACCATTTTCAGTTGGAGCTTGAGTTTGAGGAGTTGGAATGAAGTAATGAAGAGGAGAGGGGGATTGGGACTGAGTTAGTAAGTGGTTAATTGGCTCAGCCCAAACCAAAGCCCTAAATGAAAAAGTGGTAAAAATCAACTTTCTCCAAACATATCGAAGCTTATACTAAAAAAGGTCGCAAACGGCATTTTGAACTCAATGGAGGTGGTCTCGAGTCCTAATTCGACCGTATGCAAAAAGTAGGTTTTCAGACTAAAATCCGACGAATGATAAAATATTTAAATAAAATATTTAAATATAAAATCGATAAATATGCGGGTTGTTACACTGTACGATCAAACGACATGTCCGATCGCTACGAAACTTGAAACCCTACATAATTCACCGTTACGGATCCGATAAACTGGTTTCGTTGAAATCCAAGTCAGTGGCCAAATGGCTATTTTTCCATTAATTAAATAAATTAATAATTAATTAATTAAATCAAATTTTCATTTTAAATTCTATAATTGACCAATTTAATCATTTTTTAATTTCTTAGCCCTTTATACTAATTTAAACAATTTAGGTGTCCATTTAGAGTTAATAAATTCATCAATTCCAGTATTAAACTCAATTTATTGAATTCGGAATTGATAAATAAATTTTCAATAATTCCATTTAATTACATCAATCAGAATTATATCCATTCATTATTGTCAAATAGATGGATTTCATTGGATTCAGAATTATTGCATTAATATTTTCTTATTTCATCTTCATTTCAATTAATGAAAAATTTAATGTTAAATTCTACTTATTTCAATAAACTCAATTATTTAACTTCAATTTCAAATAAGTAAATAAATCCTGATTCCCATTCTTTAAATATTTAATTCATTTAATTACAATTAATCCTTTTATTTAATTTTATATTCCAATAAATTAATAAAGCTTTATTCCCGATCCTTATAACTCACAAATTGTCCAATATGAATAACCATACCATTATTTACAAATATTACCTTAACTAACATTAATGTAATATTAAATTATAATTACTGTAACAAATTTCAAAGTTTTAAATTTACAAGCTACATACATAGGTAACATAGAATAATCGTTACCGTTAACCTTCAGTCACATTAATAGGCTTTTATTGCTCACAAAACAATGTTAACATTTATTTTCATAATGCTAATTTCATTCACTCTATCTGTTACTACATTTATATCCATTAAAGTAATATTTAATTACTTTTATTCGAAATAACCGTTTATCACCAATATACTCTTTATAATACTTGTATGGTTATTCTCCACAAACAATTGTCATCCATCTTATTATTTCACCCATTATTTATAATTAAAATCTCAATTAAATTTATTTATCTTGATTTCATTCTTTTATTACACCATTTATTACTTTACAAAATAAAATAACATTTAAACTCATCAATGTAATACCAAATTTCATTTTAAATCCAATTGATTTCCAAATCAAAGTTTATACGTATTTCAAACAGCTATTATAATTACTCCCAAAACATTGGTTTTATTAAATGACCATTTATTAATGTCTAGTTTCCTTAATTTAATCCAATGCTTATATTTTGTTTTCATATATTCAATTTGTAGCTACGTATACGTCTTCATTAATTCCATTGATTTGCATTAACTCCATTCCATAAATCTACATCCAATTACTACCTTAAAATAAGTTTACGTTTCTATTAATTTCCATTCACACTCCGTTATTTTAAATTATGGGATTTAAGAGGTCGAAACTGCAGATCTAAATGCTCTAAATTTGAGTTAAAAATATATAAATGGATATGCTTCATATTCAAGTAATTTATGAAAAAAAAGTTTATTTAAATTTATAAATCTCAAACTTTTTTCTAAATTGTTTTAATTTTCTTTAGTAAATGATTTTAATAAGTAATTATATATATATATATATATGTATGTATGTATTAATTATTTCTAATATATAGAGTTATGGATTTGAAGATATAAGTAATTATGATTTTATAAAATAAGTGATCACATATACAAGTGGCGTTGGAAATATAGTTTTAGAAAGGCGAGCCTAATTTATTTCTAAATAATATACACACACACAGATATACATACATGCATGCGCGCGCGCACACACACACACACACACACACACATACATACATACATACATACATATATCAAAATGGATTTGGAAGAATAATAAAAGTGGTTTTACAATATGGGTTATTAACTAAGAGTTTTATATGGAAATTGAGACAACTCCGTGTGCATAAATTTAATTTTGAAACAATTCGGGTTGATGGAATATTTTATCAAGCAAGCGAACATTTATTTAAAGTTAAATAATAAGTGGATTTGTTGAAAATTATAAAAAGTGTTTTTTCAAAATAAAAATCAGAGAGAAAATTTGTTTTTAGATCCTTAATTCTATAATTTGGGAAGTACTATTATTCGACTTAATGTTATCGATTGTTTTGGATTCTTTTGAGTAACGCTTCGTTGAATATGGTATAACTCATTGAATAGAATGTTTGAGTGGAATTTACTAACCCAATAGCTACTGGAATTCCATTGGGTAGTCTGGGACGCCTTGGTTAAATTCTTGCAATCGTATTTGGGAAAGTACTTAACACTTTAGAGTTGTATTCTCTTCTGGTGTGCGACAAGTAGTTGTCGCATCCTTAAAAGAATGCAGTTCAAGTTTTTCAGTGATATCCGTAATAAGTAGTATTTACTACCTTTTAGTAAATACTTGGATTCATCATGCGGTATGGGACGTATTGGTTAAATCGTAGTAATTACTATAGGCGATAGGATTTGACATTTTAGAGTTTAATATCTTTTGGTGTGCGGCAAGTGGCTGCTAGATCCTTAAGAAGTTACTCATGGATTTCTTTTCAAATGCAATCAACTAAAATAAATCTGAAAGCTTCAGTCATGGCTGCTATCTTTGAGATCGTCTTGTGATCCAATGATTCTCGTCCTGTGTACAATCCCCAGTGTCAGATCGGTTTATGTGGTACCAAATTGTTTGTTTGTTTGCTAGGTTCTGTGTTCGATCGTTATGACCGTTTTGAGTTAGATCTCTTGGATTCTACGACTATTCTGTGTTTATGGAATAAATATATATGCTTTGGTCTTGTGTTCATGAAACAAATATATATTCTTGTGTCTTGTTAGTGAAATAAATGTATATTCTTATGTCGTGTGTTCGTGAAATAAATAAATATTCCTGTGTCTTGTGTTCCTGAAATAAATATATATTCTTATGTCTTGTTTGTGAAATAAATGTATATTCTTGTGTCTTGTATTCGTGAAATAAATATATATTTTTGTGTCTTGTTAGTGAAATAAATGTATATGCTTAGTGTCTTGTATAATACATTATCTACATATACCTCATATGCAATGTAAACTATGCACCTTTAATTCATTATTTCAACTTTGAATGTATATAGTCTCTCTTCAATTTAAGGGATGATTGAAAAGAACCCATTTACTCCTCGTTCCAAGTCATACTCGTACTCTCCAAAGTTCCATTTCTCATAAAATCGCCTCTGCTTTGCGCTATAATATCAATACTCTTTCCTCAATCTTTCTAAATAATTTTCATGGTATTCTCTTATTTTATTTCTACATCCATTTAATCAAGTACATTTTTTCTTAAATTTTCCAAATCAGGGTTATCTTAATAGCTCAAAATCTATTATCAAAATCCTTTATCCAAATTCTTTATCAACATTAATTAAAAAATTTCCCATATAATCCTTGCCGCTAATCCATTTTGTAATAATTTTTTATAAATAGAAGTTACAACTCCCTATTCCTTATTCTCTAAATCATATATATCTACATAATTCCAAAGACTTCGTTCCGTTTATCAAAAATTCAAACATATAGGACTTTAATACCCATCCATATTCGAGCATTCTACAGATTCATTAATTTGACCAAAATAATTAACTTTATTGTGACGACCCAGAATTTTTGAGCATTTTAAATTGGAATATTCAATTGATTTTGAATATTTAAATGTTAATGTTTAACTCGAATTCAAATATCACTATTTATTTGATAATTAAATTGTATTAAATAAGTTGGAATTGGGAAAAATGTGGAATCTGGAGTTTTAAGCCTGTTGAGAATAATTTGTAAGCTTATAAAATTTATATTGATAGTACTAAAGATAATAGAAGAGTTCAAATTGAATTTAACCGTGATTGTTCAGTTTGAAATTTCATCGTTTAAATTGAATTTAAAAACGGCCTTCCGAGGCATAGTCTCGGAATTTGACGAAACCAGTTCCATTGGATCCGTAGTATTGGATTATTATCGGATTTCAAATTTCGTATTGGTCGTAGTTAGTGTGTGAGTATACGGTATACAAACGCGTTGAAAATTTAATTGATAATAATCTGAAGAAATTTAATTTAATTAGTCTAGCTTCTGGTATACGCCACTTCCTTTGACTTAAAACCGTGTTCCCTTGTTCTCTTGTAAAATCGCTGTAGCAAAGCTTCTTTAACACACTTCTCATTTCTTTTATAATTGCCTGTATACCTCTCTTTCTCGTTATTCTATTCGAAAAAAGGAAAATGGCCGAGCCCCTTTCGTTTTGAAAATCGATTCCGTTCCTCTATATAAAATCAACCGAGACCCTTTTGAATTGAAGCACGCAGTAATGGCCTCTCCTCAATTTTTTTTTAATTCACAATTTTCCCCCTCAAATTAACTGCGTTCCACTCCCTCTATTCCTTTGCTCAATCTAGATCGAATTCGAGGAAAGAGGGACAGCATCGCGACTCGAATTCGCGTTCATGGTCGAGGGTTAAGGGTTTCGGAGATGTCTTGGTAAATGCGATTTGGGGGAGGCGACACGTGTGCGTGCGAACTGCTAGGGTTTCGACCACTTGCGGTCGATGAAATCGTGAGGAGTGACGAACGAGACGAGCTTCGGTGTTTGAGATGCTGGGGCTGATGGTCGTGATGGAGTTGTGAATTGCGAAGGGAGGAGGGCCTGATCGAAGTTAGGTAATTAAATTTTTATTTTAATTAAGTAATTTTGAAACTCTTCGAATTTGATTTATCCATCATTAATTATCAGCATGTATATGAATA
Source organism: Allium cepa (assembly GCA_030765085.1). Lineage (NCBI taxonomy): Eukaryota > Viridiplantae > Streptophyta > Magnoliopsida > Asparagales > Amaryllidaceae > Allium > Allium cepa. The sequence goes on from CM060939.1 coordinate 627,490,430, forward strand.
TAACACGGTATATTGTTTTTCACTAAAGAATGTTTACTGTTAGTTAAAAAAAAAATGTATTCACAGTAAGGTATTTGTTTAATTTTTGAATCGATGAATATATATATGTATATATATATATATATATATATTTTAACGCGAAAGTTATCATTTTAATTAAATAGTTAATTTTTAAATGATAAAGTTTTATTAAAATTTGATTTTTGAAGTCTATAAATTATTTAGGAAAATATATAGGAGTTGTGTATATTGAAGTTAGTATAAAAATAGATTTTTAAATTTATGTAAATAAAGTTTATAAGTAGATAAGTAGTCTCAGAAGAAATAAATATACATTTACACATTTTGAATTTACTAGTTTAACTTTAAAGTAATATATTTGTTTAGTTAACTTATTTAAAATCTATTTTAGTTACTAAAGAATTATTCAAAGGGAAATTAGTTCGAAATTTAATTATTCATTAAAAATTCAAATCATTAATTAAAATTAAATGAAATTGTAAAACGGAAATTAATTGTTCGATTAATGCAAAATATTAATAAATTGAATAATGTTTATTCAAGGTCTACATCATGGAGAAACAACTCATGGTGGATTGATTTTGCTAAATAGAAGCAAATGTGAGTTAATCTCACTCAGCTGAATTTAATTTAAATTTAAATGATTAAATTTAAACAATTGTTTGAATGGTTGAATTGATTGATGTGCTTTAGTCTGGTATAATTTGGAATGGATATTATGTTGTGCTAACGTTTGTGGATGCAAGGAAAACAGGTTGGAGGGATCCAACTGGACCCCTCAACTTTATTTAATTATTTAATATTCTCTGTTCTGAATATTTGATATTCTGTAATGAATTATATGGAGATATTGAATGCTATGGCTTGATTGTTATAATCGGGCAATAATGAATTACCAAATATATAATTTGAGTTTGGGAATGAAAATAAAAGAAGTGAAGTTGTAAGTAAAATAATTTTAGAAAAGTTGAATAAATTTATGAATGAACTGGAAAGGAAATAAAGTGACTTTAAAATTTTAATAAATAAATCTTGAGTATGGGAAGTAAAATTTAAATAAACAGAAGGTTAATGAAACTTAAACTTCAATGTTATTGTTTAAAAGAACAAAACATTTATTTTAAATTTAGAATTTAAATTATTAAGAAGAATCAAAGAAGAAATTGGGAATAACCTGAAATTTGTATATTTCATCTAATGGATTTAAAAATCAAACTGAAAATAATAATAAAGTCAATAATTAATGAATTTTGAAATGAACTAAGTAAGTAAAGGAAATTATTTCAAATGGAATAAATTGGGAATCAATTTGGAGAATTGATTTAAGTGGCTGAGATTGGAATACTCCCTGGATAACCAAGTACGTTTCAAAGTAAATTTTTAAACAAAAGTTCATAAATTTAATGTTGTTTTTAAAAAAGCAAGTTTTGGAAAATATAATATTTCTAAAATTTTAAATTCTAAAGTAAGTACTTCCTTTTAATCTATATAGCAATAATTATTTAAAGAGTGACTTAGTACTTTATTTTTAAAAATGAAAATCTAGTTTTATATTTTATTTAGTAATCTTATTTTCAAATATTCATATAGTATGTAATTTTTTACAATGAAGTAGTTTTAAAATAAATGTTTTAAAAGTATATATTTCAAAGTAAAGTGTTTTAAAATTATTTTTAAAATCTAGTTTTGTGCTTGATAATTTCAATGGGGATAGAAAATATATGGGAAAGTTTATTCTGGAAAGAAAGATGGTATTGAAACTGTTTTCAAGGATTGAAAATCGAAATATATCTTGTGAAGATATTTTGAGGTTAATAAATAATTTAGGAAATTATTTATTGTTTGATGGATGTTTTGTGAATGTTAATTGATAGATAAATAACCGACTATCAATATTGGCCAAATGCGATGATCGTTTCGAAGAGACCGGGATCGAGATTAATTTCTCGAAAACCACTTCGATCCGGTTTGTACGATTCGTGTAAACGATGTTGGAATCGAAGATGGAGCAGTGAAGTGCAAGGGCTAGTTGCTACTAATCCTGAGGATATTTCCAAAATGGAGGTAGTAGGAGTAGTGCCTTCGGTTCCGTTCGAACTCGGGACGGACTTGTATGGATGAATGCTTGCGAAACATCGTCAGGTGGATGATGGGCATTCTAAGTGAAACGTTCTAAAGGTAACGCTTAGCCTCAAGCCTCATCAACCGGGAATGACTGAAAATCAGGGGATATGCAGCAAGGTTAGGCGGGTCATGCCCAAGCAGGACAAGATATTTCCCCTGTCTAGATGTCCCTTTTTATATATTTCGGCTTAGTGGGTGGTTGGTCGCACCAACCACGGGGTTTATCTTTTTCGGGACTGTTCAGTAAGGAATGGTTCTGGCCTTGTGTTGCAGGGGATGAAGGGAGTAATCCTCGGTACGGTGATCTAGGCCCCGTACTGTGACAGGTTGTACCCCAGTGCCTAGTCATTGTTGGAAATCCATTTTCCCTACGAGCCTTATACGAGTTTTGTTTGTATTACCCACTTTGGTGGCTAGTAGCTGGAATTTAATGAATGTAACAATTTCGGCTATTTTATAAGTATTTGTATATATACCCTATTATAATATCAGAGGATTTCTATAAAAATTGTTTTAGCTATCGTAAGGTAAAAACCCGACATGTTTATTTGTGGCATGGTCTTACGAGATGCTTTTGTTTTCAAAGGATTTTTGAAACTTTAATAATCAATTGGGTGTGATTTTCTCACGCTGGTATTCCAGACTGACTCGGGTATTATTTAACTATAATGCTCGGGTCAGACCGAGTATTATAAAATACAGGATATGATGCTGTGGAGCTCAGGAGACGAGCTGGATGGCGATACGTATTTCCGTACTTGATTATGTATATATTCCGCTGTGTTGAGTTACTGTATATCTAGTTGTATGTGATTGATGTTGTGTGGACTCTGATGATGTACTCTGGTAATATATATATAAACCGATATAGTTTTGATTTGTGTAAAGATCTGTTATTATATATTATATTTTATTCCGCTGCGATGGTTAGATTCTGATGTTGCTTTTGTTTTCTCTTCATCTACCTCTTCGTCTTAAATCAAAATGGTTCGTATTTCTGTGCAACTTGAGTCGCTCTGTGTAGATTAGTGTGACTCAAGGGGTACGGATTTGCGGGTCGTTACACTTGGTATCAGAGCTTGGGTTGGCGACAACCTTGGCTCTGGTGGGAATTACTAATAGAATAGAGTCTATAGTACTCTAGAATGAGTTTGAGAGTATTAATAGATATGAGCGCGTATTTGTTAGTGAGTAAAAATTTGTTTTATATTGTGTTGACTTATCGGTTGAGTGTTTATGGATTCTGGTCGATATGTGGGACGCCATGTTATCGATAGGGATTTCTAAACTCTTATACAAGATAAACCGACACAGTATTGTTTTAAATAAGGTAAATGAAATAATTTTACCCAAATTATTTTTATATATAAAGAAAATAATTTTTCTTAAATCATTATAGTCTATATGGATGCTTGGTTATTAGAAGGTGATAATATTAAATTATTATCATTATGGTATGTGAATTGAATAAGAAATTGAACTAATAACCAAAGATTAAGGAATAAATCAATAAAATAAATGGAATTTGTAAATGTGATTCATAATTGAATACGGAATTGAAACTATAATTTACAAACTAAGAAGCAAATCATATACAAATGAAATTGATAAGTATAAATGATAAATGTAAATTATAGTGTGATTGAAAATTAAAATAACGAAGAAATTCCAAAGTAATGTTTAAATATAAATTTAAAGAATTTGGAATTTGGAAAATAAAAATTGGAAATTGTAATTTCCTTGAACTTGAAAATGTTTTTGGAAGTTCCAGAGTAACGTGTTGTATGGATTTCAAATTTGGAGTTTTGGTAAAATTTTTGAATCGGATTTGAAATCTAGGGGAGTTTGGAATTTTTGAAAGGATTTTAGCAAGAGAATAAAAGCATTGAACTCTTTTGGTTGCTAGAAAATAACTTCAGTGATGACTGCAGCATCATCGATGTTCATTTTCGAGTTTCTAGAAGAGAAATTGCTACCAAATTATTTTGAATCGAAATTGTTTGCAAAGGATAAATTTGGTTTTAAAAATGCAAGGAATATTGGACATATGTGATTTCAAAGGGGAGTTTGAAATGTTAAAGGACTGTTTAAAACTCTGGAATCTTAACTAAGAATGTGGATAGCATATAAAAAGTTGGATAACTTGTAAATTTGGAATTTGTTGAAATAAAATTCAACCTTGTAAGTAAAGTGAAACTGAGTACTGGAATTTAATTGTGTGAAGTTATATGGAATGGGAAAATTAATCAGGATGGACTAAAAATAATTAATGTTTGGGAATAAAATTTATTGGTTGAAAATGAGTTGGTGAATGAATAAATGAATCAACTATTGTACTTATAAAGTGAGGTTGATATTAATTAGAAGAAATTGGAAAATTGTAATCCGGGATTAAAATTTAACTTAAGTGAATGAAAGTGAAGAAAATATATTTGAATTTAACTTGAAAAAGGTTATGGTGTGAAATATAAACAAGTCCAATTCAAGCCTAAAATTGAATTGCCTTATTATTAATGAGTCCAACAATGAATTGTTAATGTAAATTAAAATTTAAAATGGATAATAATAATAATAATAATAATAATAATAATAAATAAACTAATTAAATAAAATAGCGAAATGGTTAGGATTTGATCAAAGGAAAATCAAATCAAAGATTGTGAATAGGTAATAAAGTTTGGAAATAAAACTTGAGTTGTATGGAATTGGATTAAAATAAAAATGTTTTGAAATGAAAATAAATCCAATCCGAGTATGGATAATCTAAAAATGAGAATGAACTTAAGTTATGAAATGAGAATGAATTGAAGTAAATTAACTTAAGTTTAAAGATTAATAGAAGTTGGTTGAATAGAATAAACTTAAGTTATTGGGTGTAATAGTTGAAGAAAATAAAGAACTTAAGTAAATTATGAGATGGTTATTGGTTGTCGAGTTTAATAAAATGGTTTGGGATCAAATTTTTGGATATGAAAGAAATGCAATGAAAGTTTGTGAATAAATTAAAATTGGATGGAATTTATATACATTGGGTTAGAATCAATGTAAATTGGTTATAAAGCTTATGTTATTATTTATTCACATCAATATCGTCGAATTGCTTTGAAAAATTGGTCGTTCGACGTAAACGGAAGTAAACAAGTTATATGAATCAATAGCAATTTAATAAATTGATGTTGGCATCAATTGGAATCAATATGAGTTTGTTTTGCTTAAAACGAATTAAATATAAGCGACTAAGTTGTAAATCGCTTAAACTAAATTGAGTGGTAAGGTAATTTGGATGCAAACAATTTAAAACTAGTGTCGAACCTTGCATATGTACTTGTGAATGTATATCTCATGCAGTACTTATGAAATCTATGTGTTAGCTATTTGAATATAAGTGAAATGCTAGCAAATTGCATATATTTGTCACTTACATATTTGAATTAAGTAAGTACAGGTTCAGGGAAGTAGTTGGGCTGGATTTGCTTTGAGTTAACTGCTAAATAAATAAGCCGCTTGCTTAACAATGCTTAATAAGGTACGCTTACGCAAAAGAATTCAAAATAGGAAATATGAACTGCATATATTGATATATATTGTGATTTCCGGCCTGAGGCCGATGTATATATATATATATTTGTGTATCCTGCGATATCGCAGAAGTCCCTCCGTACAAAGGAGACTCTGCCAAAAATTTTCTACAATTTTGGGAGTTAGAATTATTTTTAAAATTTGCGCTAACGGCAAAGAATTTAAAATTAGTAAGCAACTAAATATGGAACTGAATATTTAAAATTTAATCTTAAAGAGAGCAAGTAAAGTAAGTGAAATTGAAGAAGTTGTTTGAAGAAACTAAAAGAAGTAAAGTTTGCAAATAAACTTTTATTTGAGAATTTAAATAAATTAGTAAGCGGAACTAATAAAAGGAAATTGTTAATTACTTATGGGTTGAGATAAGACGAATACAATTCAATATTCAAAGTTTGAAGATAAAATTGAATTCAAGTAGAATTGGAAGATCGGGAATCTAAATGGACATTTGGGGAAAAAGTATTTAGATTGGAAAGCACTTAGTAAATTGAAATCAAATGAACTCAAATAGGATTGTTAAGGCATAGTGAATGGAAATGGATGTAAACTCCAATGACGAAGTGAAAATCAATAAAGAAGCATATTAAATGCATATACTAACTTAGAAAAACAAATGGTGAATTCTTAGTTGGAAATTGATACTGCTAATATATTCTAAGTTGATATTTGAATGAATAGATATTGACATTGGGTAAGGAAGTCGATAACATGTTTTGAATGTTGTGATTGGATATTAGTGCTAAGCAAGATATGCAGGTATTCTAAAGGAAAATGGAAATTGGTATATTTGATTTCAGAAGATAAATTTGAATTGCCCGACAAAAAGGTATGTATTTAAATTTCTGTATGAAATTGATTGGGTTTTTGGGTCGAGCCACTTGGCGTTTTGTTTTCTTTTGGGATTTGGGAGGCCGTAGAGCCATTTTGTAGTTGTACCGAGCTAGCCGCGCAAAGGAGACGCTGGCGAAATTTTTTCAAAATTTAGGGAGTTAGAAAAATTTTGAGAAAGTTTTGATAATTCAAAGTTGGTTTTAAAATGTGAAATTCAAATCGATAAATAAGCGACTATGTTTGAGGCTTATGGGAAAGTTTAGGAAATTAGGAAGAGGGATAGTGTCTTTAAGAAAAGATGGTTTTGGATGGTCATTGAAAACTATTTAGGTCGAGGAAATAGAGAATGGGTTATGCATCATTCTTCCTAACTAGTAATTTCGGGGACGAAATTCATTTAAGAGGGGAGGAATGTGACGACCCGGAATTTTTGAGCATTTTAAATTGGAATATTCAATTGATTTTGAATATTTAAATGTTAATGTTTAACTCGAATTCAAATATCACTATTTATTTGATAATTAAATTGTATTAAATAAGTTGGAATTGGGAAAAATGTGGAATCTGGAGTTTTAAGCCTGTTGAGAATAATTTGTAAGCTTATAAAATTTATATTGATAGTACTAAAGATAATAGAAGAGTTCAAATTGAATTTAACCGTGATTGTTCAGTTTTGAAATTTCATCGTTTAAATTGAATTTAAAAACGGCCTTCCGAGGCACTGTCTTAGAATTTGACGAAACCAGTTCCATTGGATCCGTAGTATTGGATTATTATCTGATTTCAAATTTAGTATTGGTCATAGTTAGTGTGTGAGTATACGGTATACAAACGCGTTGAAAATTTAATTGATAATAATCTGAAGAAATTTAATTTAATTAGTCTAGCTTCTGGTATATGCCACTTCCTTTGACTTAAAACCGTGTTCCCTTGTTCTCTTGTAAAATCGCTGTAGCAAAGCTTCTTTAACACACTTCTTATTTCTTTTATAATTGCCTGTATACCTCTCTTTCTCGTTATTCTATTCAAAAAAAGGAAAATGGTCGAGCCCCTTTCGTTTTCAAAATCGATTCTGTTCCTCTATATAAAATCAACCGAGACCCTTTTGAATTGAAGCACGCAGTAATGGCCTCTCCTCAATTTTTTTTTAATTCGCGATTTTCCCCCTCAAATTAACTGCGTTCCACTCCCTCTATTCCTTTGCTCAATCTAGATCGAATTCGAGGAAAGAGGGACAGCATCGCGACTCGAATTCGCGTTCATGGTCGAGGGTTAAGGGTTTCGGAGATGTCTTGGTAAACGCGATTTGGGGGAGGCGACATGCGTGCGTGCGAACTGCTAGCGTTTCGACCACTTGCGGTCGATGAACTCGTGAGGAGTGACGAACGAGATGAGCTTCGGTGTTTGAGATGCTGGTGCTGATGGTCGTGACGGAGCTGTGAATTGCGAAGGGAGGAGGGCCTGATCGAAGTTAGGTAATTAAAATTTTATTTTAATTAAGTAATTTTGAAACTCTTCGAATTTGATTTATCCATCATTAATTATCAGCATGTATATGAATATAACACAGTATATTGTTTTTCACTAAAGAATGTTTACTGTTAGTTAAAAAAAAATGTATTCACAGTAAGGTATTTGTTTAATTTTTGAATCGATGAATATATATATATATATATATATATATGTATATATATATTTTAACGCGAAAGTTATCAGTTAAATTAAATAGTTAATTTTTAAATGATAAAGTTTCTGTAAAATTTGATTTTTGAAGTCTATAAATTATTTAGGAAAATATATAGGAGTTGTGTATATTGAAGTTAGTATAAAAATAGATTTTTAAATTTATGTAAATAATGTTTATAAGTAGATAAGTAGTCTCAGAAGAAATAAATATACATTTACACATTTTGAATTTACTAGTTTAACTTTAAAGTAATATATTTGTTTAGTTAACTTATTTAAAATCTATTTTAGTTACTAAAGAATTATTCAAAGGGAAATTAGTTCGAAATTTAATTATTCATTAAAAATTCAAATCATTAGTTAAAATTAAATGAAATTGTAAAACGGAAATTAATTGTTCGATTAATGCAAAATATTAATAAATTGAATAATGTTTATTCAAGGTCTACATCATGGAGAAACAACTCATGGTGGATTGATTTTGCTAAATAGAAGCAAAGGTGAGTTAATCTCACTCAGCTGAATTTAATTTAAATTTAAATGATTAAATTTAAACAATTGGTTGAATGGTTGAATTGATTGATGTGCTTTAGTCTGGTATAATTTGGAATGGATATTATGTTGTGCTAACGTTTGTGGATGCAGGGAAAACAGGTTGGAGGGATCCAACTGGACCCCTCAACTTTATTTAGTTATTTAATATTCTCTGTTATGAATATTTGATATTCTGTAATGAATTATATGGAGATATTGAATGCTATGGCTTGATTGTTATAATCGGGCAATAATGAATTACCAAATATATAATTTGAGTTTGGGAATGAAAATAAAAGAAGTGAAGTTGTAAGTAAAATAATTTTAGAAAAGTTGAATAAATTTATGAATGAACTGGAAAGGAAATAAAATGACTTTAAAATTTTAATAAATAAATCTTGAGTATGGGAAGTAAAATTTAAATAAACAGAAGGTTAATGAAACTTAAACTTCAATGTTATTGTTTAAAAGAACAAAACATTTATTTTAAATTTAGAATTTAAATTATTAAGAAGAATCAAAGAAGAAATTGGGAATAACCTGAAATTTGTATATTTCATCTAATGGATTTAAAAATCAAACTGAAAATAATAATAAAGTCAATAATTAATGAATTTTGAAATGAACTGAGTAAGTAAAGGAAATTATTTCAAATGGAATAAATTTGGAATCAATTTGGAGAATTGATTTAAGTGGTTGAGATTGGAATACTCCCTAGATAACCAAGTACGTTTCAAAGTAAATTTTTAAACAAAAGTTCATAAATTTAATGTTGTTTTAAAAAAAGCAAGTTTTGGAAAATATAATATTTCTAAAATTTTAAATTCTAAAGTAAGTACTTCCTTTTAATCTATATAGCAATAATTATTTAAAGAGTGACTTAGTACTTTATTTTTAAAAATGAAAATCTAGTTTTATATTTTATTTAGTAACCTTATTTTCAAATATTCATATAGTATGTAATTTTTTACAATGAAGTAGTTTTAAAGTAAATGTTTTAAAAGTATATATTTCAAAGTAAAGTGTTTAAAAATTATTTTTAAAATCTAGTTTTGTGCTTGGTAATTTCAATGGGGATAGAAAATATATGGGAAAGTTTATTCTGGAAAGAAAGATGGTATTGAAACTGTTTTCAAGGATTGAAAATCGAAATATATCATGTGAAGATATTTTGAGGTTAATAAATAATTTGGGAAATTATTTATTGTTTGATGGATGTTTTGTGAATGTTAATTGATAGTTAAATAACCGACTATCAATATTGGCCAAATGCGATGATCGTTTCGAAGAGACCGGGATCGAGATTAATTTCTCGAAAACCACTTTGATCCGGTTTGTACGATTCGTGTAAACAATTTTGGAATCGAAGATGGAGCAGTGAAGTGCAAGGGCTAGTTGCTGCTAATCCTGAGGATATTTCCAAAATGGAGGTAGTAGGAGTAGTGCCTTCGGTTCCGTTCGAACCCGGGACGGACTTGTATGGATGAATGCTTGCGAAACATCGTCAGGTAGACGATGGGCATTCTAAGTGAAACGTTCTAAAGGTAACGCTTAGCCTCAAGCCTCATCAACCGGGAATGACTGAAAATCAGGGGATATGCAGCAAGGTTAGGTGGGTCATGCCCAAGCAGGACAAGATATTTCCCCTGTCTAGATGTCCCTTTTTATATATTTCGGCTTAGTGGGTGGTTGGTCGCACCAACCACGGGGTTTATCTTGTTCGGGACTGTTCAGTAAGGAATGGTTCCAGCCTTGTGTTGTAGGGGATGAAGGGAGTAATCCTTGGTATGGTGATCTAGGCCCCGTATTGTGACAGGTGGTACCCCAGTGCCTAGTCATTGTTGGAAATCCATTTTCCCTACGAGCCTTATATGAGTTTTGTTTGTATTACCCACTTCGGTGGCTAGTAGCTGGAATTTAATGAATGTAACAATTTCGGCTATTTTATAAGTATTTGTATATAGACCCTATTATAATATCAGAGGATTTCTATAAAAATTGTTTTAGCTATCGTAAGGTAAAAACCCGACATGTTTATTTGTGGCGTGGTCTTACGAGATGCTTTTGTTTTCAAAGGATTTTTGAAACTTTAATAATCAATTGGGTGTGATTTTCTCACGCTGGTATTCCAGGCTGACTCGGGTATTATTTAACTATAATTCTCGGGTCAGACCGAGTATTATAGAATACAGGATATGATGCTGTGGAGCTCAGGAGACGAGCTGGGGCGATACGTATTTCCGTACTTGATTATGTATATATTCCGCTGTGTTGAGTTACTGTATATCTAGTTGTATGTGATTGATGTTGTGTGGACTCTGATGATGTACTCTGGTAATATATATATATAAACCGATATAGTTTTGATTTGTGTAAAGATCTGTTATTATATATTATATTTTATTCCGCTGCGATGGTTAGATTCTGATGTTGCTTTTGTTTTCTCTTCTTCTACCTCTTCGTCTTAAATCAAAATGGTTCGTATTTCTGGGCAACTTGAGTCGCTATGTATAGATTAGTGTGACTCAAGGGGTACGGATTTGCGGGTCGTTACATTTATAAAAGTTTAATACCCAATCAAATGTGAAATATCCTTTACAATCAAAAATCCACACCCAATACCCTTCACAACCAAAAGTCCAATCTTAAATCATCCTAAGTAAATGGTATGTTTCCTCAAATATAATTTCACCGACTTTCTATTCTTCCGTATTATGGGGAAGACAACGCAACAGGAATGACATCTCGCTAAAGAAAGTCACTTAAATATTGACAATATATAGCTAATGCCTAAAACATAAAAATCGAAAATGCAATCAATTGCTTGTAGAACAATGTCCATTAAGCCATCTAACACAAATGATGTAACTTTACCAACAATATCAGGTCAATGATACCTATCAAATCCCCCACTCCTAGAGCCAAAAATAGATGTCGATGCTGCTGCATTTATCATCAGAATCATTTTCAAGCAACAAACTAAGTTTGATATTATTTCGCACAACATTAACTAAACAAAGCAGCTAAATAAATTTTCATTGCACTGATTTTCTTTATAACATTCATTACATCATCATTTAACCATTTTTGTTTCCACGTAGGGGTGAAATAATAGGAAAATATGAGTAGTGCCATCTCCAACATATGAAGATGCCAACATGACACATAACCAATTATAATTGGTTTTACACAATGCAAGTCTCAAAATAACTTTTATTGGCTAGATAAGCCTCATGGTCTTTTATTTGTCCTTCTAAAAGATACATGTCGAATCTATAAATGTAGCCTACTCAAATGACTACTTATAATTTTATGGAAAATAATAAAAACAAAGATCGGATATAAAGTCTATTATGAAAGTCTCAGGATGGATTGTGTAATGTATATGCAAGTATATGTCATAAAATATATGATGCAGCTAAAAAAATATTAGTCTAAGTGAATATGGAATAAGCACACTAGGATTTTATACTGGTTTGGACCTCCCACCCTACGTCCAGTCCCAAATCTCCCCTTCGGAATTCTACTATCAAACATCGTCGCTTTTCCCGAAGGAATAAGCTTGGTTACAATAAGTTATTCTTATCAAATGCGTGTTCTAATATAACATGGATGTTGACCAATTAGTACAATTGCTTCCAATATATCTCTAAGGAATATTATCTATGAGAAACTATGTATATGGAAGAGTGAATACAAGTAAGAATTTCTAGAGTGCAGAGATCAAGAATAGAGTATGGAATCAGAAAGCATAAGTAAGGTGAGTTCCATACCTTTCTCTTGATTCTTGATGCTATATATAGTTGTGGATAGATATCTTAAGTAGTTTCATCTATTAACGAACATTCTAAGTTGATTCTGTTGATGATGAAGAGTTGTGGCGAAGAGAAGCGAAGATGTCCATTCGCATGTGGCAGTTACAATTCTTCTGTGAAGTCCGAGTTTGAATTCAAATGTCTGATACTATATATATTTTGTACATAGTAGATTTTCAAACGTCTGAATGCTATAACCATACGTCTGGTTTAGCCAGTTTGTTGTTCCAGAGGACTTTTCCAAACACCTGGCTTGTGCATCCATATGTCTGGTATTGGTGCATGTCTGTTTTGTGCATCTTTTCTTTTGCTTCTTTGTACCTATCGACTTGTAGTCTTTTGTAGTGTTCTTTGAGCGTTGTTCTTATCTTTCTAGTGATGTTGTTCTAGCAAGCACATGTGTGTGTGTGTGTATATATTTGATTTCCATTGTATAGTTGTTGTCATCGAAACCGTATATTGGATTTTCTAACATTCTCCCCCTTTTGATGATGACAACTATACAATGTACTTAGATATAATTTTGTAAATCTCCCCCTGAATATGTGCTTCCCATTAATTCTCCCCCTTTGGCATTATCAAAAAGTATTAATAATGTTTAACTTAGACATCATGGTCATACCATTTAATATTTACTAATTGTTGGAAGGTTATATGAATATACACAAAAATAACAAACCAAAAGGAACATTTCATTAAACATATTTATTGATTACTAATATAGATTGATGATTATAATACAAAAGATGGAATCCTAAAAAAAATCTAAGGATCTTTTAGGGAGGCTTGAGCTTGTTCATCTCCTTTATCTTCATTCGTTGAAGAAATCGCTTGTTTTTTAGGAGATGTTGGAGTATGTTCGAGAGGTTCTTTGCCCTCTTCAAAAAGTTTAGAGTGTTTTGAAGGAGAAGGTACTGGAATTGGCCAATCTTCCGAAGAAGGTGTAGGGCCACGTACTCATTGAAGAACCTCTTTTAGAACGGATAAAGTTGTTGAAAGTGATGCTTCAACTGTGGCTACGCATGAAGCAAACGTTGTTTCAAAACTATCAATACGCTTAGCCAATAATTTTTGATTTCATGATAGAATAAGTTGCCTTTGGAGAGCTAAGTCACGAATACTCTCATTTGCATTTGTCCCAGTGCAAGTCTCCAAATGTCGTCTTGGCCGAGGGAGTCAAAAGGTTCTAGAGGAGGAGTTTGTTCGTGATGTTGTTCCTCTTTGTGTAATGATTGTCTTGGTTGTTGATGAGGTTGAGGCCGAGCTTGTCTAGCTTGTTGACGGTGTTGCATTCACTCTTCAAATAACATAAAATCTAGAGGATTTTGCGGTAAGTGCATAAGAGAAAAGAATTTTGTTGGGGAGTATTTGGGAGAAATCTCTTCAAAAGTCGACAAATACGATGGAATATTATGATCTTTCAGAAGACGCATGATGTAAGTAGGGTAGACAATATATGGACATGATCGGTCCAATAATATTTGAGCTTCTCAAATATAAATTTCACCTAGTTAATCCTTGTTCCACTGAAGGTAGCATATAAAGCCTTGTGCTCTAACTCTGTGATTTGCTCATGGCTACCAAGGCGAGGAATGATAGTATTGATAATCATTCTAGTGAGAAGTATCGCCTTAGGTCTTAATTATTTTGATGCAAATATAGGCATTTCATCTTCCCATATCCGATGAGTAGTATTATCTCTAGGTTTAAGGCGCATATCCGGGATGTTATACAGGTCTTCTCTAGAGTTGGAACATCCTAAAGTACGACCTATTATTCCTAGAGTTAGATGGACAGTATTGCTGTAAACACTTGACCAAAGCCAATTATCTTCATTTTCGGTGTTCCATACAGAGTGCTGTCGTGGTTTTCATAGAAAAGAAATATTGCGAGCTGATCGATTAGGACATTATTGGGATTGAAGGAAATCAATATTTCTAACCTAGCATTTTCGCACATTTTATCCAAATCATACATTGGGAACTTAAGCAAATTATAAAAAGGACATGTATGTAGCTTCTTCTTTTGAATGTCTTCATATGTTTTGATTGAATGTGGTACGTGATTCATCCATCTCCCAATTTTATCATCATAACATACTTGCGGATTGGATGAAGTAGCTTGGTCTTGCTTGCGTTTCGAGATTTTTGGGTGCCATAAGATTCGAGCGTGTTTGGAGGAGAAAGCGACTTGGAGAAATAGGGGACTAATTTGTAGTAAAAATGAAATGAAATGAAAGTGGAAAAAAATAAACGTTATAAGCTTACCTAAGAGTGTCGATTGAATTTCAGACATCTGGAAGGTGAATCAGACGTCTGATTTGACCTAGAATGAAGACAGTACATATGTTCAGACGTCTAATTGTTGGTGGTAGACATTTGGAATAGATCGAGTTGTAAATTTTGGAAAGAAAATAGTTTTAAAAGATGTCTGGATGTAGAACCAGACGTCAAGAATAGGCCGAAGTGTAATTTTTTAGGACAGATAGTTTTCTCAAACGTTTGGATATAATATCAGACATTTGAAAATGGCCTGAGTTTGTATCTTAAGGAGACAGAGACTTTGTTCAGACGTCTGGTCACTATTTCAGACGTATGAAATAGACTGGTTTTTAATTTTTATTAGGCAGAGATAATTTTGAAACGTCTGGAATTTTATATCAGGCGTTCGATACATGCATAGTATAAAAAAATGGTGTGTCACAAAAGTGTCAGACGTCTGAGGGCATTGTCCAGACGTCTGAAATGTGCAGTATGTCTAAAAATAAATTTATTTTGAAGGTTGTTGCTTAATTTTCGAGAGATTTTTTTGTGAAACATAGTATTATTAGTTTTTGAAAAATAAATACAAATAGACGTAGATGAAAATACAATGAGAGTAAATAAATTTATTTAGATGAAGATGGACCATCGCAATCTTTAGAGGGGCTATCCTTCCATGGCTTAAGTGGAGACCAAATATTTCTACGTTCATTGGTTCTTGGGTAACCAGAAATTTTCCTAAGTGGAGGATATCAAGGCGTACGATAAGATGCAAAAGGATCTAGAGAACTGCAAGGAATCGAAAGTGGTTCATGTACATCCTTCTTTCGTGAATTGCAAAATTTGATCGCTACTTGCTCTAGAAAACTTAGTCATTGTGCAGTGACTTTTTGTTCAAAGTATAATTCTCGTTGTAAATCTATTTGTTGCTTTCGGTAATGATATATCTCATCGTTTTTCTTCTTTGTGTCACGAGAGACAAACAGAGATCGTTTGGACCTCTTTTTATCAGGAGCGAATCCTGTGTGGTAGCCACTTATAGGTTTGGCTCTTGACTCGGTGTAGGAGTAGGAAGTCGATGAGGGGTATCTACCGAACTATCTGATATTGGTGTTGAGAAGGAGAGATGAGAGTTGTCGGAAGACATGCTTTTGTTTTATTTTATAAAAAGGAATATGAAATCTTTATTATTATTTTTACGTTTTGTTTTGTAAAAAGAAAGACTATTTATACATGATCTAAAGGTTATATGTATGTAATTTCAGAAAACAAATTTCAAAAAATTATTGGTTATTGTTTAAAATTTTGATTTGTGGATAAATTTTTTTAACCAAACATAAAATGAATGAAATGTAGTATTAGCTGAGAAGATCATTAAGAGAACATATTCCTAAATCACATCTCAGTTTAACAAACATTTGTTCATTTAGTGGTTTTCTGAAAATATCTGCTATTTGATTCTCAGTATTTACGTATTCTAATGTAATAATTTCTTTTTCTACATTGTCGTGTAAAAAATAATGTCGTATATCTATGTGCTTAGTACATGAGTGATTTATAGGGTTTTTTGATAGATTTATTGCACCCGTATTATCGCAATATATTGGTGATTTATCGATAACTTTGCCGAAGTCCTTAAGCGTTTGTTGCATGTATATCACTTGTGCACATGCTAAAGCCACTAAAATATATTCGGCTTCGCAAGTGGATAAGGAGACATAATTTTGCTTTTTGCTAAACCATGAAACTAACGATTATCCGATAAAATGACACGTTCCACTAGTACTCTTACGATATGTTTTACATCAATCAAAATCCGCGTCACTATATGAAACTAGTTCAAACGATGATCCCTTAGGATAAAACAAACCATAATCTCTAGTACTAGATAAATAACGTAAGATACATTTAACAGCTCTTTGATCAGAATCTTTTGGTTTTGCCCGAAATCGGGCACAAGGACATACACTCATCATAATGTTGGGTCGACTAACCATCAAATAAAGTAAAGAGCCAACCACACTACAATATAATTGTTCATCAAAATCTTTTCCGTTATCATCTTTTTTCCAAGTAAGCACTAGTACTCATTGGTGTTGGTTTGCTTGAAGTTTTATCCATTTCAAAACGACGTACTAGATTGTTACAATATTTTTCTTAATGAATAAAAATACCATTTTCAAGTTGTTTTATTCGTAAACCTGAAAAGAAACTAAATTCACCCATGTGAGACATTTCAAATTCGTTTTTCATAATATTTAAAAATTGAGTACAAAGATTTTCGTCAGTTGAACCAAAAATAATGCCGTCTACGTAAATTTGTACAATTAAGATGTCGTTATTTTCTCGTTTAACAAATAGAGTGGTATCTGTTTTACCTATTTGAAAACCACATGCAATTAAATGATTCTTAAGTCGTTCGTGCCAGGTACGGGGGCTTGCTTTAAATCATATAAGGCTTTTTGTAATTTAAAAAGATAATCGGGATATTTTTCGTGAACAAATAATGGAGGTTGTTCAACATATACGTTTTCTTTAATTAAACCATTTGAAAAAGCACTTTTGACATCCGTTTGAAATAATTTAAAATTGTGATGGCTTGTAAAAGCAAGTAATGTGCGTATGGCCTCGAGTCTTGCTACTGGAGCAAAAGTTTCGTCGTAGTCGATACCTTCTTCTTGATTATAACCCTGAGCAACTAAGCATGCTTTATTCCAAACTATATTTCTGTTTTCATCTGCTTTGTTTTTAAAAACCCATTTTGTTCCAATAACTGATTGATTTTCTGGTTTTGGTGTTAATTCCCAAACATTATTACGTTCAAATTGATTTAATTCTTATTGCATTGCTATCATCCAAAAATTATCGTTTGAAGCTTCTTTATAATTTTTCGGTTCAAAATTTGATACAAATGCAATATGACTTATTTGATTAAGTTGATTTCTAAATACTCTAGAATTAAGATCCCCATTGATATTATCATTTGGATGGTCTTTTAAAATTCTAGGGGTTGACACTAAAGTATTATTTTGTGTATTTGTCTCATTAATACATGAGTTTGTTGTGTTTTTTATTGGAATAATTTCTTCATCATCATTAGTATGATAGTTAAAAAATTCATCGAATAAAACATGTAAACTTTCTTTAATTGTGCTAGTTCGTTTATTTAAATTCTACATGCCTTGCTACGATATGAATATCCAACAAAGATTCCTTCATCGGCTTATGGGTCGAATTTTTCTAAATTACCTTTTGTATTTAACACAAAACATTTTTATTAGAAAATCTTAAAGTATGATACTTTAGGTTTTCTTCCAAAAAATATTTCGAAACAAGTATGTTTAGTCATAGGTCGTATGGTTACTCGATTCAAAACATAACAAGCCGTAGCAATAGCTTCCGCCCAAAAATGTTTTGGTAAGCCACTACTATATAATAGTGTTCATGCACATTCTTGTAACGTATGATTTTTTCTTTCTATTACACCATTTTGTTGAGATGTGTGGGGAAAAGAAAATTTTTGACTTATGCCCTTTTTATTACAAAAATTAGTAAAAAGATCATTTTTGAATTCTCCACCATGATCACTTCGTATATTCTTGATTTTCAAATCCATTTGAGTTTTAATTCTTTTAGAAAATTTTTTAAACAAACCAAAAGTGTTTTATGTTTTAAAAATAAAGTCCATGTATATCTTGAAAATCATCAACTATTACGAAAAATATATTTGTTATGATTTATAGATCATACTTGAGTTGGACCAAATAAATCAAAATGTAATAATTCTAATGGTTGTTTTGTAGAAATATTATTTTTAGATATAAAAGAGCTTTTCTTTAGTTTTCCAATTTGACAATCGTCACATAATTTTCTACTTTATAATTTATTTTAGGTAAACCTCTAACCAGCTTATATTTTGCTAATTTATTAATATATTTAAAATTAATATGACAAAACCGTTTATGCCACAACCACGGATCGTCATGTTTGGCGGTTAAGCATAAATTCAAATTTTGACTTATATTCATATTTAAGTCATAAATATTTTTGTTTCTAAAACCCTCAAAGATAAATTGTTTGCTATTGTCGAAAATATTACATTTATCTTTTTCGAAATTAATTTGAAAACGTTCATCGCATAATTGACTAATGCTAAGTAGGTTGTGTTTTAAATTTTTTGCTAATAAAACATTTGTAATAATAGGAGAGTTAGAAATACCAGAGTTGATGACTTCTCTGATCCCAACGACATATCCGTTTGAGTTATCTCCAAAACTTACCGTTCCATCATCGATGAATGTTATATTTGATAACAATTTTGGGTTTCCGATCATATGCTTGGAGCATCCACTATCAAGTATCCATTTCTCCTTATTTTTTATTTTAGGTACCTGCAAAATAAAAAATGGTTTAGTTGGTACCAATATATTTGTTAGAGTCCTACATGTTAGAAAGAGTAGGTAACCATACCCAAGAAGGTTTGGTACCTTTATGAACATAATTTTTATTATAGACTACATTATCTAGAAAATTATCAGTATGTTTTTGCCTAATCAAATTATTATTTCTCTTAGGAATCCAAATTTTTATATTTTTGGTATTCGTTTTAGAATTTTTAGTCTTTTGATAAATAAAACTATTTTTCTTAATATTATTCCCTTTTTGTTTAGGAATATTTTTAAAACCTATTCCATTTCTATTACCTGGCGGTTTTAAAGTTTTGATAAGATTTTCCAAATCTTGTTTTCCTTTGTTAAATTTTGAAACATTATTTGTAATTTTTCTTTTGCTTCAACATTTTCAATTTTCAATGTTTCTATATTATTTTTCAAGTTGATATTTTCTTTTAAGAAGTTATCCTTTTCTAGTTTAACTTTTCAAAAATCAATAGATATAATCTCATTTTCAACCAAGTTACTTTATTTTTTTCTTGAGATAATTCTTATTCCTCCTCTAAAATAATTATTTCATCTTTTAACATTCCTATTTCAAGTTCTAATCTATTTATTTTGGTTATGCGCTCTTTATTCAATTTTTTAATTTGTCTAAACTTATCATCTAATTCCATGCTAAGCTCTAATAATTCATCATAGCTAAGTTCGGGGTATATCCCATTAGTTTGTGCCATAAAACATACATTAGCTTGTTCTCCGTCACTATCGCTGTCACTGTTTGATGACGATGAAGAGTCCATATCATCCTATGTTACTTTGAAAGCTTTCTTCTTTTTGAATTATTCAAATTTTTTCTTCTTTTTATCATTATTGAGCTTAGGAAAATCTTTCTGCATATGTTCAAATTGATCAAATTCATAGCATTTGATTGACGTTTGATTAGTTGAGCTTGATTTTCCTCCTTTCTGAAATCTGGTCATTTTTCTAAATTTCTTGAATTTGTTATAGTTTTTGGCAATAAATACGATTACTTCTTCGTCTAAGTCGGAATCTTCATTCATTGCTAGAAATGCTATGTTTTTCTTCTTCGGATTTTTTTTCTTTTCTTGCCTGCAGATTAGCTTCATAGGACATTAAATTTTCTATCAATACTTCAACTAAAAGTGTTGAGAGGTCATTAGTTTCATCGATAGCTATTACTTTCCTTTCCCACTCTGGATTTAATGAATTGAGCATTCTAGATACTAAGCCAAAATTTGTGAATTTGACTCCAAGTGCCATTAAATCGTGTTGAATAGTTTGGAATCTAGAGTACATGTCCACTATAGATTCATTTTTTTTCATTTCAAATGATGAAAATTGATTTTGTAAAATTGAAATTTTAGTTTGTTTAATTTATTTGTGCCTTCGTGTGTAACTTGTAAATTATGCCAAATATCATACGCGGTTTTACATAACATGACTTGTGAAAATTCATTCTTATCCGATGAACAAAATAAAACATTCATAGCTTTGGAATTATTGGAAGCTGCGGTTTTTTGAGCATCATTCCATATGTTCATAGTAGTGTCAGGTGCTTCATATTTATTTTGAGTGGCTGACCAAATTTCTAATCCATTAGCTTCCATAAAAATTCTCATACATGTTGACCAATATGCATAGTTAGAGCCATTAAAAAGTGGGGGACGTGTTGTGGATTGTCCTTCTTGAAAAATGTTTGCCATATTGAAGTGATTCAAATACGTGTTACTGTACTTTGATCAAACCTTGCTCCGATACCAATTGAAAGTCTAAGGGGTGGATAGTGTAATGTATATGCAAGTATATGTGATAAAATATATGATGCAGCTAAAAAAATATTAATCTAAGTAAATATAGAATAAGAACACCATGATTTTATACTAGTTCGGACCTTCCATCCTACGTCCAGTCCCAAAGCATCCCTTCGGAAGTCAACTATTAAACACCCTCGCTTCGCCCGAAGGAATAGGCTTGGTTACAATAAGTTGTTCTTGTCAAATGTGTGTTCTAATATAACACCAATGTTGACTAATTAGTACAATTGCTTGCAATATCTCTAAGAAATATTATCTATGAGAAACTGTGTATATGGAAGAGTGAATACAAGTAAGAATTGCTAGATTGCAGAGATCAAGAATAGAGTATAGAATCAGAAAGCATAAGCAAGTAACGTAAGTTCCGTACTGTCCTCTTGATTCTTGATGCTATATATGGATGTAAATAGATATCTTGAGTAGTTGCATCCATTAAAGAACATTCTAAAGTTGCTTCTGTTGATGGTGAAGAGTTGTGGCAAAGAGAAGTGGAGATGTCCATTCGCATATGATAGTTACAATTCTTCTATGAAGTCCGAGTTTGAATTCAAACGTCTGGTATTTGAATTTAGATGTCTGATACTATATACTTTTTATATATAGTAGATTTTCAGACGTTTGAGTGCTATAACCAGACGTTTGGTTTAGCCTGTTTGCTATTCCAAAGGACTTCTCCAGACGTTTGGCTTGTGCACCCAGACGTTTGATATTGGTGCATGTCTGTTTTGTGCATCTTTTATTTTTCTTCTTTGTACATATCGACTTGTAGTCTCTTGTAGTGTTCTTTGAGTGTTGTTCTTGTCTTTCTAGTGATGTTGTTCTAGCAAGCACCTGTATGTATAAATATATATGTATATTTGATTTCCATTGTATAGTTGTTGTCAACGAAACCATATATTGGATTTCCTAACTTATTATGAGTAAAATCTTACCCAAAGCAATCATAGTGAGACCTCACCACTGTAGCGTGGGATGCACTCACTTTTTTGTCATAGTGATTACAGCATAACATATAAACAATCATTACATCCAAAGCAACCATGTAAATTTCATTCAATCCATAAGTGTACCCTATGCTTGTCATCCAACTATGAACCATGTCATATTTATTTTTCAATTTAAATTAAGTATACCCTATGCTTAACATTAGTCATGAACCATATAATATAACAACCGATCATCTATCCAAACATCAACTAATGTCTTATTTAGATGTTTATCTTTAAGTTATCATTAACTTAGTTTAGTGATTACCTCCCAGGCTTGTCTTTTACTATTTTATCTTTTGTCGAACAGCGTCACCTGATGAAATGGCTACTTATTCCACCAACAGGAGCCACCCAGACTAAAGCCACACTGACTCTCCTAATGGGTTGAATGTACGCTCTCTAAATACATTCTTGTAAGAGTCTTTATTAAGCATTAACAACTCATCTTAGTCTCGGAACCGCTACCTTAAACATTACCGGTTTGTTTATTTTATTTATAATACCACGTTTATATTTTGGCACCCTGCCATGACACCTTGCCATAACTACCCCTGAGAATTTATTAATATTTTAGGATTGAATCTTATCGTGGTACCCTGCTATATACCATTGGACTTTAAACTAACGGTCAAGGCATCCTGCATCCAGTAACTCCATGAGCTGGTATATGTCTACGATCATGATTTAACCCTTTTATTTATTTATAATGTACCTAACACTTTGGTAGATAAAACATATTTATCTTTGATAAATGATACCCTATCCTTCATTAGCTTCTTTGAGAATTATTCAATTTCAAAAATAAATTAACTTAGTTTTGACTTGTAAAATTCTTCCTTCATTTCATCCCTATAAAATAGTCGATTAACACTTGGAAACTATCTTCCAAAGTGCATTAAGTACTTCTTATTTTACTTAGAAAACTATAGGTTTCCAAGCTATCGAAGGTAAACATAGTTATTCCATTTTCAATATCTGATTGCCTTCACAAGTTAAGTTTACCTTTTGCATGTTGGATATCCCATAGCCTTCGCATGTTGATTCTCCTAGGTCATTGCTAGTTGACCCTCAACTAGCCATCACATGTTGATTGTTTATTAGTTATGGTGAGTTATGCTCGCTATCATAGGTGTACAACTTCATGTATAGTTTCCTAAGATATCATGTGTTGAGTCCCCAAGTATCCTTCGCATGTTGACCTTCCCAAGTCTTTTCTCATTGAGCTTCCATTCACTATCGCCTGTTGATCTGCCTCCAAGCCATTATAAGCTAGGCATGTTTTGCCATCGCAAGTTGATAACTACCGAAATTTGAGCTCTTTAGGAGAAATTTCATATGGACTTTCCCCAAGCCATTAATGGTTGACAGCCTTAAGTATTAATGCAAGTTGACAAATTAAATAGCTATAACAATCTCACTACTTATAAACTATCACAAGTAGGAATGGTTTACTTGTAATTATTTTGAAAACTGTTTTGTTTCCTTATTAAGTTGTTACTTTACACCAAATTCCATTTGGTCTTGAATTCTTATTAGTCAATCTATTCTTTTATAGTTTTCTCTTCAGAATTGGCTAATTACATGCTCTATTTATTTATGAATTACCATTAACTAATTACTTCTTTCTTTACCCAAATAATTCGTATAAAACTGAAAAATAATGGGAAAATTATAAAAATTCACCAAAAATCCAATTTATCTCACTTTACCATATATCAAAATTTCATGTTAAAGTAAATTATTATTGTTGTATTTAATAATTAATTTTCTTGAAATTAACCATTTTCTCAATTTAAAAATTCGAATAAATTACAAATTAATTTCAAAAATTATGAAACTAAAAAGCAATCTTTATTTGATCATCACAAACATCATATTTATTTTTCGTGGCATTTGAATGCAGTTAAATCATGTTTTACCCTAAAAATGAACAAAGTCCTTTCATGTATACTTAAACCATATTCCAAACTAGATCAATACATTCAACATGCTTACCATAATCTAAACATTCATTCACAATCAATTCCAAGCCCAAACAGGCTAGGAAGGATTTTAGGGAAAATTTTATGCCGCTTAATTTGGAAAATTTTAACTAAAACCTTGCTTTAATCCTCTTCCTTCATAAAGTTGAAAGCTTGAATTCTTCTAGCATTGATTTGCTCTCTATTAACTTAAAAATGTTGGTCGACCTTGTATAGTGTTTAGGCCTTTTTTTAGGTTTGTAAATGAAAGTGGTAAGGAACGAGGGATGTGTCTAAAGAAAATTAGCCAGTGGTCTTTGGCTTGGACTAAGATCCCTTCTAGCCTAGTCTCACTAATATATCTCCCTTAACACAATTCCTTCTCCTTAAAAGCTTAATATATTTTTCTTCATTAACAAAGCCAACTTTAATTCATCTATTCACCCTTTGTCCATTCAATTAACTTGTAAAGTTTTCTACACTTAGTAAACCAAATATCCTTTAGGCAATTCTTGCAATTAAATTTATCTTATTCATCTCTTTACTAAAATCTTCTTATCATGAATTTAATTTAATTTCTCATATTATAGACCTTCAAAATATAGCGTGTTATCTTCTCCCCTTGTTACGAAAAATTCATCCCTGAAATTTCGATAAAGAAAACTAAATTTACACTAACACCCTAAAAGTGTAAAGTCATCATCATAAAAGCACAAATAAACACAAAAGATTACACCATTACCCTACTAATGTAAACCATCAATCATCAAATAAAATGTATTAGTGCAACTCCTAACACACAATTGTATTATATCACAAATAAACTAGTACTCTACTAGTTCATATAATAGACAAACAAAGCACCTTGCTATAAACATGATTGTCTATAACAACTTGGGATAGATATTACTAATTCTATTCTCTACCTCCCAGGTACAATCTTCTCTGTTATCGTTCACCTGAACGCAAACATGTTTAATAACCATGCTCTTTAACTCCTTCATATCACGATTGACTATCCCTTTCGGTCATGAGACCATGTCATCTAATTATACAAATAAATCCTCTATCGCCCTCGGTTCCACTATCAAATTTGGGTCATGCACACATTTCCTCAAATGTGATATAGAAAAGACATTATGCCCACCTACTGAACTACTTGGTAATTCAACTCGGTAGGCTGGTTTACCACTCCTGTCAATCCCTAGAAATTGTCCTACATGTCTAGATGCTAATTTCCCCGCCCTTCCAAAGTGCATACTCCTTGCATTAGGGAAATGTTAGCACCAGAATCGGTCACTAACACCCTTAATTAAGAGAGATTGTGTAGAGATATTAATGAAGAAAGTAAAGATAAACAGAGGATAATACGTAAATTTAAATGCAGAAAAAACAAACACCAGATTTATAGTGGTTTGGCGTAATTGTCTATGTCCACTTTAAGGTAGATATTTATTGCTTTTATCGATAATCGATTACAGATACAATTATTATGTCAATCATTCAAATACAAATGCTCCGCAAAAAAGATTAAGTCTTGAATGAGTCTTGAATGGAGCAGAGTCTCCCCGGTGCTCTCGAAAAAGGCCCCTTCACTGTGCCCCTGCCTCTCTATTTATAGGCGAAGATGGGTTGGACTTCCTCAGTGGGCCAGGTAGCTAAGTAGCTTGGCCCAAAAAGAGTGATCTCTGTGTGCCGATCCACAGATGCCGAACGACAAAATGCATTCATGCCAAACGAAGTAATGCCGATCACTCTGAATGCCGAACGAAGTATTTGTGTCAAACGACACTAGAAGCCGATCGTTCCTGAATGCCGAACGATATTTATGCCGAATGATATTGGAAGCCGACCCAGTGCGTTGTGCCGAACGACTCTGGATGCCAAGCGATCCCGAATGCCAAACGAGATTTGTGCCGAACAAAGTGATGTGCCAAACAAGGTTTTGATGCTGAGCGGTTTGGAATGCCAAATGGCTCTGCCATTCTGAACGTCCATAGATGCTGAACGATATACAATACCAAATGGCACTTAATGCCAAATGCCCTTGCATGCCGAATGAACTTGAGTGCCAAACGAATCGGTTGTGCCAGATGAATCTGGAAGCCGAGCGCTCTCTAATGTCGAACGCTCCAAAATGCCGAGCGTTCCTGAATGTCGAGCGTTCCTGAATGCCAAGTGTTATGGATGCTGAACGATTCATAAATGCCAAACAGTATGTAAATGCCGAGTACTTAGTTGCCTAGTCAAACCCTTAGGTAACACTTGCCCCCCAAAGTGCATTACGTGGTCGAATGTGTTGTGCTTTGAACCACGAATCCACTGTGCTTTCGATGGTGACTTCCCTTGATCACTAGTTGAGGCAATGTGTGCCGAACGTCATGCAAATGCCGAACGGTACAGCCGAAGCCGAACGTTCCATGTATGCCGAATGAACTTAAAATCCGATGTCGAACGAGGTCGTGTTGACCGGTACATGCCGAATGGTGCATGCCGAAAGCTATGAATTGCTTTCATAGCTCAGAAGGCTAGAGCACCCATTAAGTAAGAGGGAGGTCCTAAGTTCAATTCTTAGTGAAAGCACCACACAAATCCCGTTCGGCATTCGGGATCGCTCTGCATCCAGAATCGTTCGGTACAACGCACTAGGTCGGCTTCTAGTGTCATTCAGCATAAATCTCGTTCGACATTCGGGAACGATCAGCTTCCAGTGTCGTTCGGCATAAATACTTCATTCGGCATTCAGAGTTTCGGCATCACTTCGTTCGGCATTCAGGGTGTTCGGCATCACTTCGTTCAGCATGAGGTTATCGTTCGGCATTCATGCCTTGTTCGGCATTTTGCCGTTCGACGTCTATGGATCGGCACATAGAGATCGCTCTTTTTGGGCCAAGCTACTTAGCTACTTGGCCCACCAGGGAAGTCCAACCCATCTTTGCCTATAAATAGAGAGGCAGGGGCACAGTGAAAGGGACCACTTCTCAAGAACACCGGGGACTCTACCGCATTCAAGAGTCGTTCAAGACTTAATCTTTTTTGTGGAGCAATTGTATTTGAGTGATTGACATACGGATTGTATCTGTAATTGATTATCGAGAAAAGCAATAAAGATCTACCTCAAAGTGGACATAGGCAATTACGCTGAACCACTATAAATCTAGCGTTCGTTTTTTTTCTGCATTTTAATTTATGTACTGTCCTCTGTTTAACTTTGCTTTCTTCATTAATCTCTCTACACAATCTCTCTTAAGGGTGTTAGTGACCAATTCTGGTGCTAACATTTTGGTGCTTTCACTGAGAATCGAATTCTCGGACGATAGGATCTACTATGTAGCTACTGGATTGAAAAATCCCCCGAAGGAGATCCAAATCATTTGCAAGACATCTGTTGGTTCTACTCAGAGTTACAACCAACAACTCTACCATGGGGAGACCACGAACTAGATCGGCCTCTCAAAACGTAGATGTCAATGAAATTACTAGTGTAAAATGATAGGATCTAACAACCAACCAGCAATTCAAGGAGCAGGAACCTCCACCCAAAACCAGGCGGAGGTCGTTTCCCGAACAGAGTTCAATGACTTGATAAGAGAACTCATGGAAAGTAGAAGGCAACTTGCTGAGCAGATCCAAGCCAATACTAATATCATGACTCGGCTTTCCCAGCAGCAGCATCATAATGCTAGAAGTAGTCCTGCTCCTTATTTTGAATCTGATAGCTCGACCTCAGTTGATGAACCTCCTAAGCGTAGACGCCGTAGGGATGAAGCTGCACAAGCAGGTACCACTGATCAATTCGCCAGGGATCAGGCACGTGATGAGACTGGACGCCCAGATCACTAAGGCCCAAATCAAGCGGGACATCAACCCGCACGGTCCCGTGGAACGGAACCCAACCTCCCACCTTCCATACGAACTCCAGATTTATCAGCCATGGTCAAGCAGTTGATGAAAGAGAACTAAGGCCTGACCAAAGAAGATTGGGGAGTGTCTAGGAGTCATACTCTATTTACAGATGTTATCCTATAGGCTGAGTACCCAAAGAAATTCAATATGCCGACTAAGAAATTCAATATGCCAACTATCCTAGCCTACGAAGGGAAGACTGACCCTAGGCAACACGTGATGACTTACGAATGGATGATGGATTCAGCAAGGGCGAATGACGTGACCAAGTGTAGGTGCTTCCCAATCACTCTGTTCGGAATCGCCACTATGTGGTTTACTCAACTTCCTTCACGATCTATATCCAGCTCCGATGAGTTGGCAATGAAATTTGTCGAACAACTTAGGATACATGCTACTCGTCCGAAGGACGTGATGTCCTTATCAAGCGTAATCCAGGCTCTGGGAGAGTATTTGAAAGCATACTTACAGAGGTTTCATGTTGCCGCCAATGAAGTTAGCAATCCTAATAACCACGCAATTTTGATGGCGGTAATGCGAGGTGTAGATCCAGACTCGGAGTTTGGAAATTGGTTGGCGGGAAAGCCCCCAACTACGTTTGGACGATTCTATTCCAAAGCTCAACAGTTCATATGGAGGGAGGAGGCTTGATGGACGAGACAACATAAGACACCAGGGCCTGTTCAGGAGACTGTGAAAAGTAACATCACCGTGAAGCAGTCCGGCGATAGTTCGGGAAAAGTTCAAGTCAACGTCCAAAACAAGCCTGGACAGTCCAAAGGATCCGAAGGTGGAAATCCCGGAAAGAAAAGAGAAGCAGGGAGATGGAAGCCAAGGATTCCGACCTACAATGAATACACCCCGCTGAATACTTCTCTTGAAAACATTTATCTATCTACTTGTAAAACCTTTGAATACAAAAGGCCACGCCCAAAGGAGTCCATTGAAGAAGAAAAATGGACAGGGAAGTATTGTCGCTTCCATTAGACCAATGGCACAATACTGAGGAGTGTAGACACCTCCATGACGCCATAGAAAAGTTGATCAGACAGAAAAACTGCAGGAATTTGTCAAAAACCTGCAAGATGGAATGCAAGGAATGTCAGACCCCGGACGCGGGCCGACTCTATGCAAACCAGAACAACCTACTCGGACTATGGGTAGATTGATCATAAACACTATTGTCGGAGGACCTCATCCTGCGGACAAGAATTGGCAGGAGATGGAACGATATGCTACCTCCTTGAGGCATACCGATTATGAATGTTGTTCTAATATGGAAGATGGAACCCCCGCAAAACAATAACGCATGATGAATGACGATATAATGTTTAGGAGTCGGGATGAAGACAAGGTGGAGGCTCCTACTATCGACTCGATGGTTATATCTGCAACAATTGGGCCAGCTTACGTAAAAAGAATCTTGATTGATTGTGGAAGCTATGTCAACATCATCTTCAAGAAGGATTATGACCAAATGAAGATGGAAACGAAGGATTGGAAACCTTGCAAAGCCCGTATCCATGGCTTTAACGGTGCTGCAACCGACGTGATGGGGGTATATAGAGCTACCAGTTGAACTAGGGGAAGTGGGCGTAGGAGAGTGCGAGTCCTACCGTTGATAGTAATGGTTGTTGAATCTTCATACAATGTCTTTTTAGGTCATCCATCCTTGGCATTTATGGCTGCTTTGGCCCCATGGTGTTTGATATTAAAATTTCTGACGGACAAAGGAGTCGGTGTTGTACGTGGCGATTAGGCGTCCGGTTGCACATGATATGTGGCGGAACTGAGAGAAGCTCAGCGGAGAGAGAAAGGAAAGGTTACGGACAGCTCCGTCCGCATCCTAAAGACTGATGATTGACAAGTAGTGCCCGAGCCCTGGCTCGGGCAGCATTCTCGGATCCTTAGAAACATAGATCCTAGAGATGATGATGAGGAACCCAGGGAAACAAACGCACACCAGCTGAGCTGACGATCGACATTCCAGTCAGCCGGGATGACCCATCACGAGTTCTTAAGATTGGATCACAACTCTACCCCTCAATGGCCGAGGATCTTACTGATTTCCTCCGAGAAAATCTGGACGTTTTCGCTTGGACACACTCTGATATGTGCGGGATTTCTCCAGCAATTGCGAGTCATATGTTGAACATAAACCCGAACACGTTCCCGTAAAACAGAAAAGGAGAGGTATGGACCCGGAGAGGTCCGCGGCTCTCAAAGAGGGGGTGGACAAACTCAAAGCCAATGGGTTCGTCCGCGATGCCCTCTACCCTGAATGGGTATCTAACCCAGTGCTAGTGAAGAAAGAAAATAGGAAGTGGAGAACTTGTTTTGATTACTCCGATCTGAATAAAGCATGCCCGAATGATAGTTTACCTTTACCTAGAATCGACCAGCTCGTCGACTCTATCGCAGGGCACGAATTACTGTCATTTATGGATGCGTACTTAGGATACAATTAGATCCCGATGCACATTCTAGACCAAGAGCACACCAGTTTTGTCACAAATATGGGGCTATATTGCTATGTAGTAATGCCCTTTTGATTGAAAAATGCGAGAGTAACTTATCAGCGTCTGGTGAATCGAATGTTTAAGGACCAGATTGGTAGAATGATGGAAGTCTATGTGGATGATATGCTCGTCAAGTCACGGCAGTCAAACGACCACATCCGAGACTTCGCAGAAATGTCTGATATACTCAGGCATTACGGAATGAAGATCAATCCTTTAAGTGTTCATTTGGCGTAGCGTCGGGAAAGTTTCTGGGTTTCATTGTGAACGCGTGGGGAATCGAAGCTAACCCGGAGAAAATTCAAGCTATCCGAGATATACAAGTGCCCAGCCCCATAAAGTAGGTGCAAAGCTTGAATGGAAAAGTGGCTGTGCTGAGTCGATTCATATCCAGAGCTACAGACAAGTGTATTCCTTTCTTCAACGTGATAAAGAAAGGAAAGAGAAATTTTGAGTGGACATCCGACTGTAAGGAGCATTCCGAGCTCTAGTAAGGTACTTAGAAAGCCCCCTGGTGCTATCAAAATCGATTGACCATGAAATGTTGTATATATACTTGGTAGTATCCCAATATGCTATTAGTACGGCTCTGTTCCGTGACGAGGACCGAGTTCAAAAGCCAGTTTACTATGTTAGTAAACGTTTGACGGGGGCAGAAAGAAACTATCCCCAGATCGAAAAATTAGCCTATAGCTTGGTGGTTGCATCACGCACTTCGTCCATATTTTCAAGCACACCCAATCAGTGTTTACACTGATCAACCCTTGCGTCAGATAATCTAACAATCAGAAACTTCTGGAAGAATGTTAAAATGGAATATCGAACTGAGTTAGTTCGATGTTACTTACCTACCGCGAAAGGCCATACAGGGACAAGCGCTAGCGGATTTCATCATTGAATTCACCATGACAGACGAATCAAATGGCCGCAATGTCATACCTCCCGTCCGATGGAAGATGTACACCGACGGGGCATCTAACGACCGTTGTTTAGGGGTTGGCATAGTTCTTGTAAATCTTGAAAACCGATCAGTTTGCTACGCTTTGAAGCTTGAATTCACAGCAACGAATAACGAAGCCGAGTATGAAGCATTGATTACCGGCTGAAGACTTATCAAAGAACTGGGAATAATATCAGTTCAAATTTTTTGCGACTCGCAACTGGTGGTGTATCAAGTGCGTGGAGACTACCAAGCAAGGGGGCAGAGACTTGCCCCGCATTTGTCCCAAGTTCAAGATCCGCTAGCGAATCTCCAGTATTATGATATGACGTGTTCCGCGTAAACAAAACAAAGCAGTTGATTCATTGGCAAAATTTGCAAGCACTGGCGATGCGCTGCAGATTGGATTGTTTCCCGTTGAATCCTTACATGTCCCGAGCATAAATATAATGGAGGTAGATTTCATATTAGAAGCAGAAATCGAGAAGGAGTCATGAATGACCCCATTCAAGCAATATTTGTTACACGGGGCCGTGCCCGAAAGAAGGAGCGAAAGACGACATGTCATTCATAAGGCTTCTTGTTACGTAATGCAGGATGGAATAATGTATCGGAGGGGATTCTCGACCCCATTGCTCCGGTGCATTGCCCATGATGAAATAAAACGAGTCCTGACAGATGTCCATGAAGGTGAACGTGGCAACCATACCGTGGGGCAGACGTTAGCAAAGAAAATCCTCCGCTATGGATACTATTGGCCAACTGTACATCTGGATGTCGCAGACTATGTAAGAAGATGTGACAAATGCCAGAAGTATGCGAAAATCCCAAGAGCTCCGTCGACGGAACTCACACAAATGGTTAGTCCTTGGCCATTTGTAATGTGGGGGATCCATATAGTCGGTTCCTTACCCCTATCCAAAGGTGGTGCAAAATACGCGATTGTTGCGGTCGATTACCTTACAAAGTGGGCAGAAGCAGAGCCTTTGGCCACTATCAGTACCAAGAAATTCATTAATTTCATTGTATGAAATATCATATACCGCTTTGGCCTACCACGAACAATCGTTACAGACAATGGAACTCAGTATGAAAGCAAAATGTTCAGGGAATTTTGCCAAAAATAGAGTATTGATAAAAAGTTTGCAACAGTTGCTCATCCGAAAGCTAATGGACAAGTGGAGTCCGTAAACAGGATGATCAAATCCATATTGAAAAAACGTTTGGAAAAGGCTAGAGGCAAGTGGGTGGATGAGCTTCCGACAGCACTTTGGGCTTACAGAACAACCAACAAGTCCGCGACCGCCCACACTCCATTCGCATTAGCATATGGCATGGAAGCTGTCTTACCTGTGGAACTTGAAGTCCCATCACATCGGGTAACTTATTATGACCCTGAGTCAAATCAAGATCTCTTGCTGGAATCGTTGGACTTCATTGATGAAAAACACGAAGAAGCTAATTTAAGAGCGGCCGTGTACAGGCACCGAGTTTCTCGATATTACAATGAAAAAGTCCGACCGAGAATCTTCGGCTTGGGTGATCTCGCTTTGAAACGAGTTTTCCCAGTTCCATCACACATGAGCCCCGCATGGGAAGGTCCATACGTCATTGAACGGAAGCTTGGAGAAGGAACTTTCAAGCTAGCGACCGTCGATGGTGCGACCGTCGATGGTGCGACACTCCCCCGAGCATGGAATGTTGAACATTTGCGGCATTATTACACTTAGTTCTTTTCTATCATATTTTAGTTGCATTTATTTCCAGTAAGTTTTTATTCCTAGTTTACGGCATGTAGAAAGACAATTTAGCTTATTTGCATTAACAAAGGCTTGAAGCCATTTCTTTTTCCCATGAATTGTAGACGTTCCTGTGTATGATAACGCTGTAACAAATGACTAAGAGATACATTACTATGCCTGGCATACGAACGAGTATAAACGACTCAAAATCTCCAAGTCCCCGAAGTGCGGACTGGAGTACTCTAAGTTCCCAGAGTGCGGACTCGAGTATGAACGACTCAAAATCTCCAAGTCCCCGGAGTGCAGACTGCAGTACTCTAAGTCCCAGAGTGTAGACTCGAGTATAAACAACTCAAAATCTCAAAGTCTCCGAAGTGCGGACTGGCGTACTCTAAGTCCCCAGAGTGTGGGCTCGAGTATAAATGACTCAAAATATCCAAGTCCTCGGAGTGTGGACTGGAGTACTCTAGGTCCTCAGAGTGCGGACTCGAGTATAAATGACTCAAAATCTCCAAGTCCTCGGAGTGCGGACTAGAGTACTCTAAGTCCCCAGAGTGCAGACTCAAGTATAAACGATTCAAAATCTCCAAGTCACCAAAGTGCGGACTGGAGTACTCTAAGTCCCTAGAGTGTGGACTCGAGTATAAACGACTCAAAATCTCCAAGTCCTCGGAGTGCGGACTAGAGCACTCTAAGTCCCAGAGTGTGGACTCGAGTATAAACGACTCAAAATTTCCAAGTCTCCGGAGTGCGGACTCGAGTATAAACGATCAAAATTTCCATGTCCCCGAAGTGCGGACTGGAGTACTCTAAGTCCCCAGAGTGTGGGCTCGAGTATAAACGACTCAGAATATCCAATCCCCGGAGTGCGAACTGGAGTACTCTAAGTCTCCAGAGTGCGGACTGGAGTACTCTATGTCCCCAGAGTGCGGACATGAGTATAAACGATTTAAATGTCCAAGTCCCCTGAGGGCGGACAGGATATAAATAACTTGAAGTCATCGAGCCCTTGGCGTACGGATTGGAAAAAATTCTAAGTCCCCAGAACGTAGGATAAAAGAATGTGCAAATACCAAGAAAGTTATCGACTTGTTTGAAGATGAATCGAGCAGTTCACGTAACTCGCAGTAGCTCAGGTTTTGACCACGGTTATACAAAAAACCAAACAAAAACAGTCCTCTGAGAGGGAAAAGAACTAAGTTTTATTCATCACAAATAATTTTATTTGCATGAACTACGAAAACAAAAATAATTACATAATCTAAACTAGCTCTTGTTGAATGAGAGCGAAGACTACTTCTTTGACTTCTTCGACTTTTTGCTAGATGACTCCTCCCCAGTACGTTTACCCTTGATAGCTTTCTTTGACGGGGGAGTGACAGCTGAAGAAGTACGAGGAACATCCATAGGTTTGGACCCGCCTGGAAGGATGACCTTCAATGGCTTGTTCAAAGGATCGTCCAGGTCCACAGCTTGAGGTTCGACCTTGATCTTGATCGTCTTTTGCTTTTCTTTCTCAAGCTGCTCCTTCATGCTCAGTTCGGATGTGTGCTCGGAGATGCCTGTTATTTCAACTTTATAACTCCCATCGATGGGAGAGGAAGTCTCAGATTTGTCCTCATCAAGCGCTCCGATCACCTGAGCATCTGGACCAGGAGCCTCTCCTGTGTGAGTGGCTTCACTCGTTTTTTCCCCTACCTCCTTGGCGACATCACTTCTCGGAATGGGCTCAAGATCGGATCGGCCTGCACAAAATCACGAAAAGCAAGTATTAGAATGCGATAGCTTCTGATGAAAAACGAAAACTCTTGGAATGTTAAAGCAAAAGAGTTGCTTACCAGGTTCCGGCTGGCTCTTAGCCGTCAAGGGGGTCTCACCCTCTGGAATAGGGGACAAAACGTGAACACCAAGGCCGGGGTCCTCCAGGTCATAGCCATGCTGTTCAAAAGAATCGTGTACCAGCCGACCGGCCGGCTGGGTGGGCACACGAGCTGGAGACTCGATCCCGGATGGATCGGCGATAACTTCTTTCCCTTTCGTTGAGGGGGAGCATTTGCGATAAAGGGCTTTAGCCGCTGACAGGTCCGATGGCTCGTTTCCCTTAAGGAATTCTTTTATCAAAGGCCTCTCATCAGCCTCCTCGATACCGTGCTCAGCCTTCCTGATTTCAATTAAGGTCTCTCATGCCTCGGCCAAAGATTCGAGAAAGCCCTTGTCCAGAAAAGTTAAGTCCCGGTGCATGAGAACGCGGGCATTGAATTCGGCAATAAGCGGGTCGTACATGCTTTTGACCTCTTCCTTACCTTCTTCCTTGGCCGGCTTAAGACGGGAGTCGATCACCGCAGATGCTATCTTTTTGCCCTCTTCATGGGCCTCATCCTTCAGCACCTCAACATTTGAAAACTCGCCCTCAAGTTTCGCCTTTTGGAGTCGCATTGCAACGATCTCGTCGCAATACCATTACGACTCCTCTTAGGCAGCAATCTTCTCTTCTTGCTCTTTGCGGAGTTGCTCCTCAAGTTCTTTGACTCGGAGGCGGAATGTATCCCTCTCTTTTTGCATCGAGTCTTTCTCTAAAGCCAATGCCCCACAATGTTGTACCGCCTCATCGATTTCTTTTTTGTGAGTTGATTCCAAACGAGTTAAGGCTTCAGCAGTATCTTTGGCGCTCTGCTCGGCGACCTAAAGTTAAGATTTGTAAGATGCGATCTCTTCGTCCTGAGATTTGATAATGTCTTTGTCATGAATTGCCTCAAGCTTCAGGCGATCAATCTCATGTTGGCATTCTATGGAGACTTCTGACACTTTCTCAGCAAGATGAACAAACGCGTCATGCTGAACATAGACGTCGTTGGTGCAGGAGATAGCGCTCTGCTTGACATCTCCAAGAATACGATGGATCGTCGGGAGAAACTTCAGACCATCGAAGCAGATTTTTGGAAATTTAACTTTAAGCTCGGCCAGTCTCTCCGATACTGATGGATCTGTAGCAGGAGCAGGAGGAGACGGTTTTGAAAGTTCAACTCACCTGTAAGGAACCCAGGACTATCGGGTGGAGGAGGAATCAAAGTGTTGATCACCGGGAACATCGGATTGCGACCCCTTATGGCCATGCTTATCTTTGCTTTGCCCTAAGTGAGAAGAGGGATGTTGGTGGTATTTGGGCTGATAATATGTTTTCTTCTCAGATGATGAATCCCGAGAATGATAATCCCTATCGCCATTACCGTCTCTATCCTGATGTTTTTCGAAACCTGAGACCCATACAGAATGATGGAATATAGAAGACTCGTGGAGACGATCAATTCCATGTGTATGCCTCATGTTACCTACATAGAATTTAAATAACAACGAATTAGCAAAGAGTAGTGTGACAACTGAAATTTAAGTGCAAGGTGAAGTGCAAGTTTTTATGTCCTAGTGTTTCCCCCCGACGGACCAGTTTCTTTACTAACGGGAGTTTTTTCTCCCTGAGTTTGGGCTTGAACGCCTACATCACCTCTGATGGGCGAGTGAAGTTTAAATGCCTCTGGATCGTCAAAATCATAATTAAGTAGATCGTCAGGTATGGAAAGGTTCGAGAGGCCCTTTAAAGAACTTTCTAAACATTGTGGGGAAGCCTCTTTCTCTGTCGGAATAAGAGTAAATTTAGAGGTTGCGCCAACTTTTTCCCTCCTTATCTTGTACGTCGGTCTCTTTTTCCTATTCGATGGGGAAGATGACGTTTCGATGTTGCGAACTTCGACTATCGGGTCCTGAGTAGGACCAACATTCTCTTCTTATGCTTCGGGTGTTTCGATTTCCTTGATCTCTGCTTCTTCCAGTGCGCCAGAGGCGTTACGTGCTGAAGACTCAGCTTGTTTTTTTCCCTTTGCCAGAGGCAGGCTTGGGTATGGTAACGCCCTGAGGAAGGCTTATCTAACGGCTTCTGCCAATAGGCCAAACTTTGTAAGTGACTCATTCAAAATGAGAGTTCGGATGTCACGTTCTTCGACAGGAAGGGCTTTAATAGCTTCGACGGCTTCAGAATATCTGCGGCCGTCAGGACGTTGATTGATATCTGAAAAGATGGACAAAAGAGTTAGAAAAGGCACGGCTTTAACCAAGTATGAATATTGATCCAGAGAAAAAACTTACTTCCTTCCACCCATCTCCTCGCGAAACCAAGAGGGCAACGCACATAAAACCACTCCTGTTTGTACAGGGCAAACTTGCTACATGCCCCAGTCAAAATCTGGCATTTGTGGTGGGGCTCAAGAAACATGAAAGAGGGGATATCTCTACGCTTCTTGATCGTGTGTGTGTGTGTGTGTGTATATATATATATATATATATCTGATGTCACCCGAGGTTGGAGGCCTAGAGAGGACATTCATGAAAAGGATATAGGTACTGTAGATGAAGGCGTGACCGTTCGAGTGCAGTTGTGATGGGGCAATGTCGATGTATTGCAGCATGTCCCGAAGAAATGAGTTAACGGTGGCACGCTGCCGACCCAGCACATAAACTTATTACAAGCTGTATATCCAACTGGGGGCAGGTGTGGACGATCGTGCCCCGATGGAACTAATACGTCGTCGAAGGAGATTCCATGGACAGAGCATATCCGACGGAGTGCGCTTTCATTAATCTTCGAAGACTGTGAATCGACTGGGTTGTCCAAGAAAATTGATGCTTCCAGGGTGTCGAGAGCTAAGTTATGAGCACGGGAAGTCGACGGGTTTGAAGTATCTGCGACTCCTTGTTTAGAAGACAGCCCAGGTCTATCTGAGATCGTGGTGGAGCTAGATTTCCTAGACATTTTTGATATAAATTGAATCTAGTAGAGTACCTATTTGAACTATACTCAAAAAAACAATCGACGTTAGACTTAACAACATAAATATTCCCCCCTCCCACGGTGTGGTGTGTAAACTAGTGTGATAATTCGAACATAAGTGAGAAATTAAAAATCACAGAGTTGATGGTATAAAGTTGAGCTTTGAATTGTCGTCTTCAAAGACCGTCATCGCTGACCGTCTCCAAAAGCCTGCCCTACGATGCTTTCAATTTCGGGCTCAGACATTGGGGCTATATGTTAAAGGAAATTATCTGTTTTTGTCGATTTAAGTTCAGGCTTGAGATTATTGAAATTAGGAAGTTATCAGTCCAGATTAGTTCGATATGCTAGTCTGCTTAGGTCCTTGTCCTTGTTTTTGTTATAAGGTTAGGCAAAGTGAATACTGGTCGGCCTAAATATCATTCGGCCAAAATATTGTTCGGCCTAAGTATCATTCGGTCAAAATACTGGTAGGCCTAAATATCGTTCGGCCAAAATGTTGTTCGGCCTAAGTATCATTCGAGCATGATGCTGTTCTGCCAGAATATTGTTCGGCCTAACTATCGGTCGGCATTCATGACCGTTCGGTCCGCACGCTATTCGGCCGAAATATTGATCTGCATCCTATCCAATTCGTACTTCCTTCCTATTTTTCCACTTCGCTGCTCGGCATGTGGAGAATCATGCCAAGCCAAAGTTACGCCGAGCCCCAACGTTTGGCACTCCGTCCAGCACTCCTTCCTTAACTATGGTTTTATCTGTCTCTCCCATCCATGCCGAATGATCTGGCCAAGTCGTTCGGCAAGTCACACTGAACCGTGTTGTTCGGCACTCTAGCCAATTCTTGCTCCTCCTCTACTCTTCCCTTCAATCTCGTTCGGCATGAGAAAACTATATCGAACCACGGTACATCTTCCAACAACTCCCTTATGTGCTTGCCTCTGACCAAGTTCCCCTTTTCTCTACGTCAT
Source organism: Allium cepa (assembly GCA_030765085.1). Taxonomy (NCBI): domain Eukaryota; kingdom Viridiplantae; phylum Streptophyta; class Magnoliopsida; order Asparagales; family Amaryllidaceae; genus Allium; species Allium cepa. Next base: position 627,529,357 of record CM060939.1, read on the forward strand.
CTAGCCCTAGAACATACCATAATCGCAGTTCGACCCTTTCATCCACGAAGTACCTATGGGTTACGGTTCTAATTTACGAACTTAAGCCTCGTATTAAAACTCTTTAGTCAGGGAAATCATTTAAATAGAAGGGGTCGATACCTAGCAAATAGATTGAAGCTCGGGAGAATTCAGGAGTTAAGGGCACGGTTTTAATTAATTCCGAATGACTCGGGAAAGGAGTGATGCAGGGTATGATGCTAGAGAAAGGAAGGGCGGTTAAATCCTTGGAGTTTGTTAAAAGGCGAGGTTCGTAAGTACAAGATAGCCGAGGAAAAAGTGAAAAGAGAAGAAGAAGGAAAATCCCGACCTTTATAGGAGAAGAGAGGAAGTCGAAGGGACAATGATCGATAGGACCGGTCAAGACGACCTCGTTCGGCATCGGCTTTTAAATTCGTTCGGCATACATGGAACGTTCGGCTTTGGCTGCACCATTCGGCATTTGCATGATGTTCGGCACACATAGCCTCAACTAGTGATCAAGGGAAGTTAGCATCGAAAGCAGAGTGGACTCATGGTTCAAAGCACAACACGTTCGACCACGTGATGCACTTTGGGGGGCAAGTGTTACCTGAGGGTTTGACCAGGCAACTAAGTACTCGGCATTTGCATACTGTTTGGCATTATGAATCATTCAGCATCCAGAATGCTCAGCATTCAGGAACGCTCAGCATTCAGGAACGCTCGGCATTTAGGAGCGTTCGGCATTAGAGAGCGCTCGGCTTCCAGAGTCGTCCAACACAACTGATTTGTTCGGCTCTCAAGTTCGTTCGGCATCTATGGGACATTTGGCATGCAAGAGCATTTAGCATTGAGTGCCGTTCGGTATTGTATATCGTTCGGCATCTATGGACGTTCGGCAATGCAGAGCCATTCGGCATTCCATACCGCTCGGCATCAAAACCTTGTTTGGCACATCACTTTGTCCGGCACAAATCTTATTTGGAATTCGGGATCGCTCGGCATCTAGAGCCGTTCGGCACAACGCACTGGGTTGGCTTCCAGTGTCGTTCGACATAAATCTCGTTCGGCATTCGGGAGCGATCGGCTTCCAGTGTCGTTCGGCACAAATACTTTGTTCAGCATTCAGAGTGTTCGGCATCACTTCATTCGGCATCCGGAGTGTTCGGCATCACTTCGTTCGGCATGAGGATATCATTTGTCATTCATGCCTTGTTTGGCATTTTGCCATTCGACATCTATGGATCGGCACACAAAGATCGCTCTTTTTGGGCCAAGCTACTTAGCTACCTAGCCCACCAGGGAAGTCCAAACAATCTCCTATAAATAGAGAGGCATGGGCACAGTGAAAGGGACCTTTTTTCGATAACACCGGGGAGACTCTGCCACATTCAAGAGTTAATCTTTTTTGCGGAGCGATTGTATTTGAGTGATTGACATACGGATTGTATCTGTAATGGATTATCGAGAAAAGCAATAAAAATCTACCTCAAAGTGGACGTAGGCAATTACGCCGAACCACTATAAATCCGGCGTTCGTTTTTTTTCTACATTTAAATTTACGTACTGTCCTCTGTTTAACTTTACTTTCTTCATTAATCTCTCTACACAATCTCTCTTAAGGTTGTTAGTGACCAATTCTGGTGCTAACAAGAAACTTACACAGACACATGATTTCCTGCTACGAAATAAAGATCTTTCGTTCGTCTATTGACATAACTCTTCTACCTCGATTGCCCTGCCTTCATCTTGTCGTGGATCAATTCTACCTTCTCAATAGCATCTTTAACCAAATTGCATTATAACACATGTTTATCTCCCATGTCCAACCAAGAAACAGGCGACTTACATGGTCTGCCATACAGTGCCTCGAACGGTGCCATCCCGATAATCGACTGATAACTATTATTATAGGCAAAATCTTTCAGGGTACATGATGTTCCTAAGATCCTCTAACTTCCAAGACACATGCTCTTAGTGAGTCCTCGAGTATACCACTTATCCTCTCAATTTGTCCATGATCAATAGGTGATAAGCCATAATCTTGTTTAACTCCATGCTTAATGCATCTTGAAAATTTCTCCAAATCTCACCGGTGAGCAATGGGTCTCTATCAATAACAATGCTACTCGAAACCCCATGCAATCTCTCCATATTCTTCATATATAGTCTTATTGAGATAGCTATCGTCCTTTTTCTCGACTTAGGCAACCAATCAGTAAAATCCATGTACATTGAATCCAACTTCCAAGTAGGTACTTCCAAAAAATAAATCATTTGGCTTCTGATGCTCAGCTTTCACTTGTTGACAGGTGAGGCAGCTCTTCACATTTCCCTATGTCTCCCTTCACCCCTTCCCAAAAGAAGACTCTCTTCATGTCATGATACATCTTTGTGCTCTCAGTATGAATAGTTAGCTTAGACAGATGACTTTTCTACAAGACTTCTTTCCAAAGGTGTCCTACATCTAGAACACACAGTCATCCTTTCTTCCTTAGCCATCCATTCGAATCTTTCTCGAATCCTTTCAGATCCTCAACATCTTCCCCATCTGTAGTTATCTATTCCTCTCGCAAACCAATGGGTCATCCTTCTTCCTTGAAGTAATCCTATCCACAAGTGTTGGACATACCTTTAAACTTGTTAAAACGCCTAGATCCCTACTTGATCCTGTATTCTACCTATAATGCACTTCGCAAGTGGCTAACACCTGAAATTCTTCCATTCTTCAATCATGGCTAGCACTTCATTCTGGTTCTTCCTACCAAAAGCATCGACAATGTTGTTCCCTTTTCCTAGCATATATTTTATCTCGAAAGCATATGCTGACAAGAGTTCCAACCATCTATGTTGCCTCATATTCAACTCTTTTTAAGAGAATTAATATTTAAATGACTTATGGTCCATATACAACTCAGACTACTCTCCCAATAGGTAATGTCTACAACTCTTCAATGCAAACACCGTCGCTGCCAACTCTAAACCATGAATCGGATATCTAACCTCACGTGGCCTCAATTATCTTGAGCCATAAGCTATCACTAGCCCTTTTTGGGTCAATAATGCTCCGAAACCTATTCCATAAGCACTGGTATACACTACTAAATCCTAATTCCCTTCAGGCATGATCAAGACAAGATTGTTCATCAATAACTTCTTCAACTCCTGAATTGAACCTACATACTTATCGATCCATACAAACTTCTCATTCTTTCTGGTTAGCTTAGTCAAGGGTGCTACTATATGTGAGAAATCCTTAATGAATCCACAATAATAGTCAGCCAAAACCAAGAAAATTCTCATCTTCATGACCATTTCTTGTCTCTTCCACTGATTAGTAATCTCTATCTTCGATGGATCCATAGCCAGTATAATCTCTAAAACAACGTGCCCAAGAAACATAACCTCCCATTTCCAAAATGTAACTTTGAACCTTTTCCTTCAACTTGTGTTGTCTCAATCTTTCAAACACCATTCTAAGGTGGACTCCATGGTCTTCCATATCCTTAGAGTATACCAAGATATCATCAATGAAAATCAAAACAAATCTGTCCAACCAATCGTGACGGTTCATAAGATCAAAGAAGAATGTAAGGGCATTGGTCAGTCCAAAATGACATGATTAATCACTCATATGAATCATATCTTGTTCAAAACATGATCAATGGAATACTATCTTCTGCTACTCTCAGTTGATAAAACCTATTACCAAATCTAGCTGCGTTAACACATAAGTTCCACTCAACTGATCAAACAAATTGTTTATAATTGGTAAAGGATAATAATTCCTTACTTTTAACTCATTCAATTTCAAATAATCAATGCACATTCGTAAAGATCCATCTGACTTCTTTACGAATACCACAGCAGCTTCCCATGGCGAACTACTTGTCCTAATAAAACTTTTACCCTTAAGTTCAACCGGCCGTTTCTTCAATTCTTCTATCTCCTTGGGAGGCAGTCTAATAATAGGTTGCACCCTTGGCATCAAGTTTTTTCAAAACTCAATCACCCTCCTTAGCAGTAACCCTGTTTTGGGTTCAAAAACATCTATTAATTTCCTAACCACAAATACCTTACTGATCTCATGGTTATCTTCCATAGCACATAACACCAAGTCCGAAATCTCTTTCATTATGCCCAATGCTATCATAATTCTCTCCCCATCTCCAAAATTCTGTAAAACGATAATTCTATCCGCATGATATATCCTACCATCATTATGCACCAACCAATCCATACCCAAAATTACTTGAGATCTACAAAATTAAATGCCTATGGCTTGCAAACTAATAAGTGTCCGCACAAATCAAACTCAATATTAGCATATCTTAATCCGAAAGTGTCTAGTTATAAATTATTAAACAAATCTCTATAAATAAAAGAGTTAGTAGCACCGATATCAAACAAAACTATAATTGATATACTGAAAATCAAAATCATATCTCCCTACATACCCTCTTCTTTCCCCTCAATAGTCAGTCCTAACAAAAGTCCTTCTAATGCGTAAAATTTTGCTTGCTTTGCCTCCTAGAAATATCTCTTCTTATGGCCCGGCCTATTACAGATAAAGCGCCCCACATCCTCGTCCTTTGGTTGTGTACATTTAGTAGAGTAATGCCCATTTTCCTGCAACTGAAACATGTAATATATGGTACATTTGGCATCTAAGCTCCTCCTTTGGAAGCCTTCGTTCCATTTTGATTCTTTCCACTTTTCTTATATGGATTGAATTTTTTGTTTTGCCCTCCCCTGGTCCTAAAATCATCTTTCTTCTCCTCATGAAATAAACGATCATATCGTCTTGTTGTTTCCAACACCATAGCAAAAGGAGCCAATAGATGAGTCATCACCTTATGGTTCAACCACTACCTCGGGACCTTTTATGAATTTCTCGTTCTTCTTCGATGGAGTATTAATATGCTCCTTTTATGAATTTCTCATTCTTCTTCGATGGAGTATTAATATGCTCCCTTCCATACTTCTACAACACACTAGAATGTTAAATGTATTCTCCCAAAATCATTTCTCTCTGCTTCAAGTCAAGGAATTCCCTACAAGGTGCACTCTTTTGAGATTTGGGGATAAAGTGATCCTTGAATCGCTCCTTAAACTATTCCTAGGCTATCTCCATCTCTATGACTTCAGTAACCATAGCCTTCTGCCAATCTAAAGCATCCTCCTTAAGCTGACGAGAAGCTAAACACCTCTTTTGAGGATTATCTTACCTAAGTCTCCAAAGCCACATTCATACACTTTCAAAAAATTTAACAGTTCCAAGGATAAATCCTTCCCCATTAATGCCTTTCCTCTATAACTCTAGAAATTTTTGTTCATCTCAGAAAAATCTGCTCCTTTTGCTTCCTCCCATCTTAGCTCAACAACTCCTACTAGTTGTTGCCTCATCATCTCCATTACAAATTGGCGGAAAAAAACATTCATATCCGTTCCTCCTTCATTAGGGAAGGCTCTTGAGTACTGGCTTAAGTATGTACTTTTGGGATCGCCTCCCCTCCTTAGCTATTAGTTTTCTTACCGTCGGTCCCTATAATGGGGTTCGCTCTTCTACTTCCTATGGTCAAACATTGACCACTTACGTCCATTCTATATTAAAATACAAGTAAGGAGGGTAAGAACAATAGTAGAGGGGTAGGTTTATTCTCCTATACATTTGTACCAAAATACAAGTAAGGTATATGTACACATAGCGTATACCCATCCTAAGGTGTTCATTTTCTAATTATAAGTTTGTACTTAGTCTGTTTTACTTATGTATTCTCCTAATCTAACTCTAATACCAATTCTTACATCCCCCACTAAAGACCCAAAAATACGCGTAGATGATGCTAGAGTCATCATTAGAGTTGTTTTCAAGCGACAAAGTGAGCTCAATATTATTTTGTACAATATTAAATAAATAGAGCAGCTAAATAGATTTTCATCACACCGATTTGCTTTAAAAAAATAATTACATCATCCTTTATCCCTTTCGTTCTCACATAGGGGTAAATACAGAGGTGTCATCCAGCTATGAACCATGTCATATATATTTTCAATTCAAATTAAGTATACCCTACACTTAGCATATAATTATGAACCTATCGTCTAACAACCAATCATCCAACTAAACATAACCCAATATATTATTTAGGTGCTCAACTTTAAGTTATCATTTAGTAATTACCTCCCTAGGACTATTTATTACTAACTTATCTTTTCTCGAAAAACATCACTTGATGAAATGGTAACTCATTCCACCAATGAGAGCCATCCTAACTAGAGCCACCCTGCCTCCCTTAGGAAGTTGAATGTAAGAACCTTGAATACATTCTAGTAAGCGCCCTTACTAAGCGTCAATGGCTGCATTTAAGTATTAAACCTGTCATTCACATTGCCAATTTATTTGATTTATTTATAACATCATCCTAATGTTTTGGCATCCTGCCGTAACTACACTTTATAGTTTATAAATTTTTTACGATTGAACACCATTGTGGCACCCTACCATATACCATTGGACTTTAGACTAACAGTTAAGGCACCATGCTATCCAATAACTCCATGAATTGGTATATCTTTACGATCATGGTTCAACCCTTCATTTATTTATAGTATACCCTACACTTTCTTTAGATAAAATATTTCTTTGATTAAACAATACCCTATCATTTATTAGCTTCACTAAGCTTTCTTCCACTTCAAAAATAAATTAACATGGTTTTAACTTATAAATATTTTATTTATTTCAACCCTATGAAATAGTTAATCAATACCTGGAAATTTTCTTCCAAAGTGCACTTAGTATTTCGCATTTTACTTAGAAAAATATAGCTTCCTAAGCTATCACAAGTTAAACTTAGTTGTCGCATATTGGCTATTGCATAACCTTTGCAAGTTAAGCCTAGCTATCCCATAGCCTTGGCATGGTGGTTCTCCTAAGCCATCGCTGGTTGACCCTCAACTAGTCATTGCATGTTGATAATTTACTAGCAATTGTGAGTTGTGCTCGTACATATCAAAGGTTGATAGTTTCCTAAGTTGTTACATGTTAAGTCTCAAATGCTATCACAGGTTAATAGCTTCCTAAGCTATCACGTGTTGAGTCTCCAAGTAGCCTATGCATGTTAACTTCCCCAAACTTTCATGCATTGAGCTCCTATCAACTATCGCATGTTGGTCTGCCTCTAAGCCAACATAAGTTAGGCACGTTTATCTATCGCAAGTTGATACCTATAGTTGAACTCTTTAGGAGCTATTGCATATTGACTTTCCCCAAGCCATTAAAGGTTGATAGCCTGTGTGCTATCGTGGGTTGATAACTTAAGTAACTATCATAGATTGACTACTTATAAGCTATTGCAGGAATGACATACTTGTGATTATTTTGAAAATTATTTTATTTTCTTATTAAGTTGTCACTTTACACCAAATCCCGTTTGGTGTCGATTTCTTATTGGTCAATCTATTCTTTTATTGTCCTCTTTTCAGACTTGGTTAGTTACATGCTTTATTTATTAATTAGTTATCATTAATTAATTACTTCTTTCCTTAGCCAAATAATTCGTATTAAATTAAAATTAATGGGAGAATCATTAAAATTCAACAAAAATCCAATTTATCTCATTTTACCACATATGAAAATTTTATATGTAATTATTTTATTATTTTAATAATTAATTTTCCTATAATTAGCCAATTTCTTAACTTAGAAGATTCATAAAATTTTCAAATCAATTCAAAAAATTATAAAATTAAAAACACATATTTATTTCATCATTTAAACATTTTATTAAATTTTCATGGCATCTGAATATAGTTGTCATGTTATACCTGTTATCCCGCTTTTTGGCAAAGCCGTGGTACCGAAAGATTGGTCGAAAACAAGAGACAGTTCGTCTCAGAGATTGGTTGCATTCCACTTCGCTATGGATATCGATGAATTTTGTCCGAGTCTGGATCGGGCCACAATTGACAAGACATGACAAGCATAGCCGCGAGAGCCAACGTTTCAAGTCAATCCGAGTTCACACACGCAAGATATGATCGATTCAAGATGGAGGAGACAGCCCTTGTTCGAATCCATAAGATGTACCCTAGTTCGAATGCATGGCCAGAAATCATGTTCGCATCCATCAGTTCGTACCCATCTACTTCGAATCCATCAAGTTTGGAAGTCCTTCGAATCCATAAGCCCAACCTTCCTTCGAATCCATCAGGTGGCCAGGCTTCGTATCCATCCCATTACCTTCCTTCGAATCCATCGCTGTAACACATGATGGAATCCATCACGTTCCCCCTGCTTCGAATCCATAGATGCTGCTGACCTTTGAATCCATGAAGACACCTCTCTTCGAATCCAACCAGTGTTGTCGTTTCGTATCGATCAGCTGAAGTGAGATATGATCGATATGAGCGAGTCTCAGTTCGAATCCATGCATAAGTAAAGCCTTCGAATCGATTAAGTCAAAGCGGCGAAATTCAAGCGACGACTTTATCAACTCGGCGAAAAATGTGGATCGACTCGAAGAATGCACGCCACGTCAACCTACTAGCGCGTGCTTGGATCGATTCGAATTGATCGATTCGAACGGAGCGAAAAGTCCAGGAAATGCTAATTCGAATCGATGATATCTCGCGATCTACAAGTCCAAATGCTATGAAATTTCCACAGGAGCTTGTATACATGTTGAAGAATATCCACGCCAAGTTTTGCCTCGATTGGATGAATTCTTGATCGATTCGAACGTACTTCGAATCGATCCCAAAGTGGGCCCAAATTCCCTGAGGTTGGGCTCGTGGGCCCCCTCACGTGCCAGAAGTGGTCTCCCTAAATTTAGGTGAAATATCAGCCTCCTACATCTATAAATAGATCCCCAGGTCATTCAGAAAAGGGGATCGGAATTCTGAAGCGCCAAGACTCTACCAGATTCAATTCTACACTTTATCATCGTTGTTGCATTCGAGTTTCAGTGCTATAATCTATTATAACTTGCTGTATCCACTATAATCACCAAGAGAATAATCAATAAAGATAGAAAACTTCAAAGAGGACGTAGGCCAGATCGCCGAACCACTATAAATCCTGTGTCATTTACTTGTTTTCTACTGTTTCTGTTGAATGTTCATCATTTTTGTTATCTACAAATTTGTTATTTGTGACTGCGAATGGGTGCTTTCACAACTATTGGGTGTTTGTGTTCAATTTTGACGCAAACATTTTGGTGCTTTCACTGAGAATTGAACTCAGGATAATTTGAATTTGAAGGCTTAAAGATTTAGATCTAAGAACCATGACGAGACAATCGAGCAGAAGGCCAAGGCCAGAGAGAAGTGAACACCAAGGAAGTCAAGAGGCTTCTTCAGGAGCGAATCAAGCATCGATCTTCATCGCTAGGGACAAGATGGAGACAATGATGAAGAAACAGGAGGAGCTGATCCAAAGTTTGTTCCAACAGGTAGGACAACTTGGAGCACAGAATAGAGAAGCGAATGGAGTTCAAAACGGAGCAGGATCATCCAGCGTAGCACGTGAACTAGGGGACGCGCACATGGAGAATGTTGATCCAATCCTTGAGAGAGAGAGAGATGCATCTACCCAAGCGAGGAGTAGTAGAGGAGTGAACGCTCAGTCAAGGGGGAAAATCCCAGAATTCCCTCGTGGACTCAGGGGGCAGGTTGAAAGTAATGAACGAAGATTGCATCTCGGTGACAACGACAGATTGGCGGAGATGGTTAGAAGAGCTATGAGAGGCGGTATGGTAAATAAAGATTTGGAGGATGTTAATAGGAGTCCTTTTACTCCAGCAATCAGATGAGCTAGGAACCCATCGGATTTCAAGTTACCATCATTAGACATGTATGACGGGAGAACAGACCCCACGGTTCATCTAACGAAGTATATGAGACATATGGAAGTGCTGGGGGCATCAGAGGAGGTTATGGCCCGGTGCTTTCCATTGTATTTGGCGGATATTGCAGCATTGTGGTTTAGACAATTGGAGAATGGATCTATCGGAACATGGAATGGTTTAATTAAGAAATTTATGAGGCAATTCAGGGTTCACATTACAAGACCCAAGAATGTGATGACTTTGGCAACTTTAAAGCAGAAAGCCGGAGAGACTTTGAGGAGTTACCTAACGCGATTCAATGCAGCAGCAGCTTCGGTGGATCGAGCAGATCCATCTATGGTGGTAATGGCAGCTGTGTCCGGAGTAGCTGACGGCACAAAGTTCAAAAATTCATTGACCAAAGATCCGCCTGTGGATCTAGCAGAATTCTACGACGAGGCAGAAAAGTTTTTGTGATTAGAGGATGCGAATGCAAAAAGAGAATAAGGAGAGGGAATAGAAGTTTATGTGTTTAAAGACAAAAAGCCTTTCGAAAAGGACTCAGGCAAGGATAAAGGAAAACGAAAGGCTGAGGATTATAAAGACAGGTCAAAGTGGCAACGGAGGGAGCCGCGATTCACCACTTACACCGAGCTGAATGAGAGTCTGGAACGAATTTATCAGGATACCAAGGAGCAAGTTTCCAATCGTAGACCAATGCGAAGGGATCCAACTTCTGACGAAAGAAGATCAGATAAGTTTTGTGCATTTCATGAATTAAACGGTCATAACACTAATGATTGTAGGCATCTGAAGGATGAGGTGGAAGGGCATATCAGGAACGGTATGCTCCTTCAATATGTGAGGCGGCGAGCTTCAACGGTGGAGCTGGAGCGACCACCGTCTACATCAGCCAGGGGTGGCCTTGAACCGGGACACCGTTTGGTTATCAATTAATTAAAATAACGATGAACAAGTTGCAAGCTTCCACTAACACAATTAAATCATTTACACATGTACGAGATCGCGAACGTTCTCCAGGCATGCTCTGAATGATCATTGATTGTTTCGTAGTGGGAACTTACACTTTGACATCTTTGCTTTGCTTTTGTTTCATGTTGATTTGGACATTTGAACTTGGTTTGGTGGACATTTCTATTTTAAAATTCATCCGTTGAATAGATATTTGATCCTGATAATTCTGAAATGGCTAAGCTACTTACATATGTACAGGGTCGCGAACGGTCCTTAGGCATGCTCTGAGATGGCGATAAACCGCCCTGGCAAACGATCAAGGGACCCACGCGAACGTGAGCCTAGCATCAATAATACCAAGCCCTCCCGGGCACACTTTCTCGCCCCGAACGGCACCCGACTTCGAACAGTCACAACTTGCCACGAACAGCACCCGACCTCGAACGGTCACAAAAACGCCTCGAACGGCACACGATCGCGAACGGTCACAACTCGCCTCAAACAGGCACAACTCGCCTCGAACAGGCATGACTCGCCTCGAACGGAACAACTCATCTCACCTTAAATGGATCGATCGCGAACGGTCGTCATTTGAGGTCCGCCACTTGACCGCGCACGGTCGCACTTTACCTCAAATAGCTCGATCTCGAACGATCGTCATTTGAAGTCAGGCGCTTGACCATGAACGATCGCACTTCATCTCAAATATCTTGATCCCGAACGGTCGTTATTTGAGGTCACATAAAACTATAACTTCCTTTGCCGGACATCAACAGGATATGAACATCCAGATCATGGCATTACAAAACACGCCTTCCTACCGCAAGGCATATTTTGGGGGGCAAATGTTATCCCGCTTTTTGGAAAAGCCATGATACCGAAAGATTGGTCGAAGACAAGAGACAATTCGTCTCAGAGATTGGTTGCATTCCACTTCACTATGGATATCGATGAATTTTGTCCAAGTCCGGATCGGGCCACAATTGACAAGACATGACAAGCAAAGCCGCGAGAGCCAACGTTTCAAGTTTCAAGTCAATCCGAGTTCATATACGCAAGATATGATCGATTCAAGATGGAGGAGATAGCCCTTGGTTGAATCCATAAGACGTACCCTAGTTCGAATCCATGGCCAAAAATCATGTTCGCATCCATCGGTTCGTACCCATGTACTTCGAATCCATCAAGTTTGGAAGTCCTTCGAATCCATAAGCCCAACCTTCCTTCGAATCCATCAGGTGGCCAGGCTTCGTATCCATCCCATTACCTTCCTTCGAATCCATCGCTGTAACACATGATGGAATCCATCATGTTCCTCCTGCTTTGAATCCATAGATGTTGCTGACCTTCGAATCCATGAAGACACCTCTCTTCGAATCCAACCAGTGTTGTTGTTTCGTATCGATCAGCTGAAGTGAGATATGATCAATACGAACGAGTCTCAGTTCGAATCCATGAATAAGTAAAGCCTTCGAAGCGATTAAGTCAAAGCGGCGAAATTCAAGCGACGACTTTATCAACTCGGCGAAAAATGTGGATCGACTCGAAGAATGCGTGCCACGTCAACCTACTAGCGCGTGCTTGGATCGATTCGAATCAATCGATTTGAATCGATCGATTCGAATGGAGCGAAAAGTCCAGGAAACGCTAATTCGAATCGATGATATCTCACGATCTACAAGTCCAAATGCTATGAAATTTTCATAGGAGCTTGTATACATGTTGAAGAATGTCCACGCCAAGTTTCGCCTCGATTGGATGAATTCTTGATCGATTCGAACGTACTTCGAACCGATCCCAAAGTGGGCCCAAATTCCCTGAGGTTGGGCTCGTGGGCCCCCTTCACATGCCAGAAGTGGTCTCCCTAAATTTAGGTGAAATATCAGCCTCTTACATCTATAAATAGAGCCCCAGGTCATTTAGAAAAGGGGATCGGAATTTTGAAGCGCCAAGACTCTACCAGATTCAATTCTACACTTTATCATCGTTGTTGCATTCGAGTTTTAGAGCTATAATCTATTGTAACTTGCTGTATCCACTGTAATCACTAAGAAAATAATCAATAAAGATAGAGAACTTCAAAGTGGACGTAGGCAAGATCGCCGAACCACTATAAATCCTGTGTCGTTTACTTGTTTTCTGCTGTTTCTGTTGAATGTTCATCATTTTTGTTATCTACAAATTTGTTATTTGTGACTGCGAACGGGTGCTTTCACAACTATTGGGTGTTTGTGGTCAATTTTGACGCAAACAATACCGTAAAATGGTACAAATTCCTTTCATTTATACCGTAAACCATATTCCAAACTAGGTCAAAACATTAAACATGTTTATCACAATCTAAATATCCATTCACAATCAATCCAAGTCCAAACGGTTAGGAAGGATTTTAGGGAAAAATTTTCTCACTTTAATTTGGAAAACTTTGATTAAAACCTTACTTTAATCCTCTTCCTTCATAAAGTTGAAAGGTTGAATTCTTCTAGCCTTGATTTGCTCTTGCTTAATGTGAAAATGGGGGCTAGCTTTGTATAGATTTAGGAAAAAAAATTGGTTTGTAAATGAAAGTAGTGAGGACTGAGGGAATGTGGCGCAAGAAAACGAGTCATTGGTTTTGGTTTGGGCTAAGATCCCTTCTAGCTTAGTCTCAACAATACATCTCCCTAAATACAATTCCTTCTCACACAAAAACTTAATTTTTTGTTCATTAACAATACCAACTTTAGTTGCTCTAATTACATTTGGTCCATTCAATTAACTTGTAAAGTGTCTCATGCTTAATTAACCAAATTTCCCTTAGGAAATTCTTGCAATTAAATTTATCTAATTCATCTCTTTAGAAATAACTTCTTATTATTAACTTAATTTAATTTCCTATAATATGGACCCTCCAAAATATACGGTGTTACAACAACCATCCATGGATTCAAATCAAACAACTTACCTTACTACAATATCAAATAATAAAACATTCTAAGTATCCTTCACTTCCATCTTCAATCATTACCGCAATGATATATGGAAAAAGGTGTAAATGTCTTTTATTTCAATGTGTGTACTATGGATTGATCATCAATTCAGACCACATAATAGCACCACTGGATCACCAGGATGTCCTAAACTAAACTCTAAGCCCTACAATAGATAATTTCATTAGCATCTCCAAAATATTTTCAAATAATTAGTTAACGGAGTCCCATCATTTGAAATTCCAATACCCCTTACGCCTCTTACACTAACCAGCTTAAAATATTCCAATATCAAATAAGTATAATTTAGGCCTTAATATCCTTCATATGAATCTCCTATCATTACCTCAACACATTAATTTGGTTTTACTTTTCTCTTTCTATCCATAACTACAATCTTTCTTTTGCTAACTTAGAAGTTCTCTTATCCAACTTATGAATCTCTTTTTGAGTCGTGAGCCTGAGTGGCATGTCCATATATATATATAAATATATATATATATATATATATATATATATCTTATTAGTTCTTGTTTCTTTGGGGAGGAAGTTCAGAATCTTCTTCGAAGGCATACTAAATTTCTTTTTCTACTAATTTCATGTGACTAATGGGATCACGGCTTATGACAGTATTGTGCCCACTCTGCTGAACTTTATCCAAGCCGCGTTTCTATCTTTATCCAGCATCACCTCATAACTACTCATTAAATCTATGCTAAAGTCAATCAATGCATGCACTATGTGAGACTTACACTTGAACTACTTACTATCACATTCCTTATTCAAAATCATAACTCATCCCCTTTCCACAATCTATTTTACCTTCTTTATAATAGATCGCGGCATATTTGCATATGAGGTCATTTCCAATGCATAACCCTTCCCTTCGTCATTTATTTCTAACTCATCAAATAGATCTTAATTTAAAAAAAATTGTAGTTCCTTTTTTCATATTTTATAATAATAGTAAAAAAAATTACCAGTCGAAAACTCTTCACGACATCAAAATTTAGAATTTTCATTCTCCCTTAAGTTATGCCATCACTTTTAAAACTATTACTTTAACATGACATCTCATTTACTAAAAGCCATTAGGTAAAACCTTCTCATCAAGTATTCACTCTGTCTTTATATTTTAATTTCAATTGGAATTATATTCCCCAACTTTAATAACTTAATATTAACCGCTTAAAATACATTTAAATATTAAATAAATTATGGTTCTTTTTCTAAAATACTCTTGTTTTATTTCAAAACATCATTTCACCTAACCTGTAGCTTTTTATCATATATATATATATATAAGTGAGTATCGACTTATTTTGTAAACAAAAATGTTTCAACACCTTTAAATAACACATCTTATATATATATATATATATATATATATATATATGTATGTATGAAAATACAATTTAAAATTCCTTTAGTTACTCACCATGTTTATATCAATTTAGAAAACCATTTTCTACAATGTTGAATCATATTATACAATAAATTTGTTCAAAAATTTCATTTCACAAATCCTTCAATTTATTATTTAAAAATGAATATATATCTAGGCATCGAAATTCTACTTAATTTGATTAAAACTTTTAAAACTATTTTTCAAAATTCATCCAAATACTTATTATCTTATATACACAAAATACCAATTTATAGATTTTCTTATAAACGTAATTTATATTTCTAGTTTTTCAAGACTAATATCCTTTTTCATATTTCTTTAAATTTTCACTCCTACAAATATTTTTCTTTCAAAACTCAATCCTCTTACCATCCTTACTAGTTTCTTATCTGATACATTCATTAAATCAAATTTAAGCCATCACATATACTCTAATAAGTGCTTACCCTACATCCTCACAACATATTAGGATTTAACTCCAACATAATACTAAGAACCACTCCTCATACATCAAATGTAGGTATTATGGAGTTTACACTGGTATGACTCATCGCTTATAGATATCGAGGGAACTAAACATGGATGTTCATACCACCACATCCTAGAGATCGACTCTAGTACCATCCCATTTTTGGTCTTAGCCTACCAAAATCTATCTTTACCTAATTTTCATCCTTACTAACTTACCTATCATTAGTCATCTATAATTGGGATTCATTAGCAACTTTGTAATAGATAGATAGCTCAACTAGAACAGCTACAAACATATTCAACTCATATATTAGATATTTAATAGAAAACAAAAATACGCTATCTTAGTAAATTCCTAATTCATATCCTAGTTTCTAACCTACGTTTCGATCTTACCTACCCCTTAGACCCTAGTTTCGACTCTCGAACTAACGGCAACACCCGACCGCCGAAAGGACGGGTCGTTAGTGTTGAAAATGGGGGTTGTTTATAACACAATGCAAATTGGATCGTAAGGCTATTTGAAACTAGATGAGGTAAAGTGTATATTTCAATTATTTAGAATGAACTTATGACTTTAGCACTATATCTAATCAAAATGCAAATAGAAAACCAATAACCATATAATAAATAAATAGTAAAGTAAAATGCAATAAAGTAAATAGCACATGGATTTTTATGCTGGTTTGGATTAACCAATCCTACATCCAGTCCTACACTGCACCCTGCAGAATTTCATTATAATCGCTGGCTTTCCACGGGTGGCAAGAACACCTTTATAATCTTGATTTCATAGGCTACAAGATACACCCTCTTGATTTACGGGCTACAAGAACAGCCTCTTGATTTCACAGGCTACAGGAACACCTTCTTCTCTTTACAAAAAACAATACAGCATGGCAAATAGTCATATCTTTAATACGAGTTCTTGCAGATTTAGTACAATGATCCTATAGACCTCCAACGGTAATATACCTTCGAATTCTTTAAGGAATATGGTGAAATCAAAGAGATAATGAAATGAATTTAAGTAGAAACTATCTGATATTGTATGGTTTGCAAATCCTTGAAAAATTAGAGTGAAATGATATGGAATTGCAAGGAAAATGGAAGAGTATTCGATAGATTTCTCTCATAAATTTTTGAAGAAGAAGAAGTAAGAGAAAATGAGAATTATTGATTTATGTAACGACCCGTAAATTTCGATAATTAAAATTGGTTAAATTTATAAGATTTTGTAATTAAATGTAGAAAGAAATGAAAATCTTATAATTTATATTGAAGCGAATGTTAGAAATTAAATGTTGCAATGGTAAATAAAATTAATTCTTGATAATTGGAATGAAATCCCAATAAAGAAATAGTGGAAAACATTATAATTTGTTAATTTAATATGATTGTGTAATTAATACCGAAAGAAATAAAATTGGAAATAATATTTATGAAATAATAACTAGAATGCAAGGTAAATTGTAACGACCTAAAATTTTGAAGATTTAAAATTGGAATTTAGTATGATTTTGTATTAATGTTTAGATAGAGAAGAAAATCTTATAATTTATAATAAAGTGAATGTTAGAATTTAAATGAGCAATTGTAATAAATGGAATAATATTAAAGCGAATAAAATTTGGATAGATTCAATGAAACTGAAATAAATGAAATAGGGTAAGTATTATACCTGAATATAATTGAATACGGAGAAAAAAAAGTAAGTATTGAATTCAAACTATGTATAATTTGGGTAATAAAATAAGTTTATTTATGGAGTTAGATTGTTTATTTTGTTTAGGCTATAAATCAAATAGAAGAGAACAAGCGTAAATCATAAGGGTATGATAACAATTATTATATATTACCTAATTTATTGGTCAACCAATTTATTTGAATATAAAGTCCTCTTACATGTTAAGGAATTTTAGTACAATTATTGAGGCAATGTTACTTAATGATTTTAATTTAGTAACAGAAGAGTGAATGAGAATTCATAAATACATAAATTTATTTATAAGTAGACAAGAGTATATATTGAATAAATTTATGATAATTGGATAATGTAGTGTTAATGGAAATTAATTAGTGTTATATATGAGATTTATACCTGGGTGGGTAAGTAGTAAACTTATAAATGAAATAAAGTAAGTAGGTGACCATTTATTTATGTTATTTATTCATTTAGTATGTTAAATAAAAATTTGGGAATCATATCTCAATTGAGGGAAATTAAGTTGTACGTTAATTTGAAATAAAATCTAATAAATATTACATTAATAAGGTGTAGTACAAAATGGTTAAGTTATGTCAAATTTGGTTAAAAGGGATCGGACTTAGAAAACTTTGTTATTTGAGTTTAAAACCTAAATTAATACGCGTAATTGACAAGATTCACATTTTTAAATATAACCGTTGATACAAATCTAAGAGGTATATAGAAGTATCAGTGTAATGAAATGTAAAAAAAATGTTAAATATGCTTATAGGATAACGATTGTTTGGATAAAAAGAATGGGAATCAACTTTTAATTATTTATTTGAATTTAAATCACGATAATATGGTTTATTGCAATTAAATGGATTTAATATTTGAAAATTTCATAAATATTTATTTAGATGAAATTGTAGTTATTTATGTAATGAGTATGAATCTAATGTAAATTTTACTTATAAAATGACAGTTGATATTGAATGGAAAGAATGCAAATTTAGGTTGTGTCAATATATTGGAAATTAGCGTATAATAATAGGTTTTATTGGAATTAAATGAAATCAAACATCTAATTATTACGTTAATAGAAATTTAAATGGAATCTAAGAATATTATGGTAATAGTTGTAAATTCGATATTTTATCCGTTTAATGATAGTGTATTGAATAATAGAATTTGAATTTTAATAGTGAGTTAATTTATTTAATTTATAATAATTGGATTTATTGCAAATGAATGAAATCAAATATCTAATTATTACGTTAATTTAAAAATTAAGTTAAAATTAGGAAATATTTATGTAATAATTTTTAAATCCAATGGCAAGCCCTTCTATTTGAAAGTAATGAATGGTATAATTATGAATTAATTCAATTTAATGGAAATTTTATCTATAATTTTGAATTTTATGAAATTGAAGATTTATATTGATTAATCTTTAATAAGTTGCCATTTAAAAATTGTTAAATCATTGTAAATGTTTGAGAATTTTAAAGTGATAAAGATTGCAAATTTCAGAAATTAAACGCGAAATTTGATTTAATTAATTTATTTTAAATTTATTTAATTAATGGAAAATAGCCATTTTGGCCACTGACTCGGATTTCGACGAAACAAGTTTCATCGGATCCGTAACGGTGAATTATAATTGTGTTTCAAGTTTCGTAGCGCTCGGACTTGTCGTCTGATCGTATGGACTCGAAACGCCTTGAAATTTATGCAATTTAAATCAATTGAAATCAATTTGGAAAATTTGAATTTAGCATAACTTCTTCATGCGATGGAATTTGGACGTGAAACTTTTTCCATCGTGTTTAAAATATTTTTGAACATATATTTTGATATATGGGTTGACCTTTTTCCGTTTCGGAATCGAAACGGGCTTTTTGGGTCAATTATCGTTTAAAACCCAAATCCAACCTAGCCCATTCTTTCTATTCTGTTTGCCTATATATATGTGGTGATAACCCTGGGTCATTGCTTATTCCTCATTCTGTACGTATGCTCTTCCTTATTCTGAACGTAGTCTCTTCCTCATTCTACTGCAGACCCTAATCTTCCCAATCCAATTTCAAAAAAAAATGCGGATATGCAGCAACTTCTGGTCGCGCTTCGAGTTTCAGAGGCAAAAACGCTACATCTACTTCGGGTTAGGAAGAAAGTTACTCGGGTCTCTATGGGCCGTTTTGGCAAAAACTCCAAGCAAGCACCGGGAAATTGAGGCGGTGGACCGAAGTTGAATCTGAAGTCGACTCAAGACCAGAATTTTCCAATCTTCTAATTTTCCTAACTTTTTCACACGAGCTCCGTTTCACGCGCGACTTTTTTTTGTTAGGATCGTAATAAAATTTCGGACACTTTGATGTTGGTTTGGACAAATTTGGAGACCGTTCAATTTTTGGGCTTAAATTGAATTTAAATTCGATTTAAATTCAAAAGGTGAGTCTTTTAACCCACTCGCAATTTCTAAAATTTCTTATGTTTGTTAAATTGATTTATGATGTGTTTAAAATTTTATTTATAGCTGTTTGGCATATATTTCAACATTTTCTCAGTTAAATTGCATTCAATTAATTAAGCGTTATTTAATTCATTTTTGCATTTACAACTGCCAGTTAATTGTTAATTTATTTATTCATTGCATTTAAAACTGCCAGTTAAAATTTTAGTTAAATTTATTTTTTTGCGTATAAACTGTTAGTTAAATTTATTTATTATTGTATATAAACTACAGTTAAACAGTTATTTAACTCATTATTGAAAAATTAACTGTCAGTAATTAATTATTATTTATTGATGCGATTTTTTGAATTTGGATAGTGATGTGATAAATGGATGTATGATTTTGATGGAAGAATGGATGTTTATTTATATTAACTGCAAGTTATTATGCATTTTCATCTCATTCGGGATTGCGGTTTGAAACGATATACAACCGCATTTTTACATTTAAATCGCGGATTGAAATAATAAATATCCGTATCACTTGACCATAGGATAGAAAATTTTATACAGGCGGTATATATATATATATTTTTGAAATGATTTCTATGGTTTGGATAGGATACGGTTTAATAAATATTAAAGTTTGATATTATATAAATATTATTATTATTATATATATATATATATATATATATACATATATAGTTAAAATTTTGAATTTAAGCTATGTATAAATCTGTTAAATGGAATAAATAAGTTGAATAATGGAGTTTGATAATTTATAATATATGGTAAAGTACAGGTTTAAGATATGGAATATATATAGAGTTTTAATGATTTAAACCAATTAAGATTGGAAGGTAAATTGGAAATTTATTTGGAATTGAGCTTATTTAAAAATTAAACTCCATAAGTTGATGTAAAACTTATTAAACTTGAAATTTTAAAGGTATGATATTTATATCTGAATTTTTAAATGAATAATTCTAGTATAAATAAATGGAAGGAAATATTTAGTGTTAATAAATTGGGTTTTATTTTAAATGGTTACGGATCTATTATGTAAACATTTCAAAATTAAATAATACGACAACGAATTGTTGAATAGAAATTCCCACCTTAGTTTTGAAATTTATTAAATACTCAAAGTTTGAAAATATTGAAAATCGAAGTGTTTTTATTCAAACTGAAAGTGAATCTAAAAGTTATGGGTTTAGACTGATTTAAAGTGAATAAAATTGTAAAGGCGTGAAAATTTTTTACTTTGTAAAGAAATTTTAAATTCAACTGTTTTATTTTATATACTATTGAATATCCAAACCATTTTAGTTTTAAAAGTTATGGTTTTAAAGCTACGAATTTCATAGTTTTATGTTTGAAAGTTATAATTCAAATGTTTGGTTTCCAGATATTATAAATTTTAAAGCAATATGAATTTGGTAAAATAAATTTGAAATAAAATGATATTATAATAATTTGGGTTTTTTAAAAAATAATATCAAATGAGTTTGTTTTGAAATGGAAAGGATATCGTATTTATATGGTTTTGAAATAGATATTATATTCTGGTTTTGGAAGTAATTTTTTTTAAAATGACCGCGGCGTTATAATAACGATTGGTTGTTGAAGAGACCGGGATCGGAAGTTGTCATACTCTCTGCCAACTCCAAAAACCACTTTAAAAACCGTGTACGCGGTGCAGTTTCCAGAATGAAGTAGGATGGTGGCGGCGTTTCCTTTGAGGTAAATACGTGGACCCGACTCCCGTGAGTTGGCATAAGGCGGCTAAAACAGGAGCGATCGACGGGCTAAGAGGGTTAGCGCCCTTTATCGGATACTCCTCTTCGATACTATACTCTGACTTTGGATTGATTCGATGGCCACTTTTGATTTTTATTTTAGGAAGGAGTTTGTCCGAGGTGGGCGGTAGCTGCGGCTACGCGTTATCACCAGCCCGGAAGCGTAATTGGTATATCTACCCTGGAATTGCCTAGTTGTTCCATGTCACCTACCCTATCGCGCCTTGTACGAGTTTCTATTTGTGTCGTACCCATGGAGTGTCTTCTCGTAGTCTCCCGATCAGGAGATATGCAGGCACTGTATAGACTATTGGCATTATTTGTATTAAGGGGAATATTGGGTCACTCCTTAATGCTATTTAAAAGTAAGTTTATTTTACTAATAGACACTATTATAATAGCGAAATATACTACATAGGAAATAGTTTAACGGATCCTTACAAGATGTAAATCCCAAGCATCTTTTGAGTTATTGCACTCATATTTATTTCTGTTGATTTAACTTACATAAGATCCTTTAGTTCTGACTCGAGTGTTTTGTTTTTCAATTCGCTCGGGTCAGTCCGAGTATTTAAGGATTTCAAAGACTTTAGCCCCGGAGGATGAAGACGAAGATTTCTATTATTATTATTATTATTATTTATTATAGTCCACTACACTCATATTTTTCCGCTGCATTATTATTGGTATGTGTAACTCTAATATGTATTATATAAATAAATTCAAATGTTTTGTAAACAACTTTATAAACTTTATATTTGATTATTATATTTTATCCTTCCACTGTGAGATTCTGTTTTGTTTTACTTCTTTCTTGTTTTCTGATTTACCCCATAACAATCCGCCCTTTCGTATGGTTTGAATTGGCACGTGTGTCGATTTAAAGCGTGCGAAAAGGCGGGCCGTTACAATGTGGTATCAGAGCTTTGGTTTAGCGATTAACCTTGGCTTTCTAGGGTCTGACTCTTTACTAATATGGTAGTAATACCCTATGAGAGTCGCTGAGTGTATAGATATGAGAGAGCGTATTTGTTAGTGTTATAGAAAGGTTTTAATATTATGTTAATCTGTTCCGTTTTGTATTTATAAATTCTGGTTGATGCATGGGACGCTGTGACATCAATAGGGATTTCAAAACACTTAATAGGACAGACCGACATAATATTTGTTTTATTGTTGGCGAATGAAATAATTTTGCCTATTATATTTTCTATATATAAAATAAATTTTAAATGATATATATATATATATATATATATATATATATATATATATTTGGTTACAATATATTGGTTGTTGGGTAATTACTTTATAATTAATAGTCCAAGTAAGATTGAAAATAAAATGAATGAAATGGGAAATTTAGAACTTAAGTTCCGGGATATTGAAAATTTCTTTCGAATAATTTTGGAATAGTAATATTATTTTAGAAGTATTTTCTGTTATAAATATTTCAATATAATTTGAAAGAAATGTTTTAAAAAAAATTGAAAAAAAATATGTACTCCCCACTCTGTCGATGGAAAATAATTTCGGTGACGAGTGCACGCATCATCGACTTTCATTTTCGAGTTTCGAAGCGGGAAGGCCGCTGTAGTAGTTTACTGCAGACACATTTTTGATAAATAAATATAAATTTTTAATTGTTATAAATATAATTGGATATATAGAGTGTAAGTATATAAATTTATCTGTTATTTAAATGATTTTGAATAAAAACCCGGTATTTAATTCTTAAGTTTCCATTTATTAATAGTTTCAGTTACTGAAGTGAATTGAAACGTAGGTAATTAATAAATTAAAATAAGGAATTTAATGCTAGGTTATGAATGAAATCAAAGGTAATTTGAACTGTACCCTATGAAACAAAGAATGATATTATTGAACATTAAATTTAATTAAAGGATGAGATAAAACTTGTATAAGTTCATTTGCATTTTCTTTAACATATATAACTTACCAAATATAAAAAGTTGAAATGTTTAATTAAAAAATGTAATGGATATTATACAAGTAATAAATTTGAAGTAATGAAGTATTCAATAAAATTCTCTAATAAATAAGAAATTGATGTTGTTATTGTTATAAACTTAAGTTATAATGGAAGCCTTACAATAATAAATATGATAGAAGGTAAATGTGTAAGTAGATAAGTAATAATAAATAAAAGATTATAAACTTAAGAACATGAAATTAAGCAGTGAATAAATGAATGGAATATAATAAAAGAAATTTCATGTTATGAGTAAGTGAAATGAGATTTATTAGAAATAAATGAAACTATAAGAAAGAAAGGTAAATTGAAAAGATAAATTATTAAATGAATGAAATGAAATTTTGCAAGAAATAAATGTGAATTATAAGAAATCATTATATGAAGAAAAAAATATAAATAATAAATAAATTTGATTTGTTTGGAATTGTTGTTGTTTGGTTTATGGTTGTTTGGATAAGGATACTTTAAATTGTTTGGATATGGGAATAGTCTATTTAGTTTCATCTAAGACTGTTGAGTAAATGGTGCACTAAGCAGTTATTTTCCATTCTGTGCAATTTAAAGTTTGAACCCGAACAACTATTTGTTTTGTTTAATATGAATGAATGATATGCTTTATGTTGATTCTATGTGATGGTTGTTTGCTGTGGTTGCAATTGGTTGTTGTAGTATTGGTTTGGTTGGTTGTAATTAAAACAACTTAAATATTTCATTTTTTAAATTATTAACTCTTTTGGACTTTATAAGTGAAATACAGGTTATGGAAGTAATTGCTACTGCATTTGGTTTCATAATATAAGCGTTATTGCCCGACAAATAGGTACGTTTTCAGATTACGGTTTATAGCGCTATTATATTTATATTTTTCCCGTGATGGGATATATATATCTTGGAAAATATATGTTGTATATTGCATATTTTTGATATTATATTTTTCTCCCGAGCCTCTCCGTACAAAGGAGACTCTGCCGAAATTTTTCATAAATTTTAGACTTAGAAATTTTTTGAAAAATGTTTTCCAAATTTTAGTAGTTTAAGTATAAAATATTTAATGGTTATAAATTGAGATACTTTATCTAAATTAATTAATTTTGAAAAATTTAATAGTTATAAAGTTAACGTTTTAAATAAGAAATATTAATTTCTTAATTCTTCTTTTTTCCTTCTTTTCCTTTTCGAGGATGAAAAGTTTTGAGGGGGGGAGAGTGTAACGACCTGAAATTTTGAAGATTTAAAACTGGAATTTAGTTTGATTTTGTATTAATGTTTAGATAGAGAAGAAAATCTTATAATTTATAATAAAGTGAATGTTAGAATTTAAATGAGCAATTGTAATAAATGGAATAATACTGAAGCGAATAAAATTTGGATAGATTTAATGAAATCGAAATTAATGAAATAGGCTAAGTATTATACCTGAATATAACTGAATACGGAGAAAAAAAAGTAAGTATTGAATTCAAACTATGTATAATTTGGGTAATAAAATAAGTTTATTTATGGAATTAGATTGTTTATTTTGTTTTAGGCTATAAATCAAATTGTAACGACCCAGTATTTTCAACCATTCGCATCCGCACATGTCGGACTTGAATTGTTCAAAATACCGCGTTGTAAATAAAATTTGGCAAATCTCAAAATATACAGTAAATAAATAATCACAAGATCACGGACACAGATATCAGAAAACTTGCAGCGGAATTTAAAAATACTTAGTGGTTTATGAAGCCACTATAAATAGTCTCAATCAAATAAAAATTACATAGTCTTTAATCCAAATATAGTTTTTATCATCAGTAGAACAATCCAAATGTCCACTAGTCTTGATTTCATAAATTTAGATAAAGAACTGGAAGGGAAGTTTGCCAGCAGCTTGAAAGTGGTCTACAGAAATCCTAGCTCCGAGATGAAAACTGAACTGCAACTCAGGCTGACCCGAGCGTAACATAAAACATAAACACTCGAGTCAGGACATACATACTTATATAGTGTAAGATAATTCAAGTGTACTATAATATAGAGCAAGTAACTTAAAGGATGCTTAGGACCGTCCATCCTCTAAGGATCCGTTAAACTATTTACTATGTAGTAATATTTTCTCTATTATAATAGTGTCTATATTAAAATAAACTTACTTTTAAATAGCGTTAAGGAGTGACCCAATATTCTCCTTAACACGTAATAGTCCCAGTAGTCCATCCAATATCATGGTCCCTCCTGATCGGGAAGCCACCAGAGGATACCACACGGGCTACGGGAGAAAAACAAACTCGTACAAGGCTCGCTATGGTAGGTGACACGACACAACTAGGCAATGCCAGGGTAGATATACCAATTACGCATCCGGACCGGTGGAAACGCGTAGCGCGCAGCTACCGCCCACCTCGAACAACACTCCCAAATCAAAGGTGCGCACCAATACAATCACATAAGTAATAGAATGGCATACGAAGAAGTGCATCCGATCAGAGGTGCTACCTCATTAATCCGTCAATCGCTCCTGTTTTAGCCACCTTATGCCAATTCACGGGAGTCGGGTCCACGTATTTACCTCATAGAAAACGCCACCACCATCCTACTTCATTCTGGAATCTCCACCGCGTACACGGTTGTCAAAGTGGTTTTCGGTATCGACAGAGAGTATGCCAGATATCCGATCCCGGCCTTATTAACAACCAAATGTTATCATAACCCGTGGTTACAACTTTTAAAAATGGTATTTATACTTTAAAAATTAAAATAAATTTCAAATACATTTCAGTATCATAATATCATTTCAAACATCTTTTATTTAAACATCAGTCATTTTATTTAATATAAAATACCATTTAAATCTATTCAATTTTTTTAGGAATTAATTGCCTTTTAACTCACATTTAAAAGTTAAAATTTTCCATTTAAAACCATTTAAAGTCAATTAATTACATATTAAATTCCAAAATTTAAGCCCCTTTCCCAAAGATTATTTCCATTAAATTTTATTAAAACAATCAACAATTCAGTTTCCGAAGCACTTAAAAATGCTATCTAAAGTTATAGGTTAAGATAGTTATTTACAAAAGACAACATTTAAGTGCTGTAATAGATTATTAACTTAACAATTAAGTTTTAAATTCCCAAAATATAACTTATTATCAATTATTTTACTTAACTAAAATCTCACTTTTAACAAAAATCAGAATTTCCCAAAATAAGTTATATTCCAAAATTTTACTTAAACATTCATTTATTTAACATTTTGACTTATTCAAAAATCATTATAAATTTTATAAAATCCTTTAAATACATTTAAACCAGAATATTATAAACTTCCATTTAAAAACTTAAAATATTTCAGAAAAATATTATATAAACCACGGGTTTGTATATAGTTTCTAGCCTAGGTCAAGTGATACGGATATATATCATTTCAATCCACAATTTACAAAAAAAACCGGGTTCTATCATTTCAAACCCGCAATCCCAAGTTGAAAATAAATAATTAAACAATCAAATAAATGAAAAAATTTATCATTCAGGCCTATCATTTCAGCCTATAACGATCTCAAATTTACAGGGAACTTGTAGTGATTAACAGTAAATAAGCATTAAATAGTATAACTGCAATAATATTAAAATAAATAAACAAATGATGATGTGTCGATTAATAATGGGGTTTAACATCATACGCTTATATCACAGGCAGATAAAATTTAATAAAATAAATTGCAATTACACTTGTGATAAATTCACAGATATATAGGTATGTTTGTCTGGTGAGAAGTACTCACCTTTTCGCTGCTGAAGATTCAAATCAAACAACGGTATCTATCCCGAAAGAAATGAACAGAGGCACGATAAATCCAGCAGATGTGACACCCCAATTTCGAACTTGAAAAATAAACGAATAATAAATTACGCGATTATGAAGCGATCAAAGCAAAATTTAATAACAACCAGAACGAGATTTATAAATTAAAAGATTTTTGACACCCGCAGCTTGACCACTCCATCACTCAATTTGTTCAACATCTCCAATCCTCTTCCCTTTCCAAATTTTTTATTTAAATGCTTTGGGAAAAATGCTTTGTAAAAAAAATGCTTTGTTAAATCAAATAGGCTGAGTCTTGAAACAAAATGTTATTAGATTTTCATAAAAAAAATACTTTGAAAAAATGTATGCATGCACTTACCAAATGACAAGGTCGTGTGATTTGTTTCACACGCAACTAATAAACCACAAATCATTTTCCAGGTTTGTCTCCATTACACACTTCCATTTGTTAAAATCTTCAACGTGGCTCACGCATGCAAATTCATATGTCCACCAAAACTACAGGCGTATATGGTTTCTTCTCCAGTGATGCAAAAAATGAAAGATATTTATTTTGTTTGTTAACATTTTATTCAAAAGTGACACCCTTATTCAATTTCACATGGCCACAACTACAGGGACGCATGCTAATATGTTCTACAGCATGCAAAAGAAAGAAACTAGGCTTGATTCTTTATATTACTGGACATGCACGGCAAGATCAGGAGGAAAGGAGATGCATGCTTATCAGGGATGGTAACAACATACTTGAGAGGTGGAGTAGTCGAGCATTGTGGAACGAGGAGAAGGAGCAAAGTATGCAACGTGAAAAGCATGAGAAGTAGAAATAAAAATAAAATAAAAGACAGATGCGTACCTTCAACACACGCATGCAAGAAAAGAAGGTGAAGCTCTCCAGGTGATGTAAAAATTGTTTTGAACGTGTGTTGTATAAATATAGGGGAAGGTCACGTTGATTTTAAGGATGAGCAAGATTTCAGGTAAGGAGAAAAATTTAATGCGTGAAAGAAAAGGCAGGAAATCTTTGCATTTGAAATTCAACGTTAAAAGA
Organism: Allium cepa; assembly: GCA_030765085.1. Classification (NCBI taxonomy): domain Eukaryota; kingdom Viridiplantae; phylum Streptophyta; class Magnoliopsida; order Asparagales; family Amaryllidaceae; genus Allium; species Allium cepa. The sequence continues at coordinate 627,557,820 of CM060939.1, forward strand.
AATGACTTCTTGCACTTTTAAGAGTGCGTACATTTCAAATAACGGTTGAAAAAAAATAAATGCGTAAAAGAAATTTGATTGATCCAAGATACTATTTCAAGAGAAACGTGCGTTGATTTAGATGAGCAAATAGGCAGGAAGAATATAAATATTGATTTTTTATTTTAAAAAAGGCATGATTTGATTGAGCACTGATTCATTACCAGATTATACACGGCTACTTGATTTTTATCAATTGAACGCAAATGGCTACGAAATTAAAGCAAAAGAAACGGGTAGTTAAGATTAGATTTTGGGATAATATTTTCAAATAATACTGAATGCGTTTATTTTATCCTTTTTGTTTGAACGTGTTATAAAAATAGGAAGCTGCATGATTTATTTCTTTAGAGATTTAGAAATTTTGTTCTCACAGGTAAGGGATAAGTTGCTTCCATTAAACGTTTATTCCCAGAGCTACAAATGAGATGCACGTTTCCAGTATTTAGATGAAGGGAATATGGAAAATATTTAGGAAGCAAGAGAAAATGAACGTGCCTAAATTTACACGCTTAATTATAGGAAAGAAAAGAGGCAAGAATTAATTGCTGAGAATGGTAAAAGGAAACTGTAGATTATATACCTATTAACCAAATGAAGTTGTACATGGATTTGAATTTTTATAACCAGCATTGATTTCATGAGTTTGAACTTTTAGTGTAAAGAGGATACCACGTATTGCTTTTGGTAAACGAAATGGCAACCAATTTACAGATAGCATTGATTTATAAAGAAACGGTAAAGTTTTACTAGACAATGATTTATATCAAATTTAAAGCAAATTAGACTTTGAAACATTAAAGGAAATTAACAAATTTTGCTGCATTAAAAAGAGGCGTAAATCAAGTGATAAAATTTTGCAAGGAATAACGTACGTTCAAACTAAATTGGGAGCGAATGCGTTGATTCAAGGAAAGAAAGTGGCAAGCACTAAATATTTAGATGGCATTGATTTAAGTGGAAGAAAACGTCACAAATTTATGGTTTGAACGTATTTAAACAAATGTGTTCTATTTCTATTAATTCCACTTGTTAAGTTTTCAATTTACCCTATGGGTTTCCACTTTTTGATTTCTACCATTGGGACATCTGACAATCTAGCCCCAATTCCTTACCTAATATTTTTAAATTATTTAATTCCCTCTAATCGATTTCCATATTCTTCAAATCAATTAATTCCCCTTTAATTGCCTTTAATTGATTTCAATTGATTACCTTATCCCTTTTAATTAACCTCCTTAATTGATTTCAATTAATTACTATATTACCAATTAATTATCCTCCTTAATTGATTTCAATTAATTACCATATTCCTTCATGTCAATCAATCTCCTTTAATTTCATATTCAAATTTGGTTACTAACTTAATTAGTTAATTAACCCTTTTGGTTTAATTATCAATCCTGCGACGTCTCACATTAATCTGTCCACTTTGTAGGCACTGGTAGCCGGACTGGTTACACAGGCAGATTTCTCCTACAAAATAGGGATTAACCTCGCTTCCTCATGCCATTAACCAAAAGAATTTACTTATTTATCTTTCATCAATTTAATTAACTTGCATTAATTATTCAATAAATTAATTCTGGTCAACTACTGAAATTTTGCAATTAATTTCCCTATTAATTGTCATTAACTCTATTTTAAAATATCCTTATATGCCTTTATTCAAGTTTTGAATTGCTAACTAGGAATAAGGTAGATTCATCAAATAAATTGATTGCAAGTTTCATTGTTTTAAATTGCTTAACAATGTTCACCACTAACATAATTAATATGTCAAAATTGACAATATTCCACCAACATGATTTGCATGTCATAACCTACCCAATTAACATAATAATTAACCACTTTAACATGTTACAAATTTTCCCCTTTCGTTATTTTTAGGGAATGGGTATAACAACAGATATTATGATAATATCCAAAAACATTTAGTTACCAATCACTTCATTATAAATTATAAAGGTTTTTTCTTCTTCTTAAATTTAGTTAGAAAAATCTTATTAAATTAACGAGTTTAATTCTCTAAATTTACAGGTCATTACACAAATAGAAGAGAACAAGCGTAAATCTTAAGGGTATGATAACAATTATTATATATTACCTAATTTATTGGTCAACCAATTTATTTGAATATAAAGTCCTCTTAAATGTTAAGGAATTTTAATACTGTTATTGGGGCAACGTTACTTAATGATTTTAATTTAGTAACGGAAGAGTGGATGAGAATTTATAGAATACATAAATTTATTTATAAGTAGACAAGAGTATATATTGAATAAATTTATGATAATTGGATAATGTAGTGTTAATGGAAATTAATTAGTGTTATATATGGGATTTATACCTGGGTGGGTAAGTAGTAAACTTATAAATGAAATAAAGTAAGTAGGTGACCATTTATTTAGGTTATTTATTCATTTAGTATGTTAAATAAAAATTTGGGAATCAGATCTCAATTGAGGGAAATTAAGTTGTACGTTAATTTGAAATAAAATCTAATAAATATTACATTAATAAGGTGTAGTACAAAATGGTTAGGGATTGTCAAATTTGGTAGAAAGGGATTGGACTTAGGAAACTTTGTTATTTGAGTTTAAAACCTAAATTAATACGCGTAATTGACAAGATTCACATTTTTAAATATAACCATTGATACAAATCTAAGAGGTATATAGAAGTATCAGTGTAATGAAATGTAAACAAATGTTAAATATGCTTATAGGATAACGATTGTTTCGATAAAAAGAATAGGAATCAACATTTAATTATTTATTTGAATTTAAATCACGATAATATGGTTTATTGCAATTAAATGGATTTAATATTTGAAAATTTCATAAATATTTATTTAGATGAAATTGTAGTTATTTATGTAATGAGTATGAATGTAATGTAAATTTTACTTATAAAATGATAGTTGATATTGAATGGAAAGAATGCAAATTTAAGTTGTGTCAATATATTGGAAATTAGCGTATAATAATAGGTTTTATTGGAATTAAATGAATTCCAACTTCTAATTATTACGTTAATAGAAAGTTAAATGGAATGTAAGAATATTATGGTAATAGTTGTAAATCCATTATTTTATCCGTTTAATGATAGTGTATTGAATAATAGAATTTGAATTTTTAACAGTGAGTTAATTTATTTAATTTATAACAATTGGATTTATTGCAAATGAATGAAATCAAATATTTAATTATTACGTTAATTTAAAAATTAAGTTGAAATTGGGAAATATTTATGTAATAATTTTTAAATCCAATGGTAAACCCTTCTATTTGAAATTAATGAATGGAATAATTATGAATTAATTCAATTTAATGGAAATTTTATCTATAATTTTGAATTTTATGAAATTGAAGATTTATATTGATTAATCTTTAATAAGTTGACATTTAAAAATTGTTAAATCATTGTAAATGTTTGAGAATTTTAAATTGATAAAGATTGCAAATTTCAGAATTTAAACGCGAAATTTGATTTTACTAATTTATTTTAAATTTATTTAATTAATGGAAAAATAGCCATTTTGGCCACTGACTCGGATTTCGATGAAACAAGTTTCATCGGATCCGTAACGGTGAATTATAACAGTGTTTCATGTTTCGTAGCGATCGGACTTGTCGTTTGATCGTACGGACTCGAAATGTCTTGAAATTTATGCAATTTAAATCAATTGAAATCAATTTGGAAAATTTGAATTTAGCATAACTTCTTCATACAATGGAATTTGGACGTGAAATTTTTTCCATCGCGTTTAAAATATCTTTAAACATATATTTTGATATATGGGTTGACCTTTTTCCGTTCCGGAATCGAAACGGGCTTTTCTGGTCAATTATCGTTCAAAACCCAAATCCAACCTAGCCCATTCTTTCTATTCTGTTTACCTATATATATATATATATATATGTGTGTGGTTATAAACCCTAGGTCATTTCTTATTCCTCATTCTGAACGTATGCTCTTCCTCATTCCACTGCAAACCCTAATCTTCCCAATCCAATTTCAATTTCAAACAAAAATTGCAGATCTGCAGCAACTTGTGGTCGTGCTTCGAGTTTCAGAGGCAAAAACGCTGCATCTACTTTGGGTTAGGAAGAAAGTTACTCGGGTCGCTCTGGGTCGTTTTGGAAAAAATTCTAAGCAAGCACCGGGGAATCGAGGCGATGGACCGAAGTTGAACCTGAAGTAGACTCAGGACCATAATTTTTCAATCTTCTAATTTTCCTAACTTTTTCATACGAGCTCCATTTCATGCGTGACTTTTTTTGCTAGGATCATAATAAAATTCCGGACACTTTGATGCTGGTTTGGACAAATTTGAAGACCATTCAATTTTTTGGTTTAAATTGAATTTAAATTCGATTTAAATTCAAAAGGTGAGTGTTTTAACCCACTCACAATTTCTAAAATTTCTTATGTCTGTTAAATTGATTTATGATGTGTTTAAAATTTTATTTATAGCTGATTGGCATATATTTTATCATTTTCTCGGTTAAATTGCATTCAATTAATTTACGTTATTTAATTCATTTTTGCATTTAAAATTGCCAGTTAATTGTTACTTTATTTATTCATTGCATTTAAAACTGCGAGTTAAAATTTTAGTTAAATTTTTTTGTTGCATATACACTGTTAGTTAAATTTATTTATTATTGCATATAAACTACAGTTAAACAGTTATTTAACTCATTATTGAAAAATTAACTGTCAGTAATTAATTATTATTTATTGATGTGATTGTTTGAATTTGGATGATGATGTGATAAATGGATGTATGATTTTGATGGATGAATGGATGTTTATTTATATTAACTCCAAGTTATTATGCATTTTCATCTCATTCGGGATTGCGGTTTGAAATTATATACAACCGCATTTTTACATTTAAATCGCGGATTGAAATAATAAATATCCGTATCACTTGACCATAGGATAGAAAATTTTATACAGGCACCGCGGTATATATATATATAAATAATTATTTTTGAAATGATTTCTATGGTTTGGATAGGATACGGTTTAATAAATATTAAATTTTGATATTATATAAATATTATTATATATATATACATATATGGTTAAATTTTTGAATTTAAGCTATGTATAAATCTGTTAAATAGAGTAAATAAGTTGAATAATGGAGTTTGATAATTTATTATATATGGTAAAGTATAGGTTTAAAATATGGAATATATATAGAGTTGTAATGATTTAAACCAATTAAGATTGGAAGGTAAATTGGAAACTTATTTGGAATTGAGCTTATTTAAAAATTAAACTCCATAAGTTGATGTAAAACTTATTAAACTTGAAATTTTAAAGATATGATATTTATATCTGAATTTTTAAATGAATAATTCTAGTATAAATAAATGGAAGGAAATATCTAGTGTTAATAAATTGGGTTTTATTTTAAATGGTTATGGATCTATTATGTAAACATTTCAAAACTAAATAATAGGACAATGAATTGTTGAATAGGAATTCCCACCTTAGTTTTGAAATTTATTAAATACTCAAAGTTTGAAAATATTGAAATCGAAGTGTTTTTATTCAAACTGAAAGTGAATCTAAAAGTTATGGGTTTAGACTGAATTTAAAGTGAATAAAATTGTAAAGGCGTGAAATTTTTTTACTTTGTAAAGAAATTTTAAATTTAACTGTTTTATTTTATATACTGTTGAATATCCAAACCATTTAAGTTTTAAAAGTTATGGTTTTAAAGCTATGAATTTCATAGTTTTATGTTTGAAAGTTATAATTCAAATGTTTGGTCTTCAGATATTATAAATTTTAAAGCAATATGAATTTGGAATTTTTTTTTTTGAAATAAAATGATATTATAACAATTTGGGTTTTTTAAAAAATAATATCAAATGAGTTTGTTTTGAAATGGAAAGGATATCGTATTTATATGGTTTTGAAAGAGATATTATATTCTAATTTTGAATGTAAATTCTATTTAAATAACCGTGGCGTTATAATAACGATTGGTTGTTGAAGAGACCAGGATCGGAAGTTGTCATACACTCTGCCAACTCCGAAAACCACTTTAACAGCCGTGTACGCGGTGGAGTTTCCAGAATGAAGTAGGATGGTGGCGGCGTTTCCTTTGAGGTAAATACGTGGACCCGACTCCCGTGAGTTGGCATAAGGCGGCTAAAACAGGAGCGATCGACGGGCCAAAGGGGTTAGCGCCCTTTATCGTATACTCCTCTTCGATACTATACTCTGACTTTGGATTGATTCGATGGCCACTTTTGATTTTTATTTTAGGAGGGAGTTTGTCCGAGGTGGGCGGTAGCTGCGGCTACGCGTTATCACCTGCCCGGAAGCGTAATTGGTATATCTACCCTGGCATTGCCTAGTTGTGCCATGTCACCTACCCTATCGCACCTTGTACGAGTTTCTATTTGTGTCGTACCTATGGAGTGTCTTCTCGTTGTCTCCCGATCAGGAGATATGCAGGCACTGTATAGACTATTGGCATTATTTGTATTAAGGGGAATATTGGGTCACTCCTTAATGCTATTTAAAAGTAAGTTTATTTTACTAATAGACACTATTATAATAGCGAAATATACTACATAGTAAATAGTTTAACGGATCCTTACAAGATGTAAATCCCAAGCATCTTTTGAGTTATTGCACTCATATTTATTTCTGTTGATTTAGCTTACATAAGAACCTTTAGTTCTGACTCGAGTGTTTTGTTTCTCAATTCGCTCGGGTCAGTCCGAGTATTTCAGGATTTCAAAGACTTTAGCCCTGGAGGACGAAGACGAAGATTTCTATTATTATTATTATTTATTATAGTCCACTACACTCATATTTTTCCGCTGCATTATTATTGGTGCGTGTAACTCTAATATGTATTATATAAATAAAATCAAATGTTTTGTAAACAGCTTTATAAACTTTATATTTGATTATTATATTTTATTCTTCCGCTGTGAGATTCTGTTTTGTTTTATTTCTTTATTGTTTTCTGATTTACCCTATAACAATCCGCTCTTTTGTATGGTTTGAATTGGCACGTGTGTCGATTTAAAGCGTGCGAAAAGGCGGGACGTTACATAAATAATACCAATCAAGTTAACAAATTTATGGATTAAATGGAATACCAATTTATGAAAATAATTCTAAATGTTATGTTTGGCTATAAATTGAACATAAGTGAATGAAATTTGTAGTATGAAGATAAATGTCAACGTTGATTTGCAAGTAATAAAAGCGTATTAATGCGGCTAAAGGATTAACGGTAACGATTATTGTATGTTAACTATTTTGTAGCTTGTTGATTTAAAATTGGAAATCAGTTACAAAAATTATAATTTAATACTACGTTAATGTTAACTAAGGTAATTATTAATTGATGGAATGAAATTCAAATCAATGGAAATAATGTAGACGTATACTTAGCTACAAATTGAATATATGAAAACAAAATGTAAGCATTGAATTAAATTAATGAATTTAAATTATAATAAATGGTCATTGAATAAAAATCAATGTTCTGTAAGTAATTTTAATAATTGTTAGTAGATAATCAAGTATGAATGTGATAAAATGTAGCAATAGTACAAAACTTTAATCATTTACCCATTCATTTAATGCATTGAATTAGGTCTAAATCAAATTGCAACCTTTGGTTTGTTAATAATAGCTTATAAGTGAAAATAAACGTTATTGGTAACAAGTATTGTAAGTTAACCATTTGTTTAGTATATTAAATTATAACTGGTAATCAATTGCAATAAATATAAATAAATAATTACGTTAACGTTAATTAAAGTAATATTTGAAAATAATGTCAATCCCATTTATAGTATGACAATTGGTTGAATTAAAGAATGGAAATCAAGATTTATTAACTTATTGGATTTGAATTTAATAATTGGATTAATTGCAATTAAGTGAACATCTAATATTTAATTATTGCGTTAATTGAGATTTAGATGAAATTTGAGAAGAATAATGTAATAAGCCATGAACCAATGTTCTTTTCATCCATTGGATAATGAATTGAATAATAGAATGAAAAGTAAATAAATCGGAATTATTGTAAATTAAATTTGTAATTTTGGGAATTTTATTTATAATTTGTGAATTTAATGAAATTAAGGTTAATATTGGAATTTATGAATTAGTCATCTCTAAATTGACATTTAAATTTGTTTAAAACCATTGTAAATGATTGAGAAATCAAAAATGATAAGAATTGTCAATTTTAGAATTTAAATTGGAAATTTGATTTAATGAATCAATTATTAATTTATTTAAATAGTGTAATATAGCCATTTTGGCCACTGACTTGGATTTTGACGAAACTAGTTTCATCGGATCCGTAACGGTGAATTATTGTAGGATTTCAAGTTTCGTAGCGATCGGACCTGTTGTTTGATCGTACGAACGCGAAACGCCTTGAAATCGATTTAATTGAAATCAATTTGAAAAATATTGATTTTGGCATAACTTATTTATACGATAGAATTTGGACGTAAAACCTGTTCCATCGCGTTTTAAATATTTTAAAACTTCTATTTTGATATATGGGTTGACCCAATTTCGTTCCGAAGTCGAAACGGGATTTTCGCGACATTTATCGTTCAACGCGTTTACAAATCGGGTCCATCTATTCTATTTCAGTTTGTCTATAAATACCCTGTTGTAAACCTTAGCCTACGTCTATTTTTCATTTGTATGTGCGTACATTGCCTCTTCACCACCTCCTCAATGGCAGACAATAAAATTCCAGATCCAACTGAAATTCCAAATCAAATCCAAAGTCAAAATTTCAAACTCCTCAAAAAAATTCGGAAAAATTATAAACTGAAGCTCTCGATGTACGCATCTCAGAACTGAAATTAGTTTTTGGTTTCGAATCATCGTTTATCCATAAATCGAGAATGAACCGTGGCCGTTCATATTGGATTTTCGACGATCCAACGGTGGATCGTCGACCTTTTGTCGATCAGGGAGTGGCGTTGGGTAGAGGAGGGGGTGCAGCGTGCATCTATGTCGTTCATGGGTCAAGATAGCTTTTGGATTCGCCGATTGATGGTTAAACCACCGACGGCCACATCCGTGTTTTGGGGGCTGAGGTGGTGCGCGAGCCACCAGGAATCGCTATTCAAAGAGGAGGTGGCAACGATGGCCTCTGATCGTGATGATTAAGTCGTTCAGTGGTGCGGCAACAAAGTTTCTGGTGGCGGCTCATGAAATTCGAACGCGAAGTTTCAGTTAGGGTTCTGGATCGCGTGATGAAATAAGGTGATGACGTGGCGCAATCGTGGGTGAGGATCTTCTTATTATTTTATTTAGTTTAATTTTTGATTTCAAAAGTTCTAACTCGAATAACTTTTACATACGAACTCCAATTCCTGTGCGGTTTTCTCCATTAGGTTCGTATTGGAATTTTGGACACTGTGACGCTAGTTTGGATGAATTTGAAGACTGTTCATTTTTGGGTTTAAATTGGATTTAAATTCAATTTAAATTCAAAAAGGTGAGTGTTTTAACCCACTCACAATTTCTAAAATTTGTTATGTTTGTTAAATTAATTTATGTTGTGATTATGAATTTATTTATGACTGTTTGTATATTTTTAAATCATCATCTCAGTTAATTACATTTAGTTAAATTAAATCGTTATTTAATTTATAACAGCCTGTAATTTACCTGTCAGTTATATATTGATATTGATTGATTGTTTTGGACGATGATTGTGATGGATGTATGATTTTATGATGGATGAATGGATGTTTTGTTTATATCGTCATAATATGCAAGTTCTTTATTGATTTGTCATTTTTGATTCGGGATTGCGGTTTGAAACGATATACCACCGTATTTTTATTTTAAATTACGGATTGAAATGATAAATATCCATACCACTTGACCATAGGCTAGAAAATTTTATATAAACACCGCGGTATATATGTATAAATATTTTGAAATGATTTCTATGGTTTAGTAAAGAAATATATCGTTTTGTGAAATATTTATTTGGATATTTATAAATGTTATTTTTATATATAGTTAAACTCTTGGTTTCAAGCTATGTATAAAATTGGGGTAAAATATAAAAAAATAAGTTTAATAACAAAGTTGATTTTATTAAAGATATAATACAGCTACGTATTATTTGAATTATATTGTATATGGAGTTTATAATGACTTAAAAAAATTAAGGTTGAAAGATAAATATGGAATTGATTTGAATAAAAATTTGTAAGAATTTTACTCGAATAAAATTTGATTTGAAATTTGAGATAAATTTAAGATTATTTGAAATTGAATTCATTAAGAATTAAACTCAAAAGGGTTGTTGTGAAATTTATTAAATTGGAAATTTTAAGAGTTATAAATTATTATAACTTGATTTTGGGGTTAAGGTGAATTAAATGATTTTTTTTCCAAATATAAATGAATTGAAGGAAATATCTAGTTATTTGTAATCTGAGTTTTATTTAAATAATAAGGGGTATATTATATAAAATATTTCAAATCTAAATAATAGGAAATTTAATTGTTGAATCGAAATTATCAAATTTAGTTTTGAAATTTTGGAATATTTAAAGTCTTGAAATGTATCGAAACTGAATTGTTTATAGAAATTGAAATGTTTCGAAGTTATGAATTTCAAAGCATTATGTTTTAAAGGTGTTAAAATTTCAAATGTTTGGTTTGAAGTATAAAATTTGGAAGTGCTATGATTTTTGAAAAAGGGATATATTTGAAATAAAATGATATTATATTGATTTGAAATAAAAGGGATATCATTTGGTTTTTAAATTGGAAATGATATCTTATTTATACGGTTTTGAAATAAATATTATATCCTGGTTTTGAAGTATAAATTATTTTGAAATGACCGCGGTGTTATAATAATGTTGTGTTGTTAAAGAGACCGGGATCGGAAGTTGTCATACTCTCTACCAACTCCGAAAACCACTTTAATAACAGTGTATGTGGAGATTCCAGAATGAAGTAGGATGGTGGCGACGTTCTATTAAGGTATATACGTGGACCCGACTCCAGTGAGTTGGCATAAGGTGGCTAAAACAAGAGCGATTCTTGGGCCAAGGAGGTACATCCCTTCAATATTATACTTTGACTTTTGGATTGATTCAGTGACCACTTTTTTTTTTTATTTGGGGGTGTGGCTCGAGATGGGCGGTAGCTGCACGCAACGTGTTACCACCAGCCCGGATAGCAATTGGTATATCTACCTTGGCATTGCCTTGTGTGCCGTGTCACCTACCCTAGCACGCCTTGTACGAGTTTGGTTTTCTCCCGTATCCCATGTGGTATCCTCTGGTGGCTTCTTGATCAGGAGGGACTATGATATTGGATGGACTACTGGGACTATTACGTGTTAAGGGGAATATTGGGTCACTCGTTGACGCTATTTAAAAGTATGTTTATTTTACTATAGACATTATTATAATAGCGAAATATTACTACATAGTAAATAGTTTAACGGATCCTTAGGAGATGTGAATCCCTAGCATCTTTTAAGTTACTGCACTCACGTTTGACACTGGATAGGAGATGAAAAATTCCGTAAACATCTCTAACTCCGTTCCACTCATATTTTACCGTTGATTTAACTTACATAAGATCTTTTAGTTCCGGCTCGAGTGTTTTGTCTTTTTAATTCGCTCGGGTCAGCCTGAGCATTTCAGGATTTGAAGACCTTACTTCTGGAGGACGAAGACGAAGATTATATTGCTATTATATATTATATTAGTCCACTGCATCACATTTGTTCCACTGCATTATTAATATTCTCCGGTATGTGTAACTCTGATATGCATTGTATAAGTAAAGTCAAATATTTTGTAAAACAGCTTCATGAACTATATATTTGATTATTATATTTTATCGTTCCGCTGCAAGATTCTGTTTTTGTTCATTCTTTCTCTGCTTCTTCTTATTTACCCCCGCCCTTCTGTATGGTTTAAGTTTGACATGTTTGGTTTATCTTTGATTTACATCGTACAGAAAAGGCGGGATGTTACAATTTAAAAATCCGTTTCCAAGGCCTTTATATAATGGTTGAAGAGACATGTCTTTTGGTGAAGTGGTGGTGGGTAAATCTATTGACTTAAATTTTTAAAAACTAAGCAACAAAAGTATGTCGACATACTTGACTCCCATATGGTTACATATAGATATTTTTCAACGAGAATAGCAACACATCAAAAACACCATCAGATTTCAAAAGTATCTTTTTGTGGATTTTTGTGATTCAATTGACATCAATGTTGATAATCTTCAAGTATAATTGTCATGGGGTCTTTCACAAGGAATTCTAAGACTCAACCAACTACTCATCACTTCAAGCACTTCTGTCCTTTCATCATTTTTCTTCAATCTATTTTATTCTTCCATAGCTCTGATTAACCTTCTTATATAATCCATTTTCTTCCATTGAGTTCTTACTTATCTCTGTAAATGTCTCCAGAATATATATGAAATAACTACAAAACTCGAAGATACATTAGTAGTAATATTTATATGGTTGTTGTCATCAAAATCAATACCTTGGGTATTAACAATATCCCCCATTTTGATGATGATAACCATATAAATATTTAAGAGATAAAATATAGTATTTTTATATATGACTCACCCTCTATGCACTCCCCCTAACATTTTTCCTAGCATATTTATATACTTTTCCCCTTTGTCATCAACAAAAAGGGCAAAAATAGAATCGCTTAAGTACAACTAGACAATATGTATAGAGTTTATATATATATATATATAAATGTACATAAATAAAACTCATGAGGGGAATCAAAAATCAATATAAAGCATGAAATAAACTTATCAACTAAATTAAAATTAAATGAGTTTCAGAGTTAACGACGTTGCAGATGCGAATAACATATCCTTTTGATATTTGTACAAAGTTCAGTAGATTTCTTATCATATGCTTTGAACATCCGCTATCCAGTATCCATTGTTCAGTACTTGAAAAATATAAAATATGCACACCGGTACCCTTTTTCATTCCGGGTCCGTGGGGTTAAGTTTTAGGAAGTCAAACCCATGAATAGTTTGAATGCCCTTTCAAAATTAGTCATTGGATAAATGACTTTATTAATAAAATTATTAATATATCTTTCTTTTCCAATATTATCTAACTTTCTAGGAACCCATAAATTAACAAACCTATTTGGTGGTTTTAAATTTAATTTCCTAGGTTTTGTTTTGAACTTGGTAGCTTGATAGTACTTTGAGTACTATATTTGTTTGATTTAGGCTTAGGGGTGTATCAAAGTCGATGTTTGTTCCTAATAGGTTTAGATCCAAATAATAAATTTTCTAGTTTATCCTTCCCTTTGTTAAATTTTTCAACATCTATTTTTATTTATCAAAATCCTTATTACAGGTGAGAATAACATTGTCCAGAGATGTTATTTTACCATTCAAAGTAGTGATCGCTTACTTCATGGAAAGATTTTTTATTTTTAGGATTCATTTTCACTTTTTGGTTTTTTTAAAACTTTGAAATATTAAATCCTTTTCATTATTATGCCATTAAGTCTTTCAATTTCATCTTCTATACATTGTTTTTTCTTCGGCTGACATTTCATTAAACATCTTTAATCTATCTATCTTTACTAAACTGTTCTTGTACTCTTTTCTAAGCATTTTATATCCCTTATACATATCATTTAAGACAACGATAATTTCTTTATTAAAATTCCATACCTGTTCATCCTTTTCCATGAAGCATATGCTGGCATTTTCTATTTCTAACACTATCACTTGATAATATATCTGAACCATCAGCATATGTCCCTTCTTATCGAAGTTCGAAGAGTACTTTGGTTTCTTTAGGTCGGGACAGTCTCTTTTCAAATGACCGAGTTATCTCATTCCAAACACTTAACAACATTTTCATTTCTGGAATTATTGTTCTTAGTTTTTCGAAGTTTGTTCGATTTTCAATATTTCAAAAATTTCTTGAAATTCCTGGTCATAAACTCGATATCATCAGCTGCAGCATCATTTGGTTCATCATTGTCATTTGTATCGTTTAGTGCAAGTGATTTCTTCTCATTTTCCTGATTCTCTTTTCTAATCTATAACTTTACTTCATTGGATATTAGATTATCAATTAAATCTTCTATTTTCATAGACTAATATCATTAGCTTCTTCGATTGCCAGGGTCTTCTGATCCCATTCACCGAAAAGTGAATTCATGATCTTTGACTTAGTCTTCTTCATGAATTTTCTTTTCTAATGACATTAATGCATATATTATATCCTAAAATATAGAATATATATTAGAAATAGACTCATTTGGTTTCATTTGAAAAGTTTGAAACTAGTTAGTTAGCATAGATATCTTAATCTATTTTACTTTACTAGTGCCATCATGTGTGACTTGCAATGTTCTCTAAATCCCTATGCATACTTATAAATAGACACTCGATCAAATTCATTTCACTTGGGGCTCCTTGTGAATAGTTCACTTGGGGATCGGTGTACTCTATTTGGGTAATGTTCCAAATATCTAAACCATTAGACTGCAAATACAGTTTCATCCTACAAGCCTAATATGCATAATTACTACCATCAACTAGAAGGGGTCTAATGGTAGATTGCCGTTCTATAGAACTATTAAAGAAAATGTTAGAAGTGTCATTAGCCATTTATACTTTTCAAAACCAAGTTATGGATTTTTGAAAACCAGTGATCTGATACCAAATGTTGAAAATGAAGTTCGTTTATAACACGATGCAGAATGGATTTTAAGATATTTGAACACTAGAGGGGGTAAAGTGTATATTTCAATTATTTAGAATTAATTTATGACTTTAATAATGTATCTAATCAAATTACAAATAGAAAACCAATAATCATAGAATATGTAAATAATAAATTAAAATAAAGTAAAGTAAATAACGTCCGAATTTTTATAATGGTTTAGATTAAGCAATCTCGCATCCAGTCCTACACTACACCGTGCAGAATTTCACTATAATTGCTTGCTATCCACGGTGGCAAGAACACATTTACAATTTTGATTTCATAGGCTACAGGATACACCCTCTTGATTTACGGGCAACAAGAACGCTCTTTGATTTCATTGGCTATAAGAACACCCTCTTCTCTCTACAAATAATAATAGAGTATGACAAGTATTCATATCTTCAATACAGATTCTTATAGATTCAGTACAATAATCCTATAGACCACCATTTGCATTATATCTTTGAATTCTTTGAAGAATAGGATGAAATCAAAGAGAAAATGCGATGAATTTAAGTAGAAATCTCTAATATTTTGTGGTTTGCAAAGCCTTGAAGACTCGAAGTGAAACAGTATGGCTTTGCAAAGAGAATGGAAGACTATTCGATGGATTTCCCACACAAATTTTTGGAGAAGCAAGAGAAAATGAGAATTATTGATTTGAAATTTCATTTTCTAGGGCCTAATATATAGTGGTTGAAGAGCTATATCTTTTGGTGAGGAGGTGGCAAGAAGATCCTTTGATTTAAATTTAAAAAAAATGACCAACGAACAGTATGTCGACATACAAAAACGTTCCAAAGAGAACAACAACACATCAGCAACAACAATAAGTGTTGCAAACTTTAGATTTCAAAAGTACCTCTTTTTTGTGGATTTCTGTGATTCGATTGAGATCAATGGTTGATGATCTTTTAGTATAATTGCCATAGGGTCTTTAAAAAGGAATTTTAAGACTCAACCAACTACTCATTACTTCAAACACTTCTGTCCTTTCAACATTCTTCTTCAATCAGTTTTGTTCTTTCATAGCTTTGATTAATCTTTTTATATAATCCATTTGTTTTCATTGAGTTCTTGTTTATCTCTATAAATGTCTACATAATATATCTCAAATAGCTACACAAATCAGAGATACATTAGTAGTAATATTTAAATTATTGCTGTCATAAAAATCAATACTTAGGATACTAACAGTTATGGTTGAGATAAAATATATACAACCACAAGGATATATGTCAAATATTAGATACATTTCTGATTACATTATTTATTTCCAGTCTCACAATTGAAGGAGGTAAATAAAATACATAAACAAATACCATAGTCATGTCACCAAAACATGTTTATGTTAAATACATATTTCTGATTAATACAAATACAACCCAGTCTATACACATAGTCAAATCCAGGTACTTATATACATCATATACTATACACAAATAAGTATTTATCTCTAATACCATCTCATCTCCAAACTCCATAAAGGGGAAAATAGGAGGGGGATAGACCTTAGTCCAGTGAGTAGCAATATTCTATTATATATATATATATATATATATATATATATATATATATACTACAAACATAATATAATAACACAATATGAGTCTATTGTTCAGCTACCACATGTTCTGTCGTCATATCACACCTAATTACCATGTACATCTAACCATATCACACCATCACTTCTCTAGTCTGGTCTCATGCCCAATAGGGTTGCCTAATGTCTTCCATCACGTAAATCACGTATAGCACTTACTATCCTAGACCACCTGATGCTTATAGGAAAGCATGTTGTATTTGTGCTACCAAATTGAACTCATACCGCGGCCGCCTATAGCCTACAAGGCCCCTTAGTATCCACCTTCCCCACTGGCCCACTAAAGCAATAAGAAGATCAATGTCATGCCTGGATCACATAATTATGTCACAGGACTACATTCGTATTTTCAAACACACTATAGGTCATCTCGCTACGCCTCAGACTCGTTCACATCCATTTTCATCATCGTTTCACATTCCCATTTAACAACTACATATATACTCACTTCAAATAACAACCAATCATCACACACATTCATTTACATCATTGCATAATCATTCACCTTATCACTAGCTTTAGATCACCTTCTGGAACATAAAAGAAACAAGAGTCAAACTAATTATTTGTTATTTATATAGACCCCTTCGGGTCCACGTTCGTTTTAGAAAAATTATAGTGCACCGATGAACCAGTAGGTGCATTTGGCGCATCGGTGTTTGTATTTACTATCAGTTTCCAGTTTCAGGTTTTGATGGTTTCGTCATCATTTTCCATCTTTAACCGCCTCCACTTCATCTCTAGTCGTCTAAGAGCATAACTAGAACCTAACCCAAAGTTTCTCGGTCTGGTTTTCAAATTGTATAAATTAGTGCAATTTAAGTTCGAACTTTACTGTAGATTCTAATTTTCTTCCAAATCGCCATTTAATCAAACACTACAATAAAATGACCCTTTAAAAATCTAAAAATTGCTATAAAAGGATACGATAGCATTTCTATAAAAGTTGTACAACATGTGATAATAGGTATGGGAACTATCGTAGCAAAATAAAAATGCTTTAAAAAAGCCATAAATCATGAATTTTGGTAGCATTTTCAAAATGCTAAAAAGTCTTATTAATGACATTTTAACATGCTATGAAATATCCCTTATTACAACTACATGCTATTATACATCATTTAGAAAAATGCTATTACTTCCTTTAAAACTTTTCTCAAACGCTATTAAATCCATTATTAGCATTTTTTAAACGCTGTTAAAACCTTTAATTACACGCTATTACACTTTTGTGCTACATACTTATCCATTATCACACTATAATTGACATATTTACATAAACACAATGTAACATTTCACGCAACCACATATATCACATTAAATTAAAAATAACTACCATTCAATATTCATACAAAATAATCCATAGTAAATTATAATATTTTATGAATGTTATATTGAAAGTGTAAATAATACAAGTAATAAAAGATCATACAAAACATGACAATTAAGTTTACAAGCCAAAAAGTTATTACTTCAAAAGCACTTCAAATCACTAATATATCGCAGCATGTTGCTGTTTGTATGCACCATACCTATGTAATTACCTATGAAAATGAAATTCAATAATTAGCAATTATAAGACTAATATGTAAAACAAGTAAATGCTATAAACTTAGATAATTTTTATAAACCAAGTTAATTTTTATAAACTTAGTTAACTTAGTTAAATTTATATAAAAGTTAATTAATTTATATAAATTTAATTAACTTATATAATATTAATTAATTTATATGAAACTTAATTAACTTAGTTAATTTTTATAAAATTTAGTTGAATTATATAAACTTAATTAACTTAGTTAGTTAATATAAATATATGGAATCGGTGATTGTAACGTTCGCCTTTTCGACCCTAAACATCGACACAAGTACATCCATATTATTCACATGCCGGGCACTTAAGTTTCGGATAGCCAGAATGTTGGTGTGTAAAATAAAAGAAGAAATGAAAAGGAATAAGAAAGAAGAGAATACAATATCAGAATCTCACTACAAAACAATGACATATAATATCAAAATGATACTTTTATAATGGAAAACTATATAGATACAATAATCAGTGCTAACTTATCATTACCCTGGATAATTATAGCAACCTGCCCTCACAAATTTTGATATTAAAATAAACAAAGAAATGCAACGGAAATAAAATCTATGATAGGAAAGCATCTAGCTCCTCTCTCCAAGAGCTCCAATGGTCATCAATGAAATCTAGAAATATACACAAGGCTGACCCTAGCATTATAAGAAGAATAACAACCAGATTAATTTAGTAAACCAACGTGAGAAACTCAAGTAATTTGAATTACTATATTTGTAAAACCCTTTAAAGAATAAAGGTACCCATAAGATCAAGTCCTAAATAAACACGGACGGGTTTTACCTTACGATAACTAAACCATTTTATAGGAAAATTTGGTGATATTAGAATAATGTCTAGGGCATTCAATATAAATATAAATCATAGCTAAAATGGTTAAATTGGTTATATTTAACAATATATTTAGGTATACAAACAAAACCACAAAGGCACGTTCGTATATGGATTTTCCATTGGAGGGTCCTTAATATCTCGAGGCAAATCTCCTGGTAAGGGTCAAAAAGTACCCTCCAAGCGCCATATATCTCTAAGTAAAATATACCAAATAAGGAAGTCATAGCTGGTTCACGCGGAAAACATGTCGCGAATACGATGAACTCTCGCTAGCAAAATCGACGAGCATACTCAAGATAATAGAGTTGATTAGTACACTCTGAGGTTAGCTAAACCCCATTGGCTATGGGCCTACTCTGTTTTTATCCATTTCCGATGTCGAGGTCATGTCCAGCATCTTCACACGAGTTTTCAACAAAACTCAATCAAATAATGAATCCCACATGGATTCCATCATCTCAATAGATTTCGCAACCATACATGGATTCCATCATTCCACTTCCACAGATTGAACCCGTATTCCAACCTTGAAGTGGTTTTCGATAAGTAGAACACTTGTCGATCCCGGACTCTCCAAGACCGAGTCGATGAATTTGGTCTTATTCAACAATAATAAGAACGATTCCATAAGGGAACTAGGTCCCGAATACTTTCTCATAAGCAAGTAAACATACCTGCACAATCATTTCGTGGAGGCATGGTCAAGTCACGTAAACGACTTTTGATCCCTTTTTAATTAATTTATCTTTTATTAATTGAAACCCCTTTTATTAGTAAAACATCTTTTTAATAACACTTCTTTTTATAAATGAAGTCTTCCTTTATCAACCAATACTCTTTTATTAATTAAAACTTCCTTTGTATACTTATATAAATATATATTGGATTTCTCTTTCTAAAAGATATATACTTGTCTTTTACTATTCATTTATTCTTTTAATACTTTAAAACTATTCATGTAATTATTCCAATGTTATAAGTGTATTCACAAATCTTTTAACAAATTTTACTTACTTGAAATATAAGCAAAGAGATTAAAACAATCACTACCAAAACATTGTTATAATAAACTCCTTTCCTTTTATACATTAAACACATAGCATTTCCTACCTCTTTATGAAATATTTCAAAATTTGTTATTATCTTTAAAATTCTATTGTTAAGGATTTATAATATTTCTTCTAAAATATAATTCAGTGGTTTTAAAAACAAATGTTTCTAAAACATTATTTACTACAAACCCAAAACCATTTCATTTAATCATTATCTTTAAAACTCTCCTTTTAAAGGTTTATTTACGTTTAAGGATCAAAGACAAGTGTTGCTAAAAACAATTGTCACAACAAACCCAAATATTTTATATTTGAAAACATTTATCTTTAAAACTCCATTCTTAAAGATTTATTTATATTTAAGGGTTGTTCAAAAACATATGTCACAACAAACCCAAAACATTTACTTGTATTTTCTACTAAATATCCATCAGCAAATATCTAATTATAATCCCAGGTATAATTAATAATAAGGGTTCAAAACAAGTGTTGCTGAAAACACCGTTTACAACATCCCAAAACTATTTGCTTATCCATTAATAACTTTAAACATTTATTTGAAGTTCAAAACATATCCACACTTATTAATTAAGGTAATACACTTTTAGGTAATTCCACAAAACCATTTATATAACTTAAGTGTTATAATACAAACTCCCTTTAATATATTTATAAAATACTTAATTAATACTTAAAACTTATATATAAAAATATTTTAAAAATACTTATGAGTACTTTAAAACTAGTTAAAATATATGATAATTATTTATATAGAATATTGTGCGAAAATAAGGAATTATGAAATAAATAGTAAAAAGTTTTAATTTTAAAAGCTACTTAGTTTAGAAATTCATAGTTATTTGTTAAAAAAATATTTAAATTTGAAACCAATTTTAAAACACTATATTATAAGTTAGAAAACATTCCTAAAAAGATTAGGGAAAAATAATAAATTTAAATATCATTTTAAATAATTTATAGTTTGAAACAACGAAGATATCATTTCTGCAAATGCTACTAAAATAATTCGCAAAAGCTCTAAAGTGTTTCAGAAGCAAAGACAGCAATTCAGAAGTGCTAGCAAAAGTCCTATGATGTCGTTAAATGTGAATTTACTACAACTTTGCACCTAGATTTCGATGTCTTAACAATTGATTTTTAATCCATTCTTTTTATAGTTGTTAATATACTTTGGGTACTTGGAAACCATGAAGAAAAATCTCAAATAAGATCTTTTAATTATTTTAGTGATTTTTCGAAAACTGGGTATTTTACCGAACTAGCAACTATTTCGCTACACATTTTGCCTCCTCGTTCAACTAGTTATCAAATGAATTAGACTTTAAACTTTTCTAACAAGAATAATATATTATTTACTCCTTAAATATGAAAAGAAATCTTCAAAGAAGTTTGTAGAAAAATACCATTATTTCGCTAAATAAAAAGAATCGTTATAGCGACCTTTCACTTAAACATTTTATTACTTTGATTCACTTCTTCTATAACTTTCCTAAACATATTATTTTCATTTCTAAACACTTATAGAAGTATAAATAATAACCAAACAATTTATTATTTAGATATGTCGTTAAATCTCCATTTTCATAAGTTATAGTTCAAGGATTCAAAGTGAGCTTATATCGACTATCGCTATACGGACAATTCCGTATTCAATTCAATATTGTATCGTTCTCCTTTATACACATATATGATTCCAAATTCAAACCATATCACTACTGAACATGTACTAATAATCATGTCCATTTTAGATGTTTAAATGTGCTTAATTTAAACAACATAATCCCATTCTCTTCAAGGCAACTACTTTAACAAACCATATGCTTTTGGAAGCATATAATAAAAGGTCATAACTTTAAGTAGTTAATGTCTATTATTATATATAATACCAAGTATATTAAAATATGATTACCAAGCAATTATCAAGTGATATAACAAGCAATATAATCAAGTTAATAACTTGATTCGAAGTGAGATTAACTCACTTTTATCAATTCATATCTCTTCCTACCAACATTCAATCATAACAATACTTCACTAAAATCTTAAGCTTTATTAAAACATCACCTAAAATCATTCTTTCTCATCGCAAAGCATACGGCCATAGCCTCCCCTAGCCTTGATGCTCACGACCTCCTTCCTGTTCACCTTGTCATGCCTAAGGTCACCATCCTCCTTCACTTTTACCTTAGAACCTATGGTACAAAGGCCATTTTCTCCTCCTAAAAGTACACGGTCTAAGTCCATTAAAGATGGATAAAAGAGAGAAGTGAAGAAGTGAATTGTTTATGAAAATGAAGTAGTGTATGGATGCGTATTTATAATGTTAGGGAATGAGAGGAAAAGTGTGAATAAACCCCACCTTAGCCATTAAGTTAAGCATGTTATACCATGCTTTTATGTAATGGCCGGGCAATTTTCGACCCCAGAAAATTGACACTAATACGTCCATTATATAGGGGGGCGAGCACTCGAGTGCCAGAAACACCAGGCTGTTAGGGTTAAAGAAGAAAAAGGTAAAATAAGAAACAGTAACAACAACACCGAATCTCATAATCACAGCAGAACAAAATATAATATAAAATAAAGGCATTCATACAAAGAAAGTTGTAACTATTAATATATATTCAAGGTATAAAAGTACAACCATCAACAAATAAATATGAATATTTATAATAACTTGTCCTCAACTACTGTCTATACAGCCTACAATACACAGTGGAATATAGTCAATACGTGCAATAATCTCTGCCATCTAGCTCATCTCCTGAGCTCGAATGGCATCCTAACCTAAAAATTTGTAATACTCGGTTTGATCCGAGCATTACAATAAAGTAACACCCGAGTCAGGCTAGAAACCAGCTTGAGTAAACACACTTAATTTGAATACTTAATATAAAAATCCTTTGAAAAACCAAAGTAACTCATTCAAAGCTACGATTTTTTATCTAATTATAACCAAATGCCTTTACAGAAACCCATCGATATTGTAAAGTTATTTAGCTACCGATTTCTTGTTTAAAATATTCAAATTTGTAAATCATCCAATTCCGTCATATTAAACTTTATAATCCAAAATAGTAAAGGTTAGCAGTGATTTTCAAATCAAGTGGTTCCGGGTAACACTAATATCTGATCCCAGACTCTTCGGATCTAAGTAATAAATTAAGGAATGTAAATTGTTTAAAATAAACAATTTATTATATAGGGTGACAATATTCAATTTATCAGGGTACTCCATCATAGAACAACTGAATTGACTATACAAGAGAAATCGAGGCCAATTACATATCCTGAACCATTTAGACAATTTATAGCCTATATTAATCAATCACAATCCATCATCTTATTTAATTTAAAATAAAATTAATTATCCCTTCGAAATCCTGCTTACTTATAGTTAAATTTAATTACAATAACTATTTGTTATTAATTTAATTAAATTTTAGAAATTTATCAAAAATTATCCTATAAAGATTAATCTAGGATTTAATAAATTAAAGTTTAAGTTGTTTAATTTACTTTAACCATTTTAAAATTTAATTAATTACAAAAAGATAATCAAGTGTAATAGCATTGGAAGATAAGATAATTACAATTCTTACTGTGTTTTAAAATTAAAGAAATAAGTACATAAAGTTTTTTAGGTTTTTGGTGAAACATTGTTAATATTTGTATGCATATATGTGTGTGTGTATTGAAAAAATAAAAGTCAGGCCCAACGGTCTAACTAGACAAAACAAGGCAATCTCTCCTCTTCTCTTTCTTTTTTTCCCTTGTTACCACACTTCTTTCCTCTCCTTTTCTCCTGCACGACTCCGACGTGCACGTGCACACCCCGATGAAGACTCACCGACCACCTCTGACCTCTCCTCCAAGTCGCCTCCCACCCACGCAATCTCTCTGGCCACCAAGTTTTTCCTCAAAAGCCCAAAATCAAAATTAAACAAATCACCACCACCAAGAAAAATGTCTGACTACCTTTCTTACATCGTACTACCATCTCCGACCATTGGAGTTCAACCCACTTCGCTAGAAGCTTCGCCTCCTTCTTCACCACCTTTCCCCCTATACCGTAGCCTCCTCTCCCTTCACCGACGTTGCCATCACAAATGAACCGAACACGAGCAAATACAACACCCAAACCCTAAGTCACCTCCATCCGACCACCACATCCCCAATTAAAATATCACACCCAGTTTCCTTCTGACCAACTTCCGACCTTCAACGACGATTGGATCACTTTAATTTAGTCAACCACCAAATTGCATTCATTACCCTACATTCCTCTATGTACATAATTTAGAATCGTGAAAATACCACCCAAAATTCATCCTTTTCAATGCCGATCCCGTTCATATAAGTAAAAACACAAAATATAACGCTCGAATTTCTTGCAATATTAGATTAGCTATGTTATAACACTCTTTATATGTTCTATACTGGCTAATATCCATTGGAACCATTTTTCAAACAAAGAACATTCAAAAACAAATAGTTTATCTTTTTACATCATGGATTAAAAAAAACTAGAGTGAGAGATAGGGATTTTGAAAGTTAGGCATAATAGTTCTATTCAAAAATATAGTGCAGAAAAAAAATGATGTACAGGACACCGTGAGTTTCTCTGGTTATAACACTGGATATACACTGATATATAAATGCATATGTATCCCTACTTCAAGCATACTTGACAAACAACACCCCTAATTTCATGACCAGGCATATAATCATAGATTACAGTGTGAAAACTTAAGTTTTACTCACATTTCTTTTGAACAGGACACTGTTTTTGGGAAAAGAATATTGCTTTCTTTTGATCCCATAGCACCTTGAGTTGTTTTTTTTATTTTACTTAGGTTTTAATGGCAGCTAATCTTTCTTTTTACATTAGTGTGCTCGAATGAAAAAAATGAGATAAGGGTAGAGGTATTTATAAAGAAGAGTAGGAAGTAGTTTTCCTTTCTGCATAGTAAGTTTTTATTTTACTTTTATTTTGTATTTCTTTGATCTGAGGTTTTTGCTGACTAGGTTTGAAAATTGAAAAAGGATTTGATAATTTGAAAAGTAGATTTGATATACCTATCCTTATGTCACCTATATAAATTTTTACTTATGTTACAACAAACAAACTATTAGCCACCTATGTAATTATTCTTACCTTCAAACATATACTTTTATTCTAAATTTTTCTATCAAAGCTTAAGCATATACATCCAATTTTATTTTTTAAGGTTTGTACTTATTTGTATATGTGTGGACATGCATACATTCACATATGAATATTTATCCTACCATATTTGCATTTATAAATATTTATTTTATACATTTTGGCATACACATGCTTATCTACATATTTCTTATTTAATATAAACATACATACATATACCATACTTGTAACAACCCGCATATTTATCGAGTTTATATTTAAATATTTTTATTGAAATATTAAATCGTTAATCGGATTTTGGTCCGAAAAAACTACTTTTTGCAAACGGTCAAATTAGGACTCGAGACCACTTCCATTGAGTTCGAAATGTCGTTTACAACTTTTTAAGTATAAACATCGAGAGGTTTGGAGTTAGTGAAATTTCACTAACTTTTCCCGCTTTGGACTTTGGGTTAGTTTAGCCTATTAAGCCCAAGTTCCAACCCTCTTCTCCTCACTCTTCATAAATTTCCTAACTAACTCAAGCTTTGGCATTAATGGTGAAGAGAATGGGAAATTAAAACTCCAAGCTCAAATTCAATTGCAACTCCATCATTCAACTCCAAATTCAAGTAGAAGATATTGGATTCAAGCTTTGGATTGCTTCTCCTTGCTTTCAAGCTTCATCTTCGTAAATTTTAGTGCAAAGGTGAGATTTTTATCTCACAAATCTAGTCTATATCTATCTTGGACTGTTGGGAATGATTCCCTATCACTTTAGCATGCATATTTGCTTTTGGTTTGGATTGGATTGGCGAAAAACTCCGATTTTTGGTGTTTGGGTGAAATTTCTGCATTTAGGTCGTTCTGGCCGTTTTTAGCTCGCTCGGAGTTAGGTCGTGTGGACCTTAGGTCGTAGGTCGCGTACGAGTTAACCCCTAGGTCGTTCTGGCCATTTTCGTGTTTTCGGAGTTAGGTCGCTCAGGACCTTAGGTCGTAGGTCGTATGGCCGTTAGGTCGCTCTGCTTTGGCTATGGCCATTTTTGCTCACTCGCTGTTAGGTCGCTCACGACCTAGGACTTAGGTCGCTCGCGAGTTAGTACCATAGGTCGCTGGGCCATCTAAATGCTTGTTCGGTGTTAGGTCATAGGTCGTATGGACCTTAGGTCGTAGGTCGCTCGCTCTCTCTCACTTCGCTAGGTCGCTAGCTCGTAGCTCGCAGCTCGCGTTTGAGCTTAGGTCGTAGGTCGTGGGTAGGTGGGTCGTAGGTCGCTCGCCTATATCCTCTGGCCATTTCATCCCTAGGTCGCTTGACCTCTAGGTCGCGGGAACCATTAGGTCGCTCGGCCTTGTTTAGTGCTAGGTCGCGGGTTTTTAGGTCGTTAGGTCGTTAGGCCGTTAACCCACTAGGTCGCATGACCTATAACCTGTTAGGTCGCTCGACCGTTTACTCCATTAGGTCGCCCAACCCTACTACAAGTATTAGGTCGTATGACCTTGTTCCACTAAGTCGCTCGACCCTTAGGTCGTAACACATTGGTCGCATGCCTTTCACACCATTAAGTCGCGAGTTTAATTAGGTCGCTCGACCCTATTCCCCTTAGGTCGTTAGACCTCATTTTGTCTTCACTAGGTCGTACCGTTTTGGTCGGGGCGCTGCCCCGCACCCCGCCGGGGGCGCTGCCCCCTGGACCCCCGCGACCTGACCGGGCAGGTCGAACCCCGTAAGCGGTGGCGTTGCCCCCGCACCCCCACCTTGGGGGGTTGCCACCCCCCCGGACCCCCCCTCCGTAGGGGATCTTATCTGAAAAATATTGAGCTGATTTCCTTGGATTTTATTCGCATCTCCGTATGCGATCTTTGTGACTGATTGTTTCTACACTTGCTTATGCGTTTTGTCACTTTATAATATAAAGGTTTCAATACTAGTAGTAAATATCAAAACTCTTTTAACAAACAATTTCAACTCTATTTTTAATAACAAAGCTCTTTTCTTAAACCGTTTTCCAATCTATTAGTATATACAAGCCTTTACCTCACTCGGATGAGAAATCTAATTAAACGACTTACTAAAACAAGTGGTATGAAACGCTTGCATTCACTTCGTCGGTTAATTCTTGGACTTGTTCGATTGAACCTCTTGTGACAATTTTATTAGTGAAGATTTACAGTTTGTTCGTAAATATTTAAGTTAAGCAAGTGGTTATGGGACATGAAGCTAAACTTCTATATTTACTAGCTTAGTGTAATTGACACTTCTCGTTGATCTTGATGATCGCTTTATGAATTAGACTAGCAATTGCGCGATGTCTCTTTCATTGCAAGGTTAGACTAGACACCACTTGTGTGATTCCATTCACACATACCTTTCTGCTTTTTGGTTAGTCTTGACCTCAATCTGTGTGATTCCACTCACACATGTGGGGTAGCTCCCCATGGTCTTCGGACCGTCATGTGATAGGCCTCCTTCCCTTTTTATGATTTCTGGATTTCTCGTGTTGATTTCTGGAATTTATGTCATTGACTTGTTATGAGTACAAGTTTAGGGTATGATGCCCTCTTCGAATCTTTGAGAAGATTCTTGTGATATTGATTATCTCTTATTGATTGATCTTCTGTTGATCATTATTTACATACTTATAGTGGTATGTCGTTATGGATGTTTATGTTTATGCCATATCTTTTTATGTTATATCATGTCATCTGATATTTATAGCTAGACTGATCCGTTTATTATTTTCTTAAATAATACTCGGGTCAGACCGAGATGTTAGAGGTGCTTCTGCTTGACTTCTTCCCAGGGATTCATCACTCTGACTTTTGGCTAACTGTTTAGATTAGCAGTTTTTGTTGTATACACTTGAGATATAGACTCATAGTTGTATTCTTTTGTATAGCAAGTGTTGCTATTCTTTTGCATTATCGTGGATCTTATTGACCACTACTCTGATGTACACTTTCATGTGTTAGTTATATATTCATATCTTCTTCCGCCTTTGTGATATGGATATCTGTGACTGATTTGTGTTATGATTATTTCTGTTTATTTCCGAAGATTATTTATAGCCACCGTGTGATAAGCAATTACATGGATGGTCGCTCCTCAACAGCCTTATTCTCCGTGCTAGTTGACAGCACTACTCCGGAGTGTTCTTGGCTAGCGTGGGTATAGAGGTGGGGCGTCACAATACTCATATGTTTTGAAACTTGTCATTATAAAGCTTGCACATTATATATATATATATATATATATATATCTACTTACATATGTATTTGTCAACATATATTCATATGTTTACATTTATACATATTTTCTATACACATTACCTCATATAGGCGTATGCATATATATAACTTATATACTTGTATATTTTTTAATTATCATAAAGCTTATGTACAATTTGATATTTCATATGTACTTACTCATATTTATACAAACTTTTCTATTTTTACTTCATATGGGCATATATACATATATATACGTTTATATACTTACATATATTATCAACATCATAAAGCCTGTATATATTTAACTATATATATGGATAGTTTTATCTTAATTTAAATAGTGGAGTTCATATATAAATATTTCTAAAATATTTATCATATTCAGGCATTTAAAATTCAAATTTTAATATAGTTTTTCATCAATATATAGATTCAGGTTTTTAACATCATAGAATATATTTATTCGACCAATCAAAATTAATAACCTAACAATTTAAATCAGTTAATCACCCAATTAACAGATGTTAAAAATATCTAGGTCGTTACATTTCTTCTCTTTAGAGCCTTTCATCCTCGAAAAGGAACGAAAGATAATTTTAATTTTGACGTTTAATATTAGTTAAATCGTTCTGTAAACATTTTAACTTCCTTACTCTTTTATTATACAATTTAAAACACTTTAAAATAGAATAATATTACCAAATTAATTTTACATAAAAATACTTTTCATAACTTGATGTTTTACAAGTCAATCCTTATTCCAATAGAAATTCAGTCATACATTGATCAGGCGTAGGATTGAAAATCTATAAGTGCTTAGTAGATCCGTTTTTAACTCCCTATGAAAATACTTGAAAAATTTTCAAAAATTCTATCGAAATAATCACCCCCACCATGGGTCGCAGTTAGCACGATGATTGCGTCGCCATCCCGACGAAATCTATAAGAAAACTATAGGCATCCGCACTTCTCGACTTTCGCCATGGAACTTCAACAGATCACAGCTACACCTAGCATCGCGTTGCCATCACAGAAAAAATCATGTAACTGTAGGCATCAGCGCCACTTGAAATACGCTGCCAAATGAAATTTCACCACATAAATCGCAGACTACACCAATCGAGTCCCAATATAGCCTGTAGACACTCACTGCCGCATGAATTTCTCTGTGGACCACATAGATCGTAATCTACCATACGTCACTCTCCCAGTAAGATCAAACGTAGACGTAGGTAATCACTGCCACCTGACTTACGCTATGGAGAGCAGTAGATCGTAGTTACATAAGGGCTGCGTTACCATCACAGCATAACCCCAATGTATCTGTAGGCATTAGCGACACTCGAATTACGCTACCCCGAACACAATCCTCAGGAACTCAAGTTTTGCCCGGACGTCCTCTGAAATCCTAATTTTGAACCCCACCTTAGGGTTCTAGGTAGAACCACCTAGTGGATCTCCTACAATAAGTTTCAACTCTAAATGGAAGTGCCTTTTTCTCCATACTATTCCCAAAACATTTCATACTATATACATATAGTACCTTTCAAATCATACTCTTTATATGTATCACATATAAACCTACAAAATCGATATCTTAAAAATTGATAATTCTCAAATTTAGTTTACCCAATTTCCAAAACTGATTTTTTGCCAAAATCGAAAGCCTTTTTTCAAAATCAATGAGTTCCAAAACATTTTCAGTTTCATTCTCATATACATATAAAATTATTCTTTCAACTCGAAATTTTTTTAGATTGATAACTTCTGAGCCCACTTCAAACTTGTATAAACTCAATTTTAATATCCTCAAATATCTTTCCAAGATCATTTCTTTTGATTAAAAATAAGGGATGTTTGAATATATAACAATATATATATATATATATATATATATATATATATATATATATATATATATATATATATATAACCTCATTATTGCCAAATCAATTTTTTTCAAGTTCGATTACCTTTTTAAAGTCATTTGTAATGTTACTTACTTGTTATAAAGTAAGTTTCAGTTATAATACTATCCATCCTTTTATTTTAAAGTCATCATATTTACTCAAAATATACTCCTTTACTTCCAAAACCATTTTTGCTTCAATATCCGATTCGGTTCCAATTTAGAATTGCTTCAATTTCCATTTGGATTATAACTTCAATTCAACTCAATTAGTATTTAAATCTATGATTTAAATATAAAAAATTTCTGCTCTGACCAATTTGAATTTAGAAATAGTTTGAATAGTTGTAAAATGGTAAAATTGTTAATATAAATAGTTTGAGTTATAGAAAAAGTTTGTATAGTAAATAGCTTGGAAAAATCAAAATAATATGAATATTTAAGAAAGTAGATTCTAGATAGTTTATACTGAAATAGTTTATTTGAAAATTTTCGATTTCAATTTCAACTTAACCTAACTTCAATTACAATTCCAATCAATTCAATCCAATTCCAACATTAACAATTAAGCAATTCTAAATTTTCTGTTCAAACTAATATAAAAAGTGATTTTATATTAGATCTTACTTCTATAAAATATTCCCCAACATTGATAGACTACACACTAGTAGGTTCAAACATTACATCCATTTATCCATAATAAAAGTCTTATAAAAGGTCATAAATCTAGACGCCTTCACTGCCACCTAGGGATTAGAAGAGAACAGAACCCTAGTATTCTTTATAAAACCCCCTTACGGACTTCCTAACAATAGGCAAAGCCTGTATATACAATTTTCAACAGGATGTCCCCACTTATAGCATTTTCCACAAAAGGTCTCTGTACTTCCATCGATCTGGATAACTTTCATGCCTCCCGCAAGGTGTTTCACATCTTTTCTTTTCTTCCATCTCTTAGGACAATTCCTAGCAATGTGTCCCATCATTTTACAATGATAGGAAATAGTTGATTCGTCAACTGGTATTGTGGGTTTACGTTTCCCTTTCATCACTTTAGGGCAATGGTTTAGAAAATGTCCTTTCTCTTGACACTTAAAGCATAAAATCTCAAAGCGATATATCTTTCATTTCCTTTCTTGGTTTACTGCGCTTAGCCGCGTAACGCCCTTTATTGTAACATCTATAACTGTGACATTATCATAAGGACCTGGTCCAACCCTTTCCCTAACCTGCTTCTCGTGCTCCAGTATTGCATCCTCTCTTGCCTTACGTGCAGCTGCTTTCCGCTCCCTACGTATTGCCTTCCATTCTTCTCCTTTAGCCATCACATACTTTTTGACTGGATTCTAGTAAGACTTCCTAACCTATAATTAAGACTCTGATTAGTCGAATTTTCATCTTTTATTCTTGTTTCCAAATATTCTTTTATTAGTCCTTGGCAATTATAATTCAATCCATTAATGCGATAATCTAGTTCATTTTAATTTTCCAAAATTCAAAATCTATCTTATTTCAAAAGTCGTCTGAAATCATTTATACATAACCTCTTATCAAATCCATACTTTTAATTTAATTCATTTAATTTCCATAAGTTAAACCTTAATTTCACCTTGAGACTTCCCATTTCATATTATAACAAAACTTATTAATCACCAAACTGGTTAAATCCATTTAACCTTCTAAATTTAAATTTTACATCCCAAATTTAAATTCCTTATCCATATCACTTCCAACTATAAGTTTAAAAACTTACTTTCTGTGGGCTATACATCTCATTCTAAGCAGGATTCCAGAATTCAAATATCAATATTTATTTCAAATTAACTTTGAAATTATATATATATATATCCACATATATATACATATTTATCCCATTCACACATCAAGTCACACTTTTAAATTTTAAACCATCTTGGGTTTCTCTCCAAAACAAGTTCATCTTCAACACTCTTGTTTTTAAAACAAAGATTTCCATATTCAAAAATATTCTAAATAATATTTGTTATCTCCTTAAACACTTTGAAACAATTTCAAAATTTTTGGAATTAGATTTTAAAACTTCACATTTAAATTCATTTTAGTTTATAAGTCATACTTATATAAATTCTTACTTCATCAAAACATTTCACTCTGCTTCATCATTGTTTATTCTGTAATAAACATCCTCTATTAAGACACAATACCCAATTTATGATAATTACCATAGCTAGAAATCAAACACACCATATATTCCATCATAATTTACTGAAAAAAATATAATCAGGGTAACTTATTTCAAATACTTTGAAAATTATTATGATTTTTTTGGGATTTAAATTCAGGTTTGAATCCATTTTTAGCTTAACTTATTTGTATCGTTCATTCTTATCCAAATTTCTATTTGGCTATATATGTATGTATGTATGTACGTACGTACGTACGTATGTATGTATGTACATATATTACCACTTAATTCTTATGTTCTTATTTAATTTCAATAAAAACAACCAATCAACTTAATATATTATAATATTCTACAAAATTATTTACTTTTATATTAAAATATAACCTTGAGTAAAAATTTCTTTAAAATCATTATATATGGAAATAACAAGTACGCCCTCATATATAATACATTCAACTCATTCTAGGGTACTACTGACCCTATCTCTAATGAGTGATCCTCATCAGAGCCAATGTTCTTGCTTAACCTTAAGCTCTGATACCATGTGTAAACGTCGGGTGATTTTCGACCCTTGAAAATCAACACTAATATGTCCACTGTATAGGGTGCCGAGCAGTTGAGTGCCAGAAACACTGGGCTATTAGGGTTAAAGAAGAAAAAGATAGAATAAGAAATAGAAACAACTGCATAGTATCTCACAACTATAGCGGAACAAGATATACTATAAAATAATGGCATTTAAACAAAGAAAAGCTGTAACTGTTAATATACATTCAAGTTATCAGAGTACAACCATCAACAAATAAATCTGGATAGTTATAATAACTTGTCCTCAACTGTTGTCTATACAGCCTGCAATACACTGCAGAATATAGTCAACACGTGTAATACATCTCTGCCAACCAGCTCGTCTCCTGAGCTCCAAAAGCGTCCTAACCCAAAATCTGTAATACTCGGTCAGACTGGAGCATTACAATAAAGTTAACACTCGAGTCAGGCTAGAAACCAGCATAAGTAAACACACTTAAGCATAAAACTCCCTTGAAAAACCAAGTTAACTCGCACAAAGCTATGAGTTTTTATCTAGTTATAACTAAATGCCTTTACAGAAACCCATCGATACTGTAAAAATGTTTAGGTACAGATTTCTTATTTAAAATGGTCAAATTTGTAAATTAATCCAATTCCGTCATATTAAACTTTATAATCAAAAACCGTAAAGTTAGCAGTGATTTTCGAATCAAGTGGTTCCGGGTAACACTAATATCCAATCCCTGTCTCTTCGGATCTAAGTAATAAATTAAGGAAAGTAAATTGTTTAAAATAAAAAATTTATTATTTAGGGTGACAATTCAATTTATTAGGGCACTTCGTCACAGAACAACTGAATTGGCTATACAAGAGAAATCGAGGCCAATTACATATCCTAAACCAGCTAGACAATTTATAGCCTATTGTAATCAATCACAATCCATCATCTTATTTAATTTAAAATAAAATAAATTATCCTTTTCAAATCCTTCTTACTTATAATTAAATTTAATTATAGAAACTTTTGTTATTAATTTAATTTAATTTTAAAAAATTATCAAAAATTATCCTATGAAGATTGATCTAGGATTTAATTAATTTAAAGCTTAAGTTGTTTTATTTACTTTAATCATTTTAAAATTTAATTAATTAAAAAACCTTAATCAAGAGTAAATAGCTTTAGAAGATAGGATAATTACAATTCCTTATAGTGCTTTTAAATTAAAGAAATAAGCACTTAAAGTTTTTTTTAAGTTTTTGGTGAAACATTGTTAATATTTGTGTGTGTGTGTGTGTGCATGCATGCATACATACATACATACATACATACATACATACATACATACATACATACATACATACATACATACATACATACATACATACATACATACATACATACATATGTGTCTGTGTGTGTGTATATATTTAAAAAAAGTTAGACCCAATCGGTCCAACTGGACAAAACAAGGCAACATCTCCTCTTCTCTTTTTTTCCCCTGCTACTACATTTCTTCCCTCTCCTTTTCTCCTGCATGACTCTGACGTGCACGTGCACACGCCGATGAAGCCTCACCGACCACCTCCAACCTCTCCTTCAAGTCACCTCTGACCCACTCGACCACTCTGAACACCCAGTTTTTCCTCAAAAGCCCAAAATCGAAATCGAACTAATCACCACTACTAGGAAAAACGACCGACTACCTTTCCTACCTCGTACCACCATCTCCGACCACCGGAGTTTAACCGACTTTGCCAGAAGCTTCGCCTCCTTCCTCTCCACCTTTCCCCTATACCATAGCCTCCTTTCCCCTTACCAATGTCGCCATTAGAAATTAACCAAACACTAGGAAATACGACACCTAAACCCTAAGAAACCTTCGTCCGACCACCATACCCCCAATTAAAACATCACACTATTTTTCACAAGCTCCATTTCCCCCCAGCTTCCTTCTGACCAACTTCCGACCTTCAATGCCGACTAGATCATCGTAATTTAGTCAAAGACCAAATTGCATTCATCACCCTACATCCCACTATGTACATAATTTAAAATCGCGAAAATACCACCAAAATTCATCCTTTTCAATGTCGATCCCGTTCATATAAGTAAGAACATAAAATATGATGCTCGAATTTCTCACAATATTGGATTACCTACGGTATAACACTCTTTATATGTTCTATAATTGCTATATCCACTGGAACCATTTTTCAAACAAAGAACATTAAAAAACAAGCAGTTTCTCTTTTTACATCATGGCTTAAAACAAACTAGAGTGAGAGACAGGGACTTTGGAAGTTAGGCATAACAGTTATATTCAAAAATACTGAGTAGAAAAAAAATTAATGTAGAGGGTACTGTGAGTTTCTCTGGTTATAACACTGGATATACGCTTATATATAAGTGCATATGTATTCCTACTTCAAGCATACTTGACAAACAACACTCCTATTTTCATGACCAAGCATATAAACATGATTACTGTGTGAAAAGTTAAGTTTTACTCACATTTCTTTTGAACAGAGACACTATTTTTGGGGAAATAATACTGCTTGCTTTTGTCCCTTAGCACCTTGAGTTGTTTTTTTATTCTACTTAAGTTTTAATGGCAGCTAGTCTTTCTTTTTACATTAGATTGTTTGAATGAAAAAAATGAGACAAGGGTAGAGGTATTTATAGAGAAGAGTAGGCTGTAGTTTTCCTTTCTGTACAGTAAGTTTTTATTTTACTTTCTTTTGTATTTTCTTTGATCTGAGATTTTTGCTGACCTGATTTGAAAATTGAAAAAGGATTTGATAATTTGAAAAGTAGATTTGATATAATATGTGTTTGAGGGAATGTGCATTTAATGCCATATCCCCTTGTATGTTTACATGAACATATATATATACACACACACACATACATATATATATAGGTATATACATACTATATACACATGTTTACAACATAGTTTTTGTCTTCTTTATCTTATACAAATATATATATATATATACACATATACCTATCCATATGTCACCTGTATAAAATTTTACTTACGTTACAACAAACAAACTATTAGCCACTTATGTAGTTACTCTTACCTTTATACATATATTTTTATTTTAAATTTTTCAATCAAAGTTTAAGCATATACATCCAATTTTTTCAAGGTTTGTACTTATTTATATATGTATGGATATGCACCACATATGCATATTTATCCTACCATATTTGCATTTATAAATATTTATTTTATACATTTTGGCATACACGTGCTTATCTAGATATTTCTTATTTAATATATAAACATATATACATATATTGTACTCATATGTTTTGAAACCTGTCATTATGAAGCTTGTACATTCACGTTTATATATATATATATATATATATATTTACATACATATGTATTTGTCACCATGTATTCATATGTTTACATTTATACATATTTTCTATACACATTACCTCATATAGGCATATATGAATATATACAACTTATATACTTGTATTTTGTTAATTATCATAAAGTTTATGTACAATTTGATATTTCATATATATTTATACATATTTACACAAATATTACTTCATATGGGTAGATATACATATATATACATTTATATACTTATATATATTATCAACATCATAAAGCCTGTGTATATTTAACTATATATATGGATAGTTTTATCTTAATTTAAATGGTGGTGTTCATATATACACAATTCTAAAATATTTATCATATTCAGGCATTTAAAATTCAAATTTTAATATTGTTTTTAATCAATATATAGATTCAGGTTCTTAACTTCAGAGAATTTATTTATTCAACCAATCAAAATTAATATCATAACAATTTAAATCAGTTAATCACCCAATTAACAGATGTTAAAAATTCCAGGTCGTTACATTTTACACAAGCTTGCTTTCCATGTTTGGTGCTTTGATTTAAGGGTCCTTTTAGTTCTTATGTTTCCACTTACTTTTGCTAATTTATACTTTAGTTTAGTTAATCTTTAGTATAGGAAAAGACATTTAATTCTAAACATATGTTTACATATGATAACTGTTCAAGTTATAATATGTTTATACAACTTGTACTGAATAAAAATTTGATTTTAACAAAATGTTTTTCGGTCACATTTTCGGTATTTATCCAAAGTGTATATTTTCGTAAACATATTTCAAAAATAAGTTTCATAACATTATTTATTATTAAAAAGCATTTCACAAGGTTATAAAAACATATTTAATCATATTAAATCTTAGACACCAATATTTAGATAATTCAAATAATTAAATACAAAGTGTTTGAATTCCTTGTTGTTACAGTGATCAATAACATATGAAATTTCCTAAAATGGATGTAAATTTAGTTTTAAATACTTTATTCAACAATTACATGTCTATTGTTATAAACTAGCTAATTTTTACAAAACTGGGTAAATTTTAAAAACTTATTTAATATTTAGAACACTTAGGTAGTTTACTTAATTATTATTAAACTTATCTATTTCTATAAAACTAAAGTAACTTAGTAATTATTTTAAACTTAGTTAATTTATTATTATTATTATTATTAGTATCATAGAATATAGACTTAGTTGATTTTGTAAACTTAATTAATTTTCATAAAACTTAATTAACTTAGTAACTTTTATAAAGTTTATAATTTTTTTTATAAAAATTAGTCAATTTCTACAACAATTTAACAAAATTTCAAAATAGAGAACATAATTTTTATAAAACTAAAGTTTACTAATCTTAGTTAATTTTAGTAAACTTAGTTAACTTTAAGCATAACAAAAAAATAAGTTAATTTATATAAACATATCAATTTTTTATAAAATTTAGCGAACTTAACTGTTAATTATAAAACTTATGTAACGACCCGAAATTTTCGACCTCGAGAATTCGACATTAATACGTTCACTGTAGAAGTGCCGAGCAATCGAACGCCGGAAATCCCAGATTGTTAGGGAAAAGAAGAAAGAGGTAGAAGAAGAACAGAAAACAAATAACAGAATCTCACATTTCACATTGTATCAAAATATAATATTAAATATATCATTTATACAAAGAAACTATATTTGTCAATTTACATTCAATACATTAGAGTACAACCATTCATATATAAACTGGATAGTTACAATTAACTTGTCCCAACTTCAAAAAATATAGCACAACGGGATATACTTCATATATTCGTGCCATCCAGCTCGCCACCTGTGCTCCAGAATGTCCTAACCTGAAAATCTGTAAAACTCGGTCTGACCCGAGCATTACAACAAAGTAACACCCTGGTTAGGCTGGAAACCGGCATGAGTAAACCCATATAACATGAAATACTAATGTATAAAACTTATTTGAAACCTGGGATAACTCGTACTCCACTACGAGTTCTTAACTTATTATAGTCAATCACTTATTACAAAACAATATTTAAGAACTGCTACTCAGTTCAAATGGCTTAATTTATCCCATTCTAGCCTATATGATTCCGAAGTCAAATCCATAAAGAATTATTGTAGATTACATATCAAAGTGATTTTGGGTATTTGCTGATAACTGACCTCGGTCTCTTTGAATCCAATACTCCTTTTAATCTAAGTTGTTTAAATGAATACAATTCAATTTATATTCACATAATGATTCCATCACAGATAGATAATCCATGCAGTTCAATCCAAACATATCATATCACATAGCATTACAAATCTCGTATCAGAGATATCAAATAATCCAAGGCATTAATTATCCATAAGCAAGATTAATTAGTTGTTCAATTCCTAATTAATTTAATTTAATCTCCAAATATATTAAATTAACCACTTTTAAAGCCCTGCTTAATTAACCTTAATTAATTATAAATCATTCCTTTAATTGATTTAAATTAATCATCCTTAATTATTTACGTTACTTAATTATCCTTAATTAATTACATTAACAAATTAACCCTTAATTGATTATTATTTAATTAATTAATTATCCTTAAGTTATTAATTAATTAACCTTTAATCACTAATTATCTTTTAATTACTTACTTTAAGTAATTAATCTTTTAATAAATCACATTTAGTAATTATCCGTTAATTGCTCACCTTAATTAATGACATTAAGTACTTAACTACCCTTTAATTAATTAATTAACTCTTAATTATTAAGTAATAAATCAATCTTTAACTACACAAGATTTTAAAGGTAAATCATTACCTTCATTAATTACTAAATTATCACTTAAATCTTTAATAACCCTTTGAAATGAATTTATCATTAACATGACGAATTAACTTAAGACTTTTAAATTAATTAACAAATTAACACATTATTTAAGATAAACCATTTATCTTAACCACTTATTTAATTACTATTATCAAATCACATTTGAAAACACATAAAGATTAAATTAAACAATTATCCCAATATATACTTATTTTAAAACAAAACAACCTTTAAACGTTAAACTTTAACATTTTAATCTTTGGGAACTTGTTTAAAACTTAATCAACACTTTTTTTTGGGAAATTGTTTTAATATTTAGCCTTGAACTTTGACAACATTTTCTTTTACCTTAAAAACCTTTCTTTTCTTATCTCAAAAAAAACTGGTAAACAATTCCTAAAATTCCTAGGCCAAAGCCTAAAATTCCCGAGCTAATCCTAATACACTCGCGTTTCCACATTACTTCAAGCCAACCACATGAAAATTTCGAGCAAGTCCAGAGCTACTTCCATCTTTCCCAATCCCTAACCGACTCAGATACTATTGATACCATGTGCACGTCCACTGGCAAATGCAACGGCTCCGACCAACCTCACCGCCACCCACACATCGCTGACGACCACGTTGATTATCCCGAACACCCAAAACTCTCAGTTTCATCGAAAATCAAAAAATCGAGCTACACGATGATCCTGGAACCCAAACTCGATCCATAAATCCACCCATCACCAGAGTCCATGCCGATCCACCATAACCTTCGCCCGAGTCCCAAGCTCTTCTTCTTGGTGCGATCACCTCCATTAACCATCGACGATTATATGGCCTCGCAAACTCAGTTGGCCAAAACAGCTCCTAAAACCCTATTTCGTCGCATCTTGGCCACCATGGCCACCTAAAAAATCCAGCCACCATTTTTCCCTCGACCTTCATACTTCCCGCTACCCCTAGACCCAAGCACGATGAACCCAGGCCCGCCGATCGTCGAAACTTGACGAAAACCCAAAAACTGATCATCTCAAGATATCTCGACATCCACGATATTAAAAATCATGAGAACCTTATCAAAAATCATTATTTCCTTTAACGAATCAGATTATGGAATCCAAACAGGAAACTATAATATCGAATTTCGACTTATTTTTTATTTTTACTGTAATTTATTATTTTAGAAATAAACACTTAACATAAACATTTAAAACCATTTTTAAAATTTAAATCTGGTAAATACAAATACTTTTCCTTTAATGATCATGACTTAATTTTGATTAGACGAAGAGATATGAATTTTTTCCTAATGAATCCGAGCTTGTAAATACAACAGAGATGTATATATACATATACACGGACATGCATACTCAAACATTTGCATACACACACACACACACACACACAAACATTTTTACATTCATGCAACCACTTCACTTCCAGTATCAATCACAACCATCAAGTTATATAAACAAATTCAAGCCTTTAAATAGAAGTTTACTCATAGGTTTGTTAAACAGAGAATAGCCTGAGACTTTGCTTTTTTTTAAAATTTGAAAACTGGAACAGGTTGTTGATCTGGAACTGTTTGATCTGCACTTGATTTGAAACTGAAGTTGATCTTGATTTTGGTGAGTTTGGATCTGAAGCTTGACCTTTTAACTTGTATCTTTATTTCATTTTGTTTCAGGTTTAAATTTTTCAAGAGTTTGATTTCTTTTGAAAAGGTGAAGATAGAAGAAGAATTGAAAGAGCAGAGATGTAAATGAACAACCTGGTTTCTTCTCTATTACATATTATTCATAATTTAAATTAAAAGAAAATTTTACTTGCCACTTGTTAATGCATGATAAAAATTACTTAATACATGTTCAAATTCTTGTTATATGGTTTACATTTGTTAAATACATGTTACAATCTATTTACAAATGTTGAATTGTATTATAAAATCTTTATACCTGTTAGTTTATATCTTTATAAGCCTACACTTGTTTAATCTTTTATTAAGATGATTACACTTGTAATCTTTCATGTATTTATGTTTATAAAATTTTTATATTATATTTTCAATTTAGTTTTATTACATTTCTTTTTATAAATATTTATATAACCTTAAAGAAATGATTTTAAAATTTAATCATACATTAATAGATAAACACACATATATATAATATATAAGTTCTTATAGTATAGAATTTAACTTAAATAGCTTTTGAAAATTGAATTCAAAATATAACTTCCAAATCACTATATATATACATATATATATATATATTAATATTAATTTTTTTATTAATTTTATAATATAGAGTTTTAAATCCAACTATTTATAAGATTTTCATCTTTGAATTTCAAATCCAAATTCTATTTACAATCTACTTATATATATATATATATACATAAACAAATACATATCATATTTGTTTTTAAAAAGTCAAATTTCGCCAATTCAAATAATTATATTAGGATATTATCACAGAAATATTTATCCAGACATAAATATTTATTATTACATTTATTTGTTCATCTTATAAATCAGCGTTTTCAATAGTTAGAATCAGATAATTATCCAATTACCCGATGTCCAAAAATCCGGATTATCACATTCCTCCCCCTTTTAAATCTTTTCATCCTTGAAAAGGAACAAAGCCAGAATTTGTTAAAATTCTTATTATCAGTTAAATTACTCTTTAATCTTTTTCAACTATAATCTCTTTTATTAAGAAAATTTTTAAAACACTTTAAAATCTATATAATATTACCAAAATAGTTTTATAAAAATACTTTTATAACTTGATGCCTCAACAAGTCCATCCTCATTCTCACAGAAATTTGGTCATACGTTGATCAGACATAGGATCGATAATCCATAAGTGCTTAGCAGACCCGTTTTCAACACCT
Organism: Allium cepa; assembly: GCA_030765085.1. Classification (NCBI taxonomy): domain Eukaryota; kingdom Viridiplantae; phylum Streptophyta; class Magnoliopsida; order Asparagales; family Amaryllidaceae; genus Allium; species Allium cepa. The sequence goes on from CM060939.1 coordinate 627,599,832, forward strand.
AGTGAAAATACTTAGAAAACATTTTTGAAAATATAAAGAACATATTTGAAAAATATAGAAACATTTTTGGTGAGAATGCTCTGGAAATCATCACCCCCTCCATGGTCGCAGTTAACTCAATGGTTACGTTGCCATCCTGGCAAAATCCATAGAAAACTGTAGGCACTCCACGCCCCTCGATTACACCATGGAACCCACCATAGACCGTAGCTACACCCAGGTTTTATGTCGCCATCACGACAAAATCCCATGTAACTATAGGCATCAGCAACCTCGAATTTCGCTGCCAAATGAAACTTCACCACTCCTACATAGATCGCAGACTACATCAGTCGAGTGTCAATGTAGCCTGTAGGCACTCACTGCACACGACTTTCGCTATGTTTTCATAGATCGCAGACTACCGATATTATGTTGCCATCATGGAAAAATCAAACGTAGACCGTTGGCTCTCATGACTTCCGCTATGGTCCGTAGTAGATCGTAGTGACATCGAGTTACACCGTCGTCGCAACATAACCCAAATGTCTTTGCAGGCATCATCGCCCTCGATTTTCGCTACCCACACACATAACCTCAAGAACTTCAGTTTGTCCAGACTTCCTCCCAGGATCCAATTTAGAGTCCCCCCTTAGGGCTCAAGGCAGAACCACCCCATGGACCTCCTATGAAGTTCATTTCATGGGAACGCCTTTTTCCCCAGAGCCAATCTCAAAACATTTTATGCAATACATATATAGTATCTTCCAAATCATAGTCTTTATGATGCACATAAAAATCTCCTTTACACAAAATCGATAACTGAAATCGATAGTTCCAAATTTAGCTTTCCAAATTCCCAAAATTGATTTTTTTTCTTCCCAAAAATCAAAAGCCTTTCAAAATTAGTGAATTCCAAAAGCCTTTTTCCAAAAACCATTCTCATACAATCATATATATATAATCTTTAGAAACCCTTGGATCACTTCATACTTACATAAATTTCCATTTTATATCGAATCTTTTCAAAAATCTTTTCTTCTGGCTATAGATTCAACAAGGGGAGTTTATCATATATAACAAATATATATAACTTAGTTATGCCAAAATTAAATATTCTATTTGATTTCCTTTATAAAGTTATTTACCATATCACTTACTTTTCATAAAGTGAATTTAAAAAGATATCCAACTTCCACCTTTATTCATATATATTTCTCAAAATATACTTTTCTTTTCAAAAATCATTTCTCATTTCTTTCAAAATTTCAATATCAATTTCATTCAAGCACGTATACGCACATATACCATCCGTATGCAAATTTCAAATCTGATTGCTCACTCGATCACACAATTTCACTTTCGAACTAGTATCGTCCATCCGACTTCCTAGCGCGGACTCAAATCTGGTTTCTTGATCAGAAATTGTCATTCTCCTTACATATCATAACTATGATAGAGAATTTCTAGAACCAATCAAAAACCCATATCTGGGGTTCGCCGTCGAAAATAGAGTGAAAAATCCCAAATCGGATCGATATACTATCTCGAAATTCTATGCTCGAATCCGGATCAAATCATAATGTGAATAGAATAACATATGTACATCCTATGTATTTTTCTCCGTTGATTATCAGCTAAATCAATTTTATTTTTCTTCACCTTCATTTTGATTCTATTCACTTATTCACAATTGCTTCCAATTCCATTTGGGTTATCACTTCAATTATAAATAGTTTGCACTCTGACTACTTGAATTTATAAAATAGCTTGAAAAGTTTAAAATAGATAAATAGCTGTAAAGTAGTTATTAGTTGTAAAATAGCCGTAATTAGCCAAGTAGTTATAAAATAGTTGAATAGTTGTAGAATAGTTAGATAGTTGCAAAAATAGTTGTAAAACATTGATTAGTTTATATAACAGATGTAAAATAGTAATTAGTTTCAAAATAGTTGTAAAATAAGTATAAGATAGTTTGGGTTTTAAAAGGAAAGGTTGTATAGTAAATAGCTAGGAAAATAGATTTAAAACAGTTTATATTAAAATAATTTATTCAAAAATAGTTCCAGAGTCAAACTGGTTCAATTTCCCAATCTCCATTTCCAATCAATTTCCAATTTCCACTTCAATTTAAATTGATTCAATTTCAATTTAAATTTAATTAACTTCGATTTCCAATACAAACTCAAACCAATTCCCATTTGAATTTAAACTTATTCAACTTCGATTTCAGTTCCCATTTAAATCAAATTAAATTTGAACAAATTTCAATTCAAATCTCAACTTTAAACCATCTCGAATTATATAAATTCGAGTTAAATTTTTAATTGTTGATTTAATCCTTAAATCAAGTCAACGTTTATTTTTAATTTAACAACCTAAGTTTTTAAACAATTAATTTTGAGTCCATATTTCAAAATTCCCTTTTAGATTACCTTTACTTTACCATTTCAAGATTCAAGTAAGAGTTCAAAACTTTTTAAATAATTTATTACCCAATTTTAACTTTGAAACCAATTCTCAACCATTTCAGTTTGCAAATTTATTAACATTCAAATCTTAAGTTCAAAGTGAGTTCATTTCCCTAAGTACAATTTTATTTCAAAAATCAAAATTTTTTAATTAGCTTAAAATAAAGTTTTATTTCCATTTAATTTTAGCAACGGATACATATTTCAATGCACTTTTTAATTCATTTAAAACCGATCCAATTCACAGTTCAAAGATTATTAGTAACACCAAGCTGATATTAGGATAGGCCAAGGTAAATAAACATTCAAATTATCCAAACACTAATCAATAGCATCCATTACCAATTTCCTGATCTCAAACTTAGTTTGAGATCACACATAACTCCCATTCAAACCAACCATTTAATTTCCTAAGTTAAATCTCAATTTCATCTTGAAATTTTCCATTTCAGGTTGTTTGTTAAACTTATTTAACTTCCTTTAAGTTAAATTCAATTTACTTAATCCAGTCAACCTTACTCAATTTGACTTTCCCATTTCAAATTTTAAACTTCTTATGAATATCCTATCCCACTTATAAGTTCAAAAACTTATTTTATTTCAGTGAAAATTCAAAACTCAATAACTAGTGTTTACTTCTAACTAACTTGTTATTATGTATATCTACTTATATATACATATATCATTTGCACATCAAGTCATACTTCCAATTTTAAACCCATCTTGGTTTTTTAATTCAAAACAATTTCCTTCGAGATTTTCAAAACACTCTTGTTTAAAACAAGATCCCTTTATTTAAAAATATTCTGAATAATATTATTTATAATATCTATAACACTTTGAAACAATTTCAAATTCTGGACTTAGATTTTAAAACATCACAATTTAAATCCTTTTTAATTTATAAGTCATTCTTATCTAAATTGTTACTTCCTTAAAACATTTTATTTTCTAGTTTGAATCCATCTCAATCTTATCTTTTTTGTATAATTCATACTATCCAATTTCTATCTAGTTGTATTTCTATTACCACTTAATTCTTATTATTACATTTTATTCCAATAATCAACAACCAATTACTTTAATAATTATAAAAACTATTGCTTTATCAAAATAAAAGTTTATATGAAAACTAATTTAAAACTATTTTAAAATCTTTATATAAGAAAATAACAAATACGCCCTCATATATAATACACTCAACTCATTCTAGCGTACTACTGACCCTATCCTTAATGCGTGTTCCCCACCAGAGCCAAGGTTCTCGCTTAAACCTCGCTCTTATACCGGCTGTACCGACTCGAAATTTTCGACCTTCAGAATTCAACATTAATACATTCACTGTAGAAATGTCGAGCAATCGAATGCCGAAAATCCCTGATTGTTAGGGAAAAGAAGAAAAAGGTAGAAGAAGAACAGAAAACAAATCACAGAACCTCACATTTCACAGCGGATCAAAATATAACATCAAATATAGCATTTATAAAAAGGAACTATATTTGTCAATTTACATTCAACACATCAAAGTACAACCATTCATACGTAAACTGGACAGTTACAATTAACTTGTCCCAACTTCAAACAATATAACACATCGGGATATACTTCATACGTTCCTGCCATCCAGCTCGCCACCTGAGCTCCAGAATGTCGTAACCTGAAAATCTATAATACTTGGTCTGACTCGAGCGCTATAACAAAGTAACACCCGGGTCAGGCTGGAAACCAGCGTGAGTAAACCCATATAACATGAAATACTAAGGTATAAAATTTATTTGAAACCTGAGGTAATTTGTACTCCACTACGAGTTCTTAACTTGTTATAGTTAATCACTTATTGCAAAACAATATTTAAGAACTGCTACTCAGTTCAAATAGCTTAATTTATTCCATTCCAGCCTATATGATTCCAAAGTCAAATACATAAAGAATTATTGTAGATAACATATCGAAGTGATTTCGGGTATTTGTTGATACTCGACCCCGCTCTCTTCGAATCCAATACCCCTTTTAATCTAAGTTGTTTAAATGAATATAATTCAATTTATGTTCACACAACGATTCCATTGCAGATAGATAATCCATACAGTTCAATCCAAACATATCATATCACATAGCATTACAAATCTCTTATCAGAGATATCAAATAATCCAAGGCATTAATTATCCATAAGCAAGATTAATTAGCTGTTCAATTCCCAACCAATTTAATTTAATCTCCAAATAAATTAAGTTAACCCTTTTAAAACCCTGCTTAATTAACCTTAATCAATTATAAATCATTCCTTTAATTGATTTGTGAAACTAATTACTCATCCTTAATTACTTACATTACTTAATTATCCTTAATTAATTACATTAACATATTAACCCTTAATTAATTATTATTTAATTAATTATCCTTAAATTATAAATTAATTAACCTTTAATCACTAATTATCTTTTAATTACTTACTTTAAGTAATTAATTTTTTAATAAATCACATTTAGCAATTATCCGTTAATTACCCACCTTAATTAATGACATTGAGTAATTAACTATCCTTTAATTAATTAATTAACCCTTAATTATTAAGTAATTAATCAATCTTTAATTACTTAAGATCTTAAAGATAAATTATTGCCTTAATTAATTACTAAATTATCACTTAAATCTTTAATAACCCTTTCAAAAATTTTTTATCATTAACACGGTGAATTAACTTAAGTCTTTTAAGTTAATTAACAAATTAAAACATTATTTAAGATAAACCATTTATCTTAATCGCTTACTTAATTACATTTATCAAATCACATTTGAAAACACTTAAGGATTAAATTAAACAATTATCCCAATATTTACGTATTTTAAAACAAAACAACCTTTAAACATTAAACTTTAACATTTTAATCTTTGGGAACTTGTTAAAAAATTAATCAACACTTTTTGTTTCGGAAAATTATTTTAATATTTAGCCTTGAGCTTTGATAACATTTTATTTTACCTTGAAAACCTTTCTTTTCTTATCTTAAAAAAAATGGTTAAAAAATTCCTAAAATTCCTGGCCAAAGCCTAAAATTCCTGAGCAAATACCTAATACACTCCCGTTTCCACATTACTTCGAGCCAACCACATGAAAACTTTAAGCAAGTCCCAAGCTACTTCCATCTTCCCTAATCCCTAACCAAAAAAGATACTATTGATACCACGTGCACGTGCACCGATGAACGCAATGGTTTCGACCAACTCCGTCGCCACAACACATTGCCGACGACCTCGTTGATTATCCTGAACACCCAGAAGTCTCAATTTCGTCGGAAATCAAAAAATCGAGCTACACGATAATCCTGGGACCCAAACCCAATCCATAAATCCACCTCGTCCTGTTGGCACCCATCGCCAGAATCCACGCCGATCCACCAGAACCTTCGCCTGATTCCCACGCTCCCTTTCTCCTTGGTGCGATCACCTCCGATCAAACACAGACGATGATATGGCCTCGCAAACTCAGTCGACCAAAACCGCCCCTAAAACCCTATTTCGTCGCCTCCTGGCCACCACGACCACCTCAAAAATCCAGCCACCATTTTTCCCTCGACCTCCATACTTCCCGCTACCCCCAGACCCAAGCACGACAAACCCAGACCCGCCGATCTTCGGAATTTGGCGAAAACCCAAAACTGATCATCTCGAGATATCTCGACATCCACGATATTAAAAATCATGAGAACCTTATCAAAAATCATTATTTCCTATCATGAATCAGATTATGGAATCCAAACACGAAACTATGAACATCGAATTTTGACTTATTTTTGATTTTTACTGTCATTTATTATTTTAGAAATAAATACTTATAAACATTTGAAACCATTTTTAAAATTTGAATCACGTAAATACAAATACTTTTCCTTTAATGATCATGGCTTAATTTTGATTAGACGAGGAGATATGAATTTTTTTCCTAATGAACCTGAGCCTGTAAATACAACAGAGATGTATATATACATATACACAGACATGCATACTCAAACACACACACACACACACATATATATTTACAAATATTTTTACATTCATGCAACCACTTCACTTCCAGTATCAATCACAACATTAAGTTATATAAATAAATTCAAGTCTTTAAATAGAAGCTTACTCACAGGTTTGTTGAACAGAGAGTAGCCTGAGACTTTGATTTTTTTTTTTTGGTTCTTAAATTTGAAAACTGAAACAGGTTGTTGATTTGGAACTGTTTGATCTGCACTTGATTTGAAACTGAAGTTGATCTTGATTTTGTTGAGTTTGGATCTGAAGCTTGATCTTTTAACTTGTATTTTGATTTCAGTTTGTTTCAAGTTAAAAATTTTCAAGAGTTTGATTTCTTTTGAAAAGGTGAAGATAGAAGAAGAACTGAAAGAGCAGAGATGTAAATGAACAGCCTGGTTTCTTCTCCATTACATATTATTCGCAATTTAAATTAAAATAAAATTTACTTGCCACTTTTTAATGCATGTTAAAAATTACTTAACACTTGTTCAAATTCTCGTTATATTGTTTACATTTGTTAAATACATGTTACAATCTATTTACAAATGTTGAATTGTATTATAAAATCTTTACACTTGTTAGTTTATATCTTTATAAGCCTATACTTGTTTAATCTTTTGTTAAGATGATTACACTTGTAATCTTTCATGTATTTATGTTTATAAAATTTTTGTACTATATTTGTCAATTTAGTTTTATTACATTTCTGTTTATAAATATTTATATAACCTTAAAGAAAATGGTTTTAAAATTTAATCATACATTAACAGATAAACACACACACACACACACACATATATATATATATATTATATGAGTTCTTATAATATAGAATTTAACTTAAATATCTTTTGAAAATTGAATTCAAAATGTAACTTCCAAATCACTATATATACAAACCAATACGTATGGCACGTCCGATTGGACGTATAAAAGAAGAAATGCATTAATTTTATTTTTAGCAAGAACGAAATCATCATTCATTTGCCTTATTTTTAATTAATGTATGACAAGGATATTAACGTAATTTCCAAAGAATTTCCAAAACTTCAACTGAAGGTATTCTCATTATATATATATATATATATTAAAATTAGAAAACAAATTTTTATTAATTTTAAAATATAGAGTTCTAAATCCAATTATTTATAAGATTTTTACCTCTGAATTCAAATTCAAATTCTATTTACAATCTACTTATATGTATATATATATACATAAACAAATACATATCTTATTTGTTTTTGAAAAGTTATTTTTTGCCAATTTAAATAAGTATATTAGGAGGTTATCAAATAAATATTCATCCAGATATAAATATTTATTATCAAATTTATTTTTTCAACTTATAAATCAGTGTTTTCAATAGTTAAATCAGATAATTATCCAATAACCTGATGTCCAAAAATCCGGGTTATCACAACTTAAGTTAATTTAATTAATTTTTATAAGGCTCAGTTAATTTTTACGAACATGGTTAATTTTTATAAACTTTAGTTAACTTAATTAAAGTTTTATAAATTTAGTTGATTTTTGTAAAACTTAATACATATTTTAGTCAATACTTTAATTTTTTATAAATTTAATTGATTTTTATAAAATTTAGTAACATGAGCATAATAAAAAGGTTACTACTTATGTTACTAAAATATGTATTTGCTTTAATAATACATATATCACTTTTTATAGGGACTAGTATTATTTATGTTATTACTAATACTATAAATTTTTACAAATTTATTTAAATTTTGTATGTCTTAATTTATTTTTATACAACCCAGCTTTTAGAAATTTAGTTAACTTAGCTAAATACTCATAAAACTTAATAATATTTTTTAGAAACTTAGTTTAGTGTAGTTAAATTTTTATTAAACGTGGTTATTTTTTATAAACTTAATTAATCGTTATAAAACTCGATTAATTTTTGTAAAACTAATTAAGTTTTATAAACTTAATAATTTATTTAATGTTTATAAAACTCATTTACATTTACAAAAAATAGTTAAATTTTATAAACTTGCTTATTTTTACAAACTTAGTTATTTTTTTAAAAACTTAATTAATCGTTATAAACTTAGTTGCTTTTGTAGATTTATTTAACTTTTATATAATTTAGTAAACTTTAGTAAAAATAGTCAAGTTCATAAATTAGTTTAATTTAATAAATTTAGTTATTTTTTTATAAAAATTAGTTAATTTTTATAAATTATTTAACTTTTATAAAATTTTATTACTATTTAGGAAATTATTTAATTTTTATAAAACTTGGTCAACTTCGTTAAATTTTTATATAACTTAGTTAATTTTTATAAATTTATTTAAATTCCATAAAACTTAGTTAATTTTTAGAAAATTAATTAGTTATTATAAAACTCGGTTAACATAGTCAATTCTTATAAATTTAATTAATTTACTTAAATTTTATAAAAATTAATGAAATGCACTTTTTTGTGTTTTACCACCCTAGAATGACGACAGAAATGAGAGGTATTCAAGGGTCTTTACTAATAAATAAATTTTTCCACAGTATAGGCTAGATATAAATTACATGTTAAATCAAAGAATATAATGAACACTCACATAAATAGATTGACATAGAAATCATTTTGTTAACTCAAAATGGTTTTATCATTGATGAATAAAGTGCAATATTGACATCGAGAAAACATTCCCATTTAATTTTACTCTTATGTTGTGATCGATGTCCAGTTAGGCATAAAACCATTTTCCCTACATGTGTAGGCTACAAATAACTTGTGAAAGGTTAAACCACCAGTTATCAAAGCACGCATTATTGGTTTCATACATGAGGTGAAATAAAAATTTATTATAATAGCAACAAATCATGAAAGTGGTATAATAACCTACTTTTAGAAGAATTAGAATTTTACTAAAACTATAAGATACTTAAGCAACCATTTGGTGATTACTAGTTTTAGGTTGTTAATATATTATTTAGGAATGTCAATTTAACCTGAAAGCAATTTTGTTAAGCTGTAAACAATATCGGCAATTTCAAAAGATATTCAAAATTTTATCTTATAAAACAAAAGCATAAAAAACCATAATATGTAGGAGCGTTAATAAATATGTAAAAGAAAACAAAACAATTTTATAAATTAATAGAAAACCACTCCATATTGATAGCTAGGTATCAGAGTTAAGTTAATAGGCATGAAAAGGTAAAAAGGTTATAAGGAACATGTATAAATACCTTAGCCACCATGATAATCACATAAAAGGAAAAAACAAATTTCATACTAAAATTCAATGAAAATGCTTAGTAACAGAAATTCTCCTTGTTGTTGTAACGACCCAGAATTTTTCACAATTTAATTTGAAAATATTTAATTAATTTTAAATATTTGAATGATGGTTTGACGTGAATTTCAAATTATCAGAATGAATTTAGCGATTAAATTATAGAATTTAATCTATTGAAAGTTGAATAAAATTTTGAATCTTCAATTTTAAGCTGATTAAAAATATTTCAAAAGCTTGTAAAATTCATATTGATAATATTGAAGATTATAGAAGCTTCAGAATTGAAATTGAAAGTGAATTGTTCAGTTTTGAAATTAAATCGTTTGAATCGATATTTAAAAATAGCCTTCTGAGGCACAGTCTCGGAATTTGACGAAACCAATTCCATTGGGTCCGTAATAATGAATTATTCTCGGATTTCAAATTTCGTATTTTTCGGAGTTGATATGTGATCACACGACGCGTAAACGCATTGGAATTTAATCAAATTCAATTTAAATTTTAATTTAAATATTTAGTCAAACACAGCACGTTCTTCCTTTAACCACGCCTAAATTTTTGCCTAAAATCACGCCTGAAATCGTGAAATAATCATGCCTCCTTCACGTTTAAATGTCCCTCATTCCTCAGTTCAAAATCAATTCGTATAAGAATTATCATGGCCGCTTCAATGTCGTTCGTCTCTCCCCCTTTCCTTCTTCAATTCAAAAACGAAACGCTGCATAAAAAAAAACAAAAGCTTCAAAAACATCAATGGCCGCGCGCGTAGGGATTTCGAATGTCGGCAATCGATTGGGGGTGCGCGCGAGGATGTTGATGGCTGTGGCAAGCACGCGGCATGAGAGGCGGCGGCGGCGTTGAGGGCTCGGCGATGATTTGGGGAGTACGATTCAAGGGGCGCAGGCGCACGCGCGCGCGCTTGCGGCAAGGTTACGAGGGGCAACGGCGATGGGAGGCTCGAGGCAGAGGTCGCGATTTCGAAATTGGGGCGCGCGCAGGAGAGGGTGCGATTCAGAGCGGCGGCGAGTGGCGACGATGTCGCGTGGGAGTTAGGACTCGAACGAGGCAGTGAGGTATGTGATTTTTGATATTTATTATTGATTTAATTTAATAAACATTGATATATACATATATATTGAAAAATATATACACTGCAAGTTTAAAACAATTTAAAATTTTGAATTTATTTAGGAATCTGTAGATATATATATAAGTAAAAAAAAATTATACAGTAAACAGTGAAAAAAATATATTGATTAACAGTTGTTTTAATTTAAATTTAGATATATGCAAAACTTGTTTAAATTAATTATTTTAGAAATGGTAAAAGGATATTAGTCTAAAATATAATTTTTGGTTAATTAAATTTATTAAATAGGAATTTATTTCTAAGATTTAATAGTTGCTAATAAAGGAATTTAGTTTAAAATTTAAATTCTTAGTTAAATAAATTTATTAAAAGAAATTGATATAAGGATATTAATTTAAAGTAAAATGATTAGTTATGTTGTTGTAAAATAAATAGTTTACGATAATAAATTTGTTTTATCTATTGTAGTTACTAAAAAGAAATTTTTAGTTAAAATTGAATTTATAATTGATTAAGTTATTAAAAGAGAGTTTGGTTAATTAAATTTAATTTTTAGTTAAAATAAATTTATTAAAGGAGATAAATTGGTTTAAATAAAACTATTGATTAATTAAACAATCAAGAACGAAAATTAGTTTAAATAAATTTATTAAAGAAGAAATTAGTTTAAATAAAACTATCAGTTAATTTAACTATTAAAGGAGAAAACCGATGAATTAAAATTATCAAATGAAAATTTATTATTCGACCGTTTCGAATATTAATAAATTGTATAAATATTTATACAAGGTATAAATCAAGAAAATCGAGTCAAGATGGAAGTGGATTGCAAACGGGAATAAAGGTGAGAACTTCTCACTCAAAAGGATTTATTTAAATTTTAAATAGTTAGATTTAAAATTTGTTGATTGAATGATTGAATGCTTGAATGATGATTGTTATATATATATATATTGGATGTGAATAGACCCTATACGCCGTTAGTAAGCGGAGGTTATTTATTACACACATATACCGCGATATTCCACCTTGAAGTGGAATTGGTATTATATTATATGTATAGCAATATATATATATTGGCATATGTATATATTGCAGTTGATTGATTTCCCGCATTTTTATAGCGGATGAGACCCTATTGCGCCGTTAGTAAGCGGATAATATTTATAAAATCCCATATACCGCGATATTCCACCTCGAAGTGGAATGGGTATTGTGCTAATGTCTGTGGATGCAGGGAAACAGGTTGGAGGGATCCAACTGGATTCCTCACAAATATTTATTGATTTTAAATATTGTGATATTTGATTGTTTACCATATCGATATATGATATTGGAAAGTCGTGATTGACTATTTGATGTGTTGCATCATCGCATCCAATTTTGAAGTTTAAAAATAACGATTTTGATTTTTAAGGGATTTCTAAAGTGATTTTTGGAAATATACGTTTATAAAATATTTTTGAAATTGATTCATCTTAAATAAATAAACGTTATAATTTTAATGTTATAAAAATTATGATTTTTGAGAAATACAGTTAAAAATTGATTTTTGAAAATATGAGATTAATGATTTTATAAAATAGTTTAAACTGGGATTTCTGAATTTATTATAAAAAGTTTAAAAATAGGATTTATAAAATTGGATTATTTTATAAATCAAATGATGAAATTATAAAAGAGTTTAAAGACGTTTTAAAAATAGTAATATAAATTGTTTTATATTAAAAGATTTATAAATTGATATTTATAAATTAAAAATATTGGAATTATAAAACGAGCTTTTACAAGTATTAGAATGAATTGTAAATGAATTTCATAAATTGGAATTATAGAATTATAACGGTGAAGTTATAAATGGAATTTTATAAACAGTAGGTTTATAAAATTTGTAAAGTTATTTAAAAGAATAGATTTTGGATAAATAAAAGAATCTTATAAGTTATAAGATTTATAAATTTGGGAAGTTTAAAGAAACAATTTTGTAAACAAATAGATTATAAGTGTTTGACTTATAATATGAATTTTTAGTATATCATTGTGATATGAATTGAGATAGGTTAATAAAGGAATTTATAAAAAGGATTGGATATAAAATAAATAGAAATAGAATTTACGACTTATTTTGATAAGGAATTGTTGTAATTTGTTAATGGAATTATATTCATGTTTTAGGAAGTGAATAATCCTTTAAAATAAAGTGAATAGAAATGATAAAATTTGTTAACAAGTATATTCACGTTTTTGAATAGTGAATATTATGTTAAAGAAATTATTTAGGATGTGATGTTTGAAATAGAATTAAAACGATCTAAAGGTGTTTTAAAATGTATTGAGATTCGAAACCATAGATTTCAACATTCATTGTTGAAATAGACGTTTTCGAGAAATAGAAGGAAATGGTAGATTCTAACACTGTTGTTATAATAGATGATTTCCGAAAGGGAATGTTTTGTGTAGTATTGGGATTTATATATCTATTTTAATTTCGAATCCCTATACTAGTGATTTTGGGTTGTCGTAACGATGTTTTACGCAACATTCGTTTTGGCCCAAATAAATATGTTGAAGAGAATAATTTTCTTAAAGAATGAAATATATACTTAATTTCGATTAGAGTATATTGAATATTTTCCAAGTGTTGAAAATAAAAGATTGTGAATTACTTATTTAATAAGTATGGAAATGTTTTCCAATATAAAGTGAATATGTTGAGAATTTATCTTTTTGAAGATAAATTGAAAATGAATAATTGGAAACGTATATTCATAGATATTTTAGCATATGAATTCAATATGGAATTTATAAATGAAATTTGGAAAATAGGTTAAAAAATAAATATTGATTTATTTTTGAAGTATGGAAATGTGTATATCTTGTAAAGATATTTTTGGAAAATAAATAATTTGGAAAATTATTTGGAATCTGGTGATGTTAGCATATCTATTGATAGTTCAATAACCGACTATCAATATTTACCTTTAAATAGGTATTTGTTGTGATTTGCTTGAATTTGAATGCCACACTTATTTTTTTTTTTTAAAATAAGAGCTCACTATTCGGGTTAACCGGGAAAGGACCTTGGGGTCGTATAACCCATTCCGAATATGTGATACGTCGTTATGAATTGCATTTGAAGATCGGTGTTGAAGACCGGATATTTTCAAAAGCGAAAGGGTTTCTTGTTGATTGTCTCTGCACTGGCTGATCCCCGGTATTGAGATCTCCATATGTGATGGGAAATCCGAATGTGATTAGAGATTATTCGGATTGCAAGGACTTCTTTGTAAGTGCCATCGGTTCTGTTCGTGCCCGGAACAGACTTGTATGGATTGTGTGTCTGACATTACAAATTGAGATATAAAGCCGATTTCTTTCAAATATATTTCTGTTGGTGGCGGAGAATTTACTCTCTTAGCTTAACACCCTTCTCTGAGACGTACGAGCTCAGAGGTTATATAGTTGAAGTTATCAGCGATATATTCCTAATTTGGTAATGTGACATGCTGAGTGTTGCTGTGAAATGATCATTGTGTTGATTATTTGTGATAGGATCATTTATTTGATCGTCTATCTTGGTGATCATTTCTATGATCATTTGTTGACCCAAAGCACGGCTTTTGTATAAAGTGTGTTTTTGTGGACGAGACTTCGTCGAGCCTCACACCCCGGAATGGTCAAAACAGGAAAGATGCGGCAAGGTTATGAGGGGTAGCGCCCTTTAGGATGTGTGCATTTCCTTCTGGAAAAGGGTGGTATCATGGTATGGAGCCCAGATACTTACTCATGTTGAAAACACTTTATGATTGTGTGAATTGATTGCGAGCGCTCGGTGAAAGGTCCCAAAGGACCGGGGGATGGCATATTCGGTCAGTTGTTACTCAGTTAGGGGTAACCCGGCCTTGTGTTGGTAGAGATCCGGTTTGGTTCTCGGGGACGTCCATCCAGAGGCATTCTCATGTGGCAATGGGAAGTTCCTTGGCCTGATCATTCATTGGAAATTCAAAGAAACAATACGAGACTTGTACGGTTTTAGTTGTAGAACCTGCTTCCTCAGGAAGTAGCTATAGTAGGCATAATATAATGGTACTTATGCTGGCTAAGATTTATATTCTACTTTCGAAATCGTTTTATACACTATGCACTAATAATAATATCAAATGTTTTCTTTTAATGCGTATCAAGCATCTTTGACTAACATAAGAAGAAATCTCCTCCAAGTCTGCGTTTGCATTGTGTGTGTGGCGGGAGGTCTTATGGTAGTCTCATTTTTAAAAGCATTGCGAATTGACTTTAAAAATATTCCTCTACTTTGATTTTTAAAGAAAAAATAAACTGTTTTAGTTCTCGCACCAGTCACATGACTGACTCGGAGTTTATTGTTTTCCTTCCTAAACTCTGGGTGCCCACCAATTTCCACACGGGCAGTCAAGAGTTAAGGTTTATCAGGATATTCTGGAATTCAGGCTGGAGGCAAAATGGATGGCATGACGTAATACTAATATAGTAGTTCCTTTTCCGCTGCATTGTTTGATGTTGTACACTCTGATGATATGATGTAATGAAATGTAATGTAATAACTGATATAGTTCTTTGTTTAAAGATTATTCATTTATCTATTATATGTTGTTCCGCTGCGAATTGTGAGATTCTGATATTGTTCTGTTTCTGTTCCGTCCTGTTTTCTGCTTTCTTTTCTCTCTACTATCTTCTTTTCTTTCTTCTTCTTTTCTTTTTCTTAAACCCATAACTATTCGGTTTTTCGGCAACGAAAAATCGCTGATCGTTACAGTTGTTGAGGGACAATAGTGAAGCAATTATAACGATATTTCAAACACATTGTACTTACGATATAGTTTATGGGAGAACTCTTTTAACTTCATTAATAATTTAAAGCAAATTAATGATGATTACATACGTGAAGCAACATGTAGATATATTAGTAGAGATAGATCCATTAAAAGAAACTCTAATTCTGGAGTAAACCTAAAAATAATCAAAAAGCAATATGATACAATTAGAAGTATTATGAAAAAGTAAATTAAAGAGAAATTTTTGGAAAGAAGTACCAAACTACAAATTCTATTAATGCTGCCATCAATCATCAGCTAATTTTTTTACTTTGACCCTGTCTAAAACATAATGTTCTTTTCCAATTCAATTTTTATGGATTGGGAAAAAACGAAATTACCATATCGAAGTGAAGTCATCCATTTGGATAGAAAATTTTCCATCTACACCTCAGTCGTCAAAGTTGTCGCTTGCCTTCAAATCTGTGAATAAAAAGCTATTTATTCAAAGAGATTCATGGATTGACTAATTTCGTACAGATCTGGAAACAAATCTGAAATCGCGTTTTTCTTCGACTAATCTACCATTTATCAAAATCAAAAACCTACAAATACATCAATATCTCCCACTTAAAGTATTAGATGTAAAATAAAAATTTACCACCGTATTAAAGCAATCAACTCAATCGACATTAACGTAGATAAAAAGAAATCTTAAAACAGGGAATAGAATATTGTTTTCAACCTCAACTATGATACCTATTTTGAACTTTTATGAGACTATCATACTAAAAAGATTTTCTCACATGACAACTTGGTTCAAATTCATCATTTATCTCTCATATGGATTGTTAAATGGTTAACTCAAATTTAATATAATTCAGTAAAGATAATATAACCCGCGAATGTAAGAATTCATTTATAACATCAATAAATTTATGTCATTTTTTCCATTCCAAGCTAGTAACAAAACCATTTTGTTTTTACTAGTAGACGAATTAAATCCTTCGTAGATACATAATAGAGTACCAAACGGTGAAAGAACATATTATATCATCTGGATTGAACGTATCTCAAAGCTTTATTATTAATCATACAAAGATAAATCGAATAAAAAATTGTCATTTTTTAAATTTAATCAATATTTCAATTCCATAATTTACGAACATAACATAGAGCAAAATCTTACATTAGGATGATATCTTCCAAAATTAACCATTAGTCAATATTAAATAGACAAGATGATCATGAAAAATTAAACACCGAGTGTCAATTAAGGTAAGAGTAACTGATGTGCACGTAAATGTGCATATTTTTACCACCATATTTAATCTATTTGAATTGAATAAATGATCATATAGGGTATTTTAACTTGTTTTAACCAAAAATTCAAATTATTCCAAATTGTCACATATTCATCTTCATATATGGGCAAAACGGTCATTTGTGTGCATATATTTGTTTGAGAAAAATTAATTGTAAATTTGTATATATTTTTGTAGGAAATTGATCTCAAATAGAAGTGGTTTCATGAAGATATGCATGCACAAAACTAATACAAAGGAATGAAGATGGAAATAATTCAAAGTGAAGAACATGGAAGACCCCACCTACCCACCTACCTTAATGTACAAATTAAATGCTAATGCACATGCTAAAAGACATTTAAAGCTTCATGTACATTTAAGTGGGGGATTATTAGAGCTAATGATAACTTGGCCACCACACTTCCTCCAAGGGCATTTTGGGTACTCCCCAAAAATATGCATTAGAGTTTCTAACTTGTATAAATACCCCTTATGTTTCATGTAGTGGATCTCTTCTCTTAGTCTCTCTTAGGCCTCCTTCTCTTTAGTTTAGTTTAGATCAAAAATAAAAGAAAGCTCTCTTTATCTTTTCATGGCTACTTCGACATTTCTTCTCTTATGTAATTCTTTTTTTTATGCAATGTTAATTATTGTTTCTTTTAAACTACATGTTCATTTCCTTTTATGCAAGTAGTGTAGATTTTCCTTTATGCAATTAGAATAGTTTTCCATTTCACTTTGCTCTCTTTTTCTTTCTTTTTTGCTTTCATATTGTTGCTACATTTGTTAATAAAATGACAAATATGAGAAGCTAAACCCCTTCAATTTAGGGGTAATGAAGCTCTCTAATTAATGTAGCTTCAACATTTTGTTAATTCATGCTCTCTTTTTGTGCTTAATTATGATGATAGAAGTGGTTTTATTTGTTGTTTTTGCTTTGAATTTGATAGTCTATATTGTTGACACCAAATAGGCTATGCTTAAACAATCATTAACACAAATGCCTCTTCATCAATATATGATTATGGCATAAGAAAGTGATTTGAAATTAAAAATCTGATGGTCTATGTTTCTAATCAATAGTTAATAGGTCATACTTAAAGTAGATTTCATTCTCATTTTCTTTGTCAAGTTTCATGAAAGTTAGTAAGTTTTTTAAGGGGTGTGTTATAGTTTGATGACTTATGTTGGCTAATCAATAGCTCAAATATGTCAT
Source organism: Allium cepa (assembly GCA_030765085.1). Taxonomy (NCBI): domain Eukaryota; kingdom Viridiplantae; phylum Streptophyta; class Magnoliopsida; order Asparagales; family Amaryllidaceae; genus Allium; species Allium cepa. The sequence continues at coordinate 627,617,976 of CM060939.1, forward strand.
ACTTATGATAAACACATCAATTAAAACGCTAATGACCATAAAAAAGAGATCATGATTTCATGTGTTGAACTACATTATCTAGAGAGTGGATTTATTCTCTAAATTGTCATTTAACTCTCATATTTGCATTTCTTTTCTTTTTGTTAGTTAGTTAATTTTCTAATTTTCTAGCTTAACATTCTCTTCAACTTTGGTTTAATTTGATTGAGTAGAATTTTAAAATCATCAATTCCCTGCGGATCGACCCGTATTCGCCATGTGCTACATTCGTACACCGTGCGCTTGCGGTATAAATTTTATCTCTAAATTCGTTCGACGGTTTTCTAAACCGATATAATTTCTGTCGACGAACAAGTTTTTGGCGCCGTTGCCAGGGAATATGGAAGTGATTGTCTGGTGGTGCAAGGTGGAGATGAAATGGTTGAATTTGTAGCAGTGTTATGAAGATACACTGTATTGTAGTGGGGTCTAATGATGACAGAAGAGGGTGTTATGATGGATATGACAGTCAGTTTGGTTGCAATGTGGATGTGTGTTGACGAAATGTTGTATGCAGTATCAGGGATGTTTGTGATGTTTTTTGTAGGGGTAGTTATGGAGTTGGAAGTGGAATGTGCACAGGGTAGTTGTTGATGTGAACACTATTGATGGTTTGTGAACTGATGAATTGAGTTGGTTGTGTTTGTTTGGAAGAGCTGCTGTTGTGACAGTGGATGCAAGTGAGGAGTTGCAAGTAGATGTGTGTAACTGGTGGTGGTAGGGGGGCAGTATGGTGAGTGGATATGGGTGTGATGTTGCAGTAATTCGGGTAGCTTGGTGCTTGATGGTTTGGAGATGTCAGGTTGTGAAGGTGGTTATCTGGTAACAACAGTGATGCTGTATAGGTAGGGGATGGTGCAGACAGAAGATGTTGGGGTGAGTTTGGAAGTTGTTTTGCACTTGCAATGATGGGTGGCAGAGTATTGAATGGGAGGTTTAAAGGAGATTGTCAGTGGCAGTTGCGTGTGAATCGGGGGAGGTTGTGGTGTAGATATTGTATGAAATGTTGAGGTGAGGATCAGAGGAGATGGTAAGGCGAAAGCTGTAGTGGAAGGTGATTTTGTTGGTGGTTACGATTGTTGATAGCGGTGCTATGTGCTTGTTTGCAGATGAAGCTGGTTGGCTATTGAAGTGGAAAGATATGTGAAATTGAAGTGCTGTATTGAAGTAGAGTTGCACAGTTTTTGCTCTGTTGGTTGTTTGATAACGAGAATGCGGTAGGTGGTATGACAATGGGAAGGTAGAGAGCTTATTGAAGCAGGGGGATGGCAGCAGTTAGGTGGTAATCATGAATTTGATTTTGTTGACGAAATGGAAAAAGATAACGGGGATTTATTACTTGAAAAATACAAAACTTATCGTGAAAATCAGAATCAAATCTCAACCCACGAAGAATCAAATAATAATCTACCGTTTAACGAAATTGACAACTCTTGTTCTCAACAAGTCCAAATCGAAATAAAGGAAATATTGTATATATCTTAGTTTTTAATTTTCAAGTTGCCAAAGCAGGAAATAAAGGAAGAATAGCTTGCTGAAAATTGCTTCCTTAGCTAGCCAAAATAAATTGCTCTGCTTGCTAAAAAATTATACTTTCATTTCTGGTTTTATTTGAATTGAATTGTTGGTTGCTTGCATTTGCATTTTAAAAAATAAAAAAAATTCATTCGTAGTTGCATTGTTAATACACGTTTAGTTTCTGTTCTACATTTCATCTTAGATTTTGATTAATAATAACGGTTAGACATCGATAACACTTAATTGTATATTGACAATTTGTCTTTTTTTGAACAATTTAATTTCTTGGTGTCTAGGCTACGACAGAGTAATAAACATTTATAAATATTACGGTGATTCGTAAATATTATAGTGGTTGTTCCTCTGAGGGTACTTAAACCTTCGGCTGCATTGCTACGGTGATTCGTGGTGCACCGATAAATCCTGCCCGTTACTTGGCTGAGAACTATCTTGTTTATCTAAGACAATTTGTGAATATACAATTCTGGGTTATCATTAACCCTTGCATTCATTTAGCTGCATTTGTTTATGCATATTTTTTTTTAAAAAAAACAAAAAAAAAATTTCAAAATCCAAAACTAATTTTTTTTTAAATATTCCTTTTCTTTTTCTTTGAAATTTTTAAATCCTTTTCCTTTGAAATTTCAAAAATCCAGAAAAATTAGAAAAACAAAAATCCAAAAAAAAATTATAAAATCTTTTCAAAAGCCAAAAAAAATTGAAAATTCAAAAACAAAACAAAAATCAATTTTCCATTTTGAAAAATAAATTCTACTTGTAAATATTTTCTTTATAAAAAAAACCCAAAAAAAAAAAGAAATCTTGAAAATGTCCGAGTTTCCTTTTTCTTACTCACTTGAATTTAACAGTGAAAATCAATACAATCCATATGAGTTTACTCCAAATTCGTATGGATATTTTAACAACAAATTTTGTGTAAATAATTCAAATTTCGAACAACAAAATTTTCAAAACAATGACCAACCTTCGACTCTTGAAAATAGCATTGAAATGATTTCATCTTTACTCGAACTTTCTACACGAAAAAATAAAGAGTTAAATGATTTATGTAATTCTTATTTGTGTAATAACTCGAGTCAAGGATTTCAAAATTTGAATTCAATTCAAAATTCAAACGATTACGATTATAACCCATGCCAATTTAATTTCGAACTCCAAAATGAATTTCAAACTCAATATGAAAATGGGAACAACTTTTCAAACGAATTTGGCAATGGGAATAGTTTCGATTGCGATACGATTGAAAACTTTGGTTATCAACAAATTCAAAGTGAAAATTTTCAAATTAATAATCATGAATTTGATTTTGTTGACGAAATGGAAAAAGATAACGGGGATTTATTACTTGAAAAATACAAAATTTATCGTGAAAATCAGAATCAAATCTCAACCCACGAAGAATCAAATAATAATCTACCGTTTAACGAAATTGACAACTCTTGTTCTCAACAAGTCCAAATCGAAAATTTTCAAGTTAATAATTACAAATTTAACTTTTTTGAGAAAATGAATGAAATTTACAATGATCACACGAATTTGTTGATTAAAACATTGGAAAATTTTCATGAGAAACAAAATCAAGTTTCAATGTGTGACGAGTCAACCGATAATCCATCTTTTACCCAAATCGATGATTTTCAAACAACAACTTTGAAACTGAAAATGATGATCTTAACGAAGTTGTTGAAAAGACGGTAATTGTGTTGGATTTCAATTCTTTTGAGGGTGAGAAACTCGATTTAAATTTCGATCTTCCTTTTTCTAAAAATTTGAATACACCAACTTTGAATTTTGAACTTGAGACATGTAATAAAGTTGTTGATAATCCAATAAAGGAAGACGAGTTTAATGAACATGAATTTTTTGGACTTTTGGATGATGAGTTGTTAAATTCCGAAGAGGAAGATGAAAATCACCATTTTGATTTTGAAATCAATAATTGTGAAAATGTTTTCAATGATAAGCTTGAATTTCAAATTGGTGAAAATAAACTTGAACTTCAATCAATTGTTTTGTCGACCCTGAAAATCATCAAAAATAAAACAACTCGTACGATTTTTAATAAAACGACATTCGTTTTTCCAAATCGACAATCAACTTCAAATTCTTTTACGATTTGGTTTTTTGTGCTTAAGCCGTGTCTCACACAATTGACGAGACAATGAATTGGTCTTTGGAAGACCGTTTCATTTACTTTTTGACTATATACTTTCTCATCTCTTGTAAATAGTAATCTTTCATGTAAATATAGGATTTTTATTTTATTTTTCTCCTTCCATTTGGGTTGACTGTGGGGACACAGTCAAAATCAAGTGTGGGGGGGGGGGAATCATCTTCATTTTTTTTTCATGGTTTATTTTTGCTTTAAAATCAAAAAAAAAATTTAAAAAAAAATCCCAAAAACAAATTTTCTTCTGATTTATTTTTAAAAGAAACACTATAAGATAAATATATGGTTTTGGTTTATTAAATTGAAATTTTTTAAAAATTTATTTGTCTTAACAAAAATAAAAATGAAGTTTGATTACAGATAATAATGGTTTAACTAGTATATAGGAAGGCTCATACTTGTTAATTATAAAGTACATCCTAATTGAAAATCTTTGTTTTAAAAAGTGGTTGATTTAAAGTAAATGATATAACATTTTTTTTTGCCTTCCAAGTTAAATGGTGCTAAGATGATTTTGCAAAACTCTCTCTCTCTCTCTTAAAAAAAAAATATAAAAATATAAAATAATAACATCCAAATATTCACTCTCATTTAAAAGTCCTCACGGTTATGCATGGGTGAATTACTTGGAATTTTTGATTATGTGCTTTCATACTCATTTAAAAGTCCTTACGGTTATGCATATGTGGAACACATGTAAAAAAAATTTTTAATAAAAACCACCTACGGTCGATAGGTGTATGCATGAAAGTGTGTGCACTCGCCAGGCTCTGTACTTCCCTCACGTAAGCCCGAAAGGCAGTGCATGGGTGGTATATCTGGCCTCAGTTTACCTAAGCTAGGTATGTAGTTTTTCTTGCAAATAATGAGAGAGCAAGCAATTGAAATCATAGCACTATTTTTACTTAGTTCATTTGATTTGTTATTGAAAAAAAATGAAAATGCCACATTGATAAACTTTGATAATCAACTAAGGATCCATTTTATAATTACACTTTGTTATCAACCGAAACAACAAGTTAAACTATTGTTTATTTGTTATGATAACTTGATTTTTGTTGGAAATTTACAAGTAAATGACTTAAAATTTCAAGATAATGACCAAAACCAATATTTAACTTATTTGTGACGATTTAAAAATAAATCATTAATTTTGTAAATATTTCAAAAACTTGCATTTATCTCTTTGTAAATAAATCTTGCATTTTGTAAAATCCAGCATTTGGATTTTTTGGGCAGTATCCGCTGAAAACCCTCATGAAACAACACTCGTCCTACTGGGGACACCTAGAGGTTTAACGGCTCGTTGCATACGCTCAATGTAATCGTGCTTCCTACGAAAACAGATTTATTTTAGTTTTAGTTTATTCGAGGACGAATAAAAAGATAAGTGTGAGGGTATTTGATGTGCACGTAAATGTGCATATTTTTACCACCATATTTAATCTATTTGAATTGAATAAATGATCATATTGGGTATTTTAACTTGTTTTAACAAAAAATTCAAATTATTCCAAATTGTCACATATTCATCTTCATATATGGGCAAAACGGTCATTTGTGTGCATATGTTTGTTTGAGAAAAATTAATTGAAAATTTGTATATATTTTTGTAGGAAATTGATCTCAAATAGAAGTGGTTTCATGAAGATATGCATGCACAAAATTAATACAAAGGAATGAAGATGGAAATAATTCAAAGTGAAGAACATGGAGGACCCCACCTACCTTAATGTACAAATTAAAGGCTAATGCACATGCTTTTGGAGTTAATGGCTTCATGTACACTTAATGGGGGATTAAGATATGTTAATGATAACTTGGCCTCCACACTTCCTAAGGGGCATTTTGGGCATTCCCCAAAAAAATGAATTAGGGTTTTAACACTTGTATAAATACCCCTTATGTTTCATGTAGATCTTCCTCTTAGTTAGTTAGTTTTAGTTTAGAAAATAAATCAAAGCTCTCTTTCTTTCCATGGCTACTGTAACAACCCGCATATTTATCGATTTTATATTTAAATATTTTATTTAAATATTTTGTCGTTAATCGGATATTGGTCCGAAAAGCTACTTTTTGCAAACGGTCAAATTAGGACTCGAGACCACTTCCATTGAGTTCGAAATGCTGTTTATAATTTTTTTAAGTATAAACATTGATATGATTGGAGATAGTAGAATTTCACTACTTTTTCACTTGAGACTTTGGGTTGGGCTTTTAGCCTATTAGACCCTACCTTCACCCCTCCTCTTCATAACTTCATTTCTATTTTCCTAAGTCTTCAAGCTTCTTCAAAAATGGTGGAGGGAATGAGAAATTAAAATTCCAAAACTCAAATTCAATTGCAATCCATGTTTCTACTCCAAATTCAAGAAGAAGACATTGGATTCAAGCTTCTTGTGCTTAGATAGAAGAGGGATTGATTCTTGCTTGCTTAAAACTTCGTTTTTTCATTGAATTTGTGCAAAGGTGAGATTTTTATCTCACAATTCTAGCCTATAACTATATTGGACTGTTGGGAATGATTCCCTATCGTTTTTGCATGCATATTAGCATATGTTTGGATTGTATTCGCGAAAAACTCCAATTTTTAGCGTTTTGGTGAATTTTCTGCACTTAGGTCGTTCTGGCCATTTTCGTGTGTTCGGAGTTAGGTCGCTCGCGACCTAACCCTTAGGTCGTTCGCGTGTTATCGCGCTAGGTCGCACTGCCTTGAATTTTCACTCCGGAGTTAGGTCGTTTCACGTTAGGTCGTATAGGGTTTAGCTCGTAGGTCGTTTCTGGCCTTAAATCCCCTCTACAGCGTTAGGTCGCTCAGCCTTTCCTTGTTAGGTCGTCACCACTTAGGTCGCGACAAATGTTAGTACGTTAGGGCCTTAGCTCGTAGGCCTTAGCTCGCATTTGAGCTTAGGTCGTAGGTCGCTAGCTCGTAGCTCGTATTTGAGCTTAGGTCGTAGGTCGCATAACCCTTAAGTCGTTCGACCTGATGCCTCTCTTAGGTCGCGCATCCCCTTAGGTCGCTAGGTCTTAGGTCGCGCATCGCCTTAAGTCGCTCGACCTGCTCTCACCTTGTTCGCGCCATCTTTTAGGTCGCGTACCATACTTTAGGCCGTAGTCCCTTAGGTCGCTTGCACCTTAGGTCGGCCTCGTTAGCTCGCAGATCCTCTAGGTCGCGTGGCTTTTAGACCGTTAGGTCGTGAGCGTTAGGTCGTTAGACCTTACCTTCCTTAGGTCGCATGACCTTATAAACCGATAGGTCGCATGACATTATAACCCTATAGGTCGTTGGACCTTTGACTCGTAGGTCGTTGGACCTTATCCCGATAGGTCGCTTGACCCCTTAGACCCCTAGGTCGCAACCATTAGGTCGCTCGACCCTATTCCTCTTAGGTCGTTAGACCTCATTTTGTCTTCACTAGGTCGTACCGTTTTGGACGGGGCGCTGCCCCCTGGACCCCCGCGACCTGACCGGGCAGGTCGAACCCCGTAAGCGGTGGCGTTGCCCCCGCACCCCCACCTTGGGGGGCTGCCACCCCCCCGGACCCCCCCTCCGTAGGGGATCTTATCTGAAAAACATTGAGCTGATTTCCTTGGATTTTGTTCACATCTCCGTATGCGATTTTTGTGACTGATTGTTTCTACAATTGCTTCTGTGTTTTGTCACTTTATAATATAAAGGTTTCAATACTAGTAGAAAATATCAAAACTCTTTTAACAAACAATTTCAACTCTATTTTTAATAACAAAGCTCTTTTCTTAAACCGTTTTCAAATCTATTAGTATATACAAACCTTTACCTCACTCGGATGAGAAATCTAATTAAACGACTTAGTAAAACAAGTGGTATGAAACGCTTGCGTTCACTTTGTCGGTTAATTCTTGGACTTGTTCGATTGAACCTCTTGTGACAATTTTATTAGTGAAGATTTACAGTTTGTTCGTAAATATTTAAGTTAAGCAAGTGGTTATGGGACATGAAGCTAAACTTCTATATTTACTAGCTTAGTGTAATTGACACTTCTCGTTGATCATGACGATCATTCTGATGATTTAGACTAGCAACTGTGCGATGTCTCTTGTTGCGAGGTTAGACTAGACACCACTTGTGTGATTCCACTTACACATACCTTTTTCCTTTTTGGTTAGTCTGGACCTCAATCTGTGTGATTCCATTCACACATGTGGGGTAGCTCCCCTTGGTCTTCGGACCGTCATGTGATAGGCCTCTTTCTCTTTTCTATGATTTCTGGACTTCTTGCATTGATTTCTAGAATTTATTTCATTGACTTGTTATGAGTACAAGTTTGGGGTATGATGCCCTTTCCGAATCTTTGAGAAGATTCTTGTGATATTGATTATCTCTTATTGATTGATCTTCTGTTGATCATTATTTACATACTTATAGTGGTATTTCATTATGGATATTTATGTTTATGCCATATCTTTTATGTTATATCATGTCATCTGATGTTTATAGCTAGACTGACCCGTTTATTATTTTCTTAAATAATACTCGGGTCAGACCGAGATGTTACAGGTGCTTCTGCTTGACTTCTTCCCAGGGATTCATCACTCTGACTTTTGGCTAACTGTTTAGATTAGCAGTTTTTGTTGTATACACTTGAGATATAGACTCATAGTTGTATTCTTTTGTATAGCACGTGTTGCTATTCTTTTGTATTATCGTGGATCTTACAGACCACTACTCTGATGTACACTTTCATGTGTTAGTTTTATATTCATATCTTCTTCCGCCTTTGTGATATGGATATCTGTGACTGATTTGTGTTATGATTATTTCTATGTTTGTTTCCGAAGATTATTTATAGCCACCGTGTGATAAGCAATTACATGGATGGTCGCTCCTCAACAGCCTTATTCTCCGTGCTAGTTGACAGCACTACCCCGGATTGTTCTAGGATAGCGTGGGTATAGAGGTGGGGCGTCACAGCTTGGTAGCCATTTCTTCTCTTATGTAATTCTTTTTTTTATGCAATGTTAATTATTGTTTCTTTTTAATTACATGTTCATTTCCTTTTATGCAAGTAGTGTAGATTTTCCTTTATGCAATTAGAATAGTTTTCCATTTCACTTTGCTCTCTTTTTCTTTCTTTTTTGCTTTCATGTTGTTGCTACATTTGTTAATAAAATGACAAATATGAGAAGCTAAACCCCTTCAATTTAGGGGTAATGAAGCTCTCTAATTAATGTAGCTTCGACATTTTGTTAATTCATGCTCTTTTTTGTGCTTAATGATGATGATAGAAGTGGTTTTATTTGTTGTTTTTGCTTTGAATTTGATAGTCTATATTGTTGACACCAAATAGGCTATGCTTAAACAATCACTAACACAAATGCCTATTCATCAATATATGATTATGGCATAAGAAAGTGATTTGAAATTAAAAATCTGATGGTCTATGTTTCTAATCAATAGTTAATAGGCCATACTTAAAATAGATTTCATTCTCATTTTCTTTGTCAAGTTTCATGAATGTTAGTAAGTTTTTTAAGGGGTGTGTTATATTTTGATGACTTATGTTGGCTAATCAATAGCTCAAATATGTCATACTTATGATAAACACATCAATTAAAACACTAACCATAAAAGAGAGATCATGATTTCATGTGTTGAACTACATGATCTAGAGAGTGGATTTATTCTCTAAATTGTCATCTAACTCTCATATTTGCATTTCTTTTCTTTTTGTTAGTTAGTTAATTTTATAATTTTCTAGCTTAACATTCTCTTCAACTTTGGTTTAATTTGATTGAGTAGAATTTTAAAATCATCAATTCCCTGTGGATCGACCCGTATTCGCCACGTACTACATTCGTACACCATGCGCTTGCGGTATAAATTTTATCTCTAAATTCGTTCGACGGTTTTCTAAACCGATAGAATTTCCGTCAACGAACAGTAACATCAGGCAAAATTAAACAACCAATAATAATTTACCCACAAGGAAGTTGATCACCAAAAATAATACCGACAAGAAGAATTTGCAGTGCAGGACTCTAGATAAAGGTCAAAGCAAAGAAGAAAGGGATTTAAAATTAGCAATTTAAGGTTTTTTAAGTGAAGATGAAAAAGGGAGGTTTTCGAAAGAAGAATCCAGGTTTTGGGAAAGAAAAATGAAAAGAGGGGTTTCGTGGTGTACAATATATGAGAGGGATAGTGAAAGTTTGACTGCCAACTTTTTATGCAGAGAACAAATAATGGTGTGAATACCGAGTTATGTTTAATTTTAAAGAACTAAAAATCAACCAATAATAGCAAGTTTGGATCCAACGCTATCAACCACTAATATTAATAAACTATTTTCTTATAGTGGAATTTAGATGTTTGACTTTATTACTTTATAGTGTTATAGCCTATATATTATAATAGAGTGTTATAATTGCATTATATATAGATAAAAGGATGAATCACTCACCAAAACTACAAAGTTGCTCATGCCTTTGTTGTTCTTTCATTTTTTGGCCAGAAACCTTCGTTTTATGCCACAACTCCTTTTTCAAATCATAGTCCTTATCCAATCACCATTTCGATGGGTAGATCATCGAATTCCATTAAGAAACGAAGTGGATGTGTCATTTTGAAGTTTGATGTAGAATGTTGAAAATGAGTTATGATATTTTCTTCATTGCCCCTTGTTGTTCGGCCTCTACACTCCCATGCTTTAGTATTTTCCTCCCAATCACTTCATGTTTGTAATCCTCTTCGATACCTTCGCAATGCTGCTGGTTTCATGAATTTCATTAAGTTTTGAGAGTTATTGTAATTTGATCTTTGGCAGTTAAGAAAGAGTAATGGTTGGGTAGTTTCTAAAACTTACTGTACATGAATTCTTTTGTATGGTAGGAGGAAAAAATGGTCCATCCAAATTTAAAATTTGAATTTGAACTCTAGCTTTGGTGCCCAAGCAACTCAATACTTTTCTGCTCTTAATTCCTTCATACGGACTCTAAATGAGGCAAATTAAGTACTGCGTGAATCTTAAAAATGATACGGTCATAACGGCATTGGTTTCATCATTAAATTTCAAAGTTGGAAAAATAACCATTTTACCCCTTTTTATTTTTAACTTATTTAATTAATTCATTAAATTTAGTTATTTATGCATTATCATATTATTGATATTTAATTAATACATTTACTACATTCTCTAGAGTATTACAATTATCATTTCAAAAAGTCCAAAATCATCAAAAATAATCAAGGGTTTCAAAAGTTATGACCTAAATGCGATAAAGGATTTAGATTAAGTTTTGTCATCCAATCAAAAACATTCTTAACTTTGCCATAAGATTTCCAAGCAATAAATAGCCAAATTTGGAAAAATTTATAAAAAGGTGCAATTATTTAAACTATCTTTCTAGAAGACCAAAATTATTTGACTCATTTTATCATTTTAAGGAAATAAAAATTGCGCCTAAAATACAACGAAAGTTTTGGATTGTACTTATATATAATCAGCCAGCAAATGTTTACAGTTTTACTAAAAAATTAAGGTAATAAACATTCGATTTTGGAAAAGTTTATAAAATAAGATTTATATATATATTTTAGAAAATCTTTACCTAATTTAGATCAAAGTATCAAAAGTTACGTTTAAAATATAGCTGTCATGCACTAAATTTATACCAACCAGCCAAAAAACATATATGACTTTGCAACTAGATCTTAGATGGTTAACATTTGATTATGGAAATGATTATTAAACAAAATTTGTATATATTTTAGTTAGATTTCCATGAAACCAAAATTTAGCAAAATTAGTTTATAGGATCGAAAATTATGATCAAAACAAAAAGGCTTTTAGATTGCTCTAACCAGCCAAAAAGCATATACAACTTTGCAACAAGATCTTAGGATAACAAACATTTAAGTTTGGAAATTTTCGTTAAATAAACTTGTAGATCTTCAAATTAGCTTTTAAGTTAATATCATCGAAATAGTTGATAATATCAAAATTTATGTCCAAATTATTAAAAGGGGTGTACTCATCCAATTTTCATCTTAATCATGTCATTACTTATTTTCTATGTTATAAAAAATATGAAAATTTAAAGTTAGATAATGTTACTCAAGTTGTGGTGTATGTTTCAGACCTTTACTTAAATTCCACCATTTTCATTAATTCTATTTGAAACGTTCGTTCTTAACTTCTTTGCCTTAACTTGAGTAACAATGATGAAGGTTGTGATTAATTTATATTGAATGGATGAGGGTTCTATGGTAATTTAACCAATGGACCTCTACCGCAGACTAGATGAGGCCTCGTAAATTGGCTCAAAACTCTTTTAGGCAGCCAATGACCCCTTTTTTAGAGTCATGTATGCATGTGTATAAGAAAATGTACATGTATTTGAACATGTATATGTTTATGTGTAGGCATATGTTTATGTGTGTATATATGGTTATATTGTTTTCTCAAAAATTGGTCAAACTCCTCCAAGACTTTATTTATAGAACTAGAATATGGAGTGTAATGCATGGTGATTTATGTGTGTAGTTTGTTTGATTCTAGAGAGCTGATCGTAAATAATTTAACTCAAAGTAGAGTGCCTAAATGTAAAGATCGTAATTTATAGTGATCGAGTAAATAATGCCTACATCCATTATTCATAGTTAATATGTTCCTTATGGATCTCGAGCACTTGCTGAAGATATATAATAAACAATGATCTTTTTTCAAAGAAAAGTAAAATGAAGCTCCAAGTTGTTCGATGCGATTGTAAGCTTATCAGGTATAGTATTTTTGATATGGTAGTCAAGTGCTTTCTAATTATATATCACTGCTTATTATTGTTCACACCTTGGGGTATTTATAAGTGTGAGAATATATAGTGTCTAGCTTGGTAATTCTATTGAAATAGGCAATTTCCATATGTGTGTGGGTGTATGGTTTAGTTTGGCATGCTTAGATCCTTAAGGCGTTATGGTCGAATAGGAGTTTGGTTCAATAGGTGCATACCCAATCATATTTATTGTCTAGCAGTAGCCTACCAGACTGAATTTTCTATTCGGTAGTAAGCGACTACTAGATCGTTGAGTTAATGTGCTCACTGGACCATGCCCTTGCTGAACCAATTAACTAGCCTCTCCAAACCTTGGGTTTTCCTTCTATTTAATCCTTAGCCACCTCTTGGCCTTCTAGACTTGTTACCTTGCCCTCATGATCAAGTGATGATGCTCCGATTACAGACTTCCTAGACGTTTCTATACTCAGTAACTCCATTCTATATCCATCATACTATTGATGAAAACTCCTATAATGCTTTCCTCTCAAAGCATACTACCATGAATACGAAGTGTCTTTTACTTCATCTAGGTTCACTTTTCTTCTCTTTTCTAAGTGATCTTGTCTATAATCTGGCCCATTTCGATTAGACTTGAGCTGGCATTTTGTTGTAGATTTTTGTTTGTTTGTTTTAGAAGAAAACTTTTTGATTGACCCATCCTTGATCATTACAATACTTATCGGCACACTCTATTTTATTGTGTAAATATCTAGTATGATATTTCCTTTGATCCTTCTACCGATTATTTTTTAGACAAAGGCTTGCTAGTTCAGAGCATATTGATTCGGTAAACCATCTATTTGATAGCCCTTGGTCCAGCTTGTGCCTACTGAACTGACTACTTGGCCTATATAATCGGCAGGAACTTCCTTTCCCATTCATTTTTTAGCTCTAATACTTGAAATTGAAGAAAAAAATCCTTCATCTCCCATGGCATGGCTTCAGATTCATGCAAATCCTCTACTAAGTCCCAGCATATTTCTTCAATGCATTAGTTAACTCCTTGCACCTTCAGTTCTTGCATATTTTACCAGTACATCGCCAAATCTATGGAATTTTTCCTTGACTAAAAGATACTTCAACGACTTTAGGAAAAGTTAGGGTTTTTGGTTAAGTTTTATTATTGGTTGATAAATAGAATTATCATATATTAGATTTGGGTATAGCTATGAAATAGGAGAATACCACCTAGATTTAGCTCGGTTGAGATAAAAAATGGGTCTTGGTTGAACTTGTTATACAATGATCTACACATTTTTAGAGACAGGTGATGGACTTAGGTATGAATATCATAATTAGAAGGTAAATTAACTCATAAATAGCTTTAGGGACAAAGAGAAAAACCTAGATTTGATTAGGTAGTGTTCGATTGCATTTCAACCATTCCACAACTAGTTTTAATTAGATAATCCTAAGGGATATGTGATGCATCAACATACAATGTCCCAAAATAATAAAATCTTGTAGCTCATTTTATTGGGAAACATATGGGTATGCGGTAGCATGGTTTGGCTAGGTGGTATGTAACTGAACGAAATACTTGGCTACTTTAGGGATAAGGCTTGGGTAGTACGTAACTCAGAACTTCACTTTTGATTGCAAATGATCCTATAATCCTAGAATAACACTTAGATCTTGATTGGAGTGAGAGAGAGAGAGAGAGAGATGATAAAGATCAGAGAGAAAATGATAGGGAATCAAACTAATGGTGGTTGAGTTTTATTTTGGTTGAAATTTAGTAGATTATGATTATATTTTTGTTTAGAAAATGAAAGAGAAGAAGGAGGAGAGAAAAAATAGTAAAAAGTGATTAAAAAATTCATTGGAAATACAGGCATTTATAGAGGAATAATGGTCAAGTCTATTCGTGAAGAGATACGAAGAATTGACACATCTTTTGAAAAACAGAGTTTTAAAATTCATAGCTAGTATGTCGACATATTGGGTTAGAGTATGTCGACATACTCTTTGTAACTTTGAAAAACACTTTAAAATATTATTTTAAAAATGTATTATTTTTTGAAATAATTTTACTTTTGTAAGCATGTTTAAATATAATATTATACATTATAATCATAATGTAACTAAAGTAAAATTATATGATAAGAATTTTGAAACATAAAGTAATATAAATCAAAATATAATGAAAACAATAGCTTGGTAAAATATTAAAAACTAAAATAATAAGTATAAGAATTTTAAAAACTACTAAAAGCTATTTTGAAAAGAATATTTAAAAACCAACACATTTTAAAACTATTTTAAAACTTAAAATATAGAGAGAGAGACGAGAGAGTGATAAAGTGCAATTAGAATTTTCACAAATATTCTAGACATTATAACTTATCTGGAATATCTTGGAATCTTGAACTATTGAATATTCAGGAGTCTTAATTCATGTGTCTCTAAATCAACGCATTTAACTCTTCAATCTTTACCTGATACTGTGCAGTCTTCTTATATCAACACTTATCTAACATCCTACACTATATACTATATAATGTAACAACCCATAATTTCTATAAATATTTAATTCATTTTATTTGAAACTTTGATTTTTAAATCATTTAAAAATTTAAATTTTCGAATTTTCCAATGTAATTTCTGTATTTTGTTTATAATTTATTTTCCAAATTCAATAAAACAAAGATTTTCTGAAAATTTTATATCTTGGTCAACTGTGGTCAAACTTTGACTTTCAGTTGAAATTTTTAAATTTGAATTTTTAAATTCCAATCTTTTTCTTTGAAGCTGAATTTAATTTTAATATTGATTCTGCTTTTCGTTCCGTTAAATTCTGTTTTATACTTTTTAAATTCGATAACTTTTAGCATTTTACACGCGATTATTTTTAGCATTTTTCTGTTTATTTCCTATCCTTTATTTTCTATTTCATTTCAATTTTCTACATTTTATCTGTTTGCGTAAAAAATGGCCGCAAACACCCAAAGTCGTATGAGTTGGTTGATTTTATGTTGTATTTAGTGATTTGGGTGATTTATGCAAATATATAAAAAGCAGGGACTAAACTGTAAAAGACACACAGATTTATAGTGGTTCGGCCAGAACGTGCCTACGTCCACTTTATATGTTATTCTCCTTTTTTCTTTAGATTACAAGTACAAAGCTTTGATTACAAGTATCTAAAGTTGTTTGAGAGTTCCTTCCAGGCTTGAGCTCTCAAACTTGTCTCTCCTATTGTTGTACCCCTGCCCCTCTATTTATAGAGTGAGGCTGGGGGCAGGGGTCTTGGATGTTTATAGCTGCTGGTGGGCTTGGGCTGAAGCAATCGGATCTTGTAGCGTTCTGGTTCGGCGAGGCTTCATTCGGCATGGAGCTTGGAGAAGTTGGAGCTTGGTTCGGTTGTGGATGGTTCGGTGATGGACGAAGCGACTTGGTTCGGTGGTATGTGGTTCGGTGGAGCATGGAAGTGGAGCTTGGTTCCGCTATGCATGGTTCGGCATGGAGGTGGAGAGGTCTGGTTCGGCTGTGATATGGGGAGAAGGTTGGATTTGGATCGGTACTACCGAATGGATTAGGAAAGCTGAATGAACTCTTGTACTGGGAACGCCGGATGAACTTATGTGCTCTGAGTGCCGAGTGTGGCCTTGCTTCTTATTGCCGAATGGGCTATGCCGAATGGAACTTTTATATTTGATCCTTGAGCGAAACCCCTGACTTATGTATGCTTGCTGGCTTCTTCCTGTTCCGGTCGTGGTGGAAACGCACACAACATTGATATTCCAGTTTTGTCCAAAAAATGGGATAACACTTTGCCCCCCAAAATATGGCTTGCGTTTGGAAGGCGTGTTTTGTAATGCCATGAGCTGGATGTTCGTATCCTGTTGACAACCTGTAAAGAGCTTGATATTTTATATGGCCCCAAATGACGACCGTTCGGGATCGAGCTATTTGGGATGAAGTGCGGCCGTTCACGGTCAAGCGCCTACCTTCAAATGACGATCGTTCGTGATCAAGTCATTTGAGGTGAAGTGCGACCGTGCACGGTCAAGCGCGTAAATCCGTGCGTCGATCGTTCATGATCGAGTCATCTGCAGTGAAATGTGACCGTTCAAGGTCAAGCGCTTTACTTCAAATGATGACCGTTTAGGATCGAGTCATTCGAGGTAAAGTGCGACAGTGCGCGGTCGAGTGGGGACCGTTCAAGGTCAAGCGCTTAACTTCAAATGATGATCGTTTGTGATCGAGTCATTCGAGGTAAAGTGCGACAGTGCGCGGTCAAGTGGTGGTCCTCAAATGACGACCGTACGCGATCAAACCATTTGAGGTAAGGCGTAACAGTCAGTGATCAGGTGGCAGACCTCAAATGACGACCGTTCGCAATCGAGCCATTTGAGGTAAGGTGAGTTGGGCCGTTCGAGGCGAGTTGTGCCGTTCGAGGCGAGTTGTGCCGTTCGAGGCGAGTTTGTGACCGTTCGCGGTCGGGTGCCGTTCGAGGCGAGTTGTGACTGTTCGAAGTCGGGTGCCGTTCGAGGCGAATTGTGACTGTTCGAAGTCGAGTGCTGTTCGAGGCGAATGAGTGTGCCCGGGGGGGACTTATTATTATCAGTGTTGGAGTCATTGTTTGGGGGAATTTTTCGAATCAAAGACTTCGGCAGTTCGTTGCCATGCAATAGGTGCTCGTGGACCGTTCGCGATCCAACGGGCATACAAGTAAATAATTTTTTCATAGAATTGTAAATGTTAATGCAATAGTACCTTACAGCAGAAATGTCCAAACAGGAAGAATTCAAATGTTCAAATCGAAACAAAATCAAAGCAAGGATGTCAAAGTGTAAGTTCCCACTCCGAAGCAGTCAATGATCATTCAGAGCATGCCTGGAGATCGTTCGCGATCTCGTACATGTGTAAACGATTTAATTGCGTTAGTGGAAGCTTACGACCTGTTCATCGTTATTTTAATCAGGCAATCAATGGATAATCAAATGGTGCCTTGATCCAGGGTCACCTCTAGCTGACGTAGAGGGCGGTCGCTCTGGCTCCACCGCTGGAGTTCGCCTCCTCACATACTGAAGGAGCATACCGTTCCTGATATGCCCTTCTACCTCGTCCTTCAAATGCCTACAATCGTTAGTGTTATGACCATTCAATTCATGAAATACACAAAACTTATCTGATTTTCTTTCGTCAGAGGTTGGATCCCTTCGCATTGGTCTACGATACGGAACCTGCCCCTTGGTATCCTGATAAATCTGTTCCAAACTCTCATTCAGCTCTGAATAGGTGGTGAAGCGTGGTTCTCTTCGTAGCCACTTTGTCCTATCATCATTATCCTCAGCCTTTCTTTTTCCTTTGCTAGTCTCCACACCCTTTCCAGGTGGGTTTCCGCTCTTGATTATTAAACGTCATCTTCTTCCTCTCTTTCTACACTAGCATCTTCCAAACGCAAAAACTTTTCAGCCTCATGATAGAACTCTCCCAGATTCATAGGCGGGTCCTTGGTTAATGAATTCTTGAACTCTGTATTCCCAGCTATTCCAGATACAGCCGCCATCATGACCATAGATGGATCTGGTCGATCCACTGATGCTGTCGCCGCATTAAATCGCGTTAGAAAGCTCCTCAAAGTCTCTCCAGTTTTCTGTTTCAAGGTTGCCAAAGTCATCACATTCTTGGGTCTCGCAATATGAACCCTGAATTGCCTCATGAATCTCTCAGTTAAATCTGCCCATGTTCCTATGGAGCCGCTCTCTAGTTGCCTAAACCATAACGCTGCAATGTCCGTCAAATACAGTGGAAAGCACCGGGCCATAACCTCCTCTGATGCCCCCAGCACTTCCATATGTCTCATATACTTCGTTAGATGGACCGTGGGGTCCGTTTTCCCGTTGTACATGTCCAATGATGGTAGCTTGAATTCTGGTGGGTTCCTAGCCATCCTAATCGCAGAAGAAAAAGGACTCCTGTTTACATCTTCCAAGTCTCTGTTTACCAAACCGCCTCTCATAGCTCTTCTAACCATCTCTGCTAATCTGTCATTGTCTCCAAGCTGTAGTTCTCGTTCACTGTCTTCGACCTTCCCCCCAAGTCCGTGGGAGTTTTCATGTGTATGCCTCCCTGGCTGAAAGTTCATTCCTCTATTGCTACCAGGTGGTTCGGATGCCCCCATCTCACTTCCCGGGGTCGAATCAACATGCTCTGCGTGAGTGCGCCCTAGCTCTGGTGCTGCGCCAGATGGTCCTGCCCCGTTCTGAACCCCAGTTGCTCCTTGGATTTGTGCTCCAATTTGCCCAATTTGTTGAAGTAAGTTCTGGATCATCTCTTCTTGTCTTCTCATCATGGCCTCCGTCTCATCCCTAGTGATGAAGATCGACGCTTGATTCCCTCCTGAGGAAGCCTCTTGACTTCCTTGGTGTTCACTTCTCTCTGGCCTTTGCCTTCTACTTGTTTGTCTCGTCATAACTCTTAGATCTGAACTCTTAGATTTCCAAATTCAACTTCTATCCGATGTAGCGGGAGCTGGTTCTTCTCAGTGAAAGCACCAAAATGTTTGCGTAAAAAATGGCCGCAAACACCCAAAGTCGTATGAGTTGGTTGATTTTATGTTGTGTTTAGTGATTTGGGTGATTTATGCAAATATATAAAAAGCAGGGACTAAACTGTAAAAGACACACAGATTTATAGTGGTTCGGCCAGAACGTGCCTACGTCCACTTTATATGTTATTCTTCTTTTTTCTTTAGATTACAAGTACAAAGCTTTGATTACAAGTATCTAAAGTTGTTTGAGAGTTCCTTCCAAGCTTGAGCTCTCAAACTTGTCTCTCCTATTGTTGTACCCCTGCCCCTCTATTTATAGAGTGAGGCTGGGGGCAGGGGTCTTGGATGTTTATAGCTGTTGGTGGGCTTGGGCTGAAGCAATCTGATCTGGTAGCGTTCTGGTTCGGCGAGGCTTCATTCGGCATGGAGCTTGGAGAAGTTGGAGCTTGGTCCGGTTGTGGATGGTTCGGTGATGGACGAAGCGACTTGGTTCGGTGGTATGTGGTTCGGTGGAGCATGGAAGTGGAGCTTGGTTCGGCTATGCATGGTTCGGCATGGAGGTGGAGAGGTCCGGTTCGGCTGTGATATGGGGGGAAGGTTGGATTTGGATCGGTACTACCGAATGGATTGGGAAAGCCGAATGAACTCTTATACTGGGAACGCCAGATGAACTTATGTGCTCTGAGTGCCGAGTGTGGCCTTGCTTCTTATTGCCGAATGGGCTATGCCGAATGGAACTTTTATATTTGATCCTTGAGCGAAACCCCTGACTTATGTATGCTTGCTGGCTTCTTCCTGTTCCGGTCGTGGTGGAAACGCACACAACATTGATATTCCAGTTTTGTCCAAAAAATGGGATAACATTATCTTTCCATTCTCTATTTTCTATTTTCTTTTATTTGATTTTTGGCTTGAAAATTCAAAAGACTTAAGTTTCTTTCTTGGAAATGAAGTAAAGCTTTTCTAATTCCTAGCCGTTCAAGGCATTTACATCTCTTAGCCATTCAAATCTTTTGATAACCCTAGCCAACACTTCCCATTCTCAATTGACGTACAAAACCTTTCAAAATATCCCTTTCTCATTTTATTCCCTAAAGAAAAGATTTACAGTAAGTTCTCATGGCCTCCTCTTTCTTCTTTTTTTCCTTTTCTCTTTTCTTTGTTTGTTCCTCCTTTACATAGCTCGATGACCACCTCCTAGCCGACCATCATCTCCACATCCACCACCTTAGACCGGCCTCCACCACCTTATCATCTCCACCACCTATGCCATGAAACCCTAGATCCAAAAATCCATCACTAAACAATGCTTGAAACCCTAGCCGAGCACCATGTTGATCCTCTTCCTTATTCCCTTACCCTTGGCCACCACTTACTACTCAACCTCCTCCACCCCCTTATCATGAACGCACCATGGACACACCCTATCCGATGCGACTAGACTTGATCCAATCCCATGAACCAATGGAGAGCCAAGCTAACCAATGGCCGAGCCATATTTACATAGGATCGAACCCAATCCTATGTTGCCTTGCCATTTTACCTTCTACATGAATTTTGGTTGCCACCCTTCATATTCCAAGACTAGCCGTGCTTTTTACTTTCAATGGCCGAGCATATGTGTCTCTGATCTAGTCATGGCCGAACCATGTTGATTGTGATCTAGCCTATTTGAAAGTGGCCAAGCCACTTGACTTGGTTAAGCCATATTTTGCTTCTTTTGATTTAGATTTGAACATTGTTTTGGTTTAAAATTTTTGTATAATATACTTGCTTATGTATGTTCATATTTATTTGTTTACAAGATCTGTATCTTGGCTCTCCATCCACTCAAATCTAATTCGTGCTTTGTCGTGCTTTTCGGAGTTCAGTTGTGTGTTTTGAATTGTTAACTCCAGCTTTAGAAGGTGAGTTTATCACTCTCAACATTCGTACTTATATAATTATGAAATAGTGACTTGTGAATGATAGATGATGATATGATAGTAATTTATATATGCCAATGATATGATATTTCATGATGTTATAACCTGATATATAAGTGTTACATAACCAGATATGACATGCCATATTATACTGTTTATTTTTTTTCTGTTTCTCACACTACAAGTTCCCTGTTAGAATAGAATCACTATGAGTTGAAATGATACATACCAGAATGGACTTTAGAATTAAGGAAAAAACATTATGAGCTGAAATGATAGGCTTAAGCGATTTTTATTTTATTTTATTTGACTTGGGATTGTGGGTTTGAAATGATAGAACCCGAATTTTTATTTTAAATTACGGATTGAAATGATGCATATCCGTATCACATGGCCTAGTTTAGAAAATTATATATAGACCGGTGGTTAATTTTAAATATTTTTTGAAAATTATTAAGTATTTTGAAATATAAAATATGAAATTTTAACTAAAATTGGATTTAAATGATTTAAATAAATGTTATAGTGGTTTTCTATAAGTTAAAAATATATAAGTAAATAAATGGTTTAAAATGTAACTTAAATATTACTTGATAATTGAAAATTTAGTTTTCAAATGGAAATTTTAAGATTAACGTAGTAATAAGAATATTTTATTTACGAAATGGGTATTTTAAAGTAAAGTATTAAGTTATTTGTTAAGATAAAAAGTTAAGTAAAATAATGTACTTTTGACTTAATAAATGAATTATAGTTTAATTTGGATATTTTATTTACAAAATTTTATTTTATTTAATCATAGGTTAAATGATATCTAAATAAATATTTCTGAAACGTGAGATATGTTTTATAAGTTAAAAATGGTGAGAATTGAAATTATAATGTTTCTGAAACGTTAAAATAAATCTTAGTTTTGTATTGGCAGCATTTCCAAAATGTTGTGGTTTTATGATAGCATTTTCTAAGTGGTACTGTTTCTGAAAATATACTATTTTTCTGAAATACTAGTATATCTACAGCAAAGTTTTCTTAGTGCTGCTGTTTCTTAAAAGACTATATTTTTAATATACTACTATATCTACAGTAACGTTTTCTAAGTGCTGTTGTTGCTATGATACAATGTATTTTTTTAATTGTTATAATTGAATGAATGAACTTAGAAATGCTACAACTTTGGAAATGAATATTATTTTTGAAAGATATTGACATTGAATTTAAATGTTTTAAATGAATATGTGTTGATTTGAAATATAAACCATTTTGAAATTATAACCACGGGTAATAATAACGTTTGGTTGTTAAAGAGACCGGGATCGGAAGTTTCATACTCTCTGCCGACTCCGAAAACCACTTTAACAACCGTATACAGGGTGGAGATTTCAGAATGAAGTAGGATGGTGGCGACGTCCTTTGAGGTATGTACGTGGACCCGACTCCCGTGAGTTGGCATAAGGTAGGCAAAACATGAGCGATTCCGGACCAATAAAGTAGCTCCCCTTATCGGACACACTTCTTAGTATGTCATTCAATTACTTTGTGATTGATATGGTGCACACCTTTGATTTGGGAGTGTGGCTTGAGGTGACGGTAGTGGCTGCTATGCGTTACCAGCAGTCCAGATGCGTAATTGGTATATCTACCTTGGCATTGCCTTGCTGTGCCATGTCACAAACCCTAGCGCGCCTTGTATGATTTTTGTTTTGTGTTGTACCTATGGAGTATCCTCTGGTGGCATCCCTATCAAGAGGGACTATGGTACTGTGTAGACTACTAGAACTATAAAATGTGTTAAGGGGATATGGGTAACGCCTTAACGCTATTTTTAAATATATTATACTTTACTCTAGACATTATTATAATAGCGTATATTACAACATAGTAAATAGTTTAAGGAATCCTTAGAGGATGGACGGTCCCACACATCCTTTAAGTTACTTGTGCATTTTATTACAGCTCATTCGAGTTGGTTTACATTGTATAAGTATGTATGTCCTGACTCGAGTGTTTTGTGTCTTGCTTTACGCTTGGGTCGGCCTAAGTACCAATTTTGGATTTCACCTTCTGGAGCTAGAGGATTTGCTGAAGATTATCTATCTATCTAGTTGTAATCTTTTTCCATTCAGTATTTCTATTCAGCTTATGTACTAGTGGACATTTATGTGTTGGGATTTCTGTTGTATTTACTTTCAGACTTTGGATTTTTGTACTTGTTTTGAGAATGAGTTGTAGTAGCTTCATGAACTACTATGGTTATTTCTATTTCCGTTGCGAGTTATTTTGATTTATCTGTGTCTGTGATTGGTTTTATTTGCTCCAAATTATATTACAATCTACTGTTTTGAATTATTCAAGTCCGACATGTGTAGTTTTATTGTTTATTTGAATGGTCCAAAAAAGTGCGTCGTTACATTTGGTATCAGCTCTTTGATTTTAGGCAAACCTTAGCCTATGGAGCAAATACTCATTAGAGATAGCATATAAATATCCTAGAATGAGTGAAATCAATCTTAGAATCATTTCCTTATGAGAGAACGTATTTTAAAGTATAAAATGATTTTCAAATGATTTTTAAAAGGATTTTCAAAGATTATTTTGGTATAAACTTTTCTTGTTTTGAAATCAAATTTTTCTTAACCTCTTTCTTTTCCTTATGCAACTTGTTAATAATTTCTTGGTTTAGGATATTCATTCTTATTGAATCTTATCTTATCTAATCTTGTCTTTGTTTCTCAATTACCTCTGTCCTAAAATTCATTCTTGATTTTTCAGGATGCATCATAGGAATGTTAGAGGTAGGGGCTGTGGTGTTGCCCGAATTCCTAAGCCTATGCCCCAATTAGGTTCACTACTCTCTATAAAGAATACACTGAGCTTGGTGGCACCAAGTGTATTGGATCTGAGAGCATTATTAAGGCTTAGCAGTGTTTGAAGGATTTGGAGAGGATTTTCTCTGGTCTTGAGATCACTAATGACCAACAACGTCAGTTGGCAGCTTGGCAGTTGAAAGGAGCAGCCTTGGATTGGTGGGATTCTGTCACAGCTCACACTGTTGAGGCTGACATTTCTTGGGAGCAGTTTAGGTATCATCTCCCGTTTGTTTTGAATTTGGTTCAGTTTCCACTTTTTGAAATCTTTCTTATGTTTCTTTATCGTGCTTTAAGGATGCTTCTGTTGTGAAATGGATGCGTGAGGCAGGGAAGTCTCAGTTGTATCTGGAATTCATCGATCTCAAACAGGGTGATATGTCTTTTGTTGACTATGAGAGGAAGTTCAATGAACTTTCTAAGTTTGGCCCTAATCAAATTGACACTCCTCTCAAGAAGAATGAGAAGTTCATTGCTGGTGCCCGTCAGGAATACTATCATCGTCTTATCGCTCATGTGCATAGCCCTTTCACCAATCTGATGGATATGGCCATTAGATATGAGAATACTACTTCTAAGGATCCTCCTACTGTTCATTCTGCTTCATCTTAGTCTTCCTCTGGTAATCCTAAGAAGAGAAAGCCCAACTTTCATTAGTAGAAGAAGAATCGAAACAAGACTCCAGGTTTGGGATCTTATTCTTCTCAGAGGCAGTCTATAGACCTACCTCCATTACTTGCTTCAGATGTAATCAGAAAGGACACTATGCTAATAGTTGTCCTACTTTAGTTGGTGTTGTTGTTCCTGCAGCTCAGTTGACCAGGTGTGATCTCTGTCGTATTTGTTTGTAGCCTGGCCTTTCAAGAACAACTGCCGTACTCAGCAAAAGGGCAAGTCTTCTGGTATTTTTGTTGTTACCTTTGCATCTTCAGTAGCTCCACCTCCGGCACCTACACCTTCTCTTGCTCCTAGTGATGCTCAAGGTACTCTTCAGGGCGCTTTTTCTCTGTTTAATTTTCCTGTCCATGTTCTATTCAATACTGGAGCTTCCCATAGTTTTATTTCTGTGGATATTTGCGATAATAAGCATCTCCTTTTCCCGAGTTTGCTCCTGTGCCTTTGCGTGTTTCGAATCCTATTGGTGGTCCTGTGAACCTTAGTAGGGTATGTAGGAATGTGAAACTCTTCTATTCTAGTTACCGATTTTCTGATGATTTCTTTGTTCTGGGCTTTGATGCTTTTGATCTACTACTTGGAGGTGATTGGCTGAAGAGGCATGAAGCCGTTATCTCTTGTAAAATCCGGACCATTTCTCATGTTGATGATTTTGGTAATTCTCTGGTGATTCAGTGCTGTTTGCCCTAGGATTTTGCTGGCAGTTTCATTTATTCTCTTGATTCTTCTCCTGGTGATATTCTTTCGACTCCTGTGGCCAAACTATATCCCGATGTATTTGGTGAAGTCGCTTCTTTACCTCATAAGCGGGAAATTGATTTCCGTATTGATCTTATTCCTGAATCTCGACCTTTAGTTCTTCCTCCTAGAAGAATGGCACCACATGAGGAGGTTGAGTTGAGGAAGCAAATTGAGGACTTGCCCTCCAAGGTTCTGATCAGACCTAGCCATTCAGAATTTGGAGCAGCGGTGGTTCTCGTCACTAAATCCGATGGTTCTTTGAGGATGAGATACTTAGGTGTATGAAGGAGAGTGTTCGTAGCGGAGTTGGTAGTGGTAGTCCTAATGGTAGCGGAGCCCAGATTGATGATAGAGATATATTGAGCATTAGTAATCAGATTTGTGTCCCGAATGTTGATGGATTGAGGCAAGAGTTACTTCAGAAAAATCATCGATCCAGACTTTCTATTCACCCTAGTGTGACAAAGATGTATCAGGATATGAAGAAGCTTTATTGGTGGAGAGGTATGACGCAGGATATCTCTACCTTTGTTAGTTGGTGTGCGACTTGTCAGCAAGTCAAGGCAGATCATCAGAAGACCACTAGTTTGTTGCAGCCCCTTGAGGTTCCCAATTGGAAATGGGAACGGGTTTCTATGGATTTTATTGATGGATTACCGAGGACTTGGAGGGGTAATGAGAGTGTTTGGGTAATGGTAAATAGATTGACCAAATCATCTCGTTTCATTCTGGTCAAATCCACCCGTTTTGCTTCCAGTTTGGCTGAGATCTATATAAGGGAGATTATTCGTCTCCATGGTATTCCTATCAGCATTGTTTGTGATAGAGATCCTATATTTACCAGTCAGCTTTGAAAAGATTTTCAGGAATCTTTGGGTACTAATTTGAATCCAAGCACTACTTACTATCCACAGACCGACGGTCAAGCGGAAAGAGTGAATTAGATTCTCGAGGATCTTCTTCGTGCTTGTGTTCTTGATTATGGAGGACCTTGGGAAGATCATCTCCACCATGTAGAATTCACCTATAACAACAGTTATTGGGTATATTTTCAATCTTCTATTTTAATCTTATCTTAATCTTCTATCTGTCTCATTCCATCTTTGAATTCATGCTAGTATTGAAATGTCTCTATTTGCTGCTCTTTCGGAAGACCTTGTAGATCTCCATCTTGCTTGATTGAATCCGGTAATTTTTTAGTTCTTGGTCCTGATGTGATTTTATAGGCTTCTGAGATGGTTGAGGAGATTAAGAGGAAGTTGAGGATTGCTCAGGATAGGCAAAAGAAGTATGCTGATCGTCGTAGGAGGAGTTTGGAGTTTTATGTTGGTGATTTGGTATTCCTTAAGGTCTCTCCCTTAAGGAATGTGATTCAGTTTGGTTGTAGAGGGAAGCTTGCTCATAGGTTTGTTGGTCCTTTCCGTATCTCTGAGAGGATTGGTTCTTTAGCTTATCATCTGGATTTGCCTGAGAAGTTTTTTGAGGTACATAACGTATTCCATGTTTCGCATCTTCATCGATATCTGCATGACGCATCTTTGATTGTCCAGCCTTCTCCTCTCGAGAGTTTGGATATTGAGCCTAATCCGACTATCGAGAGGAAGCCACTTCGTGTTGTCGATAGAGGTTATAAGGAGCTGAGAAGGAAATCTGTCAACTGGTCAAAGTGCAATGGAGTACGGATGATCGGGATTGTACATGAGAGACGGGGGAGAGCATGCTTGCTTCGAATCCGAAATTGTTTGTTTCAGGTACTATTTGCTTTTCTATCTTATCTTTCCTTATTTCGTGTCTCGTTCCTTTTCGTGGACGAAAAGTTTTGAGTGGGGGAGAGCGTAATAACCCATAATTTTTATAAATATTTTAATTCATTTTATTTGAAACTCTAATTTTGCAATCATTTAAAAATTTAAATTTTGGAATTTTTCAATGCAATTTCTGGAATTTGTTTATAATTTTTTTTCCAAATACAATAAAATGAAGATTACAATAAAATAAAGGTTTTCTAAAATTTTTATATTTTGGTCAACTGTGGTCAAACTTTGACTTTTAGTTGAAATTTTTAAATTGAATTTTTAAAATCCAATCTTTTTCTTTGAAGCTGAATTTAACTTTAATATTGGTTCTGCTTTTTGTTTCATCAAATTCTGTTTTATACCTTTTAAATCTAATAAATTTCAGCGTTTTACACGCAATAATTTTCAGCATTTTTCTGTTTATTTTCTATGCTATATTTCCTATTTCATTTCTATTTTCTGTTTTCTATTTATTTATCTTTCCATTCTCTATTTTGTATTTTCTTTTATTTAATTTTTGGCTTGAAAATTCAAAAGTCTTAAGTTTCTTTCTTGGAAATGAAGTAAAGCTTTTCTAATTCCTAGCCGTTTCAAGGCATTTACATCTCTTAGCCGTTAAAATCTTTTGATAACCCTAAACGCCACTTCCCATTCTCAATTGACGTACAAAACTTCTCAGAATATCCCTTTCTCATTTTATTCCCTGAAGAAAAGATTTACAGTAAGTTCTCATGGCCTCCTCTTTCTTTTTTTCCTTTTCTCTTTTCTTTATTTATTCCTCCTTTACATAGCTCGGCCACCACCTCCTAGCTGACCATCATCTCCACATCCATCACCATAGACCGGCCTCCACCACCTATGCCGTGAAATCCTAGGTCCAAAAACCCATCACCAAACAATGCTTGAAACCCTAGCCGATCACCATGTTGATCCCCTTCCTTATTCCCCTAGCCTCGGCCACCACTTACTACTCCTCCTCCATCCCCTTACCGTGAAAACCCATGTCCGCCACCCTTTCTGGTGCCACTAGACCTGATCCAATCCCATGAACCAATGGCCAAGTCATATTTGCATAGGGCCGAACCCAAACCCATGTTGCCTTGCCTTTTCGCCTTCTACATGAATTTTGGTTGCCACTCTTCATATTCCAAGCCTAGTCGTGCCTTGTACTTGCCATGGCCGAGCATATATGTCTCTGATCTAGTCATGACCGAACCATGTTGATGCTGATCTAGCCTGTTTGAAAGTGGCCAAGCCACTTGACCTGGTTAAGCCATATTTTGCTTCTTTTGATTCAGATTTGAACATTGTTTTGGTTTAAAATCTTTATATAATATAGTTGCTTATGTATGTTCATATTTATTTTTTCACAAGATCTGAATCTTGGCTCTCCATCCACTCGAATCTAATTCGTGCTTTGTCGTGCTTTTCGGAGTTCAGTCGTGTGTTTTGAATTGTTAACTCCAGCTTTAGAAGGTGAGTTTATCACTCTCGACATTCGTACTTATATAATTGTGAAACAATGACATGTGAATGGTAGAAGATGATATGATAGTAATTTATATATTCATGCGATATGATATTTCATGATGTCATAACCTGATATATAATTGTTACATCACCTGATATGATACGCCATAATATACTGTTTATTTTATTTACCGTTTCTCACACTACAAGTTTCCTGTTAGAATAGAATCAGTATGGGTTGAAATGATACATATCCAAACAGACTTTAGAGTAAGGAAAAATCATTATGAGGTGAAATGATAAGCTCAAGCGATTTTTATTTTATTTTATTTTATTTGGTATTGTGGGTTTTAAATGATAGAACCTTGATTTTATTTTAAATTACGGATTGAAATGATACATACCCATATCACTTGGCCTAGGTTAGAAAATTATATACAAACCCGTGGTTAATTTTAAATATTTTTTGAAAATTATTAAGTATTTTGAAATATAAAATTTGAAATTTTAATTTAAATTGGAT
The DNA here is from genome assembly GCA_030765085.1 of Allium cepa. NCBI lineage: Eukaryota > Viridiplantae > Streptophyta > Magnoliopsida > Asparagales > Amaryllidaceae > Allium > Allium cepa. The sequence continues at coordinate 627,647,025 of CM060939.1, forward strand.
TTAAATGATTTAAATAAATGCTATAGTGGTTTTTTATATGTTAAAAATGTATAAGTAAATGAATGGTTTAAAATGTGACTTAAAATCTGACTTGGTAATTGAAAATTTAGTTTTCAAATGGAAATTTTAAGCTTAACATAGTAATAAGAATATTTTATTTATGAAATGGGTATTTAAAAATAAAGTATTAAGTTATTTGTTAAGATAAAAAGCTAAGTAAAATAATGTACTTTGACTTAATAAATGAATTATAGTTTAATTTGGATATATTATTTACAAAATTTTATTTTATTTAATCATAAGTTAAAATGATATCCAAATAAATATTTCTAAAATGTGAGATATTTTTTGTAAGTTAAAAATGGTGAGAAATGAAATTATAACGTTTCTGAAATGTTATAATAAATCTTAGTTTTGTATTTGCAGCATTTCCAAAATGCTATGGTTTTAAGGTAGCATTTTGTAAGTGCTGTTTTTTTTTGAAAATATACCATTTTTCTGAAATACTAGTATATCTACAGTAATGTTTTCTAAGTGCTACTGTTTCTGAAAAGGCTATATTTTCGAAATACTATTATATCTATAGTAACGTTTTCTAAGTGCTGATGTTGTTATGATACAATGTGTTGTTTTTGAAATTGTTATAATTGAATGAATGAACTTAGAAATGATACAACTTTGGAAATGAATATTATTTTTGAAAGATATTGACATTGAATTTAAACGTTTTAAATGAATATGTTTTGATTTGAAACATAAACTATATTGAAATTATAACCACGGGTAATAATAACGTTTGGTTGTTAAAGAGTCCGGGATCAGAAATTGTCATACTCTCTGCCAACTCCAAAAATCACTTTAACAACCGTATGCGCGATGGGGATTACAGAATGAAGTAGGATGGTGGCGACGTCCTTGGAGGTATGCAGGTGGACTCGACTCCCGGAGTTGGCATAAGGTGGCTAAAACAGGAGCGATTCGGGGCCAATGAAGAGCTCGTCTTAGGACACACTTCTTCGTATGTCATTCTATTACTTTGTGATTGATATGTGCGCACCTTTGATTTGGGAGTGTGGCTCGAGGTGGGCGGTAGTGGCTGCTATGCGTTACCACCAGGCCGGATGCGTAATTGGTATATCTACCCTGGCACTGCCTCGTTGTGTCGTGTAACCTACCCTAGCGCGCCTTGTACGATTTTTTTTGCGCCGTACCTATGGAGTATCCTCTGGTGGCTATCCTATCAGGAGGGACTATGGTACTGTATAGACTACTTGCACTATAAAATATGTTAAAGGGGATATGGGTAACGCCGTAACGCTATTTTTAAATATATTATACTTTACTCTAGACATTATTATAATAGCGTATATTACTACATAAAAAATAGGTTAACGGATCCTTAGAAGATGGGAGGTCCCAAGCATCCTTTAAGTTACTTGTGTATTTTATTATAGTTCACTCGAGTTGGTTTACATTTTATAAGTATGTATGTCCTGACTCGAGTGTTTTGTGTTTTTCTTTACGCTCGGGCCATCCTGAGTATCGGCTTGGGATTTCACCTTCTGGAGCTAGAGGATTTGCTGGAGATTATCTATCTATCTAGTTGTTATCTTTCTCCATTCAATATTTCTATTCAGCTTATGTACTAGTGGACATTTGTGTATTGGGAATTTTGTTGTATTTACTTTTCAGACTCTGGATTTTTGTACTTATTTTGAGATTGTGTTGTATTAGCCTCATGAACTATTATGGTTATTTCTATTTCCACTACGAGTTATTCTGATTTATCTATGTCTATGATTCTATGATTGGTTTTATTTGCTCCAAATTATATTACAATCTACTGTTTTGAATTATTCAAGTCCGACATGTGTGGTTTTATTGTCGATTTGAATGGTCGAAAATAGTGGGTCTTTACATATAACTTGATAAAACACTAATATTTATATTATATATGATTTTCTAAAGTTGTTGTCATTAAAACCAAATCTGTAGTACTAACAATCCCCCTTTTTTATGATGATAACTTTGTAAATAAAATATAATATAACTCCCCCTGAGTTATAATACTCCCCCTTAATCTATGCCTAAATTTTATATATTTCTCCCCCTTGGTCATAAAAAAAAATAACCAACTAAAACTATAATTCTAACCTTAACTCTTAATATAATTCTGACTCCTTTTTAAATATATAAATATATATACAAACGATAAGTGATATGATCATGAAATGCAAAATGACAAGAATGATATATAAGAAATGACAAGTGAAGCACAAATCATTAATAGTAGCCAAACCATACCATATATTCATTCAAGTAATGACCCAATTTTTCGACGCCCAAAAGTCGACATTGACATGTCCATTCTATCCAATGTCGCACAGTCGAATGCCGATAAACCGAACCGTTATGGTTTAAGAAGAAGAAGATAGAAGAAGAAACAGAAACAATAACAGAATCTCACATTTCGTAGCGAAACAACATATAATAGATAAATGAATAATTTTTAAAACAAATAACCATATCTGTTATTACAACACAACATCAGAGTTTACAACGACACCATTCAACAATATGCATTTACAACAACTAATCCATATTAAAACTGAACATGTAGCTATCCCAATGCAACGGATAATACATAGTATAATGATACGTCTTGCCATCCAGCTTATCTTTTGATCTCCATAGCAATTTTTTTTGACTTCGGTCCAGAATAATGATAACTTGACTCTAGGCTGCCTGTGTGTAAATTATGGGAATATAGAGTTTAGAAAGGGAATAATAAACTCCAGGTCAGTCACGGGACTGGTGTGAGATCTTAAAAACAGTTATTTTCACAAAGAAAATAAAAAGACATCCGCTAATCTTTTGGAAAATGAAACTACCATAAGGCCTCCTACCACACACACAATGCAAATCCAGAATTGGAGGAGATTCCTTCTTATGATAGTCAAACATGCTTGATATGCAAAATCCTTTTTAATATTATCATGAGTACATAGCGTGGAAAACATTTCGAAAGTATAATATTAATCTTAGCCAGCATACAATCATTATTGTATGCCTACTATAGCTACCATCTAAAAAGTGGGGCGCCACCATAAGTAAATGGTAGGTTATACAGCTAAAACCGTACAAGACGCGTATTGGAAGTTGGATTTCCAACAAATGGTTAAGCTAAGGAACTTCCTACTGCCACATGGGCACGCCTCTGGAGGGACATCTCGAGAACTTAACCAGCTCTCTGCCAACACAAGGCCGGCTTACCTCAGTAACTAGGTAACTACTACACGAGTATGCCATCCCCCGGTCGTTTGCGACCTTTATCCGAGGATCTTCAACCACAAAGCAACAACCAAAAAGTATAATAAATTTGCAGCAACTACATAGGTTAAATATCTGGGATCTATACCATGATACCACTCTTTTCCAGAAGGATATAACATACCCTCAGGGGTCGCTACTTCCAAATATCCTTATCGCATCTTTCCTGTTTCGACCATTTCCGGGGGGTGAGGTTCGATGAAGTCTCGTCCACAAAGCCACAATTTTCACAAAGCCACGCTTCGATTAACAAATGATCAGAAGTACTTCGTATGCCACATTACCTAATTGGGAATATATCACTTGTAACCATCAACTACATAACCTCTGAGCTCGTACATCTCAGAGAAGGGAGTTAAGCTAAGAGAATAAATTCTCCGCCACCAACAAAAATGTATTTGATAGAAACCAGCTTTACATCACAAAGTGTAACGTCAGACACACATCCATACAAGTCCGTTTCGGGATCGAACGAAACCGAAGGCACTCCAAAGAAGCCCTTGCAAATTCGAATATTCACAAATCACGTCCGTAATCCCCGTCACAAAGGGTGATAAAATCTCTATACCGAAGCAACCCGGTGCAGAGACATTCGACATGTAATCCTTTCGCTTTCGAAAATACCCGGTCTTCAACACCATCTTCAAATTCAATCCCATTTCGTCATACCATTATTTGAATGGGTTTTATGACACAAAGTCCTCTCCCGGCTAATCCGAATAACGAGCGCTTATTTTAAAAATAAGTGTTACATTTAGATTTCAAATAAATCACAATAAATTTCCACTTTGATCTTTTAAACAAAAGATCCATCACAATCACAAAGGTTCGATGTGGTTTTGAATATCCATTTGGAAACCGACCTTCGGTCGCATCGAAATTCAAACGCCGTTAAAATTCTATTTTGATAGTCGGTTATTTAACTATCAATCAACATTCACAACAATCACTGGATTTCAAATAATTTCACCCTAATTATTATTTTCGTAATATCTTCGCAAGATATAATTTTAACACTCCAATTATTTGACAAAAAATTTCAAATCACTTTTCAACTTTAATTCTTTTGAAAACAAATTTCAAATCACTTTTCACACTTCAATCCTTTGAACACAAATTTCAGATCACCTTTCTTACGTGGAATAAATTTCCAAATATTTATATAATTCCACTGAAAATTTGTTGAGTTCAAATACTTCAAAAATACTTATCCAAAATATACCTGGAAACATTTAAGATAAAATCTTTTTAAAACGCTTGCTTAAATATTAGTTATGAAAATATTATACTAATATCTCATATAAAAATTCAAGTCTAAACTAATTCTAAAATAAAATTAATAGATAGGATATAACTATTTAAATATCCATTTTCTAAAACAAATATCAATTAAAACTTTAAATAAACACTTCTATAATAAATTAAAATAAATCTTTACTTTAAAGATTTTCAAAATAACCTAAGTAAATAAATTCTCCAAAATATTCTGTCCTTAGAACCATCTTTACAACTTCAATTTATATTTATAAACTATATTGAAAACATACTTGGCTTTTCAGGGAAAGAACACCTTCCACTCTAAAATGGTTCATTCAAATCAATTTATAAATCTTTCTGGATTTATTTTAAATTTACGTTCCAAATCCGTAAATTCCTTCCACACTTTTTAAAAATAAAACAATCTTTATTTTTAGAATAAACTTCCCTTTTCATTTTAAATTCCCATTATGAATTTTAAATTTTCAAATATCCACTGATATACGATTTTTAAATCGATTTTCAAATATTCATTTATTCATTTTCAAACTCCAAATCAAATTCCAAATTGATTTTTCAAACATTTATTTCAAAAACCAAATCGATTTTTATTCAAACACCAAATAAATTTTCATATTGATTTTCCAAAGATTTAATTTTTTTTAACTCCAAATCAATTTCCGAATTTATTTTTAAAATAAATTCCTTTATCTCTTCCAAAATATTTAAAATCCGTATTTTAAATAAATTCTTCAATGTTTTAGTAATATTACTCGAAATCCATTTATTAATCCTTTTTTCCTTATTTTGAAATTTTATTCAATAGGATTACAAAAATAAAACTTTATCCTTTTTAAATTTCCTTCTTTTAAATTTATCCAATTTTCAAAAATAAATTTTACCATAAATCTTCAACTTGGATTTCAAAAAAAACCCAATTTTATTTATTTCTGGTATCTACGATACCAAAATATATTTGGCTAAACTATAGCCTTCAACGATTTTAATCATAAATATAATCACAGACAGATTATAAATAATCAGCACACAATATTGAAACAAATTCAAATATTTGAGGAATCCAGTTGGATCCCTCCAACCTATTTCCCTGTGTCCATAGATGTTAGCACAACAATTAAATACCGATTCCACTTCGAGGTGGAATGTCGCGGTATATGGGATTTTATATAACATAATCCGCTATTATGCGGCGCATAGGGCCTCATCCGCTATATAATGTGGGAAATCAATCACTGCAAATACATATATAATACCAATTCCACTTCGAGGTGGAATATCGCGGTATATGGGTTTAATATAATATCATCCGCTATTAGGCGACGCATAGGGTCTAATTTAATATAACTGATAATTATTTATCATCCAAGCACACAGTCAATAATTTTAAATTTAACTATTTAAAATTAAACTGGAAATTCCAATTGAGTGAGAGGATCTCACCTTTTATTTGCAATCCATTCCAATTCCGATTTGTCTTCTTCACAGTATTAGACCTTATATAAACAAATATACGATTTTTATTAATATTCGGATAAATCCAACCATTAAATACTCATTTAATAATTTACTTAACAAATGATTTTAATTTTTTTAACTAATTTTTTTTAATTTAAACTAGTTTTTTTTTCTCCTTTTGAAACTACGCAAAATCAGAAACTTAATTCATTGATTCAATAATCCAATTTTTTTTATATATAACTTTTCAAAATCTTTCTATATGAATTTTTTGTCTTCCTATAATTAAAATGGGCATGCATATATATATAATTTTAACCATTGCATATAGTTGTATAATCTTGACTTTACTGTATAAAAATTCCTATTTCTGCATATATATTATAATTTCCAAATCTCTGTGTATATATTTAAGATTTAAATTAAATTAAAACCCAAAACTGATATATACCTCACTGTTACTTGCGAAACTCAGCCAATTGCCGCCGCTTCGAACTCCTCGCCGCCCAACGCTCGACCACGTTGCCCGGGCCGCGACAAATTTCTCGCGAACGAGCCCTTTCAGTCGAAGTCGAAATCGACTATGCATTTCACGAACGTGACCTCGAGTTCCATGCTGAGCACGCGCGCGCCGCCATACTTGAGCTCCACCCATCATTACCTTGTCAAACCCATTTCGGCGCAACCCAAGCTTTGCCTTCAATGCCTCGCGACATTTCTCCAATCGACGCGTCATCGAGGTTGAGTTCGAGATCGCCCTTGATGTCGAACGATTTTTTTCCTTCTTCTTTTCTATTTGATCGACAATATCAGAGTGGCGGCCATCGATTATTTGATTTGCGAGACGGAAAGGTGGCCATATTTTCGAATACTATAAATAAGGGAGAAAGGGAACGAATTTGATTTAAATTCGAAGAGATGATGGCAATTTCGTTTTACAGGCAGATAGGAATGTATAATTTTGATTTTATTTTCTGCTCTCCCTTTTTTTTATAAACGACACGTGTTGAAATTTTCAGAGAAAAAAACACATGGTTGAAATTTTCTATACTTATTGCAAAGGTTTGCACAGTAATTATATATATATCATTTATATTCAAAAATTCAAATTCAATTTAAATCGTATCAATTTCGCAACTCTCAATCTTGATTTTCAACCAAGGCATGCCGCCAGTCGTTTTTAATGTTTAACCCCTATTTCGAACACAATGGAAAAGGTATCGAGTCCAAATTCGATGGTACGGAGAAGACAGCTTTTTGGATATTAAATTGAATTTCAATAAAATTTTCAGCGCGTTTGCTTATCATACAGCCAAACGATCACTCCAAACACTACAAAAATTGAAATCCGATAATAATACAACATAACGGATCAAATAGAACTGGTTTCGTTGAATTCCGAGACTGTGCCTCGGAAGGCTATTTTTAAATATCGATTTAAACGATATAAATTTCAAAACTGAACAAAACATTTTCAAATCCAATTCTGAAGCTTCCATTATCTCCCGTATTATCAATATGAATTTTCTAAGCCATCAAATTATTTTTAACAAGCTTAAAATTGAGGATTCAAAATTTTATCCAATTTTCTATAATTAAATTCGATAATTAAATTGCCAAATTCATTCTGATATTTGAAATTCAAGTTAAAATAACTTTCAAACATTTAAAATCAATTAAATATTTCAATTTCAAATGTTAAAAATTCTAGGTCATCACATTCTTCCCCTTAAAAGAATTTTGTCCCGAAATTACTAGTTAAGAAGAATGATGCTCAACCCATTTTCTATTTACCTAAAACCAACAATTTTTATCAACTTGCCAAAACAAATCTTTTTATTAAAGACCCATTATTACTTCAAGTAGCTTTCCAAAATTCAATAATAAGTTCCAAACAACATTGTTTTCTTAACAATTCAAATTTAAATTTTAAACTTTGTAATGTATGCGGATTTTCGTTGCCGAAAAACCGAATAGTTAGGGTTTTAAAAAAGAAGAAATTAAGAAAAGAGAAGAGGATAATAGAGGGAAGAGAAAACAAAAAATAGATCATTTTAAAATAGAAAGAAAAGAGAATAGAACGGAACAGAAAACAACAGAACAACATCAGAATCTCACAATTCGCAGCGAAACAACATATAATAATAAATGAATAATCTTTAAACAAAGAACTATATCAGTTATTACATTACATCACATTTCATTACATCATATCATCAGAGTGTACAACATACAACAACAAACAGTGCAGCGAAAAAAGAAATACTATATACTAGTAGTACGCTATGCCATCCAGCTTGCCTCCAGCAACTCCTGAATATCCAGAATATCCTGATAAACCTAACTCTTGACTGCCCATGTGAAAATTGGTGGGCACCCAGAGTTTAGGAAGGAAAACAATAAACTCCAAGTCAGTCATGTGACTGGTGTGAGAACTCAAAACAGTTTATTTATCTTTAAAATCAAAATAAAGGAATATTTTTATTTCAATTCGCAATGCTTTTAAAAATGAGACTACCATAAGGCCTCCCGCACACACACACACATGCAAACGCAGAATCGGAGGAGATTTCTCCTTATGATAGTCAAAGATGCTTGATACGCATTTAAAATAACATTTGATATTATTATTAGTGCATAGTGTAGATGAAAATCATTTCGAAAATAAAGATATAAATCTTAGCCAGCATAGACATTCCGCACTTATGCCTACTATAGCTACTATGTTCAATAGCAGGTTACCGCCACATTCCATAGCAGGTTATACAACTAATACCGTACAAGTCTCGTATTGTTTCTTTGGATTTCCAACAAATGGTCAGGCCAAGGAACTTCCCATTGCCACATGGAAACGCCTCTGGCTGGACGTCCCCGAGAACTTAACCAGCTCTCTGCCAACACAAGGCTGGGTTACCTTTATCACTAGGTAACTACTACACGAATATGGCATCCCCCGGTCCCATTGGACCTTTAACCGAGCGCTCGTCATCAACAACACCACACAGTAATAAATATAGTGTATCAACATGAGTAAGTAGCTAGGCTCCATACCATGATACCACCCTTTCCAGAAGGAAATGCACATACCCTAAAGGGAGCTACCCCTCATAACCTTGCCGCATCTTTCCTGTTTTGACCATTTCCGGGATGTGAGGCTCGACGAATTCACGTCCACAAAAACATACTTTATACAAAAGCCATGCTTTGGGTCAACAAATGATCAACACGATGATCACCAAGATAGACGATCAAATAAACGATCCTATCACAATAATCAACATAATGATCATTTCAGCATCACTATGCATGTCACATTACCAAATTGGGAATATATCGCTGATAACATTCAACTACATAACCTCTGAGCTCGTACGTCTCAGAGAAGGGTGTTAAGCTAAAAGAATAAATTCTTCGCCACCAACAGAAATATATTTGAAAGAAATCGGCTTTATATCTCAAATTGTAATGTCAGGCATACAATCCATACAAGTCTGTTCCGGGATCGAACAAAACCGAAGGCACTTACAAAGAAGTCCTTGCAATCCGGATATCCACAATCCTGATCGGATTCACCATCACATATGGAGAACTCTATACCGGAGCAACTCGATGCAGAGTCAATCGACAGGTCATCCTATCGCTCTCGCAAATATCCGGTCTTCAACACCGATCTTTAAATGCAATTCACAACGACGTATCACATATTCGGAATGGGTTATACGACCCCATGGTCCTTTCCCGGTTAACCCGAATAGTGAGCGCTTATTCAAAAATAAGTGTGGCATTCAAATTCAAACAAATCACATCAAATACCCATTCAAAGGGAAATATTGATAGTCGGTTATTGAACTATCAATGGATATGCACAACATCACCAGTTCCAAATAATTTTCCAAATTATTTATTTTCCAAAATATCTTTACAAGATATAAATTTTCACACTTCAAAAATAAATCAACATTTATTTTCAAACAAATTCCCTTTCACATATAAATTCCATAATGAATTTATATTCCAAAATATTTATGCATATGATTTCAATTATTCATTTCAATTTATCTTCTAAAAGATAAATTCTCAAAACGTTTCATTTTACATTGGAAAAGCATTTCCATACTTATTTATTCATAAGTAATTCACAAATCCATTCCATTTCAACACTTAGAAAATATTCATTATACTTAAATCGAAAATTAAGTATATATTTCATTCTTTAAGAAATCCTTCTCTTAAACATAATTATTTGGGCCAAAACGAATGTTACGTAAAACATCGTTACGACAACCCAAAATCACTAGTATAGGGATTCGAATTTAAAATAGATATATAAATCCCAATACTATTCAAAACATTTCCTTTCGGAAATCATTTACTATAACAACAGTGTTATAGTCCACCATTTCCTTTTATTTCTCGAAAACGTCTATTTCAACAATAAATGTTGAAATCTATGGTTTCGAATCTCAACACATTTTAAAACATCGTTAGATCGTTTTAATTCAATTTAAAACATCATATCTAAAACAATTTCTTTAACATATTATTCACTATTCAAAAACGTGAATATACTTCTTTAACAAATTCCATCCTTTCTATTCATTTCATTTCAAAGGATTATTCACAGTCAAAAACGTGAATATAACTCCATTTATAAGTTATAACAATTAACTTATCAAAATAAGTTGTTTGCGAATTTATAAAACAACGTTTATAAATTCCATTTCTATTTATTTATAAAAACTTCCTTTTTATAAATTCCTTTATTAACCTATTCTAGTTTATAACTCAATTATAAACTAAAAGTTCATATTATAAGTTAAATACTTATAATTTATTCGTTTACAAAAATCGTTCCTTTGAACTTCATAATTATAAATCTTATAACTTATAAGATTTGTTTATTTATCAAAACTCCATTCTTTCAATAACTTTATAAATTTTATAAACCTACTGTTTATAAAATTTCATTTATAACTTCACTGTTTATAATCCTGTAAATTTCATTCATTTACTAAATTCATCTTCACTTTATTCAAACACTTATAAAAACTCGTTTTATAATGTCTATATTTCAATTTATAAATGTCCATTTATAAATCTCTTAATATAAATAAATTTATATTATTCTTTAAAAACATCTTTAAATTCCTTTATAATTTCCCATTCTCTTGATTTATAAAATAATCAAATTTTATAAATCCTATATTTAAACTCTTTATAATAAATTCCAAAATCTCAATTTAAACTATTTTAAAAAATCATTAATCCATATTTCTCAAAAATCAGCTTTTAACTATATTTCACAAAAATCCATAATTTTATAACTTTTAAAATTATAACGTTTATTTATTTAAAATGGATCAATTCTAAAAATATAGTATATTTTCAAAAATCACTTTATAATCATTTTAAAATCCCAAAATCTGGGTCCAATGATGCTACACACCAAATAGTCAATCACGACTACAACGATCCATCATATATCGATATGATAATCCATCAAATATTAAAATATCTGAAATAAATTAAAAACCGTTGAGGAATCCAGTTGGATCCCTCCAACCTGTTTCCTGCATTCACAAACATTAGCACAATACCAATTTCGCTCCAGTACGAAATTATCGCGGTATATGGGATTTAAAATATTATCCGCTTAATAACGGCGCAATAGGGTCTCATCCGCTAAACAAAAAATGCGGGGAATCAACAACTGCAATATATACATATGCCAATATATATATATATATTGATATTATATATAATACCAATTTCACTGTTTATGAAATATTCGCGGTATATGTTTTTAATAAATAACATCCGCTTACTAACGGCGTATAATGTCTATTTTAACAATCAATACATAACAATCATCATTCAAACATGCATTCAAATATTTTAAATCTAACTATTTAAAATAAAATCGAAACTGAGTCGATTGAGTGAGAAGTTCTCACCTTGATTTTAATTTCGTTTTAGCGATTTATTTCGAATAAAATTAAACGTGCATTTAATTTTACACGAAATTCGCACTAACTCCAAACGACTCCAAACCAACTCCATCGCGTAGTGCTCGTCCATACGATTCCAACGCGACTGGTTTCGCGCGTTTTCGACCTCGTATGAAAAAGTTACGAATTTTACAAGTTTGTACACGATTTTATAATTATAATCACAATATTATTAAAATTTATAAACCACAACAACAATCATCACCGTCAGATCCCAGGCCAAGCAATCACGGCCGTGCATCACCTCCATCTCCCTCACGCGCAAGCTACAGACATTATCATACATAGCCGAACCCAATAGCTCGATTCTAGGGTTAATTATCACGGCCACCACATCGCGTTTGAAGGTGATCAGCTAGTTGCGCCTTGAAGCTCGAAGCTAGCTCCACACTCGGCTCCAATTTGGTGAAGCTCGGTCATCCATGCGTCTCGAAAACTGCGCGCGACTTCCGGTCGTTCAAACTCGATTTCCCATCAATCCGCTTCGTTAAATACAATCTCCACCGTTGGATGTGGAGTACTCGGAGTGCTCTACGTTTTGTTAGTTGGAAATTTTTGGTAAATGTAGATGGATGAGGAGATAAACGAGGAGGAAGAGTGGAGCATTTCGGCCGTTCATGGCATATGGGGGCGGCGGCCTGAATTAGGGTTTGATTTTATATATATATATTTTTAATGAAGGGGTGGGGTGTATTTATAGAGAAAAATCGAACACTATTCATCCGGAAATTCCGAACTCCGATTTACGCGCCGTAACCAGCGTTTCAAAGGTTTACCCCGCGTTCCGGATACAATCGAATAGGTTTCGAAAGCTAATTCGGACATCTGTGCAAGTTATGGCTACAAACGCTCAATTTGAATTAAACCGATTTAAATCGATTTCTAGACGTTTTAATTTGTACCGGACAAACGGTAAATCCAATTGACTTGAAATTTCAAAACCTTACAATAATTTCACATTACAGATCCGATGAAACTGGTTTCGTCGAAATCCGAGACTTTTTGAAAAATGGCTATTTTAACTCGCCAAATTAAAATTAAAAATAATTCGATGCGTTTCGAGCTGCCACGATCAAACGATAACTCCGATTGACACAGAATTTGAAATCCGACAATAACTAATTATTACGGATCCAATGAAACTGGTTTCGTTCAATTCTGAGACTGTTCAAAAATTGACTATTTTCACTAGTCGATTTAAATATTAAAATATTCAATTTTCACAAATTAACTTTTAATTCGATTTTAAAAGTTCTAAAATATCGTTCTAACTCCAACATGATAAAATAAAATTTTACAAATCATTTTCAATCATATTTAACTCAATTTTTTCAATTATTTCCGTAATTTAACATATTAAATTATTGATTTAATTATTCAATTAAATCCAAAAATTCAAATAAAAATTTATTCGAATTATAAATTCATTTATAAATATTTAAAATTAATTAAATATTCAAATTTTAATTTAATAAAAATTCTGGGTCGTTACAATCTTCCCCACTTAAAAGAATTTCGTCCTCGAAATTATAAGTAAGAAAAGTTATAGAATTTATTAACTTTCCAAAATTCTTAGTTAAACTTCTTACGATAACTTTACTAAGTTTTCAAATCATACTTAGTTATCCTTTCAAAACAACTACTATATCATTTAACTTTCAATTCCAAAATCAAAGTTTATAGTTTTCAAAATTTTCCCAAATTTTCTCAAAATTTTTCTAACGCCTTAAATTTCCGGAAAAATTCGCCATAGTCTCCTTTGCGTGGCTCGATCTGAAAAAAAATGACAGTATATATATCACAAATATACATCTCATCAAGTAATGAGGCATCCCGCAGGGAAAAAATGTAAAAGTACGATATTTAATCCGAGATATGTACCTTATATTTTATTAGCGAGCATATACGGCTAATATAGCGCGAAAGCGAGCTCCAAATGCGAAGCAAACGCGATCCGCACCTACTAATCACTCAACAAACAACATGAGAATCATGTATATAGAGAATAGTATCAATATACAACATATAGCAACATATCAACTATATATGTCACATAGCAAATGCAACTAAACAACAAATGCAATATATATTCAACCATCAACCAATTATCATCCAACTAACATTCATAACCAATAATTTTCATTTTTATACAATGAAATAGGTTTTCAATTTAAATCATATTTGATTCATTCACATTGGATTTTATCAACATTCCTTCTCGATTCAATTAGTTATTATTTACTAATTTTCATTCAAGTTGGTTCACTTCCAAATCAAATTCAATTCCATTCAATTCTATTCAAATTTATTTACTTCTAATTTGAATTCAATTACATAGCTTTCAATTTCATTAATTCACTTTCATTAACACTTAATGAATTATATACAATCAATTAACAATCATATAACAACCAATGTATATTAATTACAACCAAATTCCTTTGCTTATATTCATTCAATTTGGTTTAATTAAATTGATTTTCATTCAATCTTTCAACTTCTAATAACATTAGATTTTAATGAATTAACACTTTCATTCATTATTTCATATCAACTTTATTTACATTCAATTGATTTACATTCAATCCATTCATTCAATTCAATTACAATTTCTAAAGTTGAATTTTTATTTATATACTCAAGTTCATATCCCATTTAACTTTAAATTCACTTTTATTTACAACTCATATTCATATAGTTTCACCTCTTATATATATAAGTTTATTTCACATTTGTAAATCACTTTAATTATAATTCAATTCTTATAATTCTTTTGCTTATACAATTATTCTTTTATTTATATTATTCAAACAACTAAACAATCAACTTACATACACTTTAATAATTCTGAAAAATTATTTCTTTATATATAAAATATAATCAAGGTAAAATTATTTCATTTACCCAATTTTAAAACAATATTGTGTCGAATTGTTCTGTACAAGTGTTTAGAGATCCCTATCAACAACGTTAATTACTCGTATTAACCAGAATCTATATACCACCCAACAAACCAATCAACACAATATAAAACAATTTTATATTCACTAACAAATACGCTCTCATAGCTATTATTACACTCAAACTCATTCTAGAGTACTACCGACTCTAACTCTAATGAGTAATACCCAACAGAACCATGGTTGTCGCTTAACCATAAGCTCTGATACCAAATGTAACGTATGCGGATTTTCGTTGCCGAAAAACCGAATAGTTAGGGTTTTAAAAAAGAAGAAATTAAGAAAAGAGAAGAGGATAATAGAGGGAAGAGAAAACAGAAAATAGATCATTTTAAAATAGAAAGAAAAGAGAATAGAACGGAACAGAAAACAACAGAACAACATCAGAATCTCACAATTCGCAGCGGAACAACATATAATAATAAATGAATAATCTTTAAACAAAGAACTATATCAGTTATTACATTACATCACATTTCATTACATCATATCATCAGAGTGTACAACATACAACAACAAACAGTGCAGCGGAAAAAGAAATACTATATACTAGTAGTACGCCATGCCATCCAGCTTGCCTCCAGCAACTCCTGAATATCCAGAATATCCTGACAAACCTAACTCTTGATTGCCCGTGTGAAAATTGGTGGGCACCCAGAGTTTAGGAAGGAAAACAATAAACTCCAAGTCAGTCATGTGACTGGTGTGAGAACTCAAAATAGTTTATTTATCTTTAAAATCAAAATAGAGGAATATTTTTATTTCAATTCGCAATGCTTTTAAAAATGAGACTACCATAAGGCCTCTCGCACACACACACATGCAAACGCAGAATCGGAGGAGATTTCTCCTTATGATAGTCAAAGATGCTTGATACGCATTTAAAATAACATTTGATATTATTATTAGTGCATAGTGTAGAGGAAAATCATTTCGAAAATAAAGATATAAATCTTAGCCAGCTTAGACATTCCGCATTTATGCCTACTATAGCTACTATGTTCAATAGCAGGTTACCGCCACATTCCATAGCAGGTTATACAACTAATACCGTACAAGTCTCGTATTGTTTCTTTGGATTTCCAACAAATGGTCAGGCCAAGGAACTTCCCATTGCCATATGGAAACGCCTCTGGCTGGACGTCCCCGAGAACTTAACCAGCTCTCTGCCAACACAAGGCCGGGTTACCTTTATCACTAGGTAACTACTACACGAATATGCGTCCCTCGGTCCCATTGGACCTTTAACCGAGCGCTCGTCATCAACAACACCACACAGTAATAAATATAGTGTATCAACATGACTAAGTATCTGGGCTCCATACCATGATACCACCCTTTCCAGAAGGAAATGCACATACCCTAAAGGGAGCTACCCCTCATAACCTTGCCGCATCTTTCCTGTTTTGACCATTTCCGGGATGTGAGGCTCGACGAATTCACGTCCACAAAAACATACTTTATACAAAAGCCATGCTTTGGGTCAACAAATGATCAACACGATGATCACCAAGATAGACGATCAAATAAACGATCCTATCACAATAATCAACACAATGATCATTTCAGCATCACTCAGCATGTCACATTACCAAATTGGGAATATATCGCTGATAACATTCAACTACATAACCTCTGAGCTCGTACGTCTCAGAGAAGGGTGTTAAGCTAAATGAATAAATTCTTCGCCACCAACAGAAATATATTTGAAAGAAATCGGCTTTATATCTCAAATTGTAATGTCAGGCATACAATCCATACAAGTCTGTTCCGGGATCGAACAAAACCGAAGGCACTTACAAAGAAGTCCTTGCAATCCGGATATCCACAATCCTGATCGGATTCACCATCACATATGGAGAACTCTATACCGGAGCAACTCGGTGCAGAGTCAATCGACAGGTCATCCTATCGCTCTCGCAAATATCCGGTCTTCAACACCGATCTTCAAATGCAATTCACAACGACGTATCACATATTCGGAATGGGTTATACGACCCCATGGTCCTTTCCCGGTTAACCCGAATAGTGAGCGCTTATTCAAAAATAAGTGTGGCATTCAAATTCAAACAAATCACATCAAATACCCATTCAAAGGGAAATATTGATAGTCGGTTATTGAACTATCAATGGATATGCACAACATCACCAGTTCCAAATAATTTTCCAAATTATTTATTTTCCAAAATATCTTTACAAGATATAAATTTTCACACTTCAAAAATAAATCAACATTTATTTTCAAACAAATTCCCTTTCACATATAAATTCCATAATGAATTTATATTCCAAAATATTTATGCATATGATTTCAATTATTCATTTCAATTTATCTTCTAAAAGATAAATTCTCAAAACGTTTCATTTTACATTGGAAAAACATTTCCATACTTATTTATTCATAAGTAATTCACAAATCCATTCCATTTCAACACTTAGAAAATATTCATTATACTTAAATCGAAAATTAAGTATATATTTCATTCTTTAAGAAATCCTTCTCTTAAACATAATTATTTGGGCCAAAACGAATGTTACGTAAAACATCGTTACGACAACCCAAAATCACTAGTATAGGGATTCGAATTTAAAATAGATATATAAATCCCAATACTATTCAAAACATTTCCTTTCGGAAATCATTTACTATAACAACAGTGTTATAGTCCACCATTTCCTTTTATTTCTCGAAAACGTCTATTTCAACAATAAATGTTGAAATCTATGGTTTCGAATCTCAACACATTTTAAAACATCGTTAGATCGTTTTAATTCAATTTAAAACATCATATCTAAAACAATTTCTTTAACATATTATTCACTATTCAAAAACGTGAATATACTTCTTTAACAAATTCCATCCTTTCTATTCATTTCATTTCAAAGGATTATTCACAGTCAAAAACGTGAATATAACTCCATTTATAAGTTATAACAATTAACTTATCAAAATAAGTTGTTTGCGAATTTATAAAACAACGTTTATAAATTCCATTTCTATTTATTTATAAAAACTTCCTTTTTATAAATTCCTTTATTAACCTATTCCAGTTTATAACTCAATTATAAACTAAAAGTTCATATTATAAGTTAAATACTTATAATTTATTCGTTTACAAAAATCGTTCCTTTGAACTTCATAATTATAAATCTTATAACTTATAAGATTTGTTTATTTATCAAAACTCCATTCTTTCAATAACTTTATAAATTTTATAAACCTACTGTTTATAAAATTTCATTTATAACTTCACTGTTTATAATCCTGTAAATTTCATTCATTTACTAAATTCATCTTCACTTTATTCAAACACTTATAAAAACTCGTTTTATAATGTCTATATTTCAATTTATAAATGTCCATTTATAAATCTCTTAATATAAATAAATTTATATTATTCTTTAAAAACATCTTTAAATTCCTTTATAATTTCCCATTCTCTTGATTTATAAAATAATCAAATTTTATAAATCCTATATTTAAACTCTTTATAATAAATTCCAAAATCTCAATTTAAACTATTTTAAAAAATCATTAATCCATATTTCTCAAAAATCAGCTTTTAACTATATTTCACAAAAATCCATAATTTTATAACTTTTAAAATTATAACGTTTATTTATTTAAAATGGATCAATTCTAAAAATATAGTATATTTTCAAAAATCACTTTATAATCATTTTAAAATCCCAAAATCTGGGTCCAATGATGCTACACACCAAATAGTCAATCACGACTACAACGATCCATCATATATCGATATGATAATCCATCAAATGTTAAAATATCTGAAATAAATTAAAAACTGTTGAAGAATCCAGTTGGATGCCTCCAACCTGTTTCCTGCATTCACAAACATTAGCACAATACCAATTTCGCTCCAGTACGAAATTATCGCGGTATATGGGATTTAAAATATTATCCGCTCAATAACGGCGCAATAGGGTCTCATCCGCTAAACAAAAAATGCGGGGAATCAACAACTGCAATATATACATATGCCAATATATATATATATATTGATATTATATATAATACCAATTTCACTGTTTATGAAATATTCGCGGTATATGTTTTTAATAAATAACATCCGCTTACTAACGGCGTATAATGTCTATTTTAACAATCAATACATAACAATCATCATTCAAACATGCATTCAAATATTTTAAATCTAACTATTTAAAATAAAATCGAAACTGATTCGATTGAGTGAGAAGTTCTCACCTTGATTTTAATTTCGTTTTAGCGATTTATTTCGAATAAAATTAAACGTGCGTTTAATTTTACACGAAATTCTCACTAATTCCAAACGACTCCAAACTAACTCCATCGCATAGTGCTCGTCCATACGATTCCAACGCGACTGGTTTCGCGCATTTTCGACCTCGTATGAAAAAGTTACGAATTTTACAAGTTTGTACACGATTTTATAATTATAATCACAACATTATTAAAATTTATAAACTACAACAACAATCATCACCGTCAGATCCCAGGCCAAGCAATCACGGCCGTGCATCACCTCCATCTCCCTCACGCGCAAGCTACAGACATTATCATACATAGCCGAACCCAATAGCTCGATTCTAGGGTTAATTATCACGGCCACCACATCGCGTTTGAAGGTGATCAGCTAGTTGCGCCTCGAAGCTCGAAGCTAGCTCCACACTCGGCTCCAATTTGGTGAAGCTCGGTCATCCATGCGTCTCGAAAACTGCGCGCGACTTCCGGTCGTTCAAACTCGATTTCCCATCAATCCGCTTCATTAAATACAATCTCCACCGTTGGATGTGGAGTACTCGGAGTGCTCTACGTTTTGTTAGTTGGAAATTTTTGGTAAATGTAGATGGATGAGGAGATAAACGAGGGGGAAGAGTGGAGCATTTCGGCCGTTCGTGGCATATGGGGGCGGCGGCCTGAATTAGGGTTGATTTTATATTTTTTTTTAATGAAGGGGTGGGGTGTATTTATAGAGAAAAATCGAACACTATTCATCCGGAAATTCCGAACTCCGATTTACGCGCCGTAACCAGCGTTTCTAAGGTTTACCCCGCGTTCCGGACACAATGGAATAGGTTTCGAAAGCTAATTCGGACATCTGTGCGAGTTATGGGTACAAACGCTCAATTTAAATTAAACCGATTTAAATCGATTTCTAGACGTTTTAATTTGTACCGGACAAACGGTAAATCCAATTGACTTGAAATTTGAAACCTTACAATAATATCACATTACGGATCCGATGAAACTGGTTTCGTCGATATCCGAGACTTTTTGAAAAATGGCTATTTTAACTCGCCAAATTAAAATTAAAAATAATTCGATGCGTTTCGAGCTGCCACGATCAAACGATAACTCCGATTGACACGAAATTTGAAATCCGGCAATAACTAACTATTACGGATCCAATGAAACTGGTTTCGTTCAATTCTGAGACTGTTCAAAAATTGACTATTTTCACTAGTCGATTTAAATATTAAAATATTCAATTTTCACAAATTAACTTTTAATTCGATTTTAAAAGTTCTAAAATATCGTTCTAACTCCAACATGATAAAATAAAATTTTACAAATCATTTTCAATCATATTTAACTCAATTTTTTCAATTATTTCCGTAATTTAACATATTAAATTATTGATTTAATTATTCAATTAAATCCAAAAATTCAAATAAAAATTTATTCGACTTATAAATTCACTTATAAATATTTAAAATTAATTAAATATTCAAATTTTAATTTAATAAAAATTCTGGGTCGTTACAAACTTTCTAAATTTTCACAAAATTTTTTTAACTCCCTAAATTTTTGAAAAATTTCGCCAGCATCTCCTTTGCGCAGCTAGCTCGGTACGACCACAAAATGCCACCACGGGCCTCCATATTTCAAAAAGAAAACGAAAAGCCAAGTGGCTGGACAACAAAATCATCAGACTGAAATTCAAATACATACCTCTTTGTCGAGCAATTTAAATTATCTTCGAAATCAAAATCCCTATTTCATTTTCCTTTATAACACCTGTATACAATTTAACAACCATATCCAATTTCAACATTTAAAAATAATTTTGTACATTCCATTACAAAGTTTCAACATTTAATTCATTCAAATTCGTACGATGTATTTACATCATTCCTATGCAATATCAAATTCGATCGTTCACCCGATCACACAATTTCACTTCCGAACTTGTATCGTCCACCCGACTTCCTAGTGCGGACTCAGATCTGGTTTCTTTATCAGATACTGTCTTTCTCCTGCATAGCCGTATACTATGATAGAGAATTTCCAGAATCAACCAAAAATCCATGTTTATGTTTGCCGTCGAAAATCGGGTGAAAAATCCCAACTCGGATCGATATAACTATCTTGAAATTCTATGCTCGAATTCTGCATCAAATCACTATGCGAATAAAATAATATACATATATCCTACGTATTTATCCCAAATTAATTATTAGATATATCAATTTTTCTTTCCTTTTATCTACATCGATTTTTTTATTCACTTATTCACAATTACCATTTCACAACTTCCACTTTATCCTTCATTCAATTATTAACTTGTATATTTCCGATATCAAATTTACTTAAGAATTTCACTCTCCACTTCTTAAGTTCAATACAAGTATTTTACATACTTCCCACATTTATTTTCAGTTTGCCACTTCGGTTAATATCTACTTATATTCAAATCGGATTTCAATTTCCATATGAATTCAATTTACTTACAAATTCGAAACGGATTTCAATCACTTAGTTTTCAATTTTTTGCTTGCATTTCAATTTCATTCGAATTCTTATCACTATTTTATTTGACTCAAATATTTCTTTATTCAAATTAATCCAAGTAAAATTGAGTTTCAATTTGAATTTTTTCTAAGTCCTCATACTTATTTATTATCCCATAAACGTTTTAGTAAGATTCAAAAGTCTTTCCAACATTTCAAAATTATTTTTGAAATCAATTCAAAGTATATTTTGAATTTCCCAAAACCAACCCTGGCTTTCCAAACAACTTTATTTTAAATATTTTTGCAGCAATTCCTCTTCTGGAAACTCGGAAATGAACAACGATGATGCTGCAATCATCACCGTAGTTATTTTTCAACGACTGAAAAAAGTTTAGTGCTTTCATCCCTTCAAAACATTTTTTTCAAAAACCTTTGAAAACCATTTCCAAACTCAAAAGGGATTTAATTTCCAAATTTTTCCAAATTTCAAATCCTTCCAAAACACTTCTCTGGAATTTTATTTCAAATTGTAAATCACATTTACAATTTATATTTACAAATCCCATTTGTATATAAATATTTTCTTAACCTTTGGCTATATTTCAATTTCTTATTCAGTAACTATGATAATAATTACATATTATCACTTCCTAACTACCAAACAACCGTGTACTATAAAAATTTATGAAAAATTATTTCCTTTATATACAAATATAATTTTGGTAAAATTGTTCCATTTACCCTATTTGAAAACAATACTGTGTCAGTTTATCATGTTTAAGAGTTTAGAAACCCCTATCGATACAGTTTGCCAAACTGCTCTGACCATAATTTATAAACGATCAACCGATAAGTCAACACAATACAAAACAATTTTGTATTCACTAATAAATACGCGCTTATATTTATTATTACACTCAAATTCATTCTAGAGTACTACTGACTCTATCTCTAATGAGTATTCTCTACCAGAGCCAAGGTTGTCGCTTAACAAATGCTCTGATACCAAATTTGTAACAACCCAATTTTTCGACGCCCGAAAGTTGACATTGACACGTCCACTGTATCCAATGCTGCATAGTCAAATCTCGAAAAATCGAATCATTAGGGTTTAAGAAGAAGAAGATAGAAGAAGATAGAAGAAGAAACAGAAACAATAATAGAATCTCACATTTCGCAGCAGAACAAAATATAATAGATAAATGAATAATCTTTAAAACAAAGAACCATATATGTTATTACAACACAACATTAGAGTTTACAATGACACCATTCAACACTAGGCGTTTACAACAACTAATCCATATTAAAACTGAACTTGTAACTATCCTAACGCAGTGGATAATACATAGTATAATGATACGACTCGCCATCAAGCTTGTCTTCTGATCTCCACAACAACTTTTTTTTTACTTTGCTCCAGAATAATGATAACCAAACTCTAGGCTGTCCGTGTGGAAAATTATGGGTACCCAGAGTTTAGAAAGGGAACAATGAACTCCGGTTCAGTCATGAGACTAGTGTGAGATCTTAAAAATAGTTATTTTTACAAAGAAAATAACAAGAAATTTGCTATGCTTTTGGAAAATGAAATTACCATAAGGCCTCCCGCCATACACACAATGCAAACGCATAATTGGAGGAGATTTCTCCTTATGATAGTCAAACATGCTTGATATGCAAAATCCTTTTTAATATTATCATTAGTGCATAGTGTGGAAAACATTTTGAAAGTATAATATTAATCTTAGCCAGCATAAAACCATTATTGTATGCCTACTATAGCTACCATCTAAACAGTGGGGTGCCACCATAAGTAAATGGCAGGTTATACAACTAAAATCGTACAAGGCGCTTATTGTAGATTGGATTTCCAACAAATGGTCAGTCTAAGGAACTTCCTACTGCTACATAGGTACGCCTCTGGAGGGACGTCTCGAGAACTTAACCAGCTCACAAGGCCGGGTTACCTCAGTAACTAGGTAACTACTACACGAGTATGCCATCCCCCGGTCGTTTGCGACCTTTATCCGAGGATCCTCAACCACAAAGCAACAACCACAAAGTATAATAAATTTGCAGTAGCCACATAGGTTAAATATCTGGGCTTCATACCATGATACCACCCTTTTCCAGAAGGAAATGACATACCCTCAGGGGGTGCTACTTCCAAATAACCTTGCCGCATCTTTCATGTTTCGACCATTTTTGGGGTGTGAGGTCCGACGAAGTCTCGTCCATAAAGCTACACTTTTCAAAAAGCCATTCTTCGATCAACAAATGATCAGCAGCACTTCGTATACCACATTACCAAATTGGGAATATATCACCAGTAACCATCAACTACATAACCTCTGAGCTTGTACGTCTCAGAGAAGGGTGTTATGCTAAGAGAATAAATTCTCCATCACCAGCAGAAATGTATTTCATAGAAACTAGCTTTACATCTCAAAGTGTAACGTCAGACACACATCCATACAAGTCCGTTCTGGGATCGAACGGAACCGCGCACTTCAAAGAAGCCCTTGCAAATCTGGATATTCACAAATCACGTCCGGAATCCCTGTCACAAAGGGTGATAAAATCTCTATATCGAAGCAAACCGGTGCAGAGACATTCGACAGGTAATCCTTTCGCTTTCGAAAATACCCGGTCTTCAACACCATCTTCAAATGCTATCCCATTTCATCGTATCATTATTCGGAATGGCTTTTATGACACAAAGTCCTCTCCTGGCTAATCCGAATAATGAGCGCTTTTTTTTAAAATAAGTGTTACATTTAGATTTCAAACAAATCACAACAGATTTCCACTTTGATCTTTTAAACAAAAGATCCATCACAATCACAAAGGTTCGATGTGGTTTTCGAATATCCATTTGGAATCCGACCCCCGGTCGCATTGAAATTCAAATGTCGTTTAAAAGTCAATATTGATAGTTGGCTATTTAACTGTCAATCAACATTCACAACAACCACTGGATTTCAAATAATTTTCCACCAATTATTATTTTCAAAATATCTTCGTAAGATATAATTTTAACACTTCAACTATTTGAAAACAATTTTCAAATCACCTTTTACCTTTTAATCTTTTGAAAAAAAATTCAAATCACTTTTCACACTTCAATCCTTTAAAAACAAATTTCAGATCACCTTTCTTACGTGGAATAAATTTCCAAATATTTATTTAATTCCATTGAAAATTTGTCGAGTTCAAATACTTTAAAAATAATTTAAAATATTTATCCAAAATATACATGGAAACATTTAAGATAAAATCATTTTAAAACGCTCGCTTAAATATTGGTTATGAAAATATTATACTAATATCTCATATAAAAATTCAAGTCCAAACTAATTTTAAAATAAAATTAATAGATAGGATATAACTATTTAAATATCCATTTTCAAAAACAAATATCAATTAAAACTTTAAATAAAAAATTCTATAATAAATTAAAATAAATCTTTACTTCAAAGATTTTGCAAATAACCTAAGTAAATAATTTCTCTAAAATATTTTGTCCCTAAAACCATCTTTACAACTTCAATTTATATTTACAAACTATATTGAAAACATACTCGGCTTTCCACGGAAAGTACACCTTCCTCTCTAAAATGGTTCATTCAAATCAATTTATAAATCTTTCTAGATTTATTTTAAATTTACGTTCCAAATCCGTAAATTCCTTTCCACTCTTTTTAAAAATTAAACAATCTTTATTTTTAAAATAAATTTCCCTTTTCATTTTAAATTCCCATTATGAATTTGAAAATTTCCAATATCCACCGATATACGATTTTTAAATCGATTTTCAAATATTCATTTTCAAAAACCAAATCAAATTCCAAATTGATTTTCAAAACATTTATTTCAAACACCAAATCGAATTTTATTCAAACACCAAATCAATTTTCATATTGATTTTCCAAAGGTTTTTTTAACACCAAATCAATTTCCGGATTTATTTTTAAATAAATTCCTTTATCTCTTCCAAAATAATTAAAATCCGTATTTCAAATAAATTCTTCACCTTTTAGTAATATTACTCGAAATACATTTATTAAGCCTTTTTCCCATATATTGGAATTTTATTCAATAGGATTAAAAAATAAAACTTTACCCTTTTTAAAATTCCTTTTTTTAAATTTATCCAATTTTCAAAACAATTTTTACTATAAATTTCAACTTGAATTTCAAAAAAAATCCAATTTTATTTATTTTTGGTATCCTACGATACCAAAAATATATTCGGCTAAACTATAGCCTTCAACGATTTCAATCATAAATATAATCACACACAGATTATAAATAATCAACACACAACATTGAAAAAATTCAAATATTTGAGGAATACAGTTGGATCCCTCCAACCCGTTTCTTCGCATCCATAGATGTTAGCACAACAATTAAATACCAATTCTACTTCATGGTGGAATATCGCGGTATATGGGGTTTTATATGATTTCATCCGCTATTATGCGGCGCATAGGGTCTCATCCGCTATATAATGTGGGAAATCAATCACTCCAAATACATATATAATACCATCTCCGCCACCAACAGTATTTGACAGAAACTAGCTTTACATCTCAAAGTGTAACGTCAAACACACATCCATGCAAGTCCGTTCCGGGATCGAACGGAATTAAATGCACTTCAAAGAAGCCTTTGCAAATCCGGATATTCATAAATCACGTCTGGAATCCCCATCACAAAGGGTGATAAAATGTCTATACCGAAGCAACGTGGTGAAGAGACATTCGATAGGTAATCCTTTCGCTTTCGAAAATACCCGGTCTTCAACACCATCTTCAAATGCAATCCCATTTTGTCGTATCATTATTCGGAATGGGTTTATAACACAAAGTTCTCTTCCGGCTAATCCAAATAACGAGTGCTTATTTTAAAAATATGTGTTACATTCAGATTTCAATCAAATCACAAAAAATTTCCAATTTGAACTTTTAAACAAAAGATCCATCACAATCACAAAGGTTTGATGTGGTTTCGAATATCTATTTGGAATCCGACCCCCGGTCGCATCGAAATTCAAACGCCGTTTAAAAGTCAATATTAATAGTCTGTTATTTAAGTATCAATCAACATTCACAACAATCACTGGATTTCAAATAATTTTCCCCCAATTATTATTTTCAAAATATCTTCGCAAGATATAATTTTAACATTTCAACTATTTGAAAACAAATTTCAAATCACTTTTCACCTTACAATCTTTTGAAAACAAATTTCAAATCACTTTTCACACTTCAATCATTTGTAAACAAATTTCAGATCACCTTTCTTACATGGAAAGATTTATTTAATTCCACTGAAAATTTATCGAGTTCAAATACTTTAAAAATAATTTAAAATACTTATCCAAAATATAATTGAAAACATTTAAGATAAAATCATTTTAAAATGCTTGCTTAAATATTAGTTATGAAAATATTATACTAATATCTCATATAAAAATTCAAGTCCAAACTAATTTTAAAATAAAATTAATAGATATGATATAACTATTTAAATATCCATTTTCTCAAACAAATATCAATTAAAACTTCAAATAAACACTTCTATAATAAATTAAAATAAATCTTTACTTTAAATATTTTCTAAATAACCTAAGTAAATAATTTCTCCAAAATATTCTTTCCTCAAAACCATCTTTACAACTTCAATTTATATTTATAAACTATATTGAAAACATACTCAGCTTTCCAGGGAAAGTACACCTTCTGTTCTAAAATGTTTCATTCAAATCAATTTATAAATCTTTCCGCATTTATTTTAAATTTATGTTCCAAATCCGTAAATTCCTTTCCACATTTTTTAAAAATAAAACAATCTTTATTTTTAAAATTAATTTCCCTTTTCATTTTAAATTCCCATTGTGAATTTTAATTTTTCGAATATCCACTGATATATGATTTTTAAATCGATTTTCAAATATTCATTTTCAAACACCAAATCAAATTCTAAATTTATTTTTCAAACATTTATTTCAAACACTAAATCGATTTTTATTCAAACATCAAAACAATTTTCATATTGATTTTCTAAAGTTTTATTTTTTTAACACCAAATCAATTTTCGAATTTATTTTTAAAATAAATTCCTTTATCTCTTTCGAAATATTTGAAACCCGTATTTTAAATAAATTCTTCAACCTTTTAGTGATATGACTCAAAATCCATTTATTAATCCTTTTTCCCTTATTTTGAAATTTTATTCAATAGGATTGCAAAAATAAAATTTTATCCTTTTTAAAATTCCTCTTTTAAATTTATCCAATTTTCAAAAATAAATTTTACTATAAATTTTAAACTTGAATTTCAAAAAAAACCCAATTTTATTTATTTTTGGTATCCTATGATACCAAAAATATATTCGACTAAACTATAGCCTTCAACGATTTCAATCACAAATATAATCACACGTAGATTATAAATAACCAACACACAATGTTAAAACAAATTCAAATATTTAAGGAATCTAGTTGGATCCCTCCAACCTGTTTCTCGGCATCCATAGATTTTAGCACAATAATACAATACCAATTCCACTTCGAGGTGGAATATCGCGGTATATGGGTTTGGTATAATATCATCCGCTATTATGCGGCGCATAGGGTCTAATTTAATGTAACTGATAACAATTTATCATCCAAGCACACACCAACAATTTTAAATTTAACTATTTAAAATTAAACTGGAAATTCCATTTGAGTGAGAAGATCACACCTTTTATTTGCAATCCATTTCCAATCTCGATTTGTCTTCCTCACAGTATTAGACCTTGTATAAACATTTATATGATTTTTATTAATATTCGGATAAATTGAACCATTAAATCCTCAATTAATATTTTACTTAACAAATGATTTTATTTTATTTTTAACTAATTTTTTTAAAGTTAAACTAGTTTTTTTCTCTTTTTGAAACTACGCAAAATCAGGAACTTAATTTATTGGTTCAATAAATCAAATTTTTTTATATAACTTTTTAAAATCTTTCTGTATGAATTTTCTGTCTTCCTACAATTAAAATGGGCATGCATATATATACATTTTTAACCATTGCAAATAGTCGTATAATCTTGACTTTACTGTATAAAAATTCCTATTTCTACATAAATATTGTAATTTCCAAATCTCTATGTATATATATAAGATTTAAATTAATTTAAAACTCAAATCCGATATATACCTCACTGTTGCTTGCGAAACCCAGCCAATCGCCGCCGCTTCGAACGCCTCGCCGCCCAACGCTCGATCACGTTGCCCGGGCCTCGACAAATTTCTCACGAACGAGCCCTTATAGTCCAAGTCGAAATCGACAATGCATTTCACGAACGTGACCTCGAGTTCCATCCTGAGCACGCGCGTGCCACCATACCTTGAGCTCCTGCCATCGTAGCCTCGTCGAAACCCATTTCGACGCAACCCTAGCTTTGCTGTCAATAACATGCGACATGCTCCAATCAATGCGCCATCGAGGCCGAGTTTTAGATCGCCCTTGATTTCAAACGATTTTTTCCTTTTTCTTTTCGGTTCGATCAACGACATCTAACTGGCGACTATTGATATTTGATTTGCGAAACTGGAAGGCGGCCATATTTTCGAATTATATGAACGAGGGAGAAAGGGAAGGAATTTGATTTAAGTTCGAAGAGATGATGGAAATTTCACTTTACAGGTAGATAGGAAAGTATAATTTCGATTTTATTTACTGCTCTCCCTTTTTTATAAGCGACGTGTGTTGAAATTTTTATAGAAAAAACATGTGGTTGAAACTTTCTATACTTGTTGCAAAGGTTTGCACTGTAATTATATATATGTATATTATTTATATTCAAAAATTCAAATTCAATTTAAATCATTTCAGTTTCGCAACTCTCAATCTTGATTTCCAATTGAGGCAGGCCGCCAGTCATTTATAATGTTTAACCCCTATTTCGAACACAATGGAAAAGGTTCTGAGTCCAAATTCGATCATATAGAGAAGATAGCTTTTTAGACCCAGATATTAAATTGAATTTCGATAAAATTTTCAGCGTGTTTTCTTATCGTACGGCCAAACGATTACTCCAAATGCTAACAAATTGAAATCCGATATTAATACAATTTTATGGATCCAACAGAACTAGTTTCTTCGAATTCTGAGACTGTTCCTCGGAAGGCTATTTTTATATATCGATTTAAGCGATATAAATTTCAAAACTGAACAAAACATTTTCAAATCCAATTCTGAAGCCTCCATTAACTCCCGTATTATCAATTTGAATTTTCTAAGCCATCAAATTATTTTTAACAAGCTTAAAATTGAAGATTCAAAATTTACACAAAGTTCTATAATTAAATTCGACGGTTAAATTGCCAAATTCATTCTGATATTTGAAATTCAAGTTAAATTAACTTTCAAACATTTAAAATCAATTATATATTTCTATTTCAACCGTTAAAAATTCTGGGTCATCACAATTCAATTATCATATTTAAAAACCACTCAATCCATACACACAAAAAGGTCAAATTTAAGTTATACGTAAATTAAATGAAGAAGAAGCCCTATTCTAACGAGAATTCTTAATGACATGATACTTTTGATTGGGACAATAAGGATAAAGAAGGAAAAAGTTTCCCTTTTGTTCAACGAGATTCTCATCTCGGTTATAGAAAACTTCCCCAATGCATTGAACCTTTTCATCCTCCTCCATATACTGTTCCTCATCTTCTTCTTCTTCCTCTTCTTCTTTATTTAATTTTTCATCTGTTTCCATAGGAGTTGGTTTACCGCCGATATTTGCTATACCAAAATTTTTAACTAAGTCTTTAGCGTATTTTTCTTGACTAATAAAAATTCCATTACTTAGTTCTTTAATTTGTAATCCTATAAAATAATTAAATTTTTCCATATGTCTCATTTCAAACTCCTTAGTCGTTAATTCTGGAAATTCTTTATTTATATTTACGTTAGTAGATCTAAAAATAATATCATCTACGTATATTTGTATTAACTGTATATCATTTTTGTTTCTTTTAATAAAGAGAGTAATATCTACTTTTTCTATCTCAAAATTTGATTGTAATAAATAGGATTTAAGTTTAGCATACCAAGCTCTGGGTGCCTGTTTTAGACAATATAAAGCTTTCTTTAATTTGTAAACTCGATTTGTTCATTTTTCATCTTCGAAAAGTGGGATTTGTTCTACATATACATCTTCTTTAACGAATCCATTCAAATATGAACTTTTAACATCCACTTGATCTAATTTGAAATTACTACGGTTAGCGAAAGCAAGTAAGCTTTTTATAGCCTCTAATCTTGCTACAAGTACAAAGGTTTCATCAGAGTCCTTACCCTCCTCTTAACAATAACTTTGTGCAACCAATGAGCTTTATTTCTTACAACCACTCCTTGTTCTTTCATTTTATTCCCATATACCCATTTAGTGCCTCTAATCATTGGACCATGGGACTAATTCCCATACATCACTTCTAGTGAACTGGTTCAATTCTTCTTGCATAGCAAGAATCCATGAATCAACAGTTGATCTACCTTTGCATTTTTATGTTTAATGGTTGAAATGAAAGCTACATTACTCATTTTGTTTAATTGGTTTCTAGTTTTAACAACAGATTCAATATTACCAAGTATATTTTCTATAGGATGATCTATTAAGTATCTGGTTCTTTTATTTGGATATAAATTTTCATTATATTATAAGTTTCAATGTTCTCGTTACTTTCAATTTCATTATCAATGTTTTCTTATTCATCAATATTTTAGTTATGAATTTTGAAATTTTCATCAAATGAGATATGTAATGTCTCTTCAATAGTATTATTTGTAGTATTAAAAAATCTATAAGTTTTACAGAATATCCAATAAAATTCCTTTATCCGATGTAGCATCAAATTTATCTAAATTATCTTGATTATTTAAAATAAAACATTACTACCAAAAACTCCAAAATATGATTCTTTAGGTTTCTTATTATAAAATAGTTCATAAGGAATTTCTTAGTTAATGGTCTTGTTAAAATTCTATTTAGTATATAACATGCAGTACCAACTGCCTCAGCCTAAAATTCTTAGCATAATTCCAGTGCACTCTTGAATTGTTCTATTTTTACATTCTGCTACTCCAATTTGTTGTCATGTTCTTGGAAATAAAAAAATTATGGGTTATACCTTTCTTATTACAAAAATTATAAAAAATTTCTTTTTTCAATTCTCCACTATGATCACTTCAAATAGTTTTTCTTATGGACATATGATTTTGAGTTCGTTTAACAAAGATTTTAAACATCTCAAATCATCACTTTTAAGTTTTGAGAACATCATCCACGTAAACCTATAAAATTCATCTATGATTATAAATACATATCTAATATGATTTATAGATTGTATTTGAGAGGGACCAAAAAGATCTAAATGAAGAAGTTTAAGAAGATGAGAAGTAGAAATCATATTTTTGATTTAAATGAACTTTTTCTAAATTTACCTTATTGACATACATCGCATAGATTATAAATTTTGGAGTTCATTTTGGAAAACCTCTAGCTAAATCATTTTCGGCAATCTTAGAAATAAGTCTGTAATTCAAATGCCCAAATCTTTTATGCCAAATCTAAGGGTCACTTGTTTTGGCCAAAAGACATAAGTTATCATTTAATATTTTCATACTTAATATAAATGTATTGTTCCCTAATACGTTCAATAATAATGTTTGACGCATTACCTTCAGTGCGACATTTATATTTTTCAAATTTAATTTTAAGATCTTTATCATACAACTGACTAATACTTAATAAATTATATTTTAAACTGCTAACAGAAAAAACATTGGAAATACTAGGTGTTTTAGAATTACCGATATTGTTGATGCCAATCACATATCCTTTAGAATTATCACCAAAATTGACTGGTCGTCCATCTTTGTAAACTATATCTTTTAGAATCTCTGGATTTCCAATCATGTTCCTTGAACAACCACTTTCAAATATTATTTATCCTTTTTGATCTGTAGTGTATGATTATCAGATGTTTGTTCATCAAAAGCCTGTAACACATCTGTTCTTGCAATTTATTCCTTTTCAATAGATCATGTGACTTTTCATAATGAGTAGGTGCAAATCTATAAAATATTGTAAAGATGATTTTACAAATTATTCTTTCGAAAATAGTGTTAAAAATATTATTAAAGAATGCCATTAAAACTTTAAAAAATTCAATTTATGAATACTTTGAAAACCAACGCCCTAGTACCATGTGTAAGATTGCGGAATAGGGATCTTCAGGCTAAATTAACACTAGAGGGGGGTGAATGGTGTTTTCTCATTTATATGAATCCTTTTGAAATCTTTTGAAATTATATTTAGAATAATGAGACTAACAATCATAGAATCAAAGCACAGATAAACAGTAAATGCAGTAAAAGTAAAAGGAAAGAACAAACCAATATTTTATACTAGTTTGGAGTTACCCTACATCCAATACCATATAATTCCTTGTATTGATGTTCTTTCAACTAGTAAATGCAAATATAATCTCCTTTTCAAGGCTATAAGACATACCCTCCAGAATCCCGACCATTGGGCAGAGCGCTTGATTTCAGGGCAATAGGCACACCTACTAGATTTCTAGGCTATTAAGCACACCCAATTGATTTCATTGACTACAATCACACCCACAAGTATATCGGTTTAATTTGATAAAGACTTACAAACTAAGAACTTCAATCTTGATGAAAAATGATCTTATAATCCTTGAATTGCACTTAGATCTTGATTGGAGTGAAAGAGATGATAGAAATCAGAGAGAAAATGATAGAGAATCAAACTAATGGTGATTGAGTTTGATTCTGGCTGAAACTCGATAGAGTATGTTTATATTTTGTTTAGAAAATGAAAGAGAAGAAGGAGGAAAGAAGAACAATGAAAAATGATTAAACACATGTATTTATAGAGAAATAACGGTCATGTTTATTCGTGAAGAGACATGACGAATAGATACTTCTTTTGAAAATTGAATTTTGAAATTCACGGCTACTATTTCAACATATAGGGTTAGATTATGTCGACATACTCTTTGTAATTTTGAAAGACACTTTAAAATATTATTTTGAAAATGTATTGTTTTGTGAAATAATTTTATACTTTGTAAGTATGTTTAAATATAATATATATACATTATAATCATAATAAAACTTAAGTAAAACTATATGATAAGAATTTTGAAAAATAAACTAATATAAATCAAAATATAGTGAAAACAATAACTTGGAAAAATATTAGAAACTAAAATAATATGTGTAAGAATTTTAAAAAATATTAAAATCTATTTCGAAAAGAACATTAAAAAAACAAAACATTTTAAATCTATTTTAAAACTTAAAATAGAGAGAGAGAGAGAGTAATAAAGTACAATTAGAATTTTAACAAATATTCTAGACTCTATAGCTTATCTGGAATATCTTAGAATCTTAAACTCATAAATACTCATGGGTCTTCATTTTTGAATCTCTATATCAACATCTTTAGCTCTTAAAACTTTACTTGATACTGTACAGTCTTCTTATATCAACACCTGTCTAATATCATGCACCATATACTATATACCTTGATAAAACATTAATATTTATATTTTGTATGATTTCCTAAGGTTGTTGTCATCAAAACTAAATCCTTAGGAATTAACATGGCCTACACAATGGGTTAATCAGTGAGCACCTTGATAGGGTGAGACTTGAAGTAATGCCTTAATTTTTGAGATGCAATAAGCAGACTATAAGCCAATTCCTCTAACTTTAATCACCTAATCTCAATCCCAGTGAAGTGTTTGTTGATGTAGTATACTAGACTTTGCATACTAGCTTCCTTCTACGCTAAAAATACACTTAAAGCATGGGCTGACATAGCTACGTACATGTACAAATATCCATGGATAGGATGGGTGGATTCTGTAAATTCACCTTTAAGTTCACAAATGCTGCTAGACACTGATCGACCCATTCAAACTTACCTTTTTCCTTCTTTAGTGCTTTAAAGAACACAGACATTTGTCTATGACCATTAAGATAAACCGATTTAGCATCGCCACCTTCCCATTCAAGCTTTACATGCCCCTTCAAGTTTAGGGAATTTTATGTCCGTTTATGCCAAAATTTGTTATCGGTTTGCCTCTTTTCCTCTAATATGAACAACAAATCCAAGAAGTTTACCGAAAACGACCTTAGAATAACATTTCAAGGTTTCAACCTCAACCCATATTTCCTTAGAACTAGGAATATCTCATCCAGATGGTTAATATAATCCTTCGCCTTTCTATAGTTTACAACCATATCATTGGAATATCTCATCCAAATGGTCAATGTAATCGCCTCTTTAAATTTTGTAACCATATCATCTATGTTTACTTCCATATTTTGTCTGATCTAATTAGTAAACATCTTATTAACCCAGCATTGATACGTGGCTCCAACGTTCTATAAGCTGAAGGGCACATGTTAAACCCTATACTGTGGAGTACTTTAATATGGAAAATTGAATTAAAAATAATAAGAATTCATTAAGTGATGATTAAACAATTTTAATTTAAAGAATTACTTTAGGGAGATTTGATTAATTGAAGCTGTCTAGAGCCAGCATTCCCCTATAGGCTCTTCTAGTTTGGTTTGAGGTGTGAGGCTTCACCGGTTGAGGATAACTAGCTACTCGATGATTAAGGAGCTTTGAGTGAAGTGAGGCCGACAAGAAAGCAAGCCTCTTTAAGGTAAGTTTAGGAGTGATGAGCGAAAATCCCTGGCCTGGTCGGTTAAAGAGAATGGGGTGCATACAT
The DNA here is from genome assembly GCA_030765085.1 of Allium cepa. Taxonomy (NCBI): domain Eukaryota; kingdom Viridiplantae; phylum Streptophyta; class Magnoliopsida; order Asparagales; family Amaryllidaceae; genus Allium; species Allium cepa. The sequence continues at coordinate 627,682,646 of CM060939.1, forward strand.
GCATTTAACTCAACATGTCTGATGCGAGATAATGCTAGTTTGCTACCAGAGTATAGGTTTGTTACTTGCCGTACAAACTCATCCTCACCTGATTTATTGCTAAAAATGTGTGGGATACTTTAAAAGATTAATTAAACAGACCAAGGGTAATTAGAAAAAATAAATTTTTCCATAGATACATAAATGAATAAATTTGAATTTTGAATGAAGAAGATTTTATATTAAGGACAATAAATTAATGAGATTAGGCAATATGGGGTTTTAGCGCAAGCTAAAATAATTAATATATATGCCTTCGAACATTTCATTCTCTCCATCCATTCTTACTTCATTTTCAATATAAAGGCCAACCACCATTTTCAAAAGAAAGAAGAGGAAATCAAAACTCAAGATTAAAGCCTTCATCTTTAAGGAAAAAGAGAAGATTTTACACAAGATTTTCTTATCTAGGTGAGAAACACTCGCTCTAATTACCTCCAAAATTGTTTGGATTTGGATTTGATGTGGTTTTAATTATATAAATGTTGATGAAAATGTTTTCAATGATAATGCATGTTTTATTTATGTTGGGATTTAAATGTTATGATTTGAGACATATTTTAGGGTAAAAAAATAATTTAATCTTACCGAGGTGGTTTTAGTTTCGTAATTTTTGAATGATGAAATAATTTATTATGGTTTTTGAAGTGGGAAATATGCAATTTTAGGTATAAACTACTATTTAGAAGTAATAAAATAAGATGTTTTGATCTATCTTTTTATCATAGGAAGTAAACGATGTCTTTGAATTTTGGTAAATTTTTGGAAGTTTTCTCATTTATTTTCGAATTGTTATGAAGTAAATGGAAAGGAAAAATATACTTTAATTAGGATAAATGTTAATTAAGGATAAATTAGTGGGGCGTTGTTTTAGTTTACGATTAGAGAGTATTGTTACAAAATGAAATTAACCAATGGATAAATGACAAAGGTATAGATTTGATCAAATGTTATTACTTTATTAAGTAAAATACTAGTTTCCAATTCAACCATAATTTTACCACTTGTAACTTATGATAGCTTTTAAAGTACATGCACGATAGCATTTAGTTGGACGCACGATAGCATTTATGAAGTTCAATAGTTGTGCTATGATAGTGTGAGACACTTGATAGATTTAGTGCATGATAGTTTAAGATGAGCGATAGCTTTAAGGTGAGATAGATTTGGAGGTGCAATAGCTTGAGATACATGATAGATTTTGATGTGATAGCCTTAAGGCGCAACATTTCTGGAGGGACAATTGCTTTGGAGGTGTTATAGTATTGGATAATTGCTATCTTTGAAGATGCATTAGCTTAGCCTTAAGCATAAAATATCTATGTGATCGATGGCTGTATATGAGGGATGTGATAGCTTCGGAAAGTTAGAGCTCGATGGCCATTGAATTAGACATGCAATAGCTAGGGGTGCTTAAATTTTTAAGTAAAATAAGTGAATATTCAGTAGCAATTTGGAAGCCAGTTTCCAAAACGTTAACTAGGAATTTCACAAGGATGAAACTAAAATAAAAATAATAAGTGCAGTGTAGAAACTTTTTTAAGATTACAAGCATGAGGAAGCTAAGAAATGATTGTTGCATCATTTACTAAAAAGGATAAAAATGTTTTATCCAAATAATGAAAGATTTGATCTACATTAAGATCTGAATAAGTGTAAGGTACACAATCCGTGAATGAAAGAAATGGATTAAACACCAAGATAATAAAATATGACAACTCATGGAGTTATTGAATGGCTGGGTGCCAAAACTAATGATGTCTAAAAATTCAATGGTATATGGTAGGGTGCCAAGACTTGGGAAGTCTATGGTCAATTCAAAATTTTGACCCTAGGGAGAGTAATAACATGATACATTTTAATGAATAAGCCGCCAACAAGAAATGAAAGTGTTTTTGGGACTAGGACAGGAGATTGATGCTTAGTAAGGACGCAATTATAATACATTCAGGATGCTTATATTCAGCCTCCTATGAGAGTTAGGTTGGCTCTTGTCTAGGTGGCTCCTATAGTGAAATGAGTTGCCAATTCATCGGTGACATTGTTCAAGCAAACACAAAACTAGTGACGAAAAGGCCTAAGGAGGTAATCACTAAATAAAGTTAATGATAACTTTAACACTGACACTTATATAATATGTGATGCTTGGGAATATGTATGATGATTGTATGACATGGAACATAAAATGTGATAAGTATAGGGCATACTTAATCGAAAAAATAAATATGACATGGTTCATAATTAGGTGATAAGTATAAGGTGTACTTATGTTTGAATTGATACAATGTTCTCATATTATGGTTTATTACATGATATGATGTAATTATTATTAATGGATTTGTGAGAGGAAACCTTGTTATTTAGCGGCGTAGTCTCAGTATATGATATGTTTAGGGTAAATTATTATTCACAATAGGCTTTATGTCTAACTCGTGTTTTGTTATTGTTTTCTCCATAAAATCATGGGTACTTGCTTGTATAGGCTTAGTTTATAGGATTAGATAGATTAGTTCTAGAAGGAGAATAAATAATTTTAAGACGAACCAAGATACTTGCGCTAATACAAAAATATTTTCCATTATTGTAAAGCTAGAGTTTGTAATTGGTTAAATGTTTGTGTTAGCATCTTCATATGTCTGGCTTGACTAGTTATATCGATTATATTTTACCCCTACATAGGCACGCTATGGGAATTTTAGAAATGTAAAGATAATTTTTCATGATGGAATTTATTTAGCTGCTATATTTACTTATTATGTTGAAAAAAAGTTCTCATTTTATCGCTTGAAAAAAATTCTGATGACGACTTCCACATCATCGACGTTCATTTTTAGGTTATGTGGTGGAGAATGTTATAGCATAATCTTATAGCAATATAGCCCTAGATCACTAATGAAACTAGTATGATCTTGGTCAGGGATGTATATTGTAATTTATTTATATCCAAATAGGCATCCACGAAGAAGAGCAGCTTGTGCCCACTACTTCATCCACCAGTTGGTCAATCCTCGGAAGCAAGAAACAATCCTTGGGGCATACATCTTCAGGTATGAAAAGTCGATGTAGGTTCTTCATTTCCTATTCAGGTTCTTAACCAAGACTGGGTTGGCTATCCATTTTGAGTATGTAGACTCCCTTATGAAACCATTCGCTAGCAGAATCTTATCTCTTCATTCAAAGCTGTTGACAATCAGATCTCATACTTCTTTTCTTTTGTTTGATGAGAGGTACTGATAGATCAATTTTTAGTGCATGATATATGATGTTGGGAGAAATCCCCCACATACCGGCATGAGAGTATGCAAATGCATCTTGGTTATTACTTAAGAACCCCACAATTTGCACTTTCAAGCCCTCTCTAATTGGGATCTGATTTTCGTCACTCTGGTTAAACATGCTTACTAACAGTCACAAACTCCATAGCCTCCACAGGCTTTGTCATTGCCCATCTTCTTTATCTTTCATGTCTAATTCATTAAAAGTGTCGCTTTTGTACGCAAGTGTCGGTTCTCCCTTTAATTTCTATGCACTTGAATTTTTAATGCAAATAGTCCTCTATGCATTTTTTCCCTTTCCAATGTGCATGTTTTCATGAAGCTCATCTTCGTAACATTCCCTTGCCGCATTTGACGATGATTCTAATATTGTTAACCATAGGGAATTTCATTTTGAGCCACCACTGAGATAGCAATGCCCTAAAGTCAGTGAGAGCAGGTCATCCTAGGAAAGCATTATATGCTGAGAAATCATCCAACAAACTAAAATTCTACTTTCATATGGCTAAAATGGGATAATCCGTGAACTTGACGAATAAATCCAACTTTCCTAGAGACATCTTCCTTGAATCTTCCTTTCTATAGTGAATCCATGTAATTTTTTGTTGCATGGAGTAACATCCTTCATTGAAAAATCCATTTTTTGAAAGGCACCCTTGAATATAATATTAAATGAACTCCTACTATCCACCAAACATGATATACTTTTGCCAGGTCAAGCATAGATGAGACTATAGTATGGTCAGCGTGTGAATATTGCTTGTTGTGCAGGTCTTCATCACTAAATATAACCTCTATCACATTACTTTGAGGAGCTTTTGCGTCTCGCTCCCCATCCACTTTATACACAAATTCATTGATGTTCTTCAATGACTTTTCTCACCTTTCCATGGCATTCCAACTCTTGTTGGAAATATTAAGGTCCTCCAATTATTATGTTGACCACTATCCTTCCATCGTTTCTATGGGCAACACTGGTCCCTTCTCTCACATTGCAGTAGCCTTAATGCTTGACGGAAGGAGACCAGAGTGTTGATGGGATCTTTAACATATCAATTTAACTTTTCTTCTAGAGAAATTTCCTAGAGTTTAGATCATCTTCTACTTCCTTTCTAAGCTACGGCCTAGTATATTTCAATTCTGCCTATGGGCTTGGTAAATATTCTCCATAGTGTCATTCAAGTCTGCGTAAGCATCGAACCTTGGAAAAGGTCTTTACCTTTTCCACTCTTTTAACAACCCGCCATTTTCGCCCCTTTGATTTAACATAAAACATGATGTGTAAACCCAGAAAGCTAGAATATATAAGTCTTTAATGATTGATAATAGTAGACCAAGTAACATGAATATTTTATCCATCTCTTTTTGAACTCACAGCCAAAAGTACATCATATAATATAATCAAATATCATTATATTCCAAACTAATAGATCCAACTATATGCATAATTCATATAAATATCTAATCTGATCTAGATACACATACATAATACTAAATTTCAATTGGTTATTTATATATACATGACCATATATACTAGTAAGGCCACATTCAACCATACCTTCGGAGGTTGTTTGAATTTGACTTAAATGTCATAAAATTGATTTATAACTTTAACAAACATGTTTTAATTATGGATAATAATAAGAAACCTATTGTGAAATGTTTTTATAAAAATAATTATTTTGAGAAAAAATTGATAATATAACCGAAAATCATTTTATCGATATATGAATTTTTGCATGATAAAAGTTGTTCAAATTTTTTTGTCATGGTTAATAAACTAATGTTACCATTATTAGTAACTAAAAACATTTTTATTGTTATGTCTAACTAATTAGTGATGTCATGCATGATGTAAGTGGAGAGATATTTATAAAGAGATATTATGTGAAAGATATAAAATATTAAGAAATATTATAAGGAGTAAAATGGATGCATGTTGATGCGAGGCTAGCACATGGGATGAAGGTGCTTATGACCAGCTAAGGGGGATGTAAATGACCCTTTCGACATCTGTATCACCTATAAATACCACTTACCCCTTAGGGAAATAGTCTAAGGTTAAATCACAAATTTACATAAGCAAAATAATTTCTAGAATTATATACCCCACTTATAAAATTCATATAAAATCCAAAATTATCAAAACCCTACAATTTTTTTATCGAAGATCCCTCATTAACCAACTATCCATGAATCAAAAGAGTTTCAAGGCACTAGTTGTGAAATTTTGAGAAAAGAGGCCAAAACCCGTCAGCACTTGTGAAGGGGCGAGGCAAAGGTGCAAGCAAAGAAGGGGTGTGGTTTGGCCAGCTTTGTTGTTTTGTAGGAAGAGTTATTTTGTGCTATGGAGCTTGTGCTTAGAGTTGGCAAGGAGTATTATGAGTTAACTCACAACCGAAAAATATATATTGTGTATATAATTGTATGCCAATATAAAGTTATAACATTAATTAATTAAGGATATATTTGGAGCCCTCTTGCTTTTGGAAGATATGGTAGCTTTATATGTTGTATAATCACTTCTATTACCCTTTATAACATGTGGCATGGCGTAGACCTTATTTTTACATGTTTGGTTTGGTTGTATGAGATGTGGAAGTGAGTGTATAAGTGCTCGAAGTAAATGAGTCTTTATAAGTGCCCATTGTAATCTATTGATTTTAAATGAGCTTAAAATGAAGGTTTGTAATTATATTTTGATAAACTATACTTTGGTTGTGCTATACACTTATAATATGACAATAAAGAAAATGTTTGTAAAAGGGTAGAACATGGAGAACAAACATACAAAAAGTAAGAAGGCAAAAAGTTCGCTATTTGTGCACTTGAAAATATCTAGCTTTTGGTGATTTTTAATATGATTTAGAAATATATCCTTAGGAGTTTCTTTTCATGGTTAAATTATAATCTATTTAAAGTGCTTACTATAAAAATAGACCTTAAATTGCTTTTTAACTTAGTGAAAATAGTTCAAACTTTCATGAATTTTTAAGTGTTCTTTGCCATGACTTTTTAACAGCACTTAACAACAACATTTTTGATCTTACGACGGCAATTCTGACTTTACTATAGCATTGGTTGTTGTGTTATATTAACAATTTTAATGATTGAATGTGTTCATAAATAATAGTTAAATTGATTAATTTTGTGAGATATTTTTAGGGATTGCTAATAACATGTTTAAGAGCATTTTAAAAACAATTTCATGTTTAATTTTTTTTTAAATATATGTATATGTATATATATATATATGCATTTTAAAGTAAAGGGTTTTCTTTATATGTAATGTTTATTGAAAATGGTTTATAATAAATTCCAAATTTAGTATTTTGTATAATATTTATATGGACATTTAACATATATTTATAAGTATTTTAAAAGTACATATATAAGTTTGGAAAAGTGAGTTAAATATTTTATAAAAGGATGAAGGGGTTTTTATATAACATTTAGTTATAATAATTTTTTTTGAGAAGTTATTTAAAATTATATTATCATGTTAAAAAATTGTTGATATATTTTGATCCTTAAAGAGATATTTTAGTGATAAAGATAAGTATAATGTTTTGGGAAAAAGGTTAGACAAATTAATGGTTTAGTTTATAAAAGAGGGAAGGGGCATACTGTAACAATGTTTGAGTAATAATTGTTTTTAGCCTCTTTGATTATATTTTTGAATGGAAAATCTTTTAAAATTATTTATGAATATTATTAAACCTTTGAGGTAAGTATTTAAATGTAATTTGAAGAATTAAAAGAGTTTAACAAATAGTGAAGTAGTAATATACTTCTATATATCATCTATAAACGTATTTTAAATATATATACAAGTATTGACAATGATGTATTATTTGATAAAATGGGATTATAAGTCGCTTGTGTGATTTGATCATGTTTGTGTGTTTATTCGTTTATCGGAAGCTTTTACTCCCGTACTTAGCCTTGGAAGTCGACAAAGTAGACTGTTCTATCTACAAGAGTTAAGAATGATGTGTCACAGTAGAGCTCTAGTGTAACGAGTGTCCTAAATTACATGGCTTCACTCTTGACTGAGAGATAGCTTATTGAGAAGATCGGGAAGGGTGACAAATATACAAAACTTGATTTCCATATGTGATATTTTTTATTTTGCATAAGATAGTTGACTTATCGACCATAGAACTTGACCAAAATTTACTTAGGAAGTATAGAAAAGCTTCGTGAATTTATACGCATTGGGATCCTTTAGGGTGGACTCATTCGTATGAAATGTTCCTTACTTTAAGAATGTATATTTGAGATTCCCCAAGGAAGACTCCTATTCATCCACTTACTTCTGAAAGAACCAAAACTGAGTTAACCAGAAATTCATAGATTTGTTTTCGAAGAGTTCGATATTAGGTAGGGCATATCGATATGATATACCTTAAAAGTATAACCATTTAAAAACTGATATATTTGCTATATGTTAAGGAAGCGGTTGTGGAGCAGAATGTTATATAGTAGGGCTGTATATCTTGATGGTAAATCCTAGGGAGAGGCCAGTGTTAACGTTTCAAACGATGCTACTATGTTGTTCTATCTATCTTGAGGGTGATTCTAAGAGAGAGGATAGCATTAACATTCGTTATATGACTTATGTAAGGATACATGGAGGAGACCATGACTGTTCGAGTTGATGAAGACTTGGAATCCATGGAGGGGTTCATGATCTGTTCAAGCTAACGAGGGCTTGTGTGTTGAGATGTTGAAAATGTGACTTCACCATTGGAAATTGTAGAAAATTGAGTAAGGGAATAGTTAGTGGGTTTAGCTAACCCACGAGTACATCAACTCCATATCTGTAGAGATTCTTACAATTGATGTTAGTAGGAGTTGATGGTATTGGCTATCACATGTTTAGACGTGGACTAGTTATGTTTTCCTTTATGGTATATTTTATCTAGAGATACACATGGCTTTGGAAGGTAGTTTCTGGCTGTTGTCAGGAGGCCTGCCTCGATGTACCGAGGGAATCTCTAATAAAAATCCATATGTGAATGCAACCTTTCGCGGTTTTGATTATATACCTAATATTGTTGGGATGTGAGATGCAAGTAGCACAACTATATTTTGATTTATATTCTATACCCTGGATACTAGCTATTATAGCGCCTTATGTACATATTAGATGATGTAAGTTCTTTTCATAGGAAAACCGTTACAGTGATCTGAATGCTCGCAAGAGTTATTGTTACGTGGATGCATTTTTCTTGAGTTTCTCACATCAAATTTATATCCAACTCATGGTTTTATTTTCTCTCAAATCTTTGGGTACTCTTTCGTATAGACCGAGGTAAGAAGTTTTACTATGGATGCTTTGGAGCTTCAGGAGATGAGCTGGACGCTTCCATTCTCTTACCCGTGTATTTTTATTTTTGTTGCACTACTATTATGTATATATCAATAATTGTGAGGATAGGCAGTTATAACTGTCCAGGCCGATGATAGTACTTAGGTTAGTAACTCTGAAATTACGTCGTATCTTAGAGTAACCATTTATATTGTCTTTTTGGATAATATATATTATTTTTCCATTGTGAGATTCAAAGGTTTTGTTCTTCCTTACTTATTCTTTTTCCTTTTCTTTTTCTTTACCATAACAATCGGTCTTTCTAGCACTTGGATGTTTGCATATGAATACCATGAATATATTAGTGTCAACATTTGTGAGTCAAAAAGTCGAGTCGTCACATTTGGCATCAGAGCCAGGTTTAGCGGACACCTTGACTTTGGTTCGGTATAACTCATTAGAGAAAAGGCACCAGTGCCCTAGAAAGAGTTGAGTGTATTATATACATACATACATACACACACACACACACACACACACACACACACACACATATATATATGAGAGTGTATTTGTTATAAACATATGCCTTAAATGTATTCCAACTCCAAAATTAAAAGATCGTATGCAAAAGTAATTTATATAAGTATGAATTATATAAATGTAGTTTTATTAATGTAGGGAATAATAATGATCTTTTATTATCCCTCATCGATAAGTTTAGTGATGCTCGACCAGTTTATGACCATTGCTATCATTTGTGGATTGATTAATCATGATAGTCCAATTTATGAGCTTTGTTATCATTTGATGTTTGATTAGTCGTATTTGGCAAGTTTATGAGCATTGTTATCATTTGTGGATTGACTAGTCATGCTCAAGCAATTTATGAGCATTTTTATCATCTGTAGATTGGTTAGTTATGCTCAATAAGTTTATAAGAATTGTTAACATTTGTAGGTTGATTTACCATGCTCAACCAATTATTAAGCATTTATTATCTCTGCTTGATTTGTTTAACTAGTGCATGATGAGTTTGTGAGTGTTTATAATTGTTATTGATTGTTGATTTGTGCTCAACCAGTTTATAAGTAGTTTACCTGTCTACTACATGGGTTGGGTAAACAGTATTTATCCGTGTGTTGGATATGATGTGAGTAAAATTTCATAGTCTGACTATGGATAAAATGGATTAAGGAATTTATTACAACAAAAGATGTTTATTATAATTTAAAGGAAAGATGTAATATTTTGAGAATAAATACTAGTGAAATGATATTATGTAAAAGTGTTTTATACGCATATGGTTCACAAAATGTGGTTTATAAACGAAGAGGATTTAAACCAATGTTTTTGAGAACTTAAATCCTGATGTCTTTTAAAATGGTTTTCAAGATTTTAAAGATAATAGTATTATTTGAAAGAACCCCTTCGTCTACTATGAAAAACACCATTAGATTTGAAAGTAGCCTGGTTTAGTTCAAAATTTTGGCCTAATTATGTGCATGTTTTTTCATAGTAGCAGCAATGTGACAGCCCATAGTTTAAGCGAGTATATATATATATATGTATATAGATTTTTTATATATCTTATAAAAGAAAGACATTTAATTAAAGAAATACAATTTTCTGGAAATACATGTGTGTGAGTAAGTGTGCACGCTCTTGTGCATGTGCACACTATTCCAGCACGCTATATGAGCAAGGTAATTTAGTGAGTAAAGGCCCTGTAGGTAAATGCAAAGTAAATAAGTGCATGACCAGTTAGTGTGGACACATTGACCTAATTACAATGCATAAGTAACTTAGGCAGTGTTAGTCCAAACTCCTATAGGTTAAGTATGAACATAGTTGTATGGGTGGGTAGGAAACGCATGAAAATAAGATGTGCAAAACATTTGATTCACACACACAAAATCTGGTTAGACACAAAAGTTTATATGCACGGTTAAGGTCAGAAAAGACAAAACTATGACCAGGCCAAAAGTCATGCATATAGTGTGTGTGAAAGAATTTGCCAAAAATGGCTAAGACAAGGAAAAAGAGTGAAATCATGGAAAAGGGAAAGTAGAGAGGGTGCATTGTTTTGCTGCCCATTTAACCTATGCTTCTTTATGCATGATAATTTAATGATGGAATAATAACCGATTTATTTTTATTTTTATGAACTTGAGAAATATCTTTAGTTAAAGCAAGAATTAATAAGAAAAGTAGGGTGCAAGGCAGTAAGAGAAAGAGGTTCTCTGGCTTATTTCTTGCAGCTGAAAGAGATGGTTAGGGTGCAATGAGATTTTCATGTGCCGAGCCTTAATCCATGATTAAGTGTTCTCTGGAAATATGGTTGAGTAACAAGCAAACACACTTTAATGGGTTGATTGATTGTGAGAACCTTATTGCTGGAAAACCACAATAGCATTTCACTCTCCAAAAATGCTTTAACGTACTCTTTAGCCAAGGATATGTTTCTGTGTGAAGCTTACTTGAAATGTTATCCAAGTATAACCGACCAGTTGTTGAATACATGAATGAATGATTGATTGATTGTTGCCTGAAAACTGTAGTATATCTCAATTTTAGGTACAAATTGTATGGGATTGACACTGCATAGAGAATGTTGAGTCATAGGGAAGAACTTTGTAATTAAACTAAGGATATGGGTCACCTCTATCAGGTTGGGTATGAAGGAAGTGGGTATGACATAGTGGTTGGCTTGCATCAAGGTTGGGGTGTGAGTTTGCACATGGCATGGTTATGCCCAAATAGCTTGTAGTGCATTGGAAATTAGGTAGCTGTTCCAGGCAGTGTGCACCTGTGCAACCATGAATGTAATACTGGACCCTAGAATAATACGAAATGAACATACATGCAAAGGTAAATAGGCTAGTGGTATGTGAGAATCCTAACATGTAAATTGAGGATTGATACTTTAGCTCAAAACCATGAATATTGTTTGTGCATGTTTGTGCATGCTTGTGTGAATTGTATAATGGATGTTATGATTTTCTAGACTAAAGTTTCTGATGACAAAATTAGTCTAATAATGCACACATGATGATGTAACAGTACATAACACCTACCACTGGTATAACACTTGGAAATTGGACATGAGTAAGTGAATTGGTTAATTTAAGAAAAACACTTAACCTCTGAGAAACTGAAAGGTAATAATGGAACATATATCATTAGTCTTTATGAATTATCAAGTGACTTTACTTACACCAGACATAAGTCTGATCTGTTTGTTGCTTGCATCAATTGTGTGCTTCATATGCATCATGGAGTAGCTCATGAGATGTCTGCAGCTAAAGAGGAAGCTAAGTAGTAAGATGCAGATGTGTGATGCTAAGAAGAAGATGCTAACTAACTAAACTATGATTTTGTAGTAGCATGTCTCTTTATGTTTTACTTTAACTGAAAGACTTCTATGTAATAATATTTAAATTGTGTTAGAATTTTGAAGTATGGTGTATGAATGATTTAATGTTCACTATGTTATAGAACTGTTCTTAGTGGGAAAAGATAAAAGTATTTTGCTTTATATTACAACCTGTAAGTATGTGACTCTAGAGAATTGAGTACTGTAATTGATAGTATAAATAAGACTCTTGTGAGACAAGTAATGTATGCATATGCAATAGACTATTTTAGAGGCTAAAACTAATTTACAAATTAACTGTAAATGCTTTAAAGGAGAATAAACACTTAGGCAGAAAATTTGAAAAACATAATAAGCATGAACCCAGATTTACATTAGTTTGATGTTTAAAATGAATGAGCTAAACTAGGAGATTATAACAAGACAGTATAGGGGTCTAACTTAATCAGGTTGGTCAACCTACAATTATAGAAATAGAAAAATGGCAGTTTTACATGTTAATGTGCACACAGGTGCACAGAAGCATGCACAACCTTCTGCTTTGAAAATTTAAGAAATAAAATTGCTAAAGCTTAAATGACTTGGGTAAAATTTCATGTTTTACCAAATATACAATTGTTGGACACAAACATAAGAAAACAAGAATTTGTTAGTAAACCTGCATAAGATTCAAATGTGGGGGGTTTTCCACAACTCTTTATACTGTGGTTAACTCATCAGTTTGAGTTTTAATAAATTGGGTTATTCTTCACCTGAAAACTCTGATACTAGAATTAAAATGATTTGTATGTCTATATATATATATACATAAATAGCATTACAGGTAGTATATCAATATTTCTGTATTGATCTGATGTGATCTTGGGAAGAATCAAAGAAAAAAACATAAAAAAATAATAATAATTTTTTTTGAGACAAGTTGATTCTGAAAGTAAGTAACCCTGGATTTAGTATGAACTAAATTGAGCCATTCAAACATAAAAAAAAAGTGGGAGGGTTGCTTCAGTTGGTATCAGAGCTACGTTATTAAATACATAGCCAATACAATACTTGGTTGAATCTGTGTGCATTGTTTGTACTTTTTTCTTGTTCGCATTGGTTGTTTACTTATTACGAATGTATGAGTTCACAGTTAGTTTTAAAAGTGAAGTAGTGAATAGGAATTAGAACTAACCACATTAGAAATGTTTAATAGAGATCCAAAGAAGTTAGGATCAATCCCCAGGCTGCTGAAGGAAGGGAGAATGATCAATCCTCTGATGGTACTGAACAAGCAACTGGAATGGCCACTGGGTGATTAACATGCAAGATTTTGTTAGAGTACCGAGGGATGGAATGGCACCTAGGGTAGATAATCCACATGAGGAGCTGTCCAAATTGCTTAAAACATATACATACCTAGGAGGCAATAGCTTTGATGGCACAGAAAGTGTCATGGGTGTTCAGACATGGTTAAGAATAGTGGAGAGGATCTTTACAGATATGCAAGTTAATGACCAGAGAAGGAGGCAAATAGCTTCAAGACAACTGAAAGGCATTGCTTTGGATTTATGGGAAGTGATCGTTACAGGCAGGCAAGAGCAAGAGATCACATGGAATCAGTTCAAAGAAATGTTAGAAGCAAGATTTGTCCCAGCCTCAGCAAAAGCTTCATTGCTTGAGGAGTTCATCAAGTTGAGGCAAGGATCCATGAGTGTCACTGAATACACTCAGAAATTTGAAGGGTTGTCCAAGTATGGGTGTAACGACCCCAAAATTTTAGAATTTATGGTTTAATAAATATTTGAGTTTATAAAATAAATTAAGAAAAATATATATATAGTAACACATAAATAAAATTTAACAACATGTTAAAATAGAAGTTATTCATACTATAAAGTAATAAGACAAAGAAATGGAACAAAACATATATATGAATTAACTTGCAAAAGAAAAGAAAGAAAAATACATTCAAGTATATCTGGTATAAGTATGAAGACAAGACAAAAGGAAAGATATCTATATATACATACAGGAATGCAAGTGTAAGTAAGACAACAATATATATATTCAAGTTTGCAAAACAAAAGAAGTACAAGCTTATAAAATCAAACGAAAGATAAAATAAAGGATGTAGCCTGTAATAGGTTATGCAGGCAAAAGAAAATAAGAACTTGCAAAGGGAATATCATCTCAGCCAAGTAAAGGAGTGCAAAGCAAGCAAAAGAATAAAGTTTGTAAAGGAAGACAAATCAAAAGAAATAAAATAAGCAAATTTGTACAAAGGCAATTGATGCCATATACTCTCAGCCGAGCTAAAAAAAAAGTAGGCAAATAAAATATGTAGCCTGTAAGAAGTGATGCATGTAAACAAAGAAAAGTAATGCCATTATCATCAGCCACCATAACCTATCATCTCAGCCGAGATCTTGTTTCACAAAACAAATGAATAAACAAGTACAAGCAAGCATATTCACCCATGCCTATTGTACAAACAAAGTGATATCCCTGTGCATTCCTTTTCTTAGATATATCAAGACTTATACCATCTCAGTCTCAATTATTCAAAGCTAAGGAAACTGAAGCAAGCATTGTTTAAAACTTAAACAAAAAAAAATTTCAATTTAAAGCATCAATTGAGACCAAAGTTACAAAACAAATCAAATCTGGAAACCCAAAAGCAAATGCCAGTGCAAAGCATTTCAGATCTAGAAATCAAATGCAAAGCTTTCTGGAAAACAAAATAAAGTTGCAGGAAACAAAGATCAAAGTTAAAGAAAAATGTGTGCAGGCTCAAATTTCTCCTCTGTTCTTCAAAAACAAGGTGAGTAACATATAGCTGTTCAAACTCGAATGTATATTGCCATTGTTTTGTTTGTATATACATATGCTAGTGCATCTCCTTCTCTGTTTAGTTACAGAGTATCAAACAACAAAAAAAAAATCATTTCTTGTTTTATAATCTATATCAGGCCTTAGTTTCAAAACAAAATCGTTGTGTTTAAGTATGGGCTATAATCTAAAAATGGTTTCATAATGTATAAAGGTATGTAGAATAGAAGATCAAGATTTTACAGTACAAACTTTAAATATTGGAAATTTCGAATTACACGAATCATTAATTCAAGTATATAACTTGAACCCTTACATCAAATTATGATTTTTAAGATGGGTTGAGTGATTCTTAGGCGTGGGGTATAAGGGCGGTTTGGTGACGAACGAAAAAGGGTTTTTGGGCAAGTTCAGGCGATCGAAGAAGAGATGATGGTCGGGTTTTTTCGTGGAGATGGAGGAGCCTATGGAGTTGCCAGGAAAAATAGTCGGGGATGCCAACGAGGGCAGTGGCGACAGCGGCGAACGATTTGTGTTTGTAAACCTAGTTTTACCAAGGCTATGAAATTTGATTCGTTCGACGTCCACAGTGCATCGAGTTGCACGTGATCTTGGGAGGTGGTAAGGAAGACGTCGACGAAGCCATGGCCGAAGTCTCAGGCCCTACGGTGGTCGGTTTGTGGCGAACGTCGCCGTTCCAGTAATTGGAGTTGTGAAGTTGTTTTGCTCTAGTTCGACCAAATGTCTCGTTTTTGATTTCGAGGTTATCTCGATGACCTGGGTGATTGTACCGATTGAGGGGGACGTAGTCGAGATGCTGATGATCAAAGAGGTGATCGGAGAAGCCCAGATATGTGTGCACGATGCACATGGTTACGCTAGTGTCAATGTTTGGGTTAGTTCTGGTTTTGGGCAAGAAGCAACACGACTCGAAGTCGTACACGAGAAAATGAAGCTCGAGCTCGAAGTTGAACTCGAGTTATTTTGGCATGATACCGGGTCAATTTTTAACACTTAAACAAAAAATTTGAAATTTAGAAGGCTCGGGTAAGTTTGGGGAAAAACTCGAAGTTGTCTTCGGGTAGAACGAGGTTTGGCTCGAAGCAGGGCCCGGGTGGTATAAAAACAGTTTTCAAAATTTTAAAACAAAATTAAAGTTTTAAACAATTTTAACTTATTCTTTTAAATAATTGTTTTATTTAAGTATGGGATCGGTTTAAGGTTTAAAAGTAAATTATTTCAATTAAATTAAGTTTTAATTAAAGATTTAATTAAAAGGGTTAATTTATTAAAGATTTAATTTATGTAATTGAATAAATTAATGTGATAAATTAAAAGATTCTTTAATAATTAAAGGTTAATTAAGTACTGATTAAAAATTAATTAATCTGTTAAGAGCTAATTTATTAATGATGGTAATTAAAGGATAATTATTTAATTAAATATTAATAAATGATAAAAATTGATTTAAATCAAGTGATTAATCAATATTTAATACAAAGTATAATGTGATTAATTCAAAATGGTAATTAACTTGAGATTAATTAATTAAAGGTTAAATTTAATTTAATGAAGTTGATTAAGGAATGATAATTAATCAAGGAAAAATTAATTAGAGTAATTAATTAAAGATAATTAATTAAATGGTGAATTAGATAATTAAAGATTAATTGTTTAATAATTAAAGGTTAAATTTAATTTAATGAAGTTGATTAAGGAATGATAATTAATCAAGGAAAAATTAATTAGAGTAATTAATTAAAGATAATTAATTAAATGGTGAATTAGATAATTAAAGATTAATTGTTTAATAATTAAAGGTTGATAATGAAAGGTTAATTAATTTATTATTAATGGTTAATTAGTAAATGATTAAAGAATAATTAATCAAAATAATTTGTAACTTATCGATGTTGATTAACCAGGATTAGTAATTCATAAGAAATTAATCTGATTTGAATTAATCAGACAATTAACTGACCTTACTTATGAATGTTTGATTTCTATTGGATGATTTGATTGTTTGATATCCCTGATATATGATGCTTTGTGATACATCCTGATTTATGTTGTGATCTGTAATTTACTTATCTATGATATATATCTGTGATCTGTATATGAACAGATAAGCGTTATAGTTTATATCGCTTATCGACTATATTCCTGTATTCTGATCTGTGATAATTGTATGATGTTGCACTATTGTGTATAACCCCTGGACTACACCATACACACACAAATATGGATTTCACGAGGAAATCGGTTAAGTCACAGATAATTTAAATTTAATGTTTTTGAAATTAAAGTTTTAATTTCAAATTGATTTTGAAAATGGATTTGGGTTAAACGGTAAAGCTTTTGAAAAAGGTTTTCACAAATAAAAGCTATTTCGAATAACTCGGTAAAATCTCCAACTTAAATAATTCAATTTGAATTTGAATTCGATATTTGGAATTGAATTCGATGATTGGAAATTATGGTTAAAGATATTATAAACAGGTTTGTATGAATTTAAACCATTTTAAAGGTATGGTTTTGGGAATTTGAATTTAACCCAAGGATTTCAACTCGTATAAATGAATCAGATTTCCAAAATGAAAACTATTGTTTTCAAATGATAAACACTTTTAGATAAGAACCGAGATTCCAGTTAATTAGGGGAATTTCAAGATTGAATAGAGAAATGATTTTCCTAAGTTATGAATGAATTCTTTTTGAAAGCTATGAATTAAATCTGTTTATTTTTAACAGATTTAAATTGATGATTTGTTTAAATCAAATTGAAATGAAATTGTTTTGAAGACTATAAGTTAAATCTTTGATTTAAAGATTTAACGAGTTAATCAAATTGAAATGAAAATTGATTTGCAAAATCTGTGAATGAATCTTTTGTTTAAAAGATTAAAATGTGAAAATTGTTTAAACCGTTAAAGGTTGTGAAAATGAATCTTTTTGTTTAAAGATTGAAAATGGTAATTTGTTAAGCCATTTGAAGAAAGGTTTTGGGTAATATGTTGTGACTTAATTGAAATCCCATATCCATATGTTTTAAATGTTTTTGCTCACTATTCGGTTTAGCCGGGAAAGGACCTTTGTGTCGTATAACCCATTTCGAATATGTGATTCGACGTTGTGGATAGCATTTGAAGACCGGTGATGAAGACCGGGTATTTGCGAAAGCGATAGGATGACCTATCGATTGTTTCTGCACCGAGTCGCGCCGGTATAGAGACTCCCTAAGTGATGGGAAATCCGATCGTGATTGTGAATATCCGGATTGCAAGGACTTCTTTGGAAGTACCTTCGGTTCTGTTCGAACCCAGAACAGACTTGTATGGATAGTATGTCTGACATTACAAATTGAGATATAAAGCCGATTTCTTTCAAATATATTTCTGTTGGTGGCGGAGAATTTATTCTCTTAGCTTAACACACTTCTCTGAGACGTACGAGCTCAGAGGTTATGTAGTTGAAGGTTATCAGCAATATATTCCCAATTTGGTAATGTGACATGCTGAGTGTTGCTGTGAAATGATCATTGTGTTGATTATTTGTGATAGGATCATTTATTTGATCGTCTATCTTGGTGATCATTTCTATGATCATTTGTTGACCCAAAGCATGGCTTTTGAATAAAGTATGTTCTTGTGGACGTGACTTCGTCGAGCCTCACACCCCGGGAATGGTCAAAACAGGAAAGATGCAGCAAGGTTATGAGGGGTAGCGCCCTTTAGGGTATGTGCATTTCCTTCTGGAAAAGGGTGGTATCATGGTATGGAGCCCAGATACTTACTCATGTTGAAAACACTTTATGATTCTGTGAATTGATTACAAGCGCTCGGATAAAGGTCCCAAAGGACCGGGGGATGGCATATTCGGTCAGTTGTTACTCAGTTAGGGGTAACCCGGCCTTGTGTTGGTAGAGATCCGGTTTGGTTCTCGGGGATGTCCATCCAGAGGCATTCTCATGTGGCAATAGGAAGTTCCTTGGCTTGACCATTTGTTGGAAATCCAAAGAAACAATACGAGACTTGTACGGTTTTAGTTGTAGAACCTGCCATGGAATGTGGCGGTAACCTGCTATTGAACATGGTAGCTATAGTAGGCATAAGTGCGGAATGCCTATGCTGGCTAAGATTTATATCTTTATTTTCGAAATGAATCTTTCCTACACTATGCACTAGTAATAATATCAAATGTTTCTTTTAAATGCGTATCAAGCATCTTTGACTATCATAAGGAGAAATCTCCTCCGATTCTGCGTTTGCATTGTGTGTGTGCGGGAGGCCTTATGCTAGTCTCATTTTTAAAAGCATTGCGAATTGACTTTAAAATATTCCTCTATTTTGATTTTAAAGATAAATAAACTGTTTTTGTTGCTCACACCAGTCCCACGACTGATCCAGAGTTTATTGTTTCTTTCCTAAACTCTGGGTGCTCATTATTTTCTACACGAGCAGTCTAGAGTTTGGGTTTTTCAGATAGTCAGATTTAGTAGATTATCTAGAGTTAGTTCAGAATTTGGATCACACCGGTCTTGCTGAGCTTGGTGCATCGTTATTGGGAGTTCGAGCTATTGCTGGATTGATTCTTGGAGATGGAGTTGCAGTTCTCGGAGTTCTCTTTTGAAGACTATCTTAGAGTTATATTGTTCCGCTGCTAGATGTTATCTATTTTTCTTTTCCGCTGCTATTTTATTGTATCATATCTCTGATGTATATTGATATCTATTGGATCATCTGTTGTATCAGATATTGTATCAAAGCTGTATATCAATGTATTATTCTTTTATTCCGCTGTGTTATTTACTTAATGTTGTTATAAGCTCCGGCGAATCGGATTTGAACGGTCGATTCTATGGCATTCGAATACGATATGAAGTATGGATGTCGATTTTCGAGCGGGCAAAATTCGTCTCGTTAGTATGGGGAAGTACTGATTCCAAATGAAATTTCAAGGAATGCTAGGTACATCCAGGGATTAAATGCTAGATTGAGCAGAGCCATGTTGCCATATAAAGACAGAACCTTTGATCAAGTTATGGACTTGGCATTGTCCTTTGAGCAGCATGATAATGCCAGAGAGAAGTTTAAGAATTTTAAGCATAACAAGAAAGGGTAGAATAGAGCACACCTATATGAGAAGAAGAAGGGAGAAGTAAAGATCAGAGAAGGAAGTAAGGTGGCAGGCTCTGATAACAAGAAACCAAAGTGATCTGTTACAACTGCGGTAAGGAAGGCCACATAAAGACGAAATGCCAAACACCCAAGTCAACTGTTCTTAGGTGCTACAACTGTGGGAAAGAGGGGCACATGAAGAGGCAGTGTCAAGAAATGGCAAGGGTGGCTGTACTTGAAGGAAAAGGCAAGGCAATGGAAGCACCTAGCCAAGTGGAAGGTACACTATTTATTAAAGGCATACCTATATCAGTTGTCTATGACACAGGAGCTACGCACTCTTTTATTTCATGTGACATAGTTCAGAAACTAGGATTAACATGTGTTCTTGTTGATAAGCCATTACATGTTAATAGTCCCATAGGTAGCTCCTGCATTACAAATATGAAATGCATGCAAGTAGAATTATGCATGGGTGGTCACACCTTTATTTCATAATTATATGCGTTGAATTACCCTAAGTTAGATATTATATTGGGAATGGATTGGTTAAAAAGTTTTTGTGCTATCATCAACTTAGAAAATTCCACAATCTCATTACAACTTCCTGATGGCAAAAGAGTTTTGGTTATGTATGAGACATCCAAAGATAGGGGTATGGGCAGAATGTTCAACTTAAACAGTAGTGAGGTTGAATCAAGCCTAGAGGAGATACCCATAGTTAACCAATACACTGATGTGTTTGGTGAAGTGAATGGCATTCCTCATAATAGACCAGTAGAATTTAAAATAAGACTTAAACCAGGAGTAAGTCTTGTCATTAAGAAACCAAACAGAATGGGTCCTAAGGAACTGATTAAGTTGAAGAAACAATTAGAGGAATTATAACAAAAAGGCTTCATTAGGCCTAGCAGTTCAAATTAGGGATCACCAATAGTATTTGTTAAGAAGCATGATGGTTCCTTGAGAATGTGCATAGATTACAGGGAGTTAAATTCAGTCACCATCAAAAAAAATACCCCCTACCTAGATTTGATGACTTGTTTGATCGATTAAATGGTGCTAAGGTATTTTCCAGGCTTGATTTAGCATTTGGTTTCCATTAGATGAAAGTGGAAGAAGATAGTATCAAGTATACAGCTTTCAATAACAGGTATGGCTTGTATGAATACATAGTAATGCCATTCGGATTGACTAATGCACCATCCTATTTTGTGGATTTAATGAATAGGATTTTCAGAGATTATTTAGATAAATTTGTACTAATTTTCATTGATGATATATTAATATACTCTAAGTTAGTTAATGAACATAAGAAACATATGCACAAGGTACTAAGCAGATTAAGGCAGCAAGGCCTTATAGCTAAGTCTGCAAAGTGTTCTTTCTGGAAGAATGAAATAAAATTCTTAGGCCATATAATTTCTCAAGAAGGAATTTCACTGGATCCTAGCAAGGTCATGGCAGTACAAGCATGGAAAAGACCAAGCAGTGTTACTGAAATAAGGTCATTCATGGGCATGGCTGGATACTACAGAAGATTTATAAAGGACTTTGCCAAAATAGCAACCCCATTAACCAAGCTGACAAGGAAAGACCAGCCTTTCCTATGGACTGAGAATTGTGAAGGGGCTTACAACCAGTTGAAGGAAGCATTGGTGGTGCTGAAAATTCCAGAAGGCAATGACAATCTGGTAGTGTACACTGATGCATGTGGTTCAGGTATATGTGCTGTTCGTATGCAGGTTGGTAGGGTGATAGCCTATGCATCAAGGCAACTGAAACCAAGTGAGACCAAGTATGCAACACATGACTTGGAATTGGCAGCAGTGGTATATGCATTAAAACTTTAGAGACACTACCCGTTAGGAGCAAAATTTGAGCTTCATACTGACCACAAAGCATTGAAATATCTATTTTCTCAAAAAGACTTAAACATGAGACAACATAGGTGGGTGGAATTACTTGCTGCCTATGATTTGGACATTATGTACACACCAGGGAAGGCAAATAGAGTGGCAGATGCATTGAGTAGGCAACATGCCAAGTTGGCTACACCGATGATAGAGGAGTTTAAAATGTTATGAATACTGACTGATGTAGAAGTGGAAAACATGAGAGAGCAAACTATGAAGCTAGGTTAGGATATGGAGCAATATGGAAGCTCAGCCTCATCACAATGAAACCAGACATGGTGGAAGAAGTGAACCAGCCACAAGACATGGATGAATTCCTGAGGGAGAAGAAGGAATTGTTAAGGAATGGTTCAAAACTTGACAAATTTGAATTGGATAGAAAAGGATTTCTAAGATACAAGGGAAGACTTTGTGTGCCTAACGCAGAAGCATCGCAAAGAAAGATCATGGATGTTCATTACAAGTCAAAGTACACCATACATCCAGGTGGTACTAAAATGTATCATGATCTAAAGAGGTGCTATTGGTGGAAAGGAATGAAGAGTAGTGTGGGTTAATATGTGGCAAAATGTATGACTTGCCAACAAGTCAAGGCTGAGTAACAAAGACCCAGTGGATTGTTGCAACCCTTGGAAGTTCCAAAGTGGAAATGGGAAAGCATATCAATGGATTTCATTGATGGCTTGCCGGAAATGGGAAAGCATATCAATGGATTTCATTGATGGCTTGCCGAGATCAAAGAAAGGTAATGACAGTATTTGGGTGGTGGTAGATAGATTGACTAAGTCATCACATTTCATACCAGTGAGGAGTGATTGAAATGCACCAAAGCTGGCACAGGTTTTCATGAAATAAATAGTGAAACTACATGGGGTTCCTACAACTATCATTAGTGACAGAGACACCATATTCACATCAAAATTTTGGAGTAGCTTTCAACAGGCAATGGGGGTTGAGTTGTGCTTGAGCACAGCCTACCATCCCCAAACTGATGGCCAAACAGAAGTGGTTAGTAAGTTTTTGGAGGATTTACTTAGAGCCTGTGTACTTGATCATGGTGATAATTGGGAAGACTACCTTCATTTAACAGAATTTGCTTACAACAATAGCTACCAGAGTAAAATAGGGATGGCACCCTATGAGGCTCTATATGGGAGGCCCTGTCTGTCACCTGCTTGCTGGTTAGAGGTAGGTGATAAGGTGATATCAGGACCAGACCATGTGAAAGAGACAAGTGCTAAGATCACACTGATCGGACAGAAAATGAAGGCAGCACAAGACAGAATGAAATCATATGCAGATAGGAGAAGGAAGCTACTTGAATTTGAAGCAGGAGATCATGTATATTTGAAAGTTTCACCTATGAGGAAGGTGTTGAGATTTGGCAAGCAGGGAAGCCAACACCAAGATATATAGGACCATATGAAATCATTGCAAGAGTAGGAAAGATTGCTTACAAGTTGAAGTTACCAGAAGAGATAAGTGGAATACACAATGTATTTCATGTATCACAATTGATAAAATGTGTACATAATGAAGCTTCAGTAATTCAGTCACCAAACCATGTAGAAGTCAGACCAGACTTGGTGTATGAGAAGAATCCAATGGGCATTGTAGCTAAAGAAGATAAGAAATTGAGGAACAAAACTATCAAATTGGTGAAGGTGCAGTGGAGCCTAGACCCTAATGATTGCACATGGGAGGTTGAGGACAAGATAAATGCCCAGTACCCTCAACTGTTTGCAACTGGCAATTAGAATAGAGGTAATTTATTAATTATGCTTGTATTTACTTAGTTAAATATAGTGTTCAGTGATAAATGTGCTTTCTTGATGTATGTTTTAGTTGAATTAAAAATGTGTGTGCATGTTTGGTTTTGACACATGATTAACACAGGAAGAGGCGTTAGATTGTGGGGCACAATTTCTTAAAGGAGGGGTGTATGTGACAACCCATAGTTTAAGCATATATATAAGATTTTTTTAATATATCTTATAAAAGAAAGAAATTTAATAAAAAAATACAATTTTATGGAAATACTTGTGTGTGAGTAAGTGGGCATGCTCTTGTGCATGTGCACACTGTTCCAGCACACTATATGAGTAAGGCAATTTAGTGAGTAAAGGCCCTGTAGGTAAATGCAAAGTAACTAAGTGCATAACCTGTTAGTGTAGACACATTGACCTAATTACAATGCATAAGTAACTTAGGCAGTGTTAGGCCAAACTCCTATAGGTTAAGTATGAACATAGTAGTATGGATGGGTAGAAAACGCATGAAAATAAGATGTGCTAAACGTTTGATTCACACACACAAAATCTGGTTAGACACAAAGGTTTATATGCATGGTTAAGGTCAGAAAAGACAAAACTATGACCGAGCCAAAAGTCATGCATATAGTGTGTGTGAAAGAATTTGCCAAAAATGGCCAAGACAAGGAAAAAGAGTGAAATCATGGAAAAGGGAAAGTAGAGTGGGTGGATTGTTGGGTGAAGCCAGGACTGATGATGGAGTTTCTCATGAAAATAAATTACTTAACTGACCCTAAGACCCTAGTAACTCCCCTATATATAGATCACTATCTCCTACGGTTGTATGTTAGATCTAGAAAATAAAATATAGGAAAAAAGGGAGAAAACTAACAGCAGTTTAGAAAATCCATGGCAGACCTGAACCAAAACTTGGAAAGGAGAACTTTGGTGAGTAAACCCTCACTTGGAAAGGCATTAAGACCTATGAAAGGCAGTCATATACCCTTTAGTTTATTCTGATTGATGTTTGATATGCATTCTCAGTTTAATAGTTTTCTGTTATTACTGAGATTATGTGATTTGCGTTGTTTTGCTGCCCATTTAACCTATGCTTCTTTATGCATGATAATTTAATGATGGAATAATAACCGATTTATGTTTGATAGTTTAATAGTTTAATATATGTTTATGAACTTGATAAATATCTTTAGTTAAAGCAAGAATTAATAAGAAAAGTAGGGTGCAAGGCAGTAAGAGAAAGAGGTTCTCTGGCTTATGTCTTGCAACTGAAAGAGATGGTTAGGGTGCAATGAGATTTTCATGTGCTGATCCTTAATCCATCATTAAGTGTTCTCTGGAAATACGGTTGAGTAACAAGAAAACACACTTTAATAGGTGGATTGATTGTGAAAACCTTATTGCTGGAAAACCACATTAGCATTTCACTCTCCAAAAATGCTTTAACCTATGCTTAGCCAAGGATATGATTCTGTGTGAAGCTGAGTTAAAATGTTATGCAAGTATAACTGACTAGTTGTTGAATACATGAATGAGTGAATGATTGATTGTTGTTTGAAAACTGATAGTATATCGTTGTTTTAGGTACAAATTGTATGGGATTGACACTGCATAGAGAATGTTGAGTCATAGGGAAGAACTTAGTAATTAAACTAAGGATATGGGTCACCTCTATCAGGTTGGGTATGAGGGAAGTGGGTATAACATAGTGGTTGGCTTGCATCAAGGTTGGGGTGTGCGTTTGCACATGGCATGGTTATGCCCAAATAGCTTGTAGTGCACTGTAAATTAGGTAGCAGTTCTAGGCAGTGTGTACCAGTGCAACCATGAATGTAATACTTGACCCTAGAATAATATGAAATCAGCATACATGCAAAGGTAAATAGGATAGAGGTATGTGAGAATCCTAACATGTAAATTTAGGATTGATAATTTAGCTCAAAACCATGAATACTGTCTGTGCATGTTTGTGCATGATTGTGTGAATTGTATAATGGATGTTATGATTTTCTGGACTAAAGTTTCTGATGACAAAATTAGTCTAATAATGCACACATGATGATGTAACAGTACATAACACCTACCACTGGTATAACACTTGGAAATTGGACATGAGAAAGTGAATTGGTTAATTTAAGAAAAACACAACCTCTGAGAAGCTGAAAGGTAATAATGAAACATATATCATTAGTCTTTATGCATTGTTAAGTGACTTTACTTACACCAGACATAAGTCTGACCTGTTTGTTGCTTGCATCAAATGGGTGCTTCGTATGAATTATGGAGTAGCTCATGAGATGTCTGCAGGAAAGGAGGAAGCTAAGTAGTAATATGCAAATGTGTGATGCTAAGAAGAAGATGCTGACTAACTAAACTATGATTTTATGGCAGCATGTCTCTTTATGTTTTACTTTAACTGAAAGACTTCTATGTAATAATATTTAAATTGTGTTAGAATTCTTAACTATGATGTATGAATGATTTAAAGTTTTCTATGTTATAGAGCTATTCTTAGTGAGAAAAGATAAAAGTATTTAGCTTTATATTACAACCTGTAAGTATGTAACTCCAGAGAATTGAGTAATGTAATTGATAGTATAAATAAGACTCCTGTGTGACAAGTAATGTATACATATGCAATAGACTATTTTAGAGGCTAAAACTAATTTACAAATTAATTGTAAATGCTATAAAATGAGAATAAACACTTAGGCAGAAAATTTGAAAAACATAAGAAGCATGAACCCAAATTTACATGAGTTTGATGTTTAAAATGACTGAGCTAAACTAGGAGATTATAACAAGACAGTATAAGGGTCTAACTTAATCAGGTTGGTCAACCTACAATTATAGAAATAGAAAATGGCAGTTGTACGTGCTTATGTGCACACAGGTGCACAGAAGCATGCACAACCTTCTGCTTTGAAAATTTAAGAAATAAAATTTCTAAAGCTTAAAATGTCTTGGGTAAATTTTCATGTTTTATCAAATATACAATTGTTGGACACAAACATAAGCAAACCAGAATTTATTAGTAAACCTGCACAAGATTCAAATGGATGAGGTTTTCCACAACTCTTTGTACTGTGGCTAACTCATCAGTTTGAGTTTTAATAAATCGGGTTATTCTTCACCTGAAAACTCTGATACTAGAATTATAATGATTTGTATGTCTATATATATACACACAAATAGCATTACAGATAGTATATCAGTATTTCTATATTGATCAGATGTGATCTTGGGAAGAATCAAAGAAAAAAACATAAAAAAATAATAAGAAAGTTTTGTAAGACAAGTTGATTCTGAAAGTAAGTAACCCTGGATTTAGTATAAACTAAATTGAGCCATTCAAACATAAAAAGAAGTGGGAGGGTTGCTTCAAGCAACAAGGTTACTCCTCTTACTATAGACCCCCACCTTCCTTCACTATCTAGACAGGAATCTTCAATGATGTACACGATGGGGAAAGGGTTTATGAGTACTACGAAAGGGAAAAGACTTACGTTGTTCTACGTAAAACTAGGTTTACGGGGGACGAGACCAATGTGAGCAAGTAGGATGTTGTATTTTATGATTGGATTTCATACTCAAATAAGCCACGTAATAGTAGGGCAGGGGGTGTTCCTCAAAGTATTGGGTGAGTGAAGGGTCTTAAGTGGGGTTGGTCCATGGATTTTTCTTCCTTTTTCAACATTTACTCAATGAAAAGGGTTGAAGGGAGAAAGTGCATCAAGTTTTTCACAAGGGCCAACTTGATCCTCTTTCCCAAGGATCCTAGATGATGTAATCCTAGGAAAGCCACCGACTCTAATAATCGTCCATGGCTTTCAAATTAAGTTCTGAATTAGCAGATGTATATTTATAATAGATTAAGTAAATTATGAGTAAACGGGATTTCCTAATCTATCAATTGGACAAATCCATACGAATTTGTTCTTTTTAATAAAAATTCAAAAACTTCAATTGGTATATAAAGAAAAAAGGTCAATTTGATAGCTTTTTATTCAATTTCTCATGGAGCCAAATTCTCATCAGTACAATTCAAGAGGATGGTTCCTTGGCCACTGATTTCCATATAAAGAATACTATAAGGAAAAGGTCCCTCTTTAAGCTCCATTCTGATTGACTGTATATCTTTCATAAAGAAGCGAACCGATTTATTCCATGGAATCTTCAACGAAATATACT
Organism: Allium cepa; assembly: GCA_030765085.1. Classification (NCBI taxonomy): domain Eukaryota; kingdom Viridiplantae; phylum Streptophyta; class Magnoliopsida; order Asparagales; family Amaryllidaceae; genus Allium; species Allium cepa. Next base: position 627,710,454 of record CM060939.1, read on the forward strand.
TAATTATTTTAGTAATATTATTTTGAAAGGATTTTTCGACTGGGAACATATATTTCAAAGTAAATATACGAGGAATTAGTTTATGAAATTTTAACAGAGTATATAGCATGATTGTCAGAGTATTTGATGCCGATATGAAAGTGATATTGATTTAATCCTAAAAGGTATAATTATATATACAAAAGGTATATGTATATATTATTATTCAAATGATTAGATATGAAAACCAGGCGTTTAGTTCTAAAGTTTCATTTAAAGAAATTTGATAGAAAACATAAAGTAGTTTGATACATAATTGTTCTGGTGATACAGATTTTGATTTGAGCTTTGTGTATAGAAAAGATTTATATGTATGATATGTAAGGAGCCCAAGTGGTAGTGGCATAGCTTAAATAATTATGAAACATTTTCTTGTTTTTCCTTTATAGCAAAATGCATCTAATAAATAAGTGAAATTTTGATAACTTATTTTATTGATGCATATATCCTATACATTTTGGATAGCGTGGTATATTCATCATATTATGATATGTTTCTTTGATAGTTTTCATTTGTTAGAACGAAACGTATTTTCGATGATTTTTGATAGCTTAAAGCTTTTAGATTGTTACAGATCTTGAAGTAAAGTAATTTTAAAATATATAGAAGATTTTATGTAGCTCTTGAATTAAGAAGGCAGTGAACTAAAACAAATTTTAAATTTGTTGAATAGCCATGTTATGTAAACCACCCGATGTTATTAGGCCGACTAATAAACCTCTTTCCCTTAGGGGTATATGAGGCAAGTAGACTCTTAGCCTGAGTTTTGGTACTAGTGTCCTGGTCTTCCTAGCTATTTGTTTGACTTGATGGATAAGGAAATCAAAAGGGTTGACTCGGTTATAAGACCCAGATTTATTTTGGGCCTTCACCTAAATTTCAAAAAGTAGAATGAATTTGATGTTTTTTATAGACTCTTAGGATGTAGTATAGTATTATACGAGTATAAATTTGAGGTTTATGAAACGTTTCATAAATGATTTAAGTGTTAAAGGAGATACTATTTGTGTAAATGAATGTGATATAAAAGGTTATTTGTGTAGTTGAAGAAATAGATAGGATAAAATCCATAAGTTGTACGTAGGTCATTTTATTTGCATGACAGTTTTTGATCTAGGATTCGAGTACAAGTTTTCAAAGTGATTAACATTGGTCTGAACTACGATTTTTACAACGAATACCTGAAACGGATTGTTAGCACGATGCTAAGGGTTTCTACCGTAGTATATGGCTTTGTAAGGGGAAAAATCGTATCTAATCAAGAAATCTAATTGGAGTTCGCACTAGAGAGGTCGGGTATCTACACTAGTTTGGATGTGAAATTTATATGACCGAGCAAGTGATTAGATCAAATATTGCATATGATAAACCATGTACATCGTTTGGACAAATATATGTATGTGTGTCTTAAGTTTTGTTAGCTTAGAGAGTTCAGGGAGTGACTTATTGATTTGTTTTGGGGTAGTTTGAATAATCATCTATGTAGTAACTAGATATTGATGAGCGAGAGGCACGCTTAGTAAATTATTTAAAATCCTTATGCAATAAGAGTGTTTTGAACCTGATCTAACCTTAATCTTTGTTTGAATAGTCTCAAGTATTAGTACGTTCTTGTTTCTTTTATTAGTTGAACCTGTTGGAATTTCGAGAATAAAAATTTTTAAATGGAGGAGAACGTAGCGACCCATAATTTTAAACACTTCGTATTTACATGTCTGAATTATTCAAATATTTAAATTTGAGTTAAATGTTATCAATTTGGTTTGATGACTCCAATGAACATGCTTTTAATTATGGATAATAACAAGAAACTAATTTGTGGAATGTTTTTACAAAAATAAATATTTTAAGGAAATATCGACAATGTGACTTAAAATTGTTTTATCAATATAAGGCTTTTTCTCAACAAAAGTTGTTCGAGCTTATTGGGCATGGTTATTAAATAATATTAAACTTATCGGTAAGTCAAAATATTTTTACTATTATGGTTAACTAGTTAGTGATGTCATGCTTGATGCAACTAGAGAAATATTTACAAAAAGAGATGGTATGTGAAAGAGATAAGATATTAAAAGGCATTGTAAGGACCAAAGTGGATGTAAGTTGATTTAAAGCTAGCACATGGGAGGAAGGTGCTTATGACTAGCCAAGGGGTTGTAAATGACCCTTTCAACCTCTATTGTATGATTCATAAATACCCCTTACCCCTTAGGAAAAATGGGCTAAATTTAAATCATAAATTCACATAACCAAAATAATTTCCTGAATTGTATACTCCAGGTCAAAAATTCATATAAAATCCAAAAATTATCAAAACATTCTCAGATTTTGACCAGATACCCCTCATCAAAACTATTGTCCAAAAATCATACATTAATGTTTGACCCTACGATATCAGTTTTGACTTTATTATAGGACTGGCTTTTGTGTTATTTTAATAATTTTAGTGATTGAAATATGTTTAAAAATAATAGTTAAACTGATTATTTTTATAAGATCTTTTTAGGGGTGAAAAATAACGTGCTTATAGGTATTTTGATTGTAATTTTGAATTTGTATTTTTTTTTAATAAATATATGTATGTATTTTCAATGTAAATGGTTTTCTTTATATGTCACACTTTCTCAGAATGGTTTACAATAAATTCTAAATTTTGTACTTTAGTATAATATTTTATATGTATATTTAAAACACATTTGTAAGCATTTCTATATATGCAAGTTTGGAAAAGTGAGGTAAATTTTTTATGAATGTATAAAGGGTGTTTTTATATAACATTTAGTTATAATAAATTATTATAAGAAGTTATTTAAAAGTATATTATCTTGTTAAAAAATATAGATATACTTTGAAATTTAAAAATATTATTTAAAAATAATGATAAGTATAAAACGTCTTAGGAATAAGGTTAGAAAATGTAAATGTTTAATTACAAACGAGAGAAGTGGCTTATAGTAACAATGTTTGAATAACATTTGTTCTTAACCTTTTTAATTGTATTTTTGAATGGAAAATCTTGTTAACGGATTTTTGAATATTCTTTTACTTTTGAGATAAGTATTTGAATATATTTTAAAGAACGAAAAGAGTAGAATAAATACTGAAGTAGTACTATACATGTATGTAATATATTTTAAAGAACGAAAAGAGTAGAATAAATATTGAAGTAGTACTATGCATGTATGCATCATTTGCAAAGGCATTATATATAAAAGTATTGAAAAAGAAGTATTATTTGATAAAGAGGATTATAAGTTGCTTGTGTAAATTTATTGTGTTTGTGTATTTATTTGTTTATGAGAAGTTTTAGTCATGTAGTTAGCACTAAAAATTGACAAAGTAGACTTGTTCTATTTGTAAGAGTTATGAATGATGTGTCAAGGTAGTGCTTTGGAGCAACAAGTGTCTTAACTATCTGGCTTCACTCTTGATCTAAGGATAGTTTAAGTTGATAATGCATGGATTTGTGATAAGTAAATGATACTTTATTTCCATATATGATCCTTAAGTATATAAAATCTTCATGGATTTACATGGTTTAAGATCCCCTAGGGAGGACTCACTCATATGAACTGTCCATGCTTTAAGAATGCATATTCGAGATTCCTCATGGAGGACTCCAATATATCATTCTCTTACTTTTTGAAAGAACTAGAATTGAGTTAAATAGAAATTCACCGATTTGGTTTTGAAGAGTTCAGTATCAGGTAGAGTATACTTATATGAGATAACTCAAAAATGTAACAATTTCTAAATCGATATACAAGCTAAATGTTATGGAACCAGTTGTGGGGTAAAGTGTTATAGATTTGACTATCTTGAGGGTAAATCCAAGGGGAGAGGTCGATGGTAACATAATGAACGATGTTATCGTGTTGTTCTATCTATCTTTAGGGTGATTCCATGAGAGTGGACAACATTGGCATTTATCAGACGACTTATGTTGGGATCCATAGAGGAGATAATACAATTTGAGTTGATGAAGACTCATTTTTTGTGATGATGGATCCATATGGGGATTCATGATCTGTTCGAGATGATGATGGCTCATGTATTGAGATGCTAAAATGTGACTCGCCATGAGAAATGACATAAAACAATGTAGAGGAATAGCCAGTAGGTTTAGCTAACCCAAAGGTACATCATATCCATATATCTAGAGATGCTTACGGTTGATGCTAGTAAGAGTTGATGGTATATGACATCACATGTTTGGGCATTTACCAAATAACATGTGGTATATTTTATCTTGAGATATACGTGGCTACGAAAGATAGTTTCCGACCCTTGTCAAGAGGCCTGCCTTGGCACATGTGAGATTCGGATGTTTTATTTTTCCTTACTTGTTCTTTTTCTTTTTATTTACCGTAACAGTCAATCTTTCTAGCACTTGGGTGTTCGGCACATGAATATAGTGGATGTATAAGTGTCAACATTTGAGAGTTGAAATGTTAGGCCGTCTTTGGCTTGCCAAGTTTTCTTAATCAGATCACCCTTCCAACCCAACTAAATGAATATATACTTGTTCCAAACACTAAACATGAACTTACATGCACAACCACGATTTCTATAGTTCATCTCACTTATCCAAATAATCCGATTTTGAACCGCGTAATAACAAAAAAAACTAGAATAAGAATACCCTAACTAAATTGCAAACTCACCTAACTCCTAATTTTGAAAAAACAACACTTGGATAATACCAGTAGAGAAATCATTACTTTATCTTTGGATGCTAGGATAAAACAACTCGAAAGTGGATGATGTCTCGCCAAAGTAACCAATAACATGAATTATCATGTGATCCCTCATCTGACCAAAGAATACTAATGTCAGTGATGCTTAACTTAGTTAAAATAACATACCTACTTACATCTTAATCCATCTCAAGTGATATTACTTCACTTGCGATATCACTTCTCCATTCACCAATTAATCATGGTATTAAATCAATCTACAAGGGATTTACAAATCCACTCCTATGTTCTATACCATATTAACAAGCAAACACAAAAACCATACAACCTTATTCTTATTCAACCATTCAAACATAGCAAACAAAATCCTATAAGTGAAATCCTAAACTTTGAACATGATAGTGTTGAAGTGATCGGCTACGTGGTACCTCTTTCAAGTGCACCCGATATGCAACACAAACTAGGTACTCATATTCCACTTTTTCGAAATAACCTCACTGAATAGATAGCCTCTCTTAAATCCAAGTGATGGTTGAAAAGAATCAACCTATTCCCTTCTCAAAATCACATTTGGATCTTCAAATCTCATATTTCCATAAAAATCAACTTTGCATTTTAATGCGTGAAAACCAAACATCTTTTCCTTAAAACTAATTTTGATCGGAATACTCCCTATATACCCGTTAATCGAACTCCAAACTTTCACATTGCATATTAGTGCATCTTTTTTAAGATATCTTCAAATCATTGAAATACCCTTTTATATAATTCTATTAACAACTTAGTCTGAGATATCTTTTACAATAAAAAAATCTAATTTCAATCAACTCTTTATATAAACCAACTAACGATGTCCTTTCCAAATTTAATTTTTCACAACAATCCAAATACACCTTTTACTTTATATGGTCAAGCAACTCAACACATTATGGTGTCTCGTCATATCAATCCAGGAAAAATAATATCCAATAGCTTAAATAGCATCGTATCCTATCATATCAAATCCATGTCACATCCAAGTAATGAACATACTCTAATCAGGCAAACTCTTCATGAACTTATCCAAATCAAAGAAAAATTACTTGCGATTGCAACGACACTTAGGTACCAAAATGTTACTATCATCGCCATGAAACACATACAATTAGATGACAAGCTACTTGCATTTCAAATAAAAACAAACATGTGTGGTGTAAAGTTACCTGCAACATATGATCAATAACACCCATCCACCTAGCGGAATCATCTACCATTATAGGCAATATCAAACAAAAAACCATCTAAATATCATTCACCTCTATCACTAATCATTACCACAATGATATGGGTGGAAGAATTCTAACACATACAATCTCAAAAGTTAAATGATGGACCGATCACCAAGTCAGATCTTATAGAAATTCTATTTGTGTCAACGGGATCTATACCAAATATAAAGGACTCTAAGCCCTTGTTTTATCAAGTACCCCTTAAAATATTGTTCGATCACTTGATTAGCTTATGGGATCTAATCAATTGAAATTCCAATACCACTAACATCTTATACACTAACCCGTTTCTAAATGAAACTCTACTTCAGCTACATGTTGAAAAATTTCCAATATCAAATAAGTAGAACTATGGCCCAAATTTCCTTTATATGAATCGTAACCCATTCATTTTGGTACTAAGTAAGTTTCTCTTCTCTATGCTGCTTCAACACAATAATCCTAGATTTACTTCTCTTTCTCTTTTTATCCAAATATATTTTCTTCGAATGCTTCCACACAATAATCCTGGTATTCTTCTTTTCCAACTTCCAATGCTCCTCTACATTTATATGCCTAAGCAGCATGTCAACAATTTTCTCAAATAATAAATTTCCCTTTCATTATTGCCTAAAAAGTGCAATGATCGTGGGGTAAGTGGTAAAACCACATAGTAGCTATCTTGGATAAGAACAAAGGAAAAAACTTTTAAAACTTCTCCTATAGGTCCACTCATCAACAAGTGTTGAGTTATCATTACAGATGTAATATGGTGTATCAAACCCTTGTATGGCTTCATAATAGGCATCTTGAAATTCTTCGAATTCTTAGCGGTCTCTATTTTCAAAGTAAGGGGACTGCTCACTCTTGCTTCTCTACCATCCTCCACCTTCTCCTTCTAAAAGTAATCCTTTATCATCTTATCTATCATTTCTTCTAGTACGGGAGACCGATGGTGATATTATGATCTTCCCTTTGCCAAGGAATGATCTCTTCCATCTTCCCCCATGATGACACGATCGCTAGTTTCTACCATAGTCTTGTCACATAGATCGATCTCGATGATCTCTTCATACTCCACTAAATGCTACTTCTGCATGATAGTAGGATTTTTATGAGAGCATGAAATGTTATCCAAAGTAAGACCGGTTCAGCACCAGTTTTGATCGGTGTGACAACCCACATCTCCTGACACACTGATCCAAAGCCTAGAGTGACTTTCGAACTCATGTCGGTGTCAAAAAATGTGGGATGTCAAGGTTTTTGAAATATTACAAATACTAAAGATATACATGTTAGCACCAAAATTAGTAACTAACACCCGTATAATTTCATGGACATTAGAGAATTAATGGAATTTAGAGAGCAAATCATAAAAGTAAATTGACGCAAGATTTTATAGTGGTTCGGCAATCTCGGCCTACGTCCACTTCAAATTTCATTCATTGTTCATTTGATTACAATTACATGATATTTTCGATTGGCTAGAATCCATTGATACAATTTTGTAAAAAAAAAAATAGCCATGGCAGACTATTTGGAGTAGGAAGAAGAAAATGATGAAGCCACCCTAAAAAGAGATAGCGAGAGAGATCCAAAAAATGGACCCCCTGCCTCTGGATTTATAGACGAAGGTAGCCTTCAACCTAACTGACATCTTCAAGCTTGGACCCCTTTGGCCACTTGGGCCCACCATAAGAAAAGCTCAGCCCAACACACCATGCTAACCTCACTTATACACTCTTCAACTTATCAAACATCTATTCTGACACCTATTCCACCAAGCTAACTTTCATCATTCTGACATCCTGTATCACATATCTGTTGATCTTATTTACCATGGGATGGATATAACTGTTCGGAAATCAAGCTCTGGTCATATTATTATCATCTCATGGCCATCTTTCTCATCAATAGTCAAGTCTCGTCCTCGTAATCAATTCTATGTAGCTATGCCAAAAGTTCGAATAACAATTGCCCCCAACCCTCTTTGGTTGTCTGACGCTTGGTCGATTCTCAATAGTACAAATCTGGGATTGCATTCTATTAGTGGCCATCCATGTCCGGTTCTACATGACTAGTAAGCTTTAGTTGTTTAATCTAGTCTTTTCTTTAATAACTCTAAGCGAAAAATCAATTTCTATCGATTTTAAGAAATCAAATTTTTTGAATATATACGTGCATGTTTGGGGTACATGTTCTTGCCTTTGGCTCTTGGATGCGTTTTATATGCTCATAAGTCCTCACCAGTTCCATTTAGTTTAATTGCAATTCGATTGTAGTTCCTTATTTGTTTATTTTTTGTGAAATAAGGGTTATAATTAGATACTCGATGAGAGGGGACTTCAAGTTCTACATGGATGATGACCTTGGAGCTGTAAGCAAAGGTGAACGGAGTATGGCAAGTTGCGGACTCGCAGTGGTTCTACAAGCCAATAATGCTACTGGTAGCTTATTCTCCTATTTACCTCTAGCCTTTTCTAAACCTCTTTTCAGAATAGACTTTATGATTTTGTTCATAGCTTCAACCTATCCACTTGCTTAAGGGCGAGCAAATACCGTAAATTTATTTTCAATATGATGCCGGCAGTAGAAGTTTTGAAATTTAACGTTGTGGAATTGGGCTCATTACCAGTTATAATGGTTCGTGGAAGGTCATAAGGGAAGATAACATTATGGACAATAAAGTTGATTATTTTCTTCTTCTTGATCGTGGTTAAAAGTTCTTCATATGCCGATTTTGGGAAGTAAGCAACTGCTACGATGGCGTATTTCGCACCACCTTTAGGATCGGCAAGAAGACGATGATGTCATTGCCCCTAAGTGGCAAACGACCATGGACTAGCCATTTGAGCAATTTCCATTAGTGGGGCTTTTGGATTTTTTCCAAACATCTTGCACTCATCGCATTTTCTAGCATGATCAATCGCATCTTGATTGATAGTTGGCTAGTAATATTCGTAGCACAGGATTTTCTTTGTCAGGGTTTGCCCTTTGGTGTGATCGGTGCATTTTTCTTCATGAACTTCTTTGAAGATTTTTTGATTTCATCATGGGTGATACATCGAGGCATAGGAATGGATGAACTCCTTTTTACACATGACTTCTTCTTAGATGATTTGGAGTGAAGCTTTGAGGAGAATCTTTCGTTTTCCATTCCTCCGTTCAGTAAAAACTCCTTATTATGGATAGTCTTTGATAGGAGTTGACCCTAACCCATTTTCTATCTTTGTCTCCAAGATCTAGCCGATCTCCATCCGTCAATGCTTGGAATATTAAGTATTTCAACCGGTACAAAGTATGTCTGTTGCGCGTCTCTGAAACTGGCCAGCCTGGCAGTGACTTGACTCTTATCATTTCATTTGCTGAGGATGTGTGTAATGATGTAACATGTGAAGTTGGCCAGTAACTTTTGGAACTGGCTGAGATAAGGAGCAAGACAATGCCCTCCGACATGATTAACTTCCTAACTTTGCATGCTACCAATCAGGAATCACAATCGACATGTAAAGTTTCCACTCCAAGTTCTCTAGCAAGTTTGAGGCTGGCGGTCGAGGCTTCATACTAAGCATCATTATCTGTTACACAAAAATCGATTTTAGGACATAGTAGATCGATCGTTCCTCAGGAGTCATCAATACGATTCCTATGCCATAACGTTGATCATTGGATGCTTCATTCGCGCACATTTCCGTCTATTGGTTGGTTCTCCACTACTCTTTGAGTAGTCATCTGATGTAGTGAATTCAGATATGAAATATAATAATTTTAGTCCTTAGATAGCCCTTCGAGGGAAATAAGTGATATCGAATTGGCTTAGTTCGATATTCTATTTAAGTGGTCTTTCAGACGTCTTTGGTCATTTTATGCCTTGTCGCAACCGCTGGTTGTCATAGGCGTTAGTGAGGTGAGCCCAAAAAGTAAGAGTAGAGCTTTTATGATAAAATCAGTAGACATTATGCTAGCTTTTGTAGCTTTAGGTTGATGTCCAATGCATGGCTCGCGATAGTCGGTGAAATCACACATGCATGTTAGAAAGTGTCCAAGGGAACATATCATCATTTATTCAGAAAAAACAACTAATACTTTTACCATCATTGCACTGAGCTGTGATCTGATATTCAGCACCCGGAAAGGGTCGCTATGGCTGGCTGTAATGTCGACTGTCAGCTTAGCGGGTGCAATCTCTGATTCTTTGGGTTTAAATATAACGATTTTGCGTAACATTCAAAGTGAAATATGGTTGGGATGGTCAATGTTGATGGTTGCTCTAGTCGAATTCTAGAGTCTTTGTCATGAGTTATTAAGTCTGATAGTGAAGGGCATTGAATGCTCTGATCGATTATTTGCAAATGGCCAAAAATCAGGCTTAGAAGCACATTGAAGAAAATGTCGAGTAGGGGTCAGCCTCGAATTGCATGAAGCGGCATAGTTGGGTCTTTCTTTGAGTTTTGAGTTGTTTGTATATTCGAGTAACACACTTTTCGTTCAACGAATTCATAATCTTTTATCTGTCTATCGGGTTGGAGTGACAATCAGTTGCCAACGAGCTTAGGCATCGATTTAATGATTCTTTCACTAGGCATTCTTTCAGTCATAGCCTTGAATAGTTGTAAACACTATATATAAGTTTTCAATATTGAGCTATCGTAGCCAGTCTTTGGATGATCACGCTTCTGCTCCTAGTCTCGGGTTGACAAATATACTGCATGGACAGTTGAGTCTCGTCCTAGCTATGTTTATACTCCCAACAAAACTCTAGAGACATAGAGTTGATCAGTGAATAGTCGATTCACATTAGTCCTGCTTCTCGCTCGTGCCCCAAGTCTGGGGTGTGTACCGATAAGTAAGAAGGCCAACCATTACCACTTTAGCTTTACTCTCTTTCCCATTGAATAGTGGGCCGAGTCCCGCCTATCCTGGATTGTATTGTGGTTTTTCATTCCAAAGGGAATACTGCGATGCATCGTCAATTTATGGGCATAAGTTGGGTATTAGACGGTCAGCTATGTCCACATTGGTTCATGTTCCGTAATCAGGTCTCGAGGTAAAGTTGGCTCAAGAGCAGTCGTGTCACGCTCATCCAATTTCATACTCCTCCTGATGGATCTAAGGGTGGTGCTGGAGAATTAATGACCAAGTCTTCATGGTTTACTCTCCTTTCCACACTCTGATGCTCACAGTTTTTCAAGGGACACTCGGGTAATGCTCGTATGTTCTTTGTGCGGATCGATATTGACCCCGATCTGAGGTATGATATAGTCGGTCACCCGTAGCTTTGGATGCCGTTTCAATTGGTTTTGCATTGAGGCCTCCTTGCGATCGTTGCCTTAAGTTGTAAAGAACGCTAATCCAGAACTATAATGAGTTGTCGTATTCGGCTTTTAGTCAATCGTACTCCTTCCCCCAGCAATGATTTGTCCAGGCCATAAGTCGGATGGTCGAACTCCATCCTTAGCAAGTTAATACTCCTTCTGTCGATTTCAGGCCAAAATTTGCGGAATAGAGAACGGTCCGAATCCACTCCTTTATTTATCAATGTTTATATGCCACTATGCATTCTAATGACTCGGATTTGTTCTTCCCCTGGTCGACTTATGCCCAATTTATGTTCATGTTTCGGTCCATACTCCAGGGAAGTAGAGATTTTTCGAACGATATATGCTCTAGTCCATAGTCTGGGATGTAAATATTTCCGTCAAGTCATTTATACTCTAACCCAAGCTCTAGGGACTCAGAGTACTCTAGTTCGCTTCAAGGACATAGAGATTTTTCACATATCGTTTGTACTCTAATCCGCACTCTGGGACTCAGAGTAATCTAGCCCACGCTCTGGGGACTTAATAGATTTTTTTAAATCATTTATACTTTGGTCCGCACTCTAGGGACTCGGAGTAATCTAGTCCGCACTTTGGGGACTTAGATATTTTCATCAATTCATTTATACTCTAGTCCACGCTCTGGGGACTCTAAGTACTCTAGTCCGCTTCAGGGACTTTGAGATTTTTCTCAAGTCGTTTATACTTTAGTCCGCGCTCTGGGGACTTAGAATACACTAGTCCGCTTCAAGGGCTCACAGATTTTTCTCAATTCTTTTATACTCCGGTCTGTGCTTTGGGGACTCAGAGTACTCTAGTCTGCTTCAGGGACTTACAGATTTTTCTCAAGTCTTTTTACTCAAGTCCATGATTGGGGACACATAATACTCTAGTCCGCTTCAGGGACATAGAGATTTTTCTCAAGTCGTTTATACTCCGGTCCGCGCCGTGGGGACTCAGAATACTCTAGTCCACATTAAGGACTTAGAGATTTTTCTCAAGTCATTTATACTCGGGCCCACACTCCGGCGGTCAGAGTACTCTAGCCCGCGCTCGGGGACTTAGAATTTTTTAAATCGTTTATAATCTAGTCCGCACTCTGGGGACTCAGAGTACTCTAGTCCGCGCTCCGGGGACTTAGATATTTTCGTCAATTCATTTATACTCTAGTCCGTGCTTTAGGGACTTAGAATACTCTTGTCCGCTTCTGGGACTTAGAGATTTTTCTCAATTCGTTTATACTCTATCTGCGCTCAGGGAACTCAGAGTATTCTAGTCCGCTTCAAGGACTCAGAGATTTTTCTCAAGTCATTTATACTCTGATGCACGCTATAGGAACTCAGATTATTCTCGTTCGCTTCAGGGACTTAGAGATTTTTCTCAAGTCCTTTATTCCCTGGTCCACACTCCAGGGGCTTAGAGCACTCTAGCCTGTTGTAACGATCCCGAATTTAATTAATGTTAAATTGAAAATTAAATTTATTTTTTGACTGAAGTTTGTGAAATTAAATGATAAATTGATTCGAGTTTTTTCCAAATTCAAATAAATTATGTTATTTATATAGTTTCTTTTATAGATTGTTTTAAATTTAGTATTGAGATATTTTTAAACAATATTAATATAGAGATATTTGAATTTGATCTTATGAAATGGATTTTTGTTTTAAGTTGTGTGAATATAACAAAATTTTTGAAATAAAATATTTAAGTTAAAAAAAATAAAAGCAAACATGTAAAATATAAAAGTAAAACACATTTAACAAATTCTAACAACAAATTAAATATAGAACTACATCCAAATTATAATAATAATAAAGTAAGCAAGACAAATAAAAATACAAACAAACTAGGCAAATAAACAAATATAAAAGTAAACATGCAGGCTGAGGAAACAAGTAAACAAAACATAAAGCAAAACATAAAATAAAATATCTTTGTACACATAAACAAAGTATAAGATAAAATATAAAGAAGCATAGGCTGTAAACTAAAAAGAAACAACAATATATTTACTTAAGTATAGATTTGTACAAAGCAATAAATGCAGCCACCACACCAACACTATTAGCCATCAAGTAGAAGAAGTATGCAGCCAAGTAAAATAGGTATGTAGGCAAGCATAAACAAAGGGAAAATAAAAATAACAAACAAATACATAGGCTTGCAAAGGAGGCATAAGGTACAAATGCAATTAATGTTTGCATCTCTGGCCATAACTAAAAAAAAAACACTTCAGCCATGCCTTAGTACAAAACTCACACTATTGTACTAGAAAATATTATCAACCTGCACACTGTTTATATTTTTATATATATACATCAAACTCTCATTTTAGTTCGTCCATCATAAATGAAAGGAAAAAAAAATGAATGAAGTAAACAAAACTAAAACAAAACATAACAATACAAATCAACTCAGCAATGCAAAAATTTAAGATTTAGTTTTAATGTGAAACAAACAACCTAGAACTCCATGCAAATAAGACTCAACTCAGTTTAAACATTTATCAATGAAAACCAGAGAAGCAAAGAAGATCTCAGCAAGCATGCAAGTTCAACAATAAGTAGCTTTGTTCTTTCTGCAAAATCAAGTGAGTAACTTATTCTTTGTAGATACTTTGAAGTATAAAACTGTTGCTTATATATATGTAGGTATGTCTGTGAGCAAACTGACCTGTTCTAATGATTGAATCTCTTTATATATGTGATACTTCTAGCTGTTGTGAAAGTTGCTTTGAACAATGATGTTCTGTGAGAATGCATGTCTGTGTGTATGTTATATATTAACAAATGTATACTCTTTGTTAAATTTACAAGCTTATAAACCCATTACAAAAGAAAAGAAAAAAAAATCAATTGCTACTTATATAAACAACAGTAGATTTTGGTTCATAAACAAGGAATGATTATGAGGCTATAACCTGATTTTAAAAAAAAGAATATCTCAGCAGCAAATTTAGCAAAAACTCCCTGTTTCCAAACCAAATTGTGAGTAAAATTTTGACCTTAAAAACAGCTTAAATCTGAGACTTGAACTGGTTACATGAATGAAATCTTGAAGTTAAATGGTTTGAAATGATTTGTATGTATGTGTAAATGTAAATGGATGTGTGTGTATATATATATATATATATATGTGATATGGCTGGTGAGCATCTCTGTTTATCTCACAGTGCCCCCTTCATCAAATAAACAATTCATATCTTCATTTGTATATGATTATAGGCTAGGCCCTGAGGATAGAAAATGTTTGAAAGTTTATAAAGTTAATTTCAAAAATTTATTCAAGCTAAAACAATTTAGCAATATCCCTGGAAATCAAAGTCACTGAACCAAACTTAAAAGTAGTCAAATTTCGAATTTCTAAATTTACAAATTCAGGATTGTAACTGGAATTCGTGTACTATAACATGATTTTTAAAACATGAATCAAAATTTTTAGGCTTAGGAATTAAGCACCGTTTGGGTTAGTTCTAATTTCCTTCTTTTGATGACCTCTGATGATCCACGGGTTAGTAGGGATTGGGATCTTGGATGGAGGTGAAAGAGTGAACGGTGGTTGTAGGAAAAATAGTGGATCAACGATTTAAGCTATGTGGATTTTGGGATTTGGATTTAAAATCTGTAAACCTAGTTTTTAGCTAATGATGGAAATTTGATCACCTCGGCCTCAATGATGGATCGACTGCTTCGGGGGTTTGGGAACGCGTAGAGGATGGAAGGCGAGTCAGTGGCCGAAGTCGCGCGAATTCCGGTGGACGAGGCGGCGAGGACGTGGCGTTGCCAGGTTTGATGTCGAAACCTGAACGTGTTTCCAGGGTTCGTGACTTTGTTTTCCAGGTTTTCAAGTTTTTATCTCGATTTTGTTTCCGATCGTATGGTCGAACTAGGTGGATCGGAGGGCTTTGGTGGGACATCGGCAACATGCTGAAAGGGTTGATGTTGATCGGAGATGGCCAGAGCCATGGTGCACGTGCACCGTGCACATGTTTCTTGGCCTGGGAAGTTCGGAAGCAGGTTGTTGTGTGATGATCTCCTGTGGGTACAGTTTTGTTGTTTGAAATGAACCAGGGGTACTCGAGTAAATCGAGTAAGTGACTCGAAGCAAATCAAGTATGGGCTCGAGTCAAATTCATGTTCCAGGCTTCAAACCTGAAACTGTTTTGTCTAGAAAATTTAAAACCAAACTTAAATTTTAAACCAAAGTTTAATCTAGAATCGAATTTAAATATGTAATTAGTTTGAAATGAAAGAGAGGTTTTGAATTTAAATTATATTCATTTTTAATTTTAAATCTAAAATGAAATTGGAAAGTAAACTTTAAAGTGAATTGTTTTGGATACTTTGTTAACGATAAGAATAATGTTTTCCTTAAAATTTAAATTAGGGATGTATGATTTGGAATTCAGTAAACTATTAAGTTAATTAAATGGGAATTTAATTATTTAATTTATTTTTAATTTGGATTAATTTAATAAGTAATTAAAAGTTTAAATTAAGTAAGGAATAATTAATTTGTAAATTAAGGGTTATTAATCAAATATAAATTAATGATTTAAGTTGATTGATCAAGCGATTAAGCAATAAATTAAATTTAAGGATAATGTGATAGATTAACCCAGGTAATTAATTTGAGAATAATTAATTTATTAAAAGTTAATTAACTAATGAAGGTGATTAAGGAAAAAAAATCATCAATTAAGGAGTAATTAATTAATTAATTAAGAATAATTAATTAAGAATAAATTATTAATTTAGGATAAATTAATAATTAATTAAAAGATATTTTAATAAATGTATTGATGCTAATTGATTATTAATTTTCCCATGACCAGCAAATTTATTCATAGAAATTTATTTGATTAACTTAATCAGATAATTGAATTAATCCTACCTATGGATGCTTGGATTATATTGGATGGTAAACTGTTTGGTATCCCTGTTATATGATGCTTTATGATTATCCTGATTTGTGTTGTGATCTGTGATATAATTTATTATCTGTGATATATATATCTGCGAATCTGTGTATGAATGATAAGCGTCATAATTTATATCGCTTATCGAATATATTGTTGTATTTGATCTGTGATGATTGAATGATGTTGCACAAATTGTGTTAAACCCCTGGACCACACTTATACACACACCAATATGGATTTCACGGAGAAATCGGTTAAGTCCCAGATTTTGGAAAAAAAGTTTGAATTTGAATTTTTAAATTCAAATGTTTTGGAAATGGATTGGGTTTAAAAGTGAAAAGCAATTGAAATGGAATTTCAAAGATGAAATTTATTTTGAATAATTTGATTGAGTTTTGGAATTTAAATATTTTGATTTAAACTTAAATTCAATATTTGAAATTGAATTCTATAATTTGAAAACTAGGGATTAACGATATTATACCAGCTATATATGAGTTAAACCATTTTTAAAGGTATGGTTTTGGGAATTTGAATTTAACCCAAGGATTTCAACTCGTATAAATGAATCAGATTTCCAAAATGAAAACTGTTGTTTTCAAATGATAAACACTTTTAGATAAGAACTGAGATTCCAATTAATTAGGGGAATTTCAAGATTGAATAGAGAAATGATTTTCCTAAGTTATGAATGAATTCTTTTTGAAAGCTATGAATTAAATTTGTTTATTTTTAACAGATTTAAATTGATGATTTGTGTAAATCAAATTGAAATGAAATTGTTTTGAAGGCTATAATTTAAATCTTTGATTTAAAGATTTAACGAGTTAATCAAATTGAAATGAAAAAATTGATTTGGAAAATCTGTGAATGAATCTTTTGTTTAAAAGATTAAAATGTGAAAATTGTTTAAACCGTTAAAGGTTGTGAAAATGAATCCTTTTGTTTGAAAGATTTGAAATGGTAATCGGTTTATACCATTTGAAAAGAAAGTTTCGAATTATTAAGTTGTGACTTAATTGAAATCCCATATCCATATGTTTTAAATGTTTTCGCTCACTATTTGGGTTAGCCGGGAAAGGACCTTTGGGTCGTATAACCCATTCCGAATATGTGATATGTCGTTATGGATAGCAATTGAAGACCGGTGTTGAAGACCAGGTATTTGCGAGAACGATAGAATGACCTATTGATTGTCTCTGCACCGAGTAGCTACGGTATAGAGATTCCATATGTGATGGGGAATCCGATTAGGATTGTGGATATCCGGATTGCAAGGACTTCTTTGTAAGTGCCTTCGGTTCTGTTCTAAATCCAGAACAGACTTGTATGGATTGTTATGTCTGACTTTACAATTTGAGATATAAAGCTGATTTCTTTCAAATATATTCCTGTTGGTGGCGGAGAATTTATTCTCTTAGCTTAACACCCTTCTCTGAGACGTACGAGCTCAGAGGTTATGTAGTTGATGGTTATCAGCGATATATTCCAAATTTGGTAATGTGACATGCTGAGTGTTGCTGTGAAATGATCGTTGTGTTGATCATTTGTGATAGGATCATTTGTTTGATCGTTTATCTTGGTGATCATTTCTATGATCATTTGTTGACCCAAAGCATAGCTTTTGTATAAAGCATGGCTTTGTGGACGAGACTTCGTCGAGCCTCACAACCCGGTAAATGGTCGAAACAGGAATCGTGGCAGCAAGGTTTCAGGGATCGCTTCCCTAGGGTAGGACCATTCCTTCTGGAAAGGGGTAGTATCATGGTATGGAGCCCAGATACTTACCCATGTGGATACACTATATCTATTACTGTGTGGTGTTGTTGGAATCGAGGCCTCGTATAAAGGTCCAAAAGGACCGGGGGTGGTATATCTGAGGTTTCTTACTCCTTGGGAAAGGGGTAGCCAGCCTTGTTTGGCAGAGATCCATTTGGGATGCTCGGGGACGTCCTTCCAGAGGCGTTCCATTTCGGGGTTTAGGAAGTTCGTTTGCCCGACCATTTGTTGGAAATCCATTCTTCAAATACGTACCTTGTACGGTTTTAGTTGTAGAACCTATCATTCACTTATGGTGGCGCCCCACTGTTTGGATGGTAGCTATAGTAGGCATAGTTCGAAATGTCTATGTTGGCTAAGATTTATATCTTTACTTTCGAAATGAATTTTTTCTACACTATGCACTAGTAATAATATCAAATGTTCTTTTAATGCGTATCGAGCATCTTTGACTATCATAAGGAGAAATCTCCTCCGATTCTGCGTTTGCATTGTGTGTGTGTGCGGGAGGCCTTATGGTAGTCTCATTTTTAAAAGCATTGCGAATTGACTTTAAAATATTTTGTTGATTGTTTTAAAAGATAACTGTTTTCTTTTTGTTGCTCACACCAGTCCCACGACTGATCCGGAGTTTATTGTTTTCTTTCCTAAACTCTGGGTGCTCATTATTTTCTACACGAGCAGTCTAGAATTGGGTTTTTCAGATAGTCAGGTTTAGTAGGTTATCTGGAGCTAGTTCAATCTTTGGATGTGGACGAGACTTGCTTGTCTTGGTGAATCATGATGTTGGATTGAGCTATTGCTGATGGAGTTCTCTTTTGAAAACTATCTTAGAGTTATATTGTTCTGCTGCTAGATGTTATCTATTTTCTTTTCCGCTGCTATTTTATTGTATCATATCTCTGATGTATATTGATATCTATTGGATCATCTGTTGTATCAGATATTGTATCAAAGCTGTATATCAATGTATTATTCTTTTATTCCGCTGTGTTATTTACTTAGTGTTGTTATAAGCTCCGGCGAATCGGATTTGAACGGTCGAATCTGTGGCATTCGAATACGATTTGAAGTATGGATGTCGATTTTCGAGCGGGCAAAATCCGTCTCGTTACATTTGGTATCAGAGCTAAGGTTGAACTTTAGCTCAGGAGTATAAAACATTAAGTAACTCATTAGAGATAGGGTGAAGTAAACCCTAGAATGAGTAATCCCTAAGATATTCGTTTGAATGCCTCAGTAAATTCTTTTACTATTCACTGATAGTAAGTATGAGTGCAAGAAGAGGACGAGATAGGGGACAGGGCAATACAACTATAATTGGTCAATGCTCTGCAACAGTGGAAACAACTTCCTCTATCAATTTTCTTTGATTCGTTTTTAAATTCTTTTGATTGCTTCGTGACAGCTCCAGAAGTAGTTTCGGTTTGATGATGGCCATATGAATCGTTATAGGAAATTCTTATTTCTATCTTCATCGATTTCTTATCGGCTTTTCGATTTAAACCTTAATGAATATAAATTGGAAATTTAAATAAATTGGAAATTTAAATAAATTGGAAATTTTAAATTGAGTTAAAATTGATTAATGGAATATGAAGGATAAATTTGAATAATATCGATAAAACGATTTCGTTTAAAATCAAATTTTGAAATTCTATTGTAATTTCTTGTGAATACCAAAGTCCGAAGATGGACAAATTGGTATGCATTCTGAGATATTCCGACTTGAGTTTGGAATTCATATCTTAAGATTGAGGAATTATAGGAGATCAAACCTGTCTATCTCTGTGTTGTTTTCGTGCCTGCGAATTTTGAGGACGAAATTCTTTTAAGGGGGGAAGTCTGTAAGGATCCCGAATTTAATTAATGTTAAATTGAAAATTAAATTTATTTTTTGACTGAAGTTTGTGAAATTAAATGATAAATTGATTCGAGTTTTTTCCAAATTCAAATAAATTATGTTATTTATGTAGTTTCTTTTATAGATTATTTTAAATTTAGTATTGAGATATTTTTAAACAATATTAATATAGAGATATTTGAATTTGATCTTATGAAATGGATTTTTGTTAAGTTGTGT
Organism: Allium cepa; assembly: GCA_030765085.1. Lineage (NCBI taxonomy): Eukaryota > Viridiplantae > Streptophyta > Magnoliopsida > Asparagales > Amaryllidaceae > Allium > Allium cepa. The sequence continues at coordinate 627,730,538 of CM060939.1, forward strand.
GAATGTAACAAAAATTTTGAAATAAAATATTTAAGTTAAAAAAAATAAAAGCAAACATGTAAAATGTAGAAGTAAAACAATTTAACAAATTCTAACAACAAATTAAATATAGAACTACATCCAAATTATAATAATAATAAAGTAAGCAAGACAAATAAAAATACAAACAAACTAGGCAAATAAACAAATATAAAAGTAAACATGCAGGCTGAGGAAACAAGTAAACAAAACATAAAGCAAAACATAAAATAAAATATCTTTGTACACATAAACAAAGTATAAGATAAAATATAAAGAAGCATAGGCTGTAAACTAAAAAGAAGCAACAATATGTATACTTAAGTATAGATTTGTACAAAGCAATAAATGCAGCCACCACACCAACACTATTAGCCATAAAGTAGAAGAAGTATGCAGCCAAGTAAAATAGGTATGTAGGCAAGCATAAACAAAGGGAAAATAAAAATAACAAACAAATACATAGGCTTGCAAAGGAGGCATAAGGTACAAATGCAATTAATGTTTGCATCTCTAGCCATAACTAAAAAAAAACACTTCAGCCATGCCTTAGTACAAAACTCACACTATTGTACTAGAAAATATTATCAACCTGCACACTGTTTATATTTTTATATATATACATCAAACTCTCGTTTTAGTTCATCCATCATAAATGAAAGAAAAAAAAATGAATGAAGTAAACAAAACTAAAACAAAACATAACAATACAAATCAACTCAGCAATGCAAAAATTTAAGATTTAGTTTTAATGTGAAACAAACAACCTGGAACTCCATGCAAATAAGACTCAACTCAGTTTAAACATTTATCAATGAAAACCAGAGAAGCAAAGAAGATCTCAGCAAGTATGCAAGTTCAACAATAAGTAGCTTTGTTCTTTCTGCAAAATCAAGTGAGTAACTTATTCTTTTTAGATACTTTGAAGTATAAAACTGTTGCTTATATATATATAGGTATGTCTGTGAGCAAACTGACCTGTTCTAATGATTGAATCTCTTTATATATGTGATACTTCTAGCTGTTGTGAAAGTTGCTTTGAACAATGATGTTCTGTGAGAATGCATGTCTGTGTGTATGTTATATATTAACAAATGTATACTCTTTGTTAAATTTACAAGCTTATAAACCCATTACAAAAGAAAAGAAAAATCAATTGCTACTTATATAAACAACAGTAGATTTTGGTTCATAAACAAGGAATGATTATGAGGCTATAACCTGATTTTAAAAAAAGAATATCTCAGCAGCAAATCTAGCAAAAACTCCCTGTTTCCAACCAAAATGTGAGTAAATTTTTGACCTTAAAAACAGTTTAAATCTGAGACTTGAACTGGTTGCATGAATGAAATATTGAAGTTAAATGGTTTGAAATGATTTGTATGTATGTGTAAATGTAAATGGATGTGTATATATATATGTGATATGGCTGATGAGCATCTCTGTTTATCTCACAATGCCCCCTTCATCAAATAAACAATTCATATCTTCATTTGTATATGATTATAGGCTAGGCCCTGAGGATAGAAAATGTTTGAAAGTTTATAAAGTTAATTTTAAAAATTTATTCAAGCCAAAACAATTTAGCAATATCCCTGGAAATCAAAGTCACTGAACCAAACTTGAAAGTAGTCAAATTTCGAATTTCTAAATTTACAAATTCAGGATTGTAACTGGAATTCGTGTACTATAACATGATTTTTAAAACATGAATCAAAATTTTTAGGCTTAGGAATTAAGCACCGTTTGGGTTAGTTCGAATTTCCTTCTTTTGATGACCTCTGATGATCCACGGGTTAGTAGGGATTAGGATCTTGGATGGAGGTGAAAGAGTGAACGGTGGTTGTAGGAAAAATATTGGATCAACGATTTAAGCTATGTGGATTTTGGGATTTGGATTTAAAATCTGTAAACCTGGTTTTTAGCTAATGATGGAAATTTGATCACCTCGGCCTTAATGATGGATCGAGTGCTTCGGGGGTTTGGGAACGCGTAGAGGAATGGAAGGCGAGTCAGTGGCCGAAGTCGCGCGAATTCTGGTGGACGAGGCGGCGAGGACGTGGCGTTGCCAGGTTTGATGTCGAAACCTAAACGTGTTTCCAGGGTTCGTGACTTTGTTTTCCAGGTTTTCAAGTTTTTATCTCGATTTTGTTTCCGATCGTATGGTCGAACTGGGTGGATCGGAGGGCTTTGGTGGGACATCGGCGACATGCTGAAAGGGTTGATGTTGATCGGAGATGGCCAGAGCCATGGTGCACGTGCACCGTGCACATGTTTCTTGGCCTGGGAAGTTCGAAAGCAGGTTGTTGTGTGATGATCTCCTGTGGGTACAGTTTTGTTGCTTGAAATGAACCAGGGGTACTCGAGTAAATCGAGTAAGTGACTAGAAGCAAATCGAGTCTGGGCTCGGGTCAAATTCATGTTCCAGGCTTCAAACCTGAAACTGTTTTGTCTGGAAATTTTAAAACCAAACTTAAATTTTAAACCAAAGTTTAATCTAGAATCGAATTTAAATCTGTAATTAGTTTGAAATGAAAGAGAGGTTTTGAATTTAAATTATATTCATTTTTAATTTTAAATCTAAAATGAAATTGGAAAGTAAACTTTAAAGTGAATTGTTTTGGATACTTTGTTAACGATAAGAATAATGTTTTCCTTAAAATTTAAATTAGGGATGTATGATTTGGAATTCAGTAAACTATTAAGTTAATTAAATGGGAATTTAATTATTTAATTTATTTTTAATTTGGATTAATTAAATAAGTAATTAAATGTTTAAATTAAGTAAGGAATAATTAATTTGTAAATTAAGGGTTATTAATCAAATATAAATTAATGATTTAAGTTGATTGATCAAGCGATTAAGCAATAAATTAAATTTAAGGATAATGTGATAGATTAACCCAGGTAATTAATTTGAGAATAATTAATTTATTAAAAGTTAATTAACTAATGAAGGTGATTAAGGAAAAAAATCATCAATTAAGGAGTAATTAATTAATTAATTAAGAATAATTAATTAAGAATAAATTATTAATTTAGGATAGATTAATAATTAATTAAAAGATATTTTACTAAATGTTTTGAAGCTAATTGATTATTAATTTTCCCATGACAAGCAAATTTATTCATAGAAATTTATTTGATTAACTTAATCAGATAATTGAATTAATCCTACCTATGGATGCTTGGATTATATTGGATGGTAAACTGTTTGATATCCCTGTTATATGATGCTTTATGATTATCCTGATTTGTGTTGTGATCTATGATATAATTTATTATCTGTGATATATATATCTGCGAATCTGTGTATGAATGATAAGTGTCATAATTTATATCGCTTGTCGAATATATTGTTGTATTTGATCTGTGATGATTGAATGATGTTGCACAAATTGTGTTAAACCCCTGGACCACACTTATACACACACCAATATGGATTTCACGGAGAAATCGGTTAAGTCCCAGATTTTGGGAAAAAAAAAGTTTGAATTTGAATTTTTAAATTCAAATGTTTTGGAAATGGATTGGGTTTAAAAGTGAAAAGCAATTGAAATGGAATTTCAAAGATGAAATTTATTTTGAATAATTTGATTGAGATTTGGAATTTAAATATTTTGATTTAAAATTAAATTCAATATTTGAAATTGAATTCTATAATTTGAAAACTAGGGATTAACGATATTATACCAGTTATATATGAGTTAAACCATTTTTAAAGGTATGATTTTGGGAATTTGAATTTAACCCGAGGATTTCAACTCGTATAAATGAATCAGATTTCCAAAATGAAAACTGTTGTTTTCAAATGATAAATACTTTTAGATAAGAACTGAGATTCCAGTTAATTAGGGGAATTTCAAGATTGAATAGAGAAATGATTTTCCTAAGTTATGAATGAATTCTTTTTGAAAGCTATGAATTAAATCTGTTTATTTTTAACAGATTTAAATTGATGATTTGTGTAAATCAAATTGAAATGAAATTGTTTTGAAGGCTATAAGTTAAATCTTTGATTTAAAGATTTAACGAGTTAATCAAATTGAAATGAAAAAGTTGATTTGGAAAATCTGTGAATGAATCTTTTGTTTAAAAGATTAAAATGTGAAAATTGTTTAAACCGTTAAAGGTTGTGAAAATGAATCCTTTTGTTTGAAAGATTTGAAATGGTAATCGGTTTAAACCATTTGAAAAGAAAGTTTTGAATTATTAAGTTGTGACTTAATTGAAATCCCATATCCATATGTTTTAAATGTTTTCGCTCACTATTCGGGTTAGCCGGGAAAGGACCTTTAGGTCGTATAACCCATTCCGAGTATGTGATACGTAGTTATGGATAGCATTTGAAGACCGGTGTTGAAGACCGGGTATTTGCGAGAACGATAGGATGACCTATTGATTGTCCCTGCACCGAGTAGCTACGGTATAGAGATTCCATATGTGATGGGGAATCCGATCAGGATTGTGGATATCCGGATTGCAAGGACTTCTTTGTAAGTGCCTTCGGTTCTGTTCTAAATCCAGAACAGACTTGTATGGATTGTTATGTCTGACATTACAATTTGAGATATAAAGCTGATTTCTTTCAAATATATTCCTGTTGGTGGCAGAGAATTTATTCTCTTAGCTTAACACCCTTCTCTGAGACGTACGAGCTCAGAGGTTATGTAGTTGATGGTTATCAGCGATATATTTCCAATTTGGTAATGTGACATGCTGAGTGTTGCTGTGAAATGATCATTGTGTTGATCATTTGTGATAGGATCATTTGTTTGATCATTTATCTTTGTGATCATTTCTATGATCATTTGTTGACCCAAAGCACAGCTTTTGTATAAAGCGTGGCTTTGTGGACGAGACTTCGTCGAGCCTCACAACCCGGTAAATGGTCGAAACAGGAATCTGGCGGCAAGGTTTCAGGGATCGCTTCCCTAGGGTAGGACCATTCCTTCTGGAAAGGGGTAGTATCATGGTATGGAGCCCAGATACTTACCCATGTGGATACACTATATCTATTACTGTGTGGTGTTGTTGGAATCGAGGCCTCGTATAAAGGTCCAAAAGGACCGGGGGTGGTATATCTGAGGTTTCTTACTCCCTGGGAAAGGGGTAGCCGGCCTTGTTTGGCAGAGATCCATTTGGGATGCTCGGGGACGTCCTTCCAGAGGCGTTCCATTTCGGGGTTTGGGAAGTTCCTTTGCCCGATCATTTGTTGGAAATCCATTCTTCAAATACGTACCTTGTACGGTTTTAGTTGTAGAACCTATCATTCACTTATGGTGGCGCCCCACTGTTTGGATGGTAGCTATAGTAGGCATAGTTCGAAATGTCTATGTTGGCTAAGATTTATATCTTTACTTTCGAAATGAATTTTTCCTACACTATGCACTAGTAATAATATCAAATGTTCTTTTAATGCGTATCAAGCATCTTTGACTATCATAAGGAGAAATCTCCTCCGATTCTGCGTTTGCATTGTGTGTGTGTGCGGGAGGCCTTATGGTAGTCTCATTTTTAAAAGCATTGCGAATTGACTTTAAAATCTTTTGTTGATTGTTTTAAAAGACAACTGTTTTCTTTTTGTTGCTCACACCAGTCCCACGACTGATCCGGAGTTTATTGTTTTCTTTCCTAAACTCTGGGTGCTCATTATTTTCTACACGAGCAGTCTAGAGTTGGGTTTTTCAGATAGTCAGGTTTAGTAGGTTATCTGGAGCGAGTTCAGTCTTTGGATGTGGACGAGACTTGCTTGTCTTGGTGAATCATGATGTTGGATCGAGCTGTTGTTGCTGGAGTTCCCTTTTGAAGACTATCTTAGAGTTATATTGTTCCGCTGCAAGATGTTATCTATTTTCTTTTCCGCTGCTATTTTATTGTATCATATCTCTGATGTATATTGATATCTATTGGATCATCTGTTGTATCAGATATTTTATCAAAGCTGTATATCAATGTATTATTCTTTTATTCCGCTGTGTTATTTACTTAATGTTGTTATAAGCTCCGGCGAATCGGATTTGAACGGTCGAATCTATGGCATTCGAATACGATTTGAAGTATGGATGTCGATTTTCGAGCGGGCAAAATCCGTCTCGTTACACCTGTACTCCAAGGACTTAAAGATTTTTTAAATCGTTTATACTCTGGTCAGCACTCCCAGACTCAGAGTACTCTAATCCGCATTACAGGGACTTAGAGAATTTTGTCAATTCACTTTTACTCTAGTCCGCATTCTGGGGACTCAGAGTACTCTAGTCCGCTTCAGGGACTTAGAGATTTTTCTCAAGTCGTTTATACTCTAATCCTCATTTTGGGGACTCAGAGTACTCTGGTCCGCTTTAGGGAATCAGAGATTTTTCTCAAGTCGTTTATAATCTGGTCCGCGCTCTAAGGACTCAGAGTACTCTAGTCCACTTCAGTGACTCAAAGATTTTTCACAAGTCGTTTATACTTTGGTCCGCGCTTTGGCGACTCAGAGTACTCTTGTCTTCTTCAGGGACTTATAGATTTTTCTCAAGTCGTTTATACTCTAGTCCACGTTCTGGGGACTCATAGTACTCTAGTCCGCTTCAGGGACATAGAGTTTTTTCTCAAAATGTTCATACTCTGGTCCGCGCTCTGGGAACTCAGAGTACTCTAGTTTGGTTCAAGGATTTAGAGATTTTTCTCAATTCGTTTATACTCTGGTCCATGCTCTAGGGACTCAGAGTACTCTAGTTCGCTTCAGGGACTCAGAGATTTTTCTCAAGTCGTTTATACTCTAGTCAGCGCTCTAGGGACTCAGAGTACACTAGTCCGCTTTAGGGACTCAGAGATTTTTCTCATGTCGTTTATACTTTGGTCCGCGTTCTAGGGACTCATTGTACTCTAGTCCGCTTTAGGGACTTAGTGATTTTTCTCAAGTTATTTATACTCTAGTCTCCGCTCTGGGGACTCAGAGTACTCTAGTCTGCTTTATGGACTCAGAGATTTTTCTCAAATTGTTTATACTCTGGCTCGTGCTCTGGGGACTCAGACTACTTTAGTTCGCTTCAAGGACTTAGAAATTTTTCTCAAGCCATTTATACTTTGGTTTGCAATCTGGGGACTCAGAGTACTCTAGTCCACTTCAGGGACTTAGAGATTTTTCTCAAGTTGTTAATACACTGGTCCATGCTCTGGGGACTCAGAGTACTGTAGTCTGCTTTAAGGACTTAGAGATTTTTCTCAAGTCGTCTATACTCCAGTCCATGCTTTGGGGACTCAATGTATTCTATTCCGCTTCAGGAATTTAGAGTTTTTTCCAAGTGGTTTATACTCTGGTCCATGCTCTGGGGACTCAGAGTACTCTAGTCCACTTCAGGGACCCAAACATTTTTCTCAAGTCATTTATACTTTGGTTCGCGCTCTAGGGACTCAGAGTACTCTAGTCCGCTTCAGAGGCATAGAGATTTTTCTCAAGTTGTTTATACTTTGGTCCACGCTATGGAGACTTAGAGTACTCTAGTCCGCTTTAGGGACTTAGAGATTTTTCCCAAGTCATTTGTAATCTGGTTCGCACTTTGGGGACTCAGAGTACTCTAGTCCACTTCAGGGACTTAGAAATTTTCGTCAATTCATTTATACTCTAGTCCGCACTCTGGGGACTTAGAGTACTCTAGTCTGCTTCAAGGACTTAGAGATTTTTGTTGAGAGCGGTATTATTTCCACCAGTTTGATTTGTGTTTCATTTACCATATCGAGTCTAATATTATAGAATGAACGGTCGAACCACATATGCGCACGAAATAGGACTCTGCCCCTAGCATCAAGGATGAAACTTAAAAAATGGATGGTCGATTCTCCTCTGCTTAATGATTGTAGCTCTTACAATCAAGTCGAGGAAGGAGGTATATGATAGATGGTTGGATCACATCCATGCTGGGGTTGGATAATCAAGTCTCACACAATTTTCTTCGTATCTCTTTCTAAAAAATGAGGATAATGGATCATTGAGTAGACAAACTAAGCTACATACATTTGAAGGTGTGGTCATTTCCGTGTACTGAGAGCAATGGTTGATGAGTTGGCAGTCCATCACAGCTACTTCAAGTTGGGCTTTCGAAATACCTCTTGTGTTTCGGGTAGGTGTTGATGTGTAGATGATCAAATCAAGTGCGCTCTAGTTAGATCCGGGCATCACTAAGCTTTAGCAGAGGTGTATGTATTTTATCGAACTTTACTTTATGATCCGAGGAATGGATGATCGGGCCACATTTATTCCAAGCCTTGCTTAGGCTACCAATCAAATATAGAGATCGATGCATGGATGGTCAATCATGTACTCTTCATACAGGGCTCTGACCGTGATGAGCTTTTCCATCTCTAGTCCATTGCCCCAAATCAAAGGCATATGGTTGATGGTGAGCAGTCGAATCATGCTCGTCTTGATGAAACTCCATAGATCCGATCATGGTCTGCGTGGATTGGTTGGCGGCCAAATCTGAGTACTTGATCACCTGCATCATTTTGAAAGTAGTTTATTTCAAGTCAGTCGTAGTTCATAGAACAATTGAAATAGAAATAGAAATTGAATAATTCACAGATGATTGGAATAAATCTCATTGATAAGTGAAGAAACATCGTGTGCTCGCTGTTCAACTTTGCCCCTAGCTCCTTTCAAAGGGATGTCGGCCATCAGCAGTCCAATTGATAATCATAGCCCTTTATTGATAGGTATCGGATGTTCGCTGGCCGCCATTCTACAGGACTTATACATACTATTGAAGCTTTCCTTTCTAGATCGGCTTTTCGATCACACCTCGAAGGTGTTTATAATTGCTCATGTCAGGATCAGGGAGCATCTTGGAATATACAACATTCCCTTGATTTTCTTTGGACTTCTGTGGACTCTCTCGAGGTTTGTTTACAGTGCCACTCTGAGTCGTGGGTCTCCAAGTAGAGGCTATCGATTGAATCTTTCAAAAAGCATATGAGTCGAATTTTGAGATCTTATTTTGTCTACTAGAATCAGTGTCCTTAGCCAATAGGCCTACATTGTTATTTTCCCTAGTCTGCTTCACTCCTCCTCACTTTGGTTCAGATTCATTTCGTAATAGAAATGATCCATGGTGGTAAGAGGCTCTCTAGCTAACTAACTACCAAAATATATCTGGAGGTCGATTCCCCTCAAATGCGATCAGTACAATATCCTTATTAGCATTTGGAAAAAATTGGTTAGAGTCTAACACTGATTTGCTTGGAGTCACTAAATTCGAAGTGCTGGGTCAGTGAAGAATGGTGCTTGGAGTCATCTTGGTGTTTGCCTAGAGTCATATCATATGTGTTCTCCAACCTTTGGGAGTATCATTTGAGTAGCGGTGGCTTGTTCGTTCCCTTGTTACCATTCAGAAGCTACCGCTTGATCCTCTATGCCCTAATCGGTCATAGGATCTAAGGGAAGTGGATAGAATGTTCCTTTATTAAGTTGAGTTCTGAATCCAAAATATGTGGGTATTGCATTACGGCATGGGTTCAGTATATTTGATACTGGGTTGGCATGCTTGTAAAGCACAAGAATAGATGGTTGTTTGGTGTTGGAGTGTAGGCATGGTGGATTGGCCAAGAGTGGCTCGGCTAAGGCGGCTCGGTGTTGGAGTGTAGGCATGGTGGATCCACCAAGAGTGGCTCGGCCAAGGTGGTTCTGTATTGGACTGTAGGCATGGTGTATCGGCCAAGAGAGGCTCAGCCAAGGCGGTTCGGTGTTGGAGTGTAGACATGGTGGATATGCCAAGTTTGGCTCAGCCAAAGCGGTTCGGCCAATGTGGATCGGCCTGAGTGGTTCGGCCAAGCCAATTCGGCCAAGGCAGTTCGGCCAAAGCGGATCGGCTAAGAGTGGCTCGACCAAGGCGGCTTGGTATTGGAGTATAGGCATGTTGGATCGACCAAGGTGGCTTAGTGTTGGAGTGTGGGCATGGTGGCTCAGCCAAGGCGGTTCGGCCAATGTGTATCGGCCTGAGTGGTTCGGCCAAGGCGGTTCGACGAAGGTGGATCAGCCTGAGTGGTTCGGCCAAGGCGGTTCAGCCAAGGGTGATCGCCCAAGAGTGGTTCGATGCATACAGTTTGAAATAATGAGTCTATTCTCTTTGGACCGGTCCGGATTGCTCCTTGTATATCGCTCGGTCATGGAGAAGAGGCTAAGGTGGATCGGCTATTCATCGTTCGTTCGAGGGCATTAGCAGATTACCAATAGGGCAACATGGTTGTCTTTCCTTCACTTTGGGTTACATCCCTAGCTGCTCCTACTTTAGGAGATTTTTCTTCAAGTTATGCACGAAGGATTCATGATTCGGACAGGCTGGCTCGGTGACTACTGTTTCGGTCACAGGCGATCGATATACACGGGTCGGCATTTGCTCAGTATATATACTAGAGCGATCGGCTGTCAGCTTTTGAGTGGGGGATCGGCTATATCAGTGAATCCAATCCCATGGCTAATAGGTTCCTTTAGATCTCTTTCAAATCTGAGCAGAATAGGAAGTTTTCTGGTAAACAACCAGATCTATCACGCGAATATGGAAATCCACTAGTGGACGATGAGATCCAATCAAGCTGAGAATTCAATTCTTAGTGAAAGCACCAAAATTGGTAACTAACACCCGTAAAATTTCATGGACATTAGAGAATTAATGGAATCTAGATAACAAAGCTTAAAAGTAAATTGACACAAAGATTTTATAGTGGTTCGGCAATCTTGGCCTACATCCACTTCAAATTTCATTCGTCCTTCATTTGATTACAATTACATGAGTTGTTTGATTGGCTAGAATACGTTGATACAAGTTTATAAGAAAAATAGCCATGGAAGAGTATTTGGAGTGGGAAGAAGAAGATGATGAAGTCCCCCTAAAAGGAGAGAGCGAGAGAGATCCTAAAAATGGCCCCTACCCTTGTATTTATAAATGAAGATAGCCTTCAGCCTAACTGACATCTTCAAGCCTGGACCCATTTGGCCACCTGGGCCCACCATAAGAAAAGCTCATCCCAACACACTATGCTAACCTCACTTATACACTCTTCAACTTATCAAACATCTATGCCAACACCTATTCCACCAAGCTAACCTTCAAAACTCTGACATCCCGTATCACCTATCCGTTGATCTTATTTACCCTGGGCTGGATATAACTGTTCGGATATCATGCTCTGATCATATTATTGTCATCTCATGGCCATCTTTCTCATCAATAGTCAAGGCTGGTAATCGTAATCACCTTTGTGTAGCTGGGCCAAAAGGCCGGATAACAATACATATATAATCTAAGATACACTACACTTTCAAAACTCACAGTGGAAGGCAACAAAATGTAAATGAAGAAATTACAATATCAGAGAATATCTCAAAACACAATCTTAGAAAACAGCATGTAGTCAAATCCAATGTATACAAAAATAAGATACATAATCTGGTAAATACCAAGTACATAATAAGATAAATAGTTATATGGGGAGTAAAATAAAGTGAAAAGCAACTCCATTGATGGGCTTGCCTCTCTATGTACTAACCATTGTCCTATCATCCATTGCCCTATCCTTCTATGGTGAGGAAAAGAAATGAAAAGAGGTGGGTTGGACAAAAGTCTGGTAAATGAGCAAATTATTAATATACGGTGATCACATGCAGTTGACTTTAATGACACTCTATGTGACTTAGGGTGTCCTATGAATGTTCATG